>OX596182.1:5685000-6885000 GCA_951394245.1 Cyclophora punctaria | reverse complement strand
TGGCTATCTATTACAAAAAGAATTTTTCAAATCGGACTGATAATTCCTGAGATTACTTTGAACAAACAAACAAACAAAATATTACAAATTGTACTTCTTTATAATATTAGTATAGATTGTGTTGTTCTGGAATGACACAACAAGAAACCGTATAGGTTACTATTGTTTGCCAATCAATTAGTCGTTGTTGATTCCCTTTCTATGTGTTCGTGTGTGTGTGTGTGTGTGTGTGTGTGTGAACGAACGTTCTTTTGTTTTTCATACAATAGGAAGTTTAATAACGCTAATTGAAAACAAAAATGAATCGAAATTATTTAATTGTTAACGTTCATATTATATATCAAATTGTCTTAAAGATTATATTTTTATTATATATTTAATAAACTTTATATTTTCTCTAAAATTACTTTATAAACTACATCAGATATAACATATTTTGCGGACATAAAGTTTAAACTTATAGACGTTTGTTTTAAAAACCCATTTTCAAACTTAACTTACCAGGTTTAAAGTTGGTTATTTAATGCACAGCAAGTATACGACTGACGCAAAGTTTTCTTGGATATAAGTTTAAATAAGATACGGTTATGTCAAAAAACTATGAATAGTGAATCCGGTATAAACTTGCCGCAAAACGCCTCAGGCGTGATTACAGTAAATTGGTCGCTGCGTGCTATGTGCCGGGACAGCTACAATATAAAGAGTAATTTGTCAGCTGCAGCTAAGTCAAATGCAGCTATTAATCAAGAAATACGGTGTCGGCGTTGGTCAATGGAAAGCCTAGTGTGTACATGAATATTAGGGTGCATTTTCATTGCAGCAGAGCGGAGTTATACGAAGCTCAACTGACGTTGCTGAAGACCTTTAGGCGGTCTTGTACTGCAACATCAGGATTGCGCGTTGACCTTTTATAACATACTCACTGTGACACGTTTGGATAAGGCTATTATTATACTAGCTCTGCCCCGCGGTTTCACCCACAGCGCACATGTGGGAATTTCGGGAATATTTTTTACTTATTACCGTATTCCTGATTAAGATAAATAAAAGAGAATCATTAAAATCGGTCCAGCCGTACTCCAGTTATAAATGGTGTAACTAACACGACTTTTCTTTATATATACGAGTATAGATTTTTATTTGAAGCATGCTTTAAAATGTGTCTACTCCAAATAAATTTTCCGAAAACCTACCTAGTTTATAACTCCGTTAGTGGTATTTACGATACAATGGCGAACCTCATTCATGTTTAATCGACCGTTATATCACTCAAAATTGACCCAATTTCTATCACATACAATCCCACTTTCCAACAATGTGTCAATATTTATTTATGTATTCACTTATTATTATGTAAACCATAATAATAAGTGAATACATACATTTGCGTACACTGGAGATAAAAATGCGTCACAGATTCTTTCATTGAATAAAAGTAAATCTTAAGATGTACTCAGCCTTATGATAGTTGAAATCACTATAAGGCTGAGTGCATACTAGTCATTTAGGCTAATACTTTCGTTACATTTCGCTTTTCAAAACATCGCGCGCATAAGAAATTGGACCGATCAGAACACTGTTTGACGGAAGTTCAAAATTCGGTTTACTATGGAAAGTTAATCAACGAAACATTATAATTGACGTTACGATTGACGTTAAATTATAGTTTATAATCTTACTTGTAGTTGGATCATACATCAACGGCTTTTACAATAATACGGTGGCATTAAATAAAATAAAAGCTTACATACACGTTCTAGAAGTCTCTAGAACAATTCAAAATTTATAGAAGCGAATAACGTTCGTATAATGCCGTTCTGAAACCGCCCTTACATGTGCAAATATCTAGGATATGGAAAAGAATCAAGAGATCATCCAAAGAAAATTGTTTTGTTATAGGAAAAATACATTTGTTTTTTTTTATTTCAATGATCTATTGAAACCAATATTGAATAGAACTATGGTAACAAATCCACTTCGGTTTTATTGATACTTGTGGGTTTGTGATCACAGTGTATTCTGAGAGGTTGCCAAAGCAACGCTTAAGAAATTTGAGAAATCAAAGCGTATTCTTTGAATCCTTCAATTGGCAGTCCCCGGTGGTTTTTGCGGTAGTACCTTGTCTTAAGCGAATGACAAAAATCGCGTTATTCAAGAGGTATATTGGTTGTTTTGGGGATTCCTAAGCCTTAAGCAAAACATAAGGTGCAAAACATAAAACGCGTACAAGTATTCAGTACATTGTACTCGTAGCTATCAATTGGTTTGTCACTTTCTGACATACGCAATTTTCCGAAGAGCAAAAGAGACAAAATACAGTGTAACAGTGTTTTATTTACACCGCGTTTATTACTAAAGGCCAAGTAGCTTATATCCTAAAGTTTAATTCGTCACCTATAATAGAACGACGTAAAAGTTCCGATAATTTGATGTTTTTAATGGAAAGGAAGCATCTAAGTTTTCTGTTTTTATAAATAATATGAAAAATAAGATCAAAGGAATAAAAATGTAATTTCCTGGAGTAGTACTAGTTTCCGTGGGAAGCACTATAAGCCTTAAGGCTCTTTCAAATTAAGCGTTTCCAGTCGTCCTACTACGTGCGTTTTGAATGTAAAACAAAACTCTTGCACGTGGACAACTGCACACTAATGCGCCACGTAGCCGGATGACTTGCAACGTTTAAATGGAAAAGTGCGAATAGCTTTTTTATAGATACATGGTAGGGGGGATGATGGGAGGCTTTTGTCCAACAGTAGGACGATACGGACTTACAGTAAAATGTTGTAGTTATATGAGAACTATACTATGTCAAGGTACTTATGTTCCTAATAACAATCTTTACTTATATTAGTACAGATTAACACTATTAGATATCTCACCAATCAAATATTTAAATTACAACAAAAACAAACTTGAACGCCTGAAATAAAGCTTAATTTTCCAGGAGCTTTCAAAATTCACAAACACTCTATCATTGTGACCAACATAGAACTCTCGTGACTAGCTTGGTTACATGTGCTAGTGCAATATTTATATATGTGCTCACCACAACTACATAGTTGGCCTGACTTCAGGGCATTTGCGACCAAATATTTGTCACCCCTTCTACGTATACACTCGTGAACATACGCCGAGTGAATGGTCGAATGTTTTAATAAAATATTGGTTAGGTTTTAGCGCTCGTGGCTTAGTTTGACCAAACGATGTCAGTTCATTGCGATTGTGAAGCAGCTAGTTGCCTTGCTATACCCGCATGTCAGAGGCCTTTGGCGGCTCTATAACTCTGACACCAGGATTGGTCAAGTTGACCATCCACTCGATAAGAAGAACATTTTTTTAAAAGGCGAGCATTGTTGGATCAAAATGTAATTAGAAAAAACACGGTCGAATTGAGAAACCTCCTCCTTTTTGAAGTCGGTTAAAAAAGAAAACAATAATAATGGTATTGCTTGTCACTAAGTATTAAGATATACCTAAACAAGAGAAAATCTTTACCTTACAAATTGTAAACATACATCGTCGACTGTACACAGTACTTCAAACTAAGAAACAAAAAAAAACTAAATAATAACGAAATCAAACATGCATCTTACCGCCATCTTTTGGTAGCGGAGGTAGAAATAGCATATTACATTATTTTCATAACTTTTATTAAATTTCATTTTCATCATACATCTAGGTTATGACGTGACCTAGTTATCATTTTACATTAAAATAATACACGTTACGGAACAAACCGACAACACAACCCAACAATGAAACATATTAAGTTCACTAATTTTACTCATTTCAAAGCTATTGTTCGCTGATATACAACAGATGAAACATTTGATATGGTTGCGATTTAACTCAAGTACCATCTATTATATAAACTATAAACATTATGCGAAAACGTACAGTTGGTTCAACTTTGTATTGAAACTTCGTTTACGGATACACTTCACTTTTATTTTACATTTTTATCTGACGTTTCGGTCCCTTTACAGGAACCGTGGCCACAGAAGAATTTGGTGTTCGTCTGTACAAAAAAAAGTAAAAATATCGCAGCTACCGTCTAATAAAATATGTTAGTTAAAGGGGCCTGCAAAGAATGCCTAAAGTAGTATAATTCTTTTGTTCAAAGATTAAATCTGGGTATCGTGAGTTTATACTTCAAAGGCCTCCAATTGGTTGGATTAAAGCAACCGTCAACTTAACGTAGTTACCCATGACAGGCTGATATAAATGCCACTATTTCCTACCCATCGATGCAGTGCGGTAAGCCTTTAACGATGGTTAAAATTCACGGTACATAACCATCGCTGTAACTACGTTACGAGCAGTGCCATATGTTACGTCAGGGAAAGGCTGCGCAGATCTTACGCTAGACAGTTGTTAGACTGTCTTCTAAAAAACTAACGGATAAAAAAGTTTGTTTATTATCAAAAGATACGTTTATTCAAGCCTAAATTAAAAATTTAGATAGATAGATATACAAATACTTTATTGTACACTACACTAACAAAACCGACAATATACTAACAGACAAAGTAACAGATTTTTTCCCATTTTATTATCAATCATTGTATCTTAAAATATTAAAAATTGTTTGTCAGATTAAATAATTCTACCGACTATTATTGTTTAACTGACTGCACTGAATAAGTCAGTTCACCCCCGACTGGTGCCATTCAATCGTAACGTCGGGAAATAAAAAGTAAGTAGTTTACTTGCTTTATAAACTTTTTACGTCGAAAAAACCCGTATCAGTTTACGAAGTTAGAGATAAAACTGTCTAGGCATAGTATAGGACATAGTTTGCGAATGTCCGAAACGGTACAGATAACAGAGGTCGTATTTCACTCTCCAGCCCAGATTCATATATCACTCAAAAACTGGACCGTTGACCAGACAATGCAAAAAATTTAATATCAAAGTTGCTGCGTAAAATACAATCAATATTCAGTTTGACGTTAAAATGACGTTCGTAACATTACGCTTGCATTACACTCATAATGAGTTGAGTAGGTTAGTGGGCAATCCACACACTTAACAATGTATTAATAATTTTAATTAGTTTACTAGCTATGAGTCGGAGGGTTCATAAGAGACACACAATAAGACATATCTTTTTCATTAGAATTTGAATATTAAGACCACGTCGACACTCGACACTCGATAGGCCATTAATCTACTCGAATTAACGAACTAACGGTATCTTATTGAATTATTAATACACAGCTACACACATTAAAGTATTTATTTGAATTTATTTAGAACAAAATTACAAAGTATCAGCTTAACAAGAGCATAAGAAAACTTCGCTTTAACTCAAATAAAATGAATGAGTTGAACGTATGCATGTCCTTAATATATTCAAGACACGTGAAGACACGCGAAGAACTCTGAAACATGTGGAGAGCAAATACAGAAAATCATAATCATTTCAGAAAATCATGTTATGCAAATTAAAAAATTCAGGTTAGAATATCATCTTTTCTGAAACTTTTTTCAGCAAGAAAGTTGTAGGCGACGGTGACTAGCGAATTTTTTGACAATAGAACGCAACATTAAAATGTTACGCCACGTTTTCACTTAATGTTCCAAGCGAACATTTTATTATTCGTTCAAGAAAATGCTGACTCAATGTTCGCTCAAAATACAAAATAAATTGAACCAAATACATCCTGTCGAATTCGCTCGGCAGTTTCCTTTACCGTACGATCGTATGAATGTTTGCTTAATAAAACTTAATGATAACGTTATAAAGCACATGATTAGATTAAGGTTATCTTATATCTTCTCGAGTCGAGCTGGTTTTAAGTTGGATATATATTTTACACCAGAATTTGGTCAGGCACTATTGCACAGGCATTTGCCATCTGTTATTTGCACCATTTGACATCCAGTACCTACTCACGTGATGAATGCGAGTGCAATGTTCTTTTTTCAAAATATTTACAGGTCACCGTCGCTCCACCATAGCTGTAGGTTTTCGGTTTTTCATAAAGGTGGCCATATACGCTACGAGAAATCGCTGCGATCAGACTGTACAGTTCGAACGGTACCGATAAATCGCTACATGTATGTTATAAAACTGTACAGTTTCGTCCGATTTTTGCTTGTATTCTATGTACGATAAATTGTACCGTTCAAACTGTACAGTCTGATCGCAGCGATTTCTCGTAGCGTATATGGCCACCTTAAAGTATAATCTATGGGTTTTCCGTTAAACGACATGTCGAAAAGTTCACACTTATCTTGCTCCCCTCTTGAATTCGTGTCTCATTTCCGCTGAAATAAGTCGCTATAATGCTCTTTTATCGCTCTGTCCTTGTCTTTCTACCCCTTTTAATCAGTTAAGTGGATGCTCCTTATCTACTCAATTGTATTCACTCATGTTCTTGAATTACTTATTGGTTATTTTTTCTTGTAATTTTGTGTTTGTATTAGACAAACTCAAACGTAAGAATTTAAAAATCTTTAAATCGGAACCTTTATCTTTAATGTTTCTTGAAGCAGAAGAGTATGATACAAAACTCCTAAACCAATGATGTTGGTACTTAAAACGATTTTTTTTAAAAAGGGCTTCGAGATCTTTTAAGCAATTTTAACTTTGCCTAATAGATTTGAATTAGGCTATGCAAGACCCTGCAGTTTTTAAATATACATTTTCTTCAACACCTAAAAACTACCAGACCAAAAACTAAAAGCGAAAATAAAGATTATATAACATTACTGGGAGTCGCAAATGTAATATTATTTTCATCTTGTTATACAAAGAATATTATGATAGGGATTATTTTTCATCTAACACATTCCTCCCTAAGAAAACTTAATTACTTCTATTGTAATATTTGTTTCTTATATTTATCATAACCTCGTATATTCGAACGTGCAAATAACACACTATGTTTTTTCATGCAAGAGTTAAAATGTGGACCTATGTGGTCGATTTTCCAGCCGAAGACGATTCCTTTTGAAGAGAGACAAGATGAAGACATGAAAACAAGATGAAGAGAACAAGATGCTATCATTCCATTCTTAACCCTTATTACGGAAAATCAATTTAAGAATTAGTCTTCAGTTAAAAAAATAGTCGTGATATATGATGAATTACAAATAGCCCGTAGTGTTGTTTGTGATCAGTTAAATTTTACACAAAATATTCATGTGAATAAATGTGACTTCACTATTATCTCTCAGAACATAAGAAGTATTTACTGTAACTTTGATAGCTTTTTATTGACTCTTGCTAAGTTTACTTTTGAGGTAGACGTCATAGTTTTAACAGAGTGTAGATTAAGTGATTTAAAACCAATTCCCCAGATAAACGACTACATATCATATCATACCAAACATCAACTTAACCAAAATGACGGTGTGGTTGTTTATATAAAAAGAACTCTAAAACACAAAGTTAGTGAAATAAGGATATCTCAGGCTTCGGGTTTACAACTAAACATTTTGAACAATGTTGTTATCTGCCTATACCGCTCTCCTTCCTTCTCTAACACCGAGTTGTTTATAGATAGCCTTAATGCTCATCTTGAGTCACTGTCAAACCAAAAGAGTATCATTGTAACAGGTGACCTTAATATAAATATTATACCAAAAGATGTAGAAGCCTCCCTTGAGTACAAGAATAGAACATCTTATCTCAACATGCTATCGATGCATGGTATACTCCCAGGTCACACCCTAGCCACGAGAGAGGGGAGTTGTCTCGACCATTTTATGTTAAAAATCGACAAGAAAAAGATTACTGCCACTATTGCAATTATTGAGACAACCACTACTGATCACTTAACAACATTTTTATCACTATCCAAGTTGAAAAATCATGTACCAACTCTGAAAACTAAAACTAGTATCAATTTTGATCAAGCTCTGAAATACTTAAAAGAAAAGAAAGTTTCAAGTTTACTCTTTGCTAAGGATCCGAATTTACTAATAGATAACTTAATTCGATTATTACAGGAGTCCATTACTATTAGTACCACCATAGAGTCAATACCGAAAAGAAATCGAATCATAAAACCCTGGATCACTACGGGCATTTTAAAATGTATTAGAAATCGAAATATACTCCAAAAGAAACTCCGCAGTGACCCGTTTAATTTAACGCTTAAAATAACCTACACTCGGTACCGTAATTACTGCAATCAACTAATTAAGAAATTAAAACGTAACTATGAAAGAGATCTACTTACTAAATCGGCATCTAATAGTAAATTACTATGGACGAATATTAAAAATATTACATATTCTAACAATTCCAAACACGGGTCATATGAACTTCTAAATATTAAACGCTCCCCTAGAGAATCGACTAACCACGCTAACCACCACTTTGTAAACGTCGGTAAACATTTAGCACAACAGATTATCACGAATAGCAATGCTGACAGCTCAGCGGAAGGGACTGGTACTAGTTCACCTAACTCTTTTGTGTTATTGAATACTGACGCTACAGAAGTAGGAAATGTTCTTGCTAATCTTAAATCAGACAGTTCCCCTGGTTGGGACAACATTTCTACAAGATATCTCAAACACGTAAAACAGGAGGTGATTCCTGTCCTAGTTCATCTGGCTAATCTCTGCTTTGAACAGGGTGTATTTCCAACCTCTCTAAAACAATCCATTGTAATTCCGATACACAAGAGTGGGGATAGAGATGACATTAACAACTATAGGCCTATTTCTATTCTACCAGTTATAGCAAAGATTCTAGAAAAATTAATAAACAACAGACTAATTAACTACCTCGAAAAATATAATATACTCTCCCCATCTCAGTATGGTTTTAGACAGGGTTTATCCACCGAAGATGCAGTAGTAAACCTAAGTGCTTTAATAGCCAATAAGGTTGATATGGGCCTTAAATGTCTCGCGGCATTTTTAGACCTTAAGAAGGCATTTGATACCGTTTCTATCCCTATACTCTTAAAAAAACTGGAGAGAGCGGGAATTAGAGGAATGACCTTAGCTCTTTTTAAAGATTACCTTCATAACAGAAGGCAAAGAGTAAAAATCAATGGCATAATTAGTGACGAATGTGAGGTATCTTGTGGCGTCCCGCAGGGCAGCGTACTCGGTCCTACACTGTTTCTGATTTATCTAAACGGGCTCTTTGGTATGTCTCTCAGGAATGCCTCCATTTTCGCATATGCAGATGATACAGCTATCGTGTTTTTTGGGAAATCTTGGTCTGATGTGCAAAACTGTGCTGAAGTAGGGCTTTCACGAATAGGAATTTGGCTTAACAACAACTTACTGTCCCTTAATACCACCAAATCAAATTATATCTGTTTTAGTATTGATAACCGCACACAACCTGATGACTCTTTTCAACTAAAAATACATTCATGTAACCGTAGGACCACTCAATGTAACTGTCCTATCATTGAAAGAGTTAATGAAACCAAATACCTGGGCGTGACACTTGACCATCACCTATCCTGGTATCCTCATCTTGAACAGACTGCAGCTAGAGTACGTAAGCTAATTTGGGTCTTTGGGACACTAAGAAACATTTTACCAAATGACACAAAACAAAAGAATTCTTTGCTTATTACAATCTATTTAGCACTAGTTCAGTCTATTCTATCGTATTGTATCCCGGCGTGGGGCGGTGCTGCTAAAACTAAATTTATGACGGTAGAACGAGCTCAGCGTGCATTGATAAAAACAATGTATTTTAAGAAAAAGAGGTACCCCTCCGACACTCTATATCAAGAGACGAAATTATTGACAGTCAGGAAACTCTATATCTGTCAACTAATACTCAGAAGGCATATGATGGCAACGTACGAAAAGCCTATAAATAAACCCAGAAGAAGAATCGCGAATGTAGTAATACCACCAATCACAAAAACGAAGTTTGGTAAAATGCAGTTCAACAGTAGATCTGCTACTCTATATAACATCATAAATAAAGAAATAAATATTTTCAGTAAAAATCGTTACCAATGTAAGGTTGCTGTTCAAAACTGGATAGAATCATTAACATATAACGAAATAGAGCTTCTCTTGCAATAAAATAATACAATACACAAGTGTTTCGTCACACTCTCAAACTCTCGATACACTCAGATACACACATACCCATCTTTCACACACACACCACCACACACGCACATAGCACTCACACACTCCCGAACACTCAATGTAAAGTTATGTTATATATTACTTTGTCAAAATAAATAAATAATATCATTATTTTAAGCATTAAATTATAATCATTGTAATAACTTAATAATATATCACCCAAACAATGTTATGGAAGAGCGTTGTCCCCTGGCACAGGCATTACGCTTAAAAGGGGACATCAACAAATTGTTATAAATGTTTTATTGTATTATTATGAATAAAGAATTTATTATTATTATTATATTGAATTTTAATAATTAATAAATAGAATAAAATATAGATAAGAAAAATATATAATCACGTTAACAGATAAGTTATACTTCGCTCAGATTTATGCCACCATGGTTCCCGTAAAGGGATATAAACGCAAAACAAAAGCGAAATAAAGGAACTGTAATTTAAAAATTACTATTATGCCTAGAAGTAATAAAATAGACTACCATAATATCGTCTACTCAAAACAAAGCAAAACAATTTAAATTTTATATTTAACTAGCAGCGCCCCGCGGTTTTACCCGCGTTGTGCCCGTTCCCGTGGGAATTTCGGGAATTTTTTTACATAAAAACCTTCCTCTTGAATCACTCTACCTATTACAAAAAACCGCATCAAAATCCGTTGCGTAATTTTAAAGATTTAAGCATACAGACAAACAAACAGACAAAAATAGCGACTTTGTTTTATACTATGTAGTGAAGCTTGAATAAAGCACCAAACTTACGTCTCGACAAATAGACACCATTTCAACGACTCAGTTTAAAGAAGACAAAACACAATCGTGTATCTGAAAGCGAAGCAAAAAGTACAAACGAGAGGGCGTAAAAACAAAAGAAGCGTATAAATTGCATTCGTAAGAACCGATATATGCAGATCGTCGGAATCATTCTAAACACAGACTAAGCACAAACTTAAGAAAGAACGTGGTTAGCAAGCGAAAGCGAAGCCGGTTCTGATTAGCGAAAGTTAAAAGTAGAACTTCAGAAACTAAAGTACCTCTTTATTGCGTCGTTTGTACGTTTTATTCTTATGGAACGTTGAAACTATCTCGTTACCACATCGTAAGACAAAATGATCTTATCCTATCCAACAGTTTAGGAGTAGAGGTTTTTACTTCTCATCAAAATGTGGTATTATGTGTTGGAAAGTATGTGAATATGCGAAAACATCAATGGTGTTTTAGATTTATCCTTTGTTTTTTCCTTAGTCTAAGTTACACTGTTGTTTTCCAAATGAAATAAAAAATAAATAAAATACATGCTTCGCTGTAATAGCATTGCTCCGTCTCAACTTTTCCTTTATTCTAAGATTCTAAAGCTTTACGATTTTTACTTGTCTCTTTCTAGCGGACTTCAGACATTGATCGCAATAATAGATACCTACATGTCAATGTTCTTTTGCGATAGAGACATTAGTTGAGTTTGCATCTGTTTTATGTGCTATTTGGGCGTTGGCCTTTGTCTAGTCGGTCTTTCAAAGCTTTGAGATTTATATTGCCTTTTATTTCTTTGGTACGAAAGATCAATATGCAATGTAGGATTTATTCGAAATGGTTAAATTAAAATATGGGAGATACCTGATTGAATACACCTGCCTAATATTGGCGTCTTTTTGTAGCGTCAGAATGAAAAATGCATTGTTTTATGGATTTACTTTAGCACTTTAGAGTCTAGAGCATAGAAGCACTACCGCGCCGACCGCTACCGCGTGGTGCTTCTATGCTCTGTGGGCTGTACGGTATGCATCAATAATTGAGAGGAAGCATTAATTTTTAATCCCACAAATATTATAAATGCGAAAGTTTGTAAGGATGCATGTATGGATGTATATTTGTTACTCTTTCACGCAAAAACTACAAAACGGATTTGGATGAAATTTTACAGTAATATTCTTTAATTTCTTTAATAACGGGTACAATGGGTGAAACCGTGAAGCGTTGCTAGTAATATAAAATATCTAAAATTTCATCCCCCATGATTATCAATCATATCAAAACCCTGTTTAATAAGTAATTAAATTATCCAACAACTGATAACTTCATACATAACTAACTAATTACTACATACTATGATCATCATAATATGTATAGAGCAAGCTATTGATCGTTCGAGTGTAACAGATTAGTGTCACAAGAGAATTAGTTTCAGTAAATATTTATCACGTAATACACATTATTAGTTAATAATCTGATAAATATTAACGAGTGAGTTCATGTATTGGATTTGATTTTGGGATATTCCATTCTGAACTAATAACTCTAGAGTTTACTCTCGAGGTTTACTTGGACAGTTGAAATGTATGGGTAAAATGGAACGTGGATGTTTGATTTACCTTTGCAGTTAACCTGGGTAAAGTGCAAGACATACATAGTGCGGATGTAGGCCGGTTGCAGGTCACGTGACGTTGTTATCCTTGTATTTGTATGAAAGGTTTCTGACCCGTTGCGGGCCTGTGTGACACAACCCGTTCTGTTATGTGTGTCTTTGAATTTGTCTTCGATTTGAAAGTAAATCAAACGTGAAAGCAACGCATTTTCTTATGATAACGTGCCTTTTTTTTTTGTTTAGCAGTGGAAATGCATTTACGCATCCCCCGCCGCCCGGGTGGTGCCAGACGGCAGGGGTATGTGGGGCTCAACCCGGTAGGCAAGCTCCCCCCGCTGCCGGGGCTCATCGATATAACGTTATATCCAATGTTTTCTTATGTTCCAATGGAAATTAGTTAATACGAAGATAATGTTTATACAGTGTCTATTAAAAGGGTTACTGGTGGTTTAAAAAATGTGGCTTGATGACCGAACAATAAGTCATGTTTAAAAAAGTGCAAGGCCACATTTTTTAAACCACCACTAACCCTTTTAATAGACACTGTTTAAACATTATCTTCGTATTAACTAATTTCCATTGGAACATAAGAAAACATCGGATATACCGTTATATCGTTAGTATATTAATAAGTTTAATATTCATTTCATTAGTGGTGGAAACTCGAGGCTCCGCGAGCGGTATCAGACGATGTTATCTGATTAACCATGTTATGAATTGTAATAAGTATTTGCTTCCAAATTGGGTTGAATGTGAAACATGAAATGGGCTTCGAATTCTTTAATTTATAAAGGTTAGTTTTACAATTTTACTCCACTTTAAGTGGAGTTTGGGGTTTGAAGATAATTGTATGTGCAAAAACGACTTAGAAACCAATAATAATAATATATATATAAATAAATAGTGGAGTTTGGGGTTTGAAGATAATTGCATGTGCAAAAAGACTTAGAAACCAATAATAATATAACAATACCGAAAGCAGTCCCACTCGATTTTTTAATTGGATTTTTGCACTCAATAAGAAGGTAACAAGCTTAAATTCTGAAATTCTCACTGAAAGAGCACAACGCAGGTGAAAACGTGGGTCGCAGCTAGTTAGATATATATGGAAAAGTGTGTTGGTACTTCAGTTAGTTTAGGTTAGGTTAGATTCATACCGCCTTATTAATAAAGGCTCTGTAACTAAAACACTTATAAAATGCTTTGTCTCTTTTGCTCTTTCGAAAATTGCGTATGACAGAAAGTGACAAACCATTTGATACCTAAAATTTTCTTAATACGCGTTTAATAAGACTCATTGAGTATGCCATGAGTCAGAGAGTCTAATCAAATATGAGTTTGAGCGAGAGAAAATGTTCTCTTGTGTTGTATAAACAAAGAAATGTTATGCTTTACCATTTTAAACCTTATTTCCCCTTTCCAACTGTAAATACAATAGCAACTAAGTCTGATAAACTTGTTTACCTAATATCGGCAAGTGCAGTCACATACGATAGCAAACAACCAAGTGTCTTGGTTGCATGTCGAATGTACTCACTTGAACTAGCACAATTTGTGAGTATACGTGACACAGTAAAGAGTTTTAAAAATATATTTGTATTTCAATGTTTTAGTTTCGGGACAAAACGTAAATGTTTTACGCTATGCGTATGCAAAATGCTATATAAGAAACTTGGTACGACATGCTACGCTAACTATAATATTTTCGTAGTCAATCGTAGCATTGTAGTTGCTACGAGCCTACGCTGTAGCGCTAATGTAAAGCTATGCTACGCCGTAGTCAATTTCAATACAATTGATTCTTCTTACATTAAATGAAAAACATACTCAAAAATCTATCTATAAAAAAAAAAAAATTCTATCTCTTCGATTCTATCTCTATATATATCTCTATCACGAAACAAACTTATGTCCTTCAGAAAATCTCTTAGATAATGAGAACAGACAACATGAACCACCTCTGATATTACAACATCGAAACTTGTAACTCCGAAAACCTTTCATATAATATACGATATTGTAGTATAAGTTACCAATAATCCAATTTACCCGGTCCTAAGTAAGACGGTTCATGATTTATTGTGATCGTGGGCGTTTATCAGTCTGTGCAAACATTCGTAGTTCGACGATAATACCGTCGTTGGATTGGGTTGACCTATCCTTTGCAACTAATATAGGTAGAGTATATGTCTACTATTGTACCCCATTAATAGTGGCTTAGTGATCTTCGTTTGTTTGTAAATGTTCAATTTATAATGTATAGTTTGGGATAAGGTAGTGCTTGCTGCCGTTTTGAGTTTTGATTGGGTAAGTAGAAAACTATTTGGATTAATGTTTAATAGATATTATTTAGGAAGAAATGAGAGATATTAAAGAAGAAATGAGAGATGATATTGAAGTCCTAAAATGTTAATGATTGCTGGGAAATTATTGACCTTGATACAGATTAGTAAGTTAAAAATGACAAATATCTTTAAAAACTGCGATTTAAAAATATATATTTATATTCTTATTATTATACTTGAAAGCTACATACATATATTCAAGAGTAATATATTATCAGAAGGGATTTTATCTCGCAATTCTCACAGCAACGGATATTATTCGAAGAAAATTGCGGACATTTGTCCATTATATATATTTACGTCGATACAAGTGACTACGATAAAGTCTAAAAAACAAATATATTACACATTTAAACCACGACAAACTAATGTCCAAGCGTATCGTTTAATGAACGTGCCTCCTTTTCTAATGCGTTAGTTAGAACGAGACAGAAACTATGTTAGGTTAGTTTCAAAGTCCAATTTGGCAACGAGGCTCGTGGCTTGTTAGAGAGGACAGTTGCAGTCTGGGTGCGAGCAATTTGCAGGCAGAAGGAAAATTAGTGGAGGTTGCATTGCACGTTGGTCGAAGTTAGGAAAAAACAGTTTGTTATGATTCGTTGATATTGAGTGAGTAAGTGACTTCAATAAGTAGGGCTTCTTCCTATCTAAGGCTTGTTATTGTCAGTGAAAAAATAAAATAGGTTCTATCCTTCCACTTCGTAACGAGTAACAAAAATGAAATATATTTTGTTTACAATATAAAAGTACTTTTTAAAATATTCATATTTTGAATTGAAACTACGTGTACGGATACACTTCGCTTTTATTTGACATTTTTATGTGACGTTTCGGCCCCTTTACAGGAACCGTGGTCACAGAAGACTCTAATAATAACTCTAGTAATATTGATACGATACCGAATCTTAAGTTTCCCATACGGTTGTCGAAGTGTTAAACTCAAATAAAGTGTTTGTATTTAGTATTATTATATTCGCTAGTCACCGTCATTGATCGTGGAATCTACATTAAATATCATTGATTGATTGCAAGTTAAATGTTTAAAAATGAAACGTTGTTCGATGTACACGAATCCTTAATGAAAATTGAATGATATTCGTTCCAGTAATAATATTTTTATGCCTTTGTTTCGGACTTTTCACTTTGTCATGTGGAGAAAAGTTATTTATTTAATGTGAAATCGTTATTCTGTTTCAATTAATGTTATGTCATTGTTTCACGTTTTAAAAAGAAACACAATATGTATGGGCTTTCATTATTTTCATTCTCAAGCATCGAAAGTATGTTAAAAAGTATATAAGCATAGCAAGGTTAAAAATCATGCTCGTACATATGAAAATTTAATTATTTATTTAAACATTTTGTTGGGCATTAAACAGGAAAGTGCCGTCCCAAAACTAGAGTGCCCTAGAGCGAAGTCAGGTAAATACATTATGCAAACGAGGTTGCTTCCCAAAATGTTGGAGGTACTATGCAAACACAGCTTGGGAATGCGTGTGTGTATGTATATTGTAACTGCTCACCGTATATTCGATACTAAGCCTTATTTTGCCGGCTTTGCGAATGCAAATTTTGAATCCCGTTTACTCATTGATTGTTACGGTAGGATAAAGTTATTATCTGGTTTGTAATTTAAGCGCTTTGTGCGAATAAAGGGGGGTATTGAGTAGCATATGATGTTGATATTCAATGTTTCCGGGTACTTTTATTTATTTATCAGGGAGCACAGCAATACGACTGCCAAAACAAACAGTGCCGTACTTATTCCTTTTCGTTCCTTTTCTGGAACGGTTTTGGCATATTGTCGTGCCCCTATTTGAAACCTCTTGGTAGATTTATTTTATTTATTTACTAGCTATGCCCCGCGGTTTCATCCTCAGTGCACCGGTTCCCGTATGAATTTCAAGGTTTTTTTACTTATTATCTTATTCCTGACCAAGCTAAATAAAAAAGAATCATTACAATCGGTGCAGCCGTTCTCGAGTTATAAATGGTGAAATTAACATGACTTTGTTTTATATGTATAGATTTTATCTTACTTTTAAGAGAGTACCACGTTGCTGTCACACCGAGGACATCCATTAGCGATTTTTTAACAAGAACATAAATTTAATGTAAGAGCCAGTGTATATTCTTATTAACTTGACCGAACAGCATTAATTATAATGGTTTTGAAATTCCAATAAAAACTAGAGAACATAAGAGAGGTAAGAAGTAAGAATATTAGATATGGCTACAACTTGTTACTAAATATTTGATCATTCATTCATTTCGAGTAGGTTAGTGGTGTATTTAGACCGCCTAAAGGCCTCTGAAATGGTCTAACGATTGAAACAACCGGGACCGAATGCTTAACGTGCCCTTCGAAGCACGGTAGCGCTCAGATAGTAATGCCACTATCGGCCACACATCCAAGTACGGGCCGAGCTGAACGTTTCTTAACAATCGCAATGAACTAAGATATAAAATAAGTCTTCTAATTATATGTATTTTATGTTACATTTCAAAATTTTTCACAAAACTTACAAGTTTATATACAGAATGGTTTCAATAGATGTTCATTCAAAGGGTTTGCGAGTCGCCTTTCGATTTCCTCGAGCTCTCCGCTATAGAGAACCCATTTTATGAATTGTAAGATTTGTAAAGATTGAATTTTCCGCTCACCTGAATAAAAGTTGAAAGTTAAAATTGACTTTGCATTTTAGTTTAAGAATATTATAACTTTGGTTTACACGAAAATTAGGGTGCCTTTCCATCAGACTTATGTCGTACTACGTCGCTAGGCTAAGTTAGATATAATTGGCATATTAAACTTTGTATAAAACGTTGCTTTTCATATTCATATGAATCTTAGCATAGCAACATATGCATTTATTAATCTACTCATTTTGAATTGAAATGAAATTTACGGATACATTTCGCTTTTATTTTACACTAGCAGCTCTCCGCGGTCTTAACTGCGTTCCTGAGAATTTCAAGATGAAAAATAGTTTATTACCGTTCCGTTAAATGTGGCTATCTATCTCAAGAATAATTATTGAAATCAGACTGGTAGTTCCTGAGATACACGTTCAAACAAACAGCAAAACTTTATTATATTAATATAGACTTTTATTTAACGTTTCGGCTCCTTTCTAGGAATCGTGCTTACACAAGTCTTCTGTGTATAAGTAAACGTAGTTTCAATTCAAAAGGACTATAATATCAATCCAATTCCTGTAATACTGTAAAAAGATGCGCACAAAACAAACAAAGAGAATAATTTCCTTTCCATAATTACGAATACATAAGCAATGCTTTTGCAAACAAAAGGGGAAGGATTGCCGAAAAGGAATACGAAATATTATACTGTTCCAATGAATTTTTAACTCAAGTTTGTATTGACATCTCTTGAACGTTTCCCGTTTCACTTGGAAAGCTTGAAAATCAGTTGGCAGTGCTAAAATGTTTGGTAGTCTTATTGCCGTACGTTCGTATCTAGTTCATACAACGACCTCCAATACTTTGGTACTAGAACAAACTTTTAGGTACCGGTGCTGACCAATTTGTAGCGCAGACTTTTCTTTTACTAGTTACAATATTAGTTTTCTTTCTGTTATAACGTCTCGGTGGTCTATTGGTGTATTTGGCTGTGAAGACTAGGGTCTTAGGTTCAATTATCGGCCCGAGAGAAGCATGCTTCACAGTTTTCAAACCAGAAAACATGGCTTAGGTTTGAGATCACTAACTGGCAGTAGGCAAGCGTAGTGATTATATAATCTTTACTGTATCCTCGGCTAGATGACACGCCTTCGCATAGCAGAGGGACTTTACAGAAATAGAATAGATTTTGTTTACCTTTGGTGTGGATTAGAGGCAGTAACCGCAGTAACCGCAGTAACAGTAAAAGTAGTATAGACTAATGGCTACCTAAAGAAATTTGATTCTGGCATCAGTTCTGATACAGTAATTGATATTTGAGTGCTATAAAAAGAAGAAAGGCATGTGTGTAAATATATAAGTGGAACCAAAGTTTCTAAATAAAATATTTTCTCTGTTTTGGGTTATAATTGGCTCTTACTGATGATATTGTACGTAAAATTAATAAGTACTTTTTTATATTAAAATTAATAAAAAATGATTTTTTTTTGTTACAGGTAATTGGAGTTTTCCGCAAATTATCCATCAAAAATGAATAATGGTAATTAAAATTCTGAAAGCACTTACTTACAGTACGTTACTCATATTTTCCTTACAATTAGTTAACCCTTTCCATCTCCAGAACATAAGTCTGTTTTAATCTGAATTTCAAACATTCTCTTCACACAAGACTTAACATGTTTGTTAGTTTAGGTCAAATCCTGTCTGTGTTGAATACAAATGATTCTTGAGGGTTGTCTTGTACTTATAAATCGGACCGCTTGCTCCAATAACCCTTATTTAGGAAATCAATGGAGCAAACTTAAATCCCTTTAAGATATTGACTTTGGGTATAAACTATGTCCAAGCTACACTATTAGGTTTAACTTACGACGATAGTACAAGAGGAGGACATGTCTTATTCGTCGGCCTCTGGAGGTACGTTATCCGCCATATGGAAGGTTACTTACACAGAGTTCCATATGTCGACCTTTCGGTAGACGGCTAGTGTCAACTTTGTAGAGCTATGTCTTTGTCACAGTACATAATCCCTCCGTAGCACGGTAGCGTTCAGATGGAAATTACAATATAGGTCAGTCATCGTGCTTCGGAAGGCACGTTAGATAGTCGGTCCCGGTTGTTTCAATCACTAGACCATATCGGAGGCCTTTAGGTGGTCTAAAAACTCCGATACCAGGGTTGGCCACCGGGCTATTCGATCTTACTTACTCAGTACATAAACCTGTGTGTTTCTTGGTAGTTGGTCAGTAGTAATATCAGATAGTTATTTTAAGTCTTTCTCGTCTTTACAATCACTAATCAGGACGAGCATATTCGTCCACATAATCGCCGTATTCATTGTCCAAGCATACACATGTTGACCGATCTCGTAAAATTCGAAACACCGACAAGTTACGGCCTTCTGCAATCACGCAGACAATCATAAACGTTTATAGACATTCATAGTAGTAGTAGTAGTATTATTAGCCTGTAATTCCCAATGCCGGGCAAAGGCCTCCCACCTCACTGAAGATATCAGTACAGTGAGAAAGATTAGGCATAAGCACGACGCTTGGTGATCTCAAACCTGAGCCATGTTTGAAAAGTAGGAAATATGTTTTCGCTCGACCCGGGAATTGAACCCGGGGCCTCAGTCTTGGCAGGCGAGTGCACATACCACTAGACCACCGCGTTCAATATAAAGACATAGACGAGTACATATGTCCTATAGTGCCCTTTTATAACTACAAATCTTTAATCCGATGAATAGACCCAGCTGTAAAACAGACAGCTCACTTAACTAGATGACATAACAATGTTTCACCTTTCGCCTTTGTTTTGAAACTAAGCGGACAAAGTTCAAAAATATCAAACACATAATTAAATTACCAAGTTATGATATTTGAACAGTAACCCGTAACCGTTCCCTTTACGTTAGTTTTAACGGATTCTTTAAATACGTAATGAAATCCTTTTTATAGGGAAGGTATGAGTCATTAAATATTCATTCATTCATTCATTCAATTAGAGGGTTAATGTTCAAATGAACAATGAATAAATTAGATGAAGGATATTTGATGATATATTTCATTAATTTTTTTTGCGTATCTTTTTTCCTGTAGACACTTATCCAATTAAGAATACTTAATGATTTTATGAAAGTGTTTATTAAGGAAGTTTAAAAGGAGTAAAAAATTACGTGATCAAAGTCACGTGCGACACTCCGCATCTTCGAAAATGGGAACTGCCACACTTAAAGATGTCACTTATTTATACAACTAGCCGTGTGCCACGGTTTCACCCGCAGCGCACCCGTTCCAATTTTCTTATATAAAAAATCTTGTCCTGACGATAAGTTACTAAAAAAATATGCTTTTGTCCTATTACAGTATCAGTTAAGTGCCTTTCACACACAAGACATAAAACAAGAACTCGAAAAATGCTATATTCTCACGTAGATTGAAACAATTTACCGTAACTGTTTGCTTAAACCAACCGATCACCTCAAGGAGAAGCTTAGTGTACTGTTGGGATTAAACGAAGCGATAATCTTTATTAGACTGTGCCTTAACTACCTACTAAAATGTTCTATTTCAACCACATTTTGGTTCCGCGAACACGTTAGGGAATTGATTTTGTTTGCTCGCAAATGGAACGAACATTTTCAAGCGCTTACATTTTGCTGAGATGACATTAATGTTAATTCAGAAGGCAAGACTTTCTGCTTTTATTTATCAGCAATTTGGTGCAGCTATAAACAGTTGTGAGGGAGTTGGTTATGGGAGAAAGAGAGGTAAGATAAATAGCAAAATGAAAACAAATGAAGATGCCGTTAAATAATGCAGTAAAGGAACTACTTATCTATGCTAGTTGCTAAATTTTTTCAGTTGGTTCATTCAATATTATCAGACAAAAAATATGGGAATTAAATTTGTAAAGCATTTTCAAAATCAGGAATAAGACCAGTTCATGTATAAATACTACCACAGGAATAGTCACATACCTACAAAAGGTATGGTTTGAGTACTTACCACCTCCTAGAATTTTCTTGCGACGCTGCCGCTTTTTCCCAGTCTTCTGCGACGTTGCCACACGTCACAACTTCTACTCAGTCTGAATCAGTACTTTATATCGGAGGCCTTAAGGCGGTCTAAAAGCTCAGGGTTGACTACAAACCTACACAAACTTGCTTACTTTTAGAGCCTCAGGCCAATCCAAACCAAAAAGTCTAGCATAAAAATAAATCTTGCTATTGCGCCCTCAGTATCAGTATCAGTAATATACATTTACTAGCAGCGCCCCGCGGTTTTACCCGCGTTGTGCCCGTTCCCGTGGGAATTTCGGGATTTTTTTTACATAAAAACCTTCCTCTTGAATCACTCTACCTATTACAAAAAACCGCATCAAAATCCGATACGTAGGTAATTTTAAAGATTTTAGCATACAGACAAACAGAAGACAAACAGACACGACTTTGTTTTATACTATGTAGTGATATCTCTCACAAAAATCCTTTTCAGAATACTAAGAGATCAGTCACTTCCAGAAACTGATATCCCAAGATTGATCCACAACACCCAATATTTATACCCAAGGATCGATAACACAGTAATCCCATCGTTCAAGTTCCAACGCGAACTGAAAAGAAATATTTGTTTGTTCCCACAAATAACCCCCAGTATCGTAAACACAGAAATGTATATCGTGCCTATGAGACCGGCTCTTCTTTGAAAATAACAAAATAGTAAATAATCACTAAGACGATTCGATTCACAACAATCTGAAGAGATCTGTTGAAAAGTGTAGTGGAAACCATTTTGTTGTTTTATAGACTATACAATTAAATAAATACATAGTTTGAAGTTGGTTGGTCTAACTTGTCTTCCAAAAACCAAAACATACTCGTAATTTGAAGTTGGTTTTTCGGAAGAAAATTTAGACAACTTTCATTCCGACAAAACCAACTAAAAACCAATTATCATAAAAACGCCTCTTATTTTGAAATTGGTTTATAACCATTACAATTATTAACGGGACCTATATAATTTTTTTGTATGAATAGCAGTGCCCTGCGGTTTTACCCGCATTGTACCCATTCCCGTAAGAATTTCGGGATAAAAAATAGTTTATAAGCTTCCCGTTGAATGTAGCTATGTATTACAAATTGGTAGTTTCTGAGATTAGCGCGTTCAAACAAACAAACTCTTCAGCTTTAATGTATAAGTATAGATTTTTTGATAAGGGCGCAACGGGGTGCTCCTTGTCAGATTAGAAATCCAAAAATTAAATTTCATTTACATCTCCAAACAATTTCCAAACATTCTATTAAATTAGAACACGCTGTGTTTGTAATTAAAAAATCAAAAACCTCATTTTTAATCTCTTTAGTAACATATCTGTATGAAACTCGCATTTTCCCTAAAGGGTTGATTTTTTCTAATGATATATGTCGACTTAGGAACCCTTTGTTTTGGGGGTTTAATTACACGCCGTTAATCTCAATTATTAAGGGACCAAAAAAGATTAGTTATTTTGTTTTTGTTTTCTATAAAAGAGTGTCTTTGTTTTCTATATAACAATCTGAGTTGACGTAACCAACGTCAGGGATTCACAAACATCTATACTAATATTATAAAGCTGAAGAGTTTGTTTTGTTTGTTTGTTTGTTTGTTTGTTTGTTTGTTTGTTTGTTTGTTTAAACGCGCTAATCTCAGAAACTACTGAACCGATTTGAATAGTTCTTTCACTTAGTTTTAACGTACTCACACGGGTTTTTTCGTGTTAGAAAACTTAATAAAGCAAGTAATAACTTACTTTTCGTACTTTAGTAATAACTTACTTTTCGTGTTAGAAAACTCCCGTGTGAGTACGTTAAAACTATGTGTTCAAATCGTGTAAGTTTAAAAAAAAAAAAAATCTTTCACTGTTAGATAGTCTATTTATCGAGGAAGGCTATAGGCTACATTTTATCCCGAAATTCCCACGGGAACGGGCACAACGCGGGTAAAACCGCGGGGCGCTGCTAGTTCCTTAATAAAGTAAGTAAGTAAGTTCGGGTAGTTTAGTGACCAACCCTGGGGTCGAAGTATGGTTTATGTATGCATTGATTTAAGCTCACAAATTTAATGGTCAACGGAGAACAAAAATCCTTTCTAAATAAAACGAGTTGCTAATAAACATATGTAAAAAAATATTAGTACCTTATACCCCACTGCTGGGCAAACACCTCTTAATTCACTGAAGATATCAGTACAGTGAGGCATTAGGCATAATCACCACGCTTGAGGGTTGGTCATCTAAAAATCGAGCCTTATTTGAAAAGTTAATAGACACATTATCAACAAAGGCCGATACATTCTACATACTACTCCTACATACGTAAATCCTACATAGCATTAAGAAATAAAATTCACTATCTTACTTCACCAGCAAAATAAAACTTTTAAAATAGAAGTACTTAAATAAAACACGACTTTCCTTTCCAAGTTATCCAATCACTTCGATGGCTGTTAATTGAAAATTGTGTTCAGTTCGCCGACAAATAGCGGGCTTATTTACGTCTCAGCGCCTTGCACTTCTGACGTAGAGTATTAAACTATATTTAATTTAGCTAGTAGATTTTGATGCGGTTTATCTGAAGTATATAATTAACTGGAAAGCGGAGATTCTCCTTTCGTTGAATTCTTTTTTTAAATCCCAACGCAAAAGTATTCGAACAGATTTGTCACCGCAACCTTTCTAAATATATTTAAAAATAAATAGCAGTGCTCCGCGGTTTAACCTGCATTATGCGGTTCCTGTGGGAATATCAGGATGAAAAGTAACCTACAACCTTCTCGTTGAATGTGGCTATTCATTACAAAAATAATTATTGAAATCGGACTAGTAGTTTTAGATAAGCGCGTTAAAAAAACACAAACTCTTCAGTTTTATGAAATTAGTGTATACATATATTAGATCTACACTAATATTATAAAGAGGAAAACTTTGTTTGTTTGGTTGTAGTGAATAGGCTCAAAAACTACTGGACCGTTTTTAAAAATTCTTTCACCATTCGAAAGCTACATTATCCACGAGTAACATAGTCTATTTTTCATCCTGAAATTCACACAGGAATGGGCACAACGCGGGTAAAACCGCGGGGCGCTGCTAGTATTAGATAAATCAGTATTGACCCGTTATTTAAGAAAAGGGTTTAAAAATAGGCCGTTCCTTGTTACATAACATATTATTACAACATCCAATATCATAAGAAACTCAACTGCCTATGACATGAGATTGAAAGATTATTCGACGGACATCCCCGACAACCAACGTCCAACTTTTAATGATAAGGGTTGAACGGAAAATTATTCTGATACATTCTCTCTATATAATGGGTGACGTAAAATATGATAAATTGGCCTTATTTATTATGTTTTCACTTACTTGCGGGTACTTGGTTTGGGCGGAATAATCTTTGGATATTTTGGGCGTACATTTTATACATGCATTTTATTAAGGGTTACTAAACTAACAGCTTTTCTTCTAGCTCTATCTGATCGGATGCAAAGCTGGATGTGTGTGTATGTATGTGTAATTGAGCCTTAAGGCAAGCTTACGCCAGTTAGATTCTTCTTCATCGAGTGGATGGTCAACCTGACCAATCCTGGTGTCAAAGTTATAGAGCCGCCAGTTAGATGTAATGACTGAACCAAATAGATCTATAGTTTATGCTAATAAATGCTAATAATTGACGTCACCGTATCATCATCGTTCCCATCTGTGCCCTCGAAGACCTAAAGTTTGTGAGGATTTATGTTTGTATTTGTTACTCTTTTAAAACAAACTTTCAGCTTCATTTTATTAGTTGAACATAATTATGTATCTATATATAAAAAAGTGTATATCATGTCGTATAGACATGTGAAGGAACTTGCACTGAATAGGAATAAATGGAGAAGTCTGCATCGGACTCACCGGCAAGAGCCTTGCTCTTAAATTTATGATGATGATAAATAATATAAAAAGAGTTAATAAGACAGAGCTTATGCGTTATACATTTAATCTAAGAAAGCAATTTATAATGCAATTCCAAGAGTCTTAATCTTACTCTAAAATTATGTTCCAAGCAAATGTAGCATTTTTTCTGTAACATTTTTTTGCTGTTTTGCAACATTCAGACGTCTCATTTCCTTTTTCATTTGTACCGAGACGAATATATAACCAGGCCATGTCAAGACAATGAATAATGTAATGCAAACTTTGTTAGGGTTTTGAGTAAGAACCTTTTTTATGTTAAGAATTTTTTTAACTAAAAACCCAAGTCGGTCACAAATTTTGATATTTGAGAAAGTTCTAAATTTAAAAAGAGAAACAAAGGAATTTCAAGAAGTGAGTTTTGAGAAATGGAAGCGGATTGGAGCGGTGCGGAGCTTAATTCACCAATCACAATGTATTGTAATTGTCATAATCTCTTCGTAATGGTCGATTGGTTGATTAAGTTTTGCAGCGCTCTGCAATTTTTATGTATCCTACCAGTAGGTCATCACAGGCTAACAATTTTTATTAATTAGAAATATGTCTAAGAGACAAAAAATCAGGAATGAAATCTAGATATTTGAGTAAAGACAAGATTTTCTTCTTCTTTAAGCATAAGAGCTGGGCTCTTGTCGATGGAGTTCTTTTCACTTTTTCTATCATCTGCCATTCTCTTAAGCTGTTCCTACGACAAGACCTTTGCTCTTTCCTTCAGTTTAAGATTTAAAAAAGATTTTTTTACTTTTTAAAAATATCTTGAGAACGATCATGAAGCAATCTAAAGCTCCACTCACATTTATCATTAAAACTGAACAAAAAAAATTAAACTTTTCCGTTTACCGTTAAAATAACTTCTTAAGCTTTTAAACTTTTATCGAGATTACGATTATGTTCGAGGGGAAATAAATATTATCATGAATAATAAATTAATGTCAGGAGTTTTTTGCTCACTCAGTCATTTTTAGGATGTCTACTAAATATTTAAATGAAAACTGATAATTTCAAGTATTATGATTGCTTAAATATTATTCAGTTTCAATCACTACATAGTATAAAACAAAATCGCTTTTCACTGACTGCGCCTATGTATGCTTAGATCTTTGAAACTACGTAATGGATTTTGACGTGGTTTTTTCAAATATATAGATTGATTCAAGAGGAAGGTTTATATGTATAAAAATTCCCAAAATTCGAACGAGAACGGGCACAAAGCGGGTAAAACCGCGGGGTACTGCTAGTCACTACATTGTATAAAACAAAGCCGTTATTTTTGTCTGTTTGTTTGTCTGTTTGTCTGTATGCTTAAATCTTTAAAATTACGCAACGGATTTTGATGCGGTTTTTTGTATTAGGTAGAGTGATTCAAGAGGAAGGTTTTTATGTATAAAAATTCCCAAAATTCGAACGGGAACGGGCACAAAGCGGGTAAAACCGCGGGGCGCTGCTAGTTTAATTATAAAATATAGTCAGTATTGTAGCCAATATGATTTAGTAAGTTCAAGTAGGTGAATGCCTAACCCAATGTCGGAGTTCATAGACCGCCTAAAGGCCTCCGACATAGTCTATTGATTGAGACTACCGGGACCGACAATTTAACGTGCCAATACGAAGAATTATATATAGCACTCTGTTTCAAAATATTGTGTAAGGACGCTATGATCAAGCAAGCTCAAGCGTAGTACCACGGTACAGCAACTGCGACGGCGGATATTTTGAAATATCACTACATAGTATAAAACAAAGTCGCTATTTTTGTGTTTGTTTGTCTGTTTGTCTGTATGCTTAAATCTTTAAAACTACGCAACGGATTTTAATGCGGTTTTTTGTAATAGGTAGAGTGATTCAAGAGGAAGGTTTTTATGTAAAAAAATTCCCGAAATTCCCACGGGAACGGGCACAACGCGGATAAAACCGCGGGGCGCTGCTAGTTGAACACAACATTTATCAACAACAAAGATATTTTTTTTCAAAAGTTCTTCGCCAATAAAGAAACAAACAAACTCAAAACTTACTAACACCCTTTTAGGATAGGTAAAATAGATCCAATACAACTAAAATGGACTAAAATAAAAGAAAACTTGTACTAGGATACTATAAAACAGCAAAGATACAACATTTATACGGTATAAAAATGCAATAGTCGAACGTTCTCCGATAAGGGGCATGTTTTTACGAGACCCACAATAGAATGTGTTATAAAAATGATTTCAAATATCTAAAGAGAATTTTCACTGGTAATTCTTTTTTAGATATAAGTATTTATAACGATTGATAACGACACAACGCAGGTAAAACCGCGGGGCGCTGCTAGTAGAAAATAAAATTACAAATTAAGACTCAGCGGCTAAAAACTAACTAACATACCTTTTCTATCGAAATTCCCTTCCAGCCTGAAGCTTATAAACCTTGTACAATCCCAAAATGTATCAAAATCATTCGTTTATCCCTACATTTCCAGTATCAGACCCGAAATTTTAAATAATAACTTATTCACGTCGGAACCCGGGTAACCTTTCCATATTTAACAATAGTACGGGGAAAAATATGCGAAATGAATCCGCTGGGCTGTACTCTCCTGGATTGTAAGTCTCAAGCCACCTGTAAGCCTTTTATTTTCTACCTACATTCAGCTCAGCGAAGAAAATGTAATGTAAAACTGATTTCATACATTTTTGGAGTAACTACACATTTTCAAAGACAAGGAAGTGTATATTGTACTGATAACTATATCATGTGGTAAATATGAGTATGAATCTGCTTGAAATTTTGTATTAAAATTACGTTAACAGATACATTTCATAGATTATTGTTTCAAATTAAGATTTTCAGTCGTGTAGCTTGCAACGTGCGTTATGTGTGAAAAACAAAAGAACATCGTGTTCCTAGAAAAAAAGAGCAATTTTACTATTAATTGAAACGTACGTTGATGTCATTATTATTTAACAACAGTTACCTCCGTCGTACGTAAGTTCCCGTTTGAACAAATAATAAAGGGCAATTTGGCAAATGTTCATAAAAAGTTTGTTCTTAATAGAAATTCTTAAATACCCACCGGAACGGGGAGCTGCGAGTAAAACCGCGGGGTACAGCTAGTTGAGTATAATTTATAGTGTATTTTTATTTTCTTTTGAAAAAAAATACATTCCAAAGGTATGTTATTTCTTACGTTCGAGCCGAAGTAATATCGGACCACACTCCACTGGGATCCATGTCAATTTGCGCTGAAAACTTTACTATCTTACCGTAACCACATTCCCAGAAAACCAGTAAAACATATTTTATTGGTAACTACTTGAAAACCGACACGAATTGTAATTTCCGTAGCCATGAAAGGTAGCGAATACCCTCAGGGATACAAGTAATCCGGTAGCAACTGGTTCACTAGTTTTATTATTATGTAAATAGGTTAAAGTTTATATTTCAAATGTATTGTATCATACAATTTATAACAAAAACTTTTTGGTCATTTCAATTCTTGAATACAAAACAAACTAATTTAGAACAAAACTTTAAAAATCGAATCACGTCCTGGCCGTAAATAAAGTCCAAAGAAAATATTTGATTCTTTATTCAAAACATCCGACGCGTACTCTATTTTAAAGCAACGCCCTTTGAACTCATTAAAACCTACAGAGGAAATTACTCAGTGAATGAAAAGGAGGCTATTCTGAAATTGCAATCCTTTGTTACTCGCGGTGTGATGGTGATCGTTACGTTCCAACGCGGACGCGCCGCCGGATCGCCTCTATTGTCTATTATTGTCTATGAAGTGGTTTTATATTTCGAATGTTTATTCGCTAATTATTCAGTGGTCTGTGGTGGAATAATAAATTCAAAATAGGAACTTGGAGATGGATGTAGTCTGGAATTTTCCAAATTCAAATTAAGCCCCATAATAAAAATTTTAACATTGTTTAGCCGTTTGAAACTGTAGTTTTTGCACTATAGATAACTCAAATGACAGCTGTCATCTTAGTACACTGTTAACTTGTTCGATTGTAATTGTACCTTAATGATGACTATGACACTAGTCATACAAAGACTTTTATGTCATGTTAAAAGTGGCAAGTAAGTTCGAATCTTAACTAAGACTTTGACTAAGTATAAACCTAGTCATAGAATTAAGTTTCACGACGTCTCACATTACCGTAAATTAAGTAAAGTTCTTAACATACGTTAAATTAGTCCGTCAAATCCTTTTCTTCCAAGTGTCATTCTCCAAAGTCTAATTTGCAGTAAAGTTTTGTGTACAATTAATTTAGAGTCCCAGTTAGCTAGATTTAATACTAGACTTCACAAAGTTAGACTGTAAATTCAAACAAACTATTGTTGCGACTTCCAGTAGGCTTAATCTTCACTAATTTGAACTAACCTAGTTTCTCTGAACATGTGTCGTTTTGTATGTATGGACTTTATTATATTTCACTACATAGTATAAAACAAAGTCGCTATTTTTGTCTGTTTGTCTGTATGCTTAAATCTTTAAAATTACGCAACGGATTTTGATGCGGTTTTTTGTAATAGGTAGAGTGATTCAAGAGGAAGGTTATTATGTAAAAAAATTCCCGAAATTCTCACGGGAACGGGCACAACGCGGGTAAAACCGCGGGGCGCTGCTAGTTAAACTTAAAGCTGATTTATACTAACTACTGTTTACTAGTTTCTGATTGAAAACTTAAGGTTTTATTCATAAACGCTTACTAGCAGCATTTTAGCTATAAAATGGTTTGTCCCTTTCTGACATACGCTATTTTCCAAAGAGCAATAGAGACAAAACACTCACTCACAGTGTTTTAGTTAGAGAGCGTATCTTAAACGTAAGGCAGTTAGTATCTTAAACGTTCTTGACTTTATTTGTTTCTGATCTTTCCCTTTATTTGTCAAAGACAAGGGATTAAAGTTTTAAAAGTCTTCTACGACTAGACTGTATAAATCCCAAGACTTCGCTTTTTAAAAATAAAATAGATAAACTTAAGAACGTAGGTAAGCATTCTATAAAATACCGTAATGGCACTATGAAGCACTTACGATAGAGTTATAAGTTTCATTTTCTTGAATTATTTTTAAAAATAGAACTATTATCGTAAAATAAAGAGTTTCATATAGAAACAGTGCTGGACGAGCGTTCTGAATATAATAGTTTCAATCCCAAAATACGAGAGTGGTTGTGATATACAAATATGTTTCGTATATTTTGTCTACTACAAAATGTTTAATATAGATTTAATGGTAGTGGGGATGAAAGGTTTGAGCCATACATTTAATTGAATCGCAATATACGTTGCTTTGTTAAAATATATGCACCTCAAAAAATTGCGAATATAAATGCACTTACCTCATAAACAAGTTGTGTTGTTACAAAAAACAAAAGGAATATTCCATTTTTAAAACATTAGTATCTATGAATACTAAAGTCAACATTATTGACAGCTTTAAAATTCAAAAATGCTTCTAAATTCGAATTTTAAGAAGCATAAAACCGATCCTTCGTTTACAAACCATACTGGTAGCATAAACCTTTATTGTCTGTGATAAAGTCGCCGGTAGTGTGATGAAAAGTTATTGCTGGCCAGTATGTAGTCGTATACAAACTGTAATGTGCAGTGATGCCAATTTAGCTCTTTTAGAGCTGTTTTTGGCTCTATTTTCAAGTAGTCAGCTCCAAAAATACGCTTTTAGCTCTTTAGCTCCTTTTTTTTCATATATTAGCTCCATTCTAAAACAGATTTTTTTTTCAATAATCGATCTTATGTACTCGAATTTCATGAAAACGAACGCGACAGAAAAAAGAGCTATGTTTAGTTTATGACTAGATGTACGGGGAACATAGGATGTACAACGGGGTTCATTGTTCATTCATTACCGTGTTGACTTTTGATCTTTACTCTTTGGTACACATCATCAAATTGGTACACATAAAACTTACGATAATGTACAGTTGTACTCGGAATCGGAACCAAGTACAAGCGGCTTACAAATTGAAAATTTGGCACACCGTGTCAATACTGTCGATAGCTCAGATGACGAGTTATCATTGTAAATATATATATTTATGTGTGATTTGTATTGTAAGTGTAACGTTTTGTCTAATAATAATTAAAATGTTTATTTCCAATATTTTTTTTATTTTAGCTCTTTTTTTCCCAAAAGTTTAGCTCTATTTTAGCTCTTTTATGAAGACGATCTGGCTCTCTTTAAAAAAATGAGTTGGCAACACTGGTAATGTGTATGGTGTTCTATTTAGCAGTGGTCCATTGTGCTCTGGGAGAGGGCATGACAACGTTAGTCGCTCGACGACCGCGCTCCGGAACTACCGTGTACCAGGCGCTCCTCAATCACCCAGTGATTCTCATTTTAAAATTTTAAAAATAATTCTTTAGAAAATTTTAAACTTCACGTGTAAGGTTTAAAATGGAACAGTTTTTGTTTTTATTAGTGTGACGGAAACTTTTTTAATCGATTCGAATTTTGAACTTAGTTTTGTTTTTGGACAAAAATTTTTTTTAGCTTTTAGTTGGTGAGTGGCGTTTTAATTGAAAATGTTTTTGAACTGATTTGAAAAATTATTGAACTTAACTTGATTGTGTTACATAAGTGTGTACTACAGTTAAAAGGTAAGGCTAGAATTTTTTTAATAGGAATTAGATAAAATGAAAAATAAAGTAAAAAAAATGAAATTCGTTTATTCGTTTTTTAAATACTTATCTGTTTTTACGTCTGTGGCGTGTAAGACTTGTTGATTTGATGTCAATTTACTTAGCCATTCGTGCTAAGGGAAATTGAGAACTCCGTTCTGAGATTTATGCAAATTGAATGCTGGGATTTCTTTATTTTGCCCGAGCTAAGACGGATACGAATGAGGAGGGTTTTCTTATATTTTTCGTGTCTCTCTTCAAAATATTTTATTCTTAAAATTTTATTGTTCACAAAATAGAAATACTTATCTTCAGTATCTTTAAATGAGTTGAGATTTAACAATGCAAATTCCTTTATGGTGTTATTTAGAGACATTTTTTGATCGTATTTTGTAATAGGTACCGATTTTAAAATGGAGGTCGCTTTATCTTTTGATTTTGAAGGTACTTTAGTAACACCGAATTTAATATGGCTCAAACGTTCGTTTGAGCATAATTTAATATTTCAGATTAATTATTGTACTATAATTAGTACATATTTAGATTCCTTAATTATTCAGCTATAAACTGGTATTTTTTACTTTGCCATAGCTGCAATAGTTTGCTAGAAAAAATACTTTGAATCGGTAATGGCATGGGGCGCTCGACGCGGTTCAACACGATCGCGCTCGTGGGCGTTCAAAGGTGTTGACAGTTGTCGCAGCTGACGTTTCAGTGGTTAGTTCATATAATAACTGCTAAGAAAAAGTAGAGTGTACATCACAAATCTGTTAAACAAATTACATACCAAGAAAAATGGAAAACTCCTTAATTTAATAGTGTTTAACTTTAAATGCAAGTAATATAATATACGGTCGCGGTACAATATATTTACCGTCCCAGCCCAATGTGGCTCATTCGGTCAATATTTGCGTAAAACGGTTTTCATGTGATACATTTTGAGGCTGTACACCACAGTGCGTTCCGTTTCACGTAGGTAACTTGCTGAGCTGTTATTGTATTTGTTAGTTTGAACTGTGGAGTTGGTGTTCTGGATCGAATTATAAGTTTTGCGTTGCTAGTAATTACTAGCAACGCAAAACTTATAATTCCCCCGTCCAAACCAATTGGTTTGGACGGGGTTGCAAGATTTGGTCGTACAGTTAGAGGTATATAATTGACAATTGAAATTGATAACCACACTTCGCAGTCAACAACTAACAGCCTCCGTGGTCTTGTGGTTTGAGCACTCGGCTCACGATTTGGAAGTTCCGGGTTCGATTCCCGGTGGTGAAAATATCTCACAAAAATCTCTTTGTGAGACTGCCCTCAGTTTGGTTAGAGCATTGCAGGCTTAATCACCTGACTGCCCGAAAAGTAAGACGATTCCGTGCTTCGGAGGGCTCGCTAAGCCGTCGGTCCCAGTTACTTTCTACGGAATAGTAGTCGTTACATGAGCCATGTCAGAGGCCTTTGGCGGCTCAATAACTCTGACACCAGGATTGGTCAGGTTGTCCATCGATTCGATGAAGAAGAAGAGTGAACAACTATATCTACATATATCTATATATTGTTGACTTCTGGTGAACGACAAAATCGCAAGCTCCGACAGAGTAATCTCCTAAAACCTCTGTGACAACCAGCTTATCTCAACTATGTAGGTATTGTCACCATGACTTTAATTAGCTTTAACTATAAATCTGTAGGTGACTTTATAGTCACTGTGGAAACTCCAGGTGATAAAGTCACCTGTATTTAGTACCTAGTATTCGTAGTTTATAGTTTCTTAACGATAAACTGGGAATTCTATCTTACTTTGTGATTAGTTTACAAGACTGTTTAAAAACTTTTCGGTTTTAAATTATATGTAAGACATTCTGTGAAGCGTTTGTGTATGTCGCCTGCAGTATAATTTTGCTTGGAAAGTTTTATTTTAAAATGCATTATTTAGTAAAAACATGATTTACTATAAGAGTGCCTTTTGATCAAAGCTGTAAATGTACACTAATAGAGTAAAGTATAGTTTAGTTTTAGTTTAGTTTAGTTGTAGTTTAGTTTAGTTTAGTTTAGTTTAGTTTAGTTTAGTATAGTTTAGTTTTATATATATATGTGAAAACATGTAAATGGTGTTGTCTTTACATAAGTTTAGATTTAAGGTTAATAATATCACTGTTTGTTTTCCTATGAATAAAAAAAATAAAAAAAAGCTGAAGAGTTTTACTTTTGTTTGTTTGAACGAGCTAATCTCAGAAAATACCTATCTGATTCGATGCTGATTCCTAATGCTGATTACATCTACAATTGGTGTTGCACACCGTATTCGAATGCATGCTTCCTTCTAAATTATTAATGTTAACGCCTAAAACCTAATCTATACTAATATTATAAAGAGGAAAGGTTTGATTTTTTGTTTGTTTGTTTGTTTGTTTCGAATAGGCTCTGAAACTACTGCACCGAATTAAAAAATTCTTTCACCATTCGAAAGCTACACTATCCCTGAGTGACATAGGCTATATTTATTCCCGAAATTCCCACGAGAACGGGCACAACGCGGGTATATGTAACCCAAGGTATGAAAAACATGCCTAAAAAAATTGGTTATTGGCGTGCGCTACTAAATCTATTGATGATACACAAAAACAATGTTCTACACAATCAAAGTACATATCATTGCGAACAAATAAGTTCGCGAGGGCATATGTCTAACTATTATAGTTAAGACACAATAACCGTTTTAAGTTAAAATTAATTAGTTAAAAAAGGAGTGTAATTTTAAGTTGATGATATTCATATGATGATATGAATCTACATCAAAATAAATGGCTCTACAATCAAGGTTAATTATGTTTCTTTGTGTACCTCTTTAAATTATTAAAATCGGACAGTTAGTTTCAGAGTTATGATGAGAAATATCACTACATAGTATAAAATAAAGTCGTCTCTGTTTCGTGTCTGTTTGTCTGTATGCTTAAATCTTTAAAATTACGCAACGGATTTTGATGCGGTTTTTTTGTAATAGGTAGAGTGATTCAAGAGGAAGGTTTTTATGTAAAAAAATTCCCAAAATTCCCACGGGAACGGCCACAACGCGGGTAAAACCGCGGGGCGCTGCTTACAAAATAGTAATGCTCGATGGCGGGTCTCTTATGGCTACTTACTGTTTCGTGCGGTCAAAGCGCGCGGGGATATAGGTACCTACCTACGAATTACGAACGACGAAGACGTGCTATGTAGGTATTATCCCGAATTCTTCCTCACATGAAATCTTGATTGTGTATACATATATACTCGCGCGAGACATGTAATATTTTATCCCCAATTTCCCACTTGAAATTTTGATTGTGTATATTCCTGCGGGAGACACGCAATGTTTTATCCCGATTTCATGTTTCTTTGTGTACCTCTTTAAATTATTAAAATCGGACAGTTAGTTTCAGAGTTATGATGAGAAATATCACTACATAGTATAAAATAAAGTCGTCTCTGTTTCGTGTCCGTTTGTCTGTATGCTTAAATCTTTAAAATTACGCAACGGATTTTGATGCGGTTTTTTTGTAATAGGTAGAGTGATTCAAGAGGAAGGTTTTTATGTAAAAAAATTCCCAAAATTCCCACGGGAACGGCCACAACGCGGGTAAAACCGCGGGGCGCTGCTTACAAAATAGTAATGCTCGATGGCGGGTCTCTTATGGCTACTTACTGTTTCGTGCGGTCAAAGCGCGCGGAGATATAGGTACCTACCTACGAACTACGAACGACGAAGACGTGCTATGTAGGTATAATCCCGAATTCTTCCTCACATGAAACCTTGATTGTGTATACATATATACTCGCGGGAGACATGTAATATTTTATCCCCAATTTCCCACTTGAAATTTTGATTGTGTATATTCCTGCGGGAGACACGCAATGTTTTATCCCGATTTTCCTACATGAAATCTTGATTACCCGAAGCGAAGCGAGGGCGGGTCGCTAGTCTATAATATAAAGATGAATCGCTGAATCTGTTGCTAAGCGCATAACTTCAGAACGACTGCACCAAATTGGATGATTCTTTTTTTAATGTGTTGCTTATTGTCAGGATAAGGTATAAGAAAAATAAGGAATAAAAATCTCAAAATTCCCACGGGAATGGGGGCGCTGCGGGTGAAACCGCGGGGCGCAGCTAGTTTAAAATAAATTGTATTTGTAATGATAGCCACATTGAACGGGAAGGTTATAAGCTAATCCAGAAATTCCTACGGGAACCGGCATAACGCGGGTGAAACCACGAGGCGCTGTTAGTTAATTATATGATAGTGGATATCAAACCTGGCATAGCATACCTCGTGTGAAAAAGTTATCATCATAGCGGAAATTGGTTGAGTTTATGTGACTTCTCATACCTTTAAATAAATTTTGTTCAACATTGTATTTAACAACTTCTACACAATTTTGTTCTAAAATAATGTATAATAAACTTGAAAGCTCAGTAATTAAACGAACTTAAACTTTACAATTTCAGTTGTAAGCTTTTGACTTCAATTCGAAAGCATAATAAAGAGCTTAATGGACTTTAATTTTTGTGGCAACAGAAGATAAATTATAGCTTAATTATAAAACTAGCAGCTCCCCGCGGTTTTACCCGCGTTGTATCCATTCCCGTGGGAATTTCGGGATGAATAATAGCCTATAACTTTCCCGTTGAATGTGGCTATCTATTACAAAAATAATAATTCAAATCGGACGGATAATTCCTGAGATTACCTAGAACATGCAAACAAACAAACTTACAAAATTTACCTGTTTATAATACAATAAAATCATGATATTCGAATGTTCCATTATTTGAATTTAAAAATCGAATCTTAGTTCCTGTTTTTTTTCATAGTTCGGATAGGTTTCCTTCAAATGAACCATTTACATTGATCACTACACATCGTGGCTGATTCCATGGCTGATTCCTTAACAAAACAGTTGAAGTTAGTTTATAAGCGGACAAGTTTACGAAGTTTAAGTAGTTTCCGTTCTGTTAAGTAATCGTCTTATTGACTCGGTGTGTTGTAACTTAACCCCAGTTTAGATTAAGTGACTGGAAACTGCACTCTCACATTTTTCAGTAGTAACGTGTTTGTGTAACGTGTTAAAAAAGTGGCGAATCTGCAATCTAACTCGGACACAAAAATCCGTCGACATTCGTCATTATAATACCTGTCAAAGTCAAAATAAACAGCAAACTATACTTTTTCGTAGTTTATCTCAGCAGGGCTGAAAAACAAATTAAGTTCAAAGATGTTATCTATACTAATATTATAAAGAGGAAAGGTTTGATTTTTTGTTTGTTTGTTTGTTTGTTTCGAATAGGCTCTGAAACTACTGCACCGAATTAAAAAATTCTTTCACCATTCGAAAGCTACACTATCCCTGAGTGACATAGGCTATATTTATTCCCGAAATTCCCACGAGAACGGGCACAACGCGGGTATATGTAACCCAAGGTATGAAAAACATGCCTAAAAAAATTGGTTATTGGCGTGCGCTACTAAATCTATTGATGATACACAAAAACAATGTTCTACACAATCAAAGTACATATCATTGCGAACAAATAAGTTCGCGAGGGCATATGTCTAACTATTATAGTTAAGACACAATAACCGTTTTAAGTTAAAATTAATTAGTTAAAAAAGGAGTGTAATTTTAAGTTGATGATATTCATATGATGATATGAATCTACATCAAAATAAATGGCTCTACAATCAAGGTTAATTATGTTTCTTTGTGTACCTCTTTAAATTATTAAAATCGGACAGTTAGTTTCAGAGTTATGATGAGAAATATCACTACATAGTATAAAATAAAGTCGTCTCTGTTTCGTGTCTGTTTGTCTGTATGCTTAAATCTTTAAAATTACGCAACGGATTTTGATGCGGTTTTTTTGTAATAGGTAGAGTGATTCAAGAGGAAGGTTTTTATGTAAAAAAATTCCCAAAATTCCCACGGGAACGGCCACAACGCGGGTAAAACCGCGGGGCGCTGCTTACAAAATAGTAATGCTCGATGGCGGGTCTCTTATGGCTACTTACTGTTTCGTGCGGTCAAAGCGCGCGGGGATATAGGTACCTACCTACGAATTACGAACGACGAAGACGTGCTATGTAGGTATTATCCCGAATTCTTCCTCACATGAAATCTTGATTGTGTATACATATATACTCGCGCGAGACATGTAATATTTTATCCCCAATTTCCCACTTGAAATTTTGATTGTGTATATTCCTGCGGGAGACACGCAATGTTTTATCCCGATTTCATGTTTCTTTGTGTACCTCTTTAAATTATTAAAATCGGACAGTTAGTTTCAGAGTTATGATGAGAAATATCACTACATAGTATAAAATAAAGTCGTCTCTGTTTCGTGTCCGTTTGTCTGTATGCTTAAATCTTTAAAATTACGCAACGGATTTTGATGCGGTTTTTTTGTAATAGGTAGAGTGATTCAAGAGGAAGGTTTTTATGTAAAAAAATTCCCAAAATTCCCACGGGAACGGCCACAACGCGGGTAAAACCGCGGGGCGCTGCTTACAAAATAGTAATGCTCGATGGCGGGTCTCTTATGGCTACTTACTGTTTCGTGCGGTCAAAGCGCGCGGAGATATAGGTACCTACCTACGAACTACGAACGACGAAGACGTGCTATGTAGGTATAATCCCGAATTCTTCCTCACATGAAACCTTGATTGTGTATACATATATACTCGCGGGAGACATGTAATATTTTATCCCCAATTTCCCACTTGAAATTTTGATTGTGTATATTCCTGCGGGAGACACGCAATGTTTTATCCCGATTTTCCTACATGAAATCTTGATTACCCGAAGCGAAGCGAGGGCGGGTCGCTAGTCTATAATATAAAGATGAATCGCTGAATCTGTTGCTAAGCGCATAACTTCAGAACGACTGCACCAAATTGGATGATTCTTTTTTTAATGTGTTGCTTATTGTCAGGATAAGGTATAAGAAAAATAAGGAATAAAAATCTCAAAATTCCCACGGGAATGGGGGCGCTGCGGGTGAAACCGCGGGGCGCAGCTAGTTTTTAATATTGCTTCAAATTATGTTAGTTAGTTAATTAGTTTCAAATTATGACTGAAGAAAAAATACAAAGTCAATTTCACTGACGCTTTAACATCGCGTTAAAGCTTTTCAATTATTTACTTATAAACTGGGACATTAATCAAACTTATTTACTTATTTATTCCAACGAAACTAATCAAGAATAACTATTCAAAGCGTTAACTAATCAAAGCAGAAACCAATAACCTCAAACGTTTAAGTAATTCAAAACGCAAATCTTAATTAAATCGTATTTGTGACCTCTTTGGTTTTCAGCCGGTACAATTTCTCTTACTATAGAAACAATTTAAATGAATTAATCTATCTAATTTAAATTTAACTCGGCTAAAGTACGATTGTTTAAACTGTCAGGTACAATTGTATTATACAATTATATTTGATTTCAGTCGCTTGGCTTGTACGGAGATTGTTTGTTTTGAACTTTAAATAGTAGCTTAAAGCTAGTTATACCTTTTGATCTATTATCAATTTTCAATACATATATAAATAAATATAAGTAAGTAAGTATTAGCCAGTAATGTCCCACTGCTGGGCAAAGGCCTCTCATCCCACTGAGATATCAGTACAGTGAGGAGGATTAGGCATAATCACCACGCTTGCCAAATGCGGGTTGGTGATCTCAAACTTGAGCCATGTTTGACAAGGAAACATGTTTTCGCTCGACCCAGAAATTGAACCCGGGACCTCAGTCTTGGCAGGCGAGCGCACATACCACTAGACCACCGAGGCACAAATAAATATACTCGGACAAATTCACACACGGTTAATTAGACCCAAACTGATAGTCGTAAACCTTAAGATTGTAAATTCTGCTAAAAATTTGTTTGCGTATCGCTGTTTTTCATCCTCGTCTGCATAAACTGCACTATAAATTCACGGTGGCGTGCCCAAACACAACATTTGACTGGTTCTCCTGACAGATGCTGGGTTGAAATTCATCCCGGAACAAATTGTAGGTAACAATGCCGAGGTAATACGGAACATTGTTAACTAGCATTAATTGTCTAACTCTTAACACTTGGTAGTTAACTGATGGTTATGAGGTGGGGTGGGGTTTATGGGGGTGAAGCATTTAATCTAACTCAGATCAAATAAAAATTGTAAATGTGAAATTGAAGTAGGTATTTTTTAGTATTTCTTCCTTTTATTATATTCGCCATTGATGTTTTAAGGTCAAATTAACCAAATGCTAATGTAAGACAATATTTGCAATGATTTCAAACCCACATATTTAAAAAAATAGTGATACACAAAATTATACCGTAAAAACCAATGATAAGAGTTCTTTTTTCAAAAAAATGTGTCGTCGCTTCTACAGTCACGCCTTGATAGTTATAATAAATTTTCGTCCACACTTAGTTTCTTATTAAAAAAAATGTACGAACCTAAAACTAGCTTCTAATCTACCAACCTCTACTCCAAACAGAAACACAACCATACATTACTAGTCCGCCACTCCTCTAACTAATAGCAAAGCCGTCACTTGGCAGTGCTCTGTGGTTCAGACTTCAGAGTGCTCGAGAACGCTCTAATCCTCTCTAAATACTATGAAGTTAGGTGTTCCAAAATGCAGGATTAGATAACGTTGGTAAGAGGCGAAATGTAAATGCACCCTAAGTAGTAATTGTAATTATCTGTTTTATTACTTAGGTCTTAAGAGTGATAAGACTATCGTTCACGTTCGTTCTTAAACATATGAAAGCTAGATTAAAGGATTAAAGTTGAAGAAGAAGTAAGCACTTCAGAAGGATAGGCGGAGACAAAAAAACCTGCATTTTTTTCTTAACCACTCAAGCTCTTAAATTATGGATAAGGCAAGCTGTAAAGAAAGCCTTTCGTACAGAACTTGCTGTACGAATACGATACGGTACCGGTCAACCCCTATACGTATTATTGCCATCGAAATAACCAACAGACTAGTACTTTACTTGTCTTAATTTTGTATTACATTCTGTCACCGCTCTGTCTGAAGTGGACAATTATGATGCCAATATTATCACTGAAAACTTGTCAAAGGACTGTAATCAGGTCAAGTACCCCCTCCACTAATGAAATAAACCATATTATAGCGCACCGTATACTCAAGTTTATTAAAAAATTCAAAATGTCGAAGATAGTTCGACCTTAATTTAATTTAATTAAAAATGTAAATTATAACAAAATGTAAGCTCCTTTTTATTAAGGGTTTTTAGCACTATGTTTAGATAAAATTGAATACTAAAATATGTTTTAATTAATGAAACCCCAGTCTCTTGTAGCAATTAAAATTGATATAAATTAACGCTTCACGAAAACTTTAATTAAATACTAAACATAACTAAAACGTTATGTCTGCACTGTTTGTGTTTAATACACTGTTTTCTGTGTATCACTCTCGTACATACATATAATAAAACAAAGTCCCTTTCCGCTGTCTGTCCCTATGTATGCTTATATCTTTAAAACTACGCAACGGATTTTGACGCGGTTTCTTTAAATATATAGAGTAATTCAAGAAGGAGGTTTATATGTATAAAATATCCCGAAATTCCCACGGAAACGGGCACAACGCGGGTAAAACCGCGGGGCACTGCTAGTTATAAATACAAGTTTATATCAAAACACTTTTGAAGCTTTTGCTTCAATATTATAAGCTTTTGAATACGTGACCTTTTTAATCTTATCAGAATGTTCAATTCATAAAATGTCGCTGAAAAAATGAATTCAATAGGATTCATATTTAATTAAAAATATTGATATCAATAAAATAAAATGCCTACACCGTTCTATTGTTAATACGGAATTTAATTTCCTCGTCGATTGTTGATTCAGTAATCGCTCAAAGCAATTTATGATTCTGATTGAATATCACCAAGCATATATTTGAGGTACAGGTTTGTGCCAAATAGCTTTAGTTTAGGAAGCGTTGTATTTCCATAATAGCAGGATTATTACAGCAATTATGTTAGAGTTGTGTTTCAAGCGAATCATCTGAGAATTACTGATGAATTGATCCTTGTTGAATAGATTAGACGCAAGCTTGCAGATCAGGTTACGTCAAAGGCCTGAAGGTATTTGAGAGTAAGCCCTAAGATATATTGCAATTGGATCATTGGATCAAAGTACCGTCTAACGCGAGCGGGCTTACAGTCTATGTAGTCTATGCAGACTATATCGTCTATGTAGCCTTTGTAGTTTGTGTAGACCAGTGATGGGCAAAGTACGGCCCGCGGGCCAACTCCGGCCCGCGAAGGTATTTAATCCGGCCCGCCAAAGGTCCGTCGACATGGACAACACACGATATGGAGTATATGGCCCGAGTAGATTTTACTTAGTAGATTAATAAGATGATTGCTCACGCCCAGAAAATTATAGCGATGTTTGCGTCGTCTTATGTATGCGAACAGACTTTTTCGACCATGAAATTGCGGAAAAACTCAGTCAGAAACTGATTGACTGATGAACATCTTTTCGCACTGCTGAAAGTTTCAAAGTTTCAGCACAAAATGCATTTTTTCTATAATTCTGGCCCTCCTCTAGATTTTTTTTAACTTTGTGGCCCCCCATTTCCCCACCACTGGTGTAGACTGTGTGTGTAGTCTATGTAGTCTATGGACACTTTACCAACTATACCCTGAGACATACGATCCGATTGTGTCTTAGAATAACGAATCCAAAACGATCCTAATTCGTCCGAACAACCGATCCTAAAACGGTACCCGTTTGTCAAGTCAAAGTCACTATAATCTCTTTTGAATGAGGTTAAAGACAGACAAAAACCATCTCTACCACTCATCAAAAATGTCTACAAGCAACCGACAAGAGTGAGCATAAAATATATCAATAAAAAACGTAATTAAGGAAACTCACAGACTTCAGATGTGGTTGGATCAAGATAAATTGTCTCCGAGATTGCCATTTATCTGCCTGCCATCTCAGCCGCCAGTTCGATTATCGAGCAGTTTTTGCGTCGATTTCAAATATTTTATGAGGTCAAGTTATGTTTGATATCAATTTTGATGTGAATAGTTTTACGTTGTGTGGTTGACAACGTTGAAGTTAAGAAGTAAGTTCGAGTGGGTTAGAGGTCACCTCTGGTCTTGGAGTTTTTGGATCACCTAAAGGCAACCGACATGGTCTAAGTTAAGAAGTGATGTCATTATAAAGGAGTCAGAGAAGGAGTGAGTATATTAGTGGGTACACACGTACCTACTTGCTCGATAAACTTGCTCGATCTCGAGCAAGTACGAACGTGTGTACCATGCAAGTCTCAAGACAAATGCTCGAAGCCAACCAAAATGTTCGATTCGAACAAGATTGAAACGAGAGTTTCAACGCACATTAAACATGTTCTTCGAGCAAGCTTTTACGTGTAGACGCAGGATCGAGCATGTTTGTAGATAGTCATGTTCGGATGAAACATGCTCGTCGCGCATGTACGTACGTGTGTACCCACTCTTAGTCATCGTAAAATTGAAAACTCAAGCAAGCAAGCGTGCTCACTCGCTATTTATTGAATTCACTTGCTAGCAGCTTGTAAGCACAACGAGTTTACACTTTTGCCACCTTATTAATAAACGCAGTGTGACTAAAACACTGTTATAATGTGTTTTGTCTCTTTTGCTCTTCGGAAAATTGCGTATGTCAGAAAGTGACAAACCATTTGATAGCTAAATTGTTTGATTAAGAACATTTTAGGTATCAATTGGCCCATATGGCCCTTGGTGTATTTATTTGATTGCGCTTATCTGTGAGTCTACCAGTCGGATTGAAATATCGTATTGTCTATATAATTAATTAAAGCCTCATTCAAAAGGAATGTTGCGACGCGATTCGACCGCGGTCCCTAGAACGACCGCGGTATGCGACAGCGTTGACAGCTATAATTGAATTTAAAATATTTTAGAATGTAGATCAAATCATGTCGCATGCGGGGTCAACCTAGTCTTAGGGTGCGTTTTCATAGAAGCGAAACGGAGCTCAACTGACCAATCACAACGCATTACGTAAAGATTTTGACAATGTCATGCGCTGTTTAACATTTTTAATGCGTTGTGATTGGTCTATCGCACTCTTCTGCTCCTCTTCTAATAAAACGCACTCTAATGCGCCTTTATTGTCATAGGATACGTCTTATTTTGAACTAACATATACGGACGGGTACAATACATCTCCAACTAATTACTGAACTGTATGAAGATAGTCGTATCTTATACCTTGTACTAAATAATTGCACCATCACAGAACGATACAACTTTTAAGTAGTTGCACACAGCGGCAATATGAAATAGTTTATTACATTCATGTCATGAAGTTTCTACGCTTCTCATCTCTCCTTTGAGATATTACTAAGATAAATTGTCTCAGTGAGCACGAAACTGGAAACTTGTGAGAGTATTTTTCTCTGTATAATTTGAAGTCAGTATTTTTCTGTTCTTTGTTTTTGTTGTTTATTTATTTCATTATATTTAATTAAATATTATAATGTTATGTTTTACTTTTTAATTATAGTGTTATTAATATTAATAATGGTCGTTTATTAATTATTCATTTATTCATGAATGAAATATTCAAAGCTGGTATTTTTTATCACCTTTTCCATGCAATATTGCAAAGTACTCCGTAAAAGTAATGGTTTTATTAAACTTGTAATTCTTCTTCCAAAAACTGAATATTAAGATTCGCTCGAACGTGGAAACGTGATACCTAATTGGGACAGTCGGAAAAGGTGCGGAAAAATTTCCATGAATATCTTTCAACTCGGTTTTTCTTTAAATATCCGGGAAAAAATGAATGACATTTTCACTTTTTTTATTTATGGAATGATTTTTTCACTCTGTTTTATTAGCTTATAAATAAATAAATAATAAATAAATATATCCGGACAAATTCACTCACGGTTAATAAGACCCAAACTAAGCTCTAAGCTTGTGTTATGGAATCTAACTAACTGATAGTACTACATATGTATACACAAATACTTTATAAGAATATATAATTGACACCCAGACATCGTCGGCAACAACTATGTCTTCACATATTGTAGACTCCGGGCGGGAATCGAACCCGCAACCCCCGACACAGTAAGCGCTCTCACTGCCACTGTGCCAACGGGCTTGTCATCTACTTATATATGGATCTATAAAATTTTGCACTAACTAACCAGAATCCTACTCGAAATGAATGCTGGAGTTAAAACACCTAAGGGTCAACACTGCGTTAAGCGTGCGCCCGTAAACGAAGTATAACGAACGAATTTATAGGTTTAAACTAATTTTCATTTGTGTAATATTGAAGTTAATCTACGAGTATCTCATAAATGTCATAATTCACAACAATGTTACAAGAACAGGAAACAAACTTTAAACTTCAATATAAACTTGCTTTAGCACATCGATAGAAAAACACATTATCCTTCGTCGAACTGAAGAGCTCTCGTTTGTAAAGGACCCTAACTTTCCCTGAGACAGTAATCGTAGAAAGTTCCTTCCTACTTTAATATTTTTTTCCTCAATATATTTTTATATTGGAGACATAAATTAAGAACATATTGAACGTATTTTAACCCTCCTGTAAGAACGTCTATAACGAGTACTTCTAAGCTACAATATCCGTTATAACTTTTTTGTTCATTTCTTATTACTTTTCGGACTTATTCTGTTGTACTCAGAGATGTTATAAGATTTCTTAAAATAAGTTAATGAGTGACTATTTCTGATTTCTGAGATTCTTTCGTTTTGGACAACTCAACGCGGACAAGTCAGCAAGATTTTCAGAAGCAGACTTCTAAAACTTCTCCTTTATTTTGTTCGATTATTTCGACCCGTTCTTCGCTGATAAGTATATACCCGAACCAATTCGCACTCGGTTAATTAAATCCAAACTAAGCTCTAAGCTTGTATTATGGAATCTAACTCACTGATACTACTACAATACGTACACAAATACTTTATAACAATTATATAATTGACATGACACGCCAACAACTATGTTTTCACATATTGTTGACTCCGAGCGGGAAGCCAACCCGCAACCCCCGACACAGTAAGTGCTCTCACTACCACTGTCAAACGGGCTTGTCAAATGAATGTTCATCTTTAAGAATAACTTTTCACTAACATATCTTTGAATGAAACGAACCTTTTTTCAAAGGATATAGTTATTAATATAATTTCTGTTTACTAGTTCTCAATATTTATTTATATAATCAACTTTGATTTGTGCCAAAGTCTACCTTCAAACAAAGTTTGTAAAAGCTTTTCAATTAAAACTTAAGAAACTTTGGGTAAACTTAAGTTTAATTAATACTTCACAAACGTTACGATAAAGTTTTACTTAAAAGTTTACATAAGTTAAAGGGAACAAAGTAACTTCAATCGTAGAATTTGCAGTCATACAGTTTGCTTACATTTTATATCTGTACTGACACAAGGTTCCACACAAATTCCAGGATATATAATGTAGAACTGCGGTTTAATCCCGAGCCATGTTCACAAAATAGGAAACATGTTTTCTTTCGACCTGGGAATTGAACCCGGGACCTCAGTCTCAGGCGAATGCACATATCACTAGACCACCGAGGCGTTTTATCCCCTACCAATTTTCTATTTATTATTATTACTCTTTTCTGTACTGTAAAATATAGTAAGGGTGCTTTCAAATTATGCGTTTCGTGTCGGACCGCTGCGGTGCCGAAGCGGTGCGTTTGTCGTGTTGTGAACGTACGATCGTGTGTTTTCATACAAAACGAGCCGTGCGGCAAACAGTGCGTACTAAAATTATTTCGCGGTACCGACGCCGCACTGTTGCCGACACGAAACGCATAATTTGAAAGCACCCTAAGTATAACTATATCTAGTAAGTGTACTAATATTAGTGTCTATATTGCACTTACGAAGACTTAATAAAAGTCTCAGATACTGCCTAAACTAAATACTGGATCGGAAAAAATTAAAGGCCATTGATACGAGAGAAGATTAGTCTATGATAAAACGTAGCCATCAGAGTTTCCATTAACAGATTACCAACTTCTTCGCTAATCTGAACAGATAACGGTTGGTTTAAGTGCGTTCAATATCACTTTACTTCCCAATATGAAAATAAAAACAAAAGAATCGTAGATTTTTATGGGAAAAGTTATATGCAATAAGACAATATCGAAACATAATATATTCTAGTGTCGATAGGATTGCTTTTATGGAGGGTATCTTGTTTAGTTCTTTAATATAGAGCTTATTGCATATTTGAAATTGTATATGATTAATAAATGATGATTGATTGATGCTGGGTTTCCATCTACCTATACACGATCCAGTCTTGATTTTAATTTATTAATTGAAAAATAATGTAACTATTCTTATGGTAAAACGATCTTATAATGATACACTTTGTCTCTTAAATGATTAAGCCATGTACTTGATCGCGCTAGTATTGTACCAGTACATTTCTTTACAATTAAAATTAGACAATATCGCTTACGCCCTTACTCAGAGATGTCGAATTAGAAAAGTAGATATTTAATGATAGATTTTGACATGTAATGTATGAAAAATTACGTCAATTAGTTAAGCGTTGATAAACGTCTCTGAAGGCGAAATAACTACGAGCGTTCGATCGCTACGCACTCTCATTGAACTTAAAATTTTCAAAATATGAAGTGAATAAACAGTTTACTTCAGAAATTCAATTTTTTCTTCAATTATTATTTAGCACAGAATTCCACATCCAAATCCCAAAACCTCATGAAATATTAACCTAGTTACCTCCCCTACTAAATTCTTACTGCGCCATGTCATTATCGAGTTACCTACAATCGGTTTCTTTACGATTCCTTTTATCGTCAAAAGATAATGAAAAAGGAAAACATTACGGAAGGTTATTCTTAAAAATCACATCTCTGGGAGCGATAGCGTGACGAGGAAAAGAAATTCGAAGGTATTAAGAGAATCACTCAGTTGTTTGGCGGAAAAAGGAATGATAACGACTTATTTTCGGGTTCTTTTGGTAATAGAATAGTTTTAGTTATTTATTATATCTACCAAATAACTTTATCAAAAATTAACTGAAACTGACTTAATGCCGGTATTTTTTGGTAATTCTTTTTATTGACCTAACGTGTCCCACAGCTGCGCAAAAGTTTTACCTATCAACTTTCATTTGTCTTTATCCAGAGCCCGCTGTGACCAGAACTATTTACCTTAGAAACTTATTTAATCCCATTGACGGGGCAGATTTTATTCCATATATTTTATATCTAAAAAACTCGGTAGAATCGTCATTCTACTATTAGATATTACGAGTAACACAATAGCTCTAGTTTGTATTTTTTTTGAAACATAGATCAACTCGTAGAAATTGTGAATCTATATATATAAAAATGAAACCCGTTTTCCTTGGTCACGGCATCACGCGTGAATGGCTGGACCGATTTCCACGGTTTTGCATTCGTTGGAAAGGTCTCGGGCTCCGTGAGGTTAATAAAAATCTCAAAATTCCCACGGGAACGGGGGCGCTGCGAGTGAAACCGCGGGGCACAGCTAGTTACTTTTAAATGCAAACCACATTAAAGAACAATGTTATACGTTACTTTTTCCGAAATACCCACAAGAAACGGGTACAATGCGGGTAAAAATGTAACGTTCTACGTATATCTTATATTATATGGTACATGATGTATCAAAACGATATAGTTAGTATCTGTAAACATAATTAGAGTGAGAAAATGAACTAAGCGGAAAAAGTGCAGCTTATGATAACGAAAAGTAAACGAGTTTAAAAAGTAATCGAGTAAAGCGTAGCGTAAATAACGCCGCGTGAAAGTGTGAATATATCGTAAAGCTTGACGCTTGTCAACACTTAGCGAAGCTTTGAACTTTCCTGCTTTTAATAAAGTACATCCGTTTAACCAAGCGATACGAGAGCTTTCCTTCGCATTTTTGGAATTAAACGTGATTCAGAATATTATGTTCGCTCCATATTTATTGCGTATATTGAATTTTATGTTTGTGTCCGCATTTTTCTTGTATATTTTCTGTTATGTATTCAGAATTTATCAAGCTTTTTGCGCACGTGTTGTGATAAAAGAGTATAGGATTTATCGTACTAAGATTATATTGTTTTTTCTTAGCGAATCAATGGTTTTATCTTTTTTATGGTCTTGTCAAAAGATTCGTTATGTTTAGCAAGTTTACGCTGCCAGTCTAATGGAAAGTGAACGTCACACATGTGATTTGACGCCAGAAATCTTTTGAGGGTGCCATGATGCAAGCGAAAGCGACAACGGCATGGGGTTAGCGATGAGCGATTATTTTCAAAAATGTTGCAAGTAAATCAATTTGACGCCAGATATCTTTTGTTGGTGCCACTATTCATGCTTTGAAGACGGTGTCAACGACATGGGGATAGCGACTAAAAAAATTGTGTTCCTTTTTTAAAAACGTTATCAATGGCGAGTAGCGAATATTATGGTCTTTTTTCAAAAAAACTCCCCCTCCTTCCCCGTCCCTTTTCTTTGTAAAGTAATAAACGACGCTATAGTATGCTAATACACCGAGTATTAAGTAAGTTGTTATTAACTTAGTGCCAAAGTTAGTGTCACAGATGCGGATAAGGATTTTGGATTGGAAATTATGTCGAAAGATTGTAGATTAAGGGATAGAAGTTAGGAAAATTATGAGGTTTATTTACTTGGACAACATTGCTTAGTATACAAGAGATGTAACTAATTTTGAGTTAAGGTTACTGCAGATTAGTTGCTTACAGTCTAAGTTAGGTACTAGAGACAAGACATCTCATACACATTTTCATAGATTTTCATAGAGTCCTCTCATAGATAATATTTTCAAGATTTTCATAGTCATCTCGTAGAAATGTTCAAAAAAATTCATAAAGTCGTCTGAGACATTTTCATAGAGCAAAAGTCAGTCTTAAGACATTATTTGATCACCAACCATTATCATAGTCTGTGCTCAGTGGTGACTTCATAGTCATCTATGCAATTGTATTTTTACTCACAATTAAAACAAAGCAGGATGTATCTACTCGTACTATCTTAAGTCAAGAGTTAATATAAAATGATAATAAAAAACCATTATTATTAATTGAAAATTAATAAAATCATTATTAATAAACACTAAAATGTCACTAAGAAGTCAATTTAAAATTTAAATCATTCGCTCTAAGTATAAATCAACATCCATCGCTTATCGCAAAAATTTAATAAAAAAATACCATGTCACTCTGAAATCTTCACACTAATAAAAGCATTCTAACTCCAAAATTATAACATTGTTCCGGTTTAATATCACGACAGAAACTGTCCCGAAAATTTAATTTGCGATGTTGTGGAGACGACTCCAAAGACTGCACGGCGTATGAGTATATAAGTTTAAATTAAAAGTTTCTTGATGAGAAAAAAATGCTTTGAATTTTTTTTTTGGAACTAGACTTTTTTGCAACATAAGAGAGCCTTAATTCACTATAAAAAGCCTGTAATGTATCTTTAAGCGCCATTAGATATCTTTTAGATTTAAAAGATTCAGATTCAAATTGAGTTTTAAAATTCATGTTCGGTGAGTTGAAAGGCCCAGTCCGCTATAGTCATAATAATTTTTTGATTCATTTTTGTGTCGTTTTACGCGAACAAAAATTTTGTATAACAGGCAAGAGTCTGCGGTAGGCAAAGAAGTCTGTTACGTCTTGTGTGCGCTCTTTCATATATTTTCTAAGACCAGAAGACTGTCTAACTACAGTCTTGACTATAGTGTGCTCAGACTCTTAGACTCATAATGCACTTTTCATAAGACATTATAACCATTTATCAGAGGCCTTAGGCGGCTCAATAACTTGACACCAGGATTGGTCAGGTTGACCGTCCACTCGATGAAGCCATATTTCGCCCCACGAAATGTTTTAAAAGTGTTCAAATAATTATTTAAAATTCATATGGTCTAGTGGTTTGCGCACTTGCCTGCTAAGACTCAGATTCAAACATGTTTCTTCCTTTTAAAACATGGCTCGGGTTTGAGATCACCAACCCACATTAGGCAAGCATGGTGATTACGCCTAATCCTCCTCACTGTACTGATATCTTCGGTGAGACGAAAGGTCTTTGACCAGCAATGGGGCCATTACCAGGTTAATATCGTCGCTGCGCCTGCAAAATCCGCTATGTATTTTTTTTTAAAAATCGGTTTTTGATGCTTATTTATAGTATTTCTCAAGCCACGTGCGCCTGTAAAATCCGTTTTGTAATAACTCATTGGGTTAAGAAGATAACAAAATCAGCTATGTAATTTTGGTCAAAAACGGATTTAAAAAACCCCCTATGTGAGCAGGAGACACATAGCGTATTTTCGGTTTAAAGCGAGTCTCTTAGAATTGAGCTTTGCAATGACACATAGCGGGTTTATCAAACAGGAGACGTGCCATGTGGCACGTGGTGCAATGTTTACGAGTGTATTTTGTTTTAATTAAGTACGAGCCCAAATGCAAAATAGTTCGTCTAGTATGAAAAGTAGTGCAAAGCGTAAAGTATATAGAGTATATATTGGTAAAATAATTAAGAATGTTTAATAAAAAGTAAACCACAATTAAATGAATATTTTAAAGTTTATTTTAACTTAACTGAAATTCTTTAATGACTTAACTTTACATTAAAAAAAATAAAAAATATCCTAAATAACAAAAAGCAAAAGTATTCGTCTACCCTTGTTACTGACGCAAAATAGTTCGTCTACATGTCTTCACCACTTAGTTGTGTCGCCTTTCCTCTCAATAACAGCTTTAATGCGAAGAGGCATGGTTGCAACCAACACTTCACACTCCTCAGGCGTTATGGACTCCCAAACTGCCAGTAGTTTAGCCTTTAAGTCGCTCTTTGATCTTGATGGATTTTTACGCAGAACTTTTTTCATTTTCCACCATAGGGTTTCAATCGGCGACAAGTCCGGGCTGTTAGATGGCCATTCGATTGTAGGGATGCTTTTTGCCAATAGCCACATCTTTGTTGTCCTTGCAGTATGGCATGAAGCACCATCCTGTTGAAAAATGAATGAATCTTGATGTTTGAGAGCGGGAATTGAAGGCAGTAAACTCTCTTCCAAAAGGTTTTGATACCTCACAGCAGTGATAGAACCATCCACAAACTGCATACAACCAACACCTTGTGCAGACATGCAGCCCCATATCATTAGAGAAGCTTTTCTTTTCGTTTCGTTTGAGACAATCAGTATAAAATGCCTCATTTTTGTTCCGAATCACTTTTTTCCTTTCATCACCGACTGTCACTTCAAATTTTGACTCGTCACTCCAGATGATACTACGCCACTGATCGGAAGTCCAATTTAAATGATCACGAGCAAATTTCAACCTCTTTTTCTTTTGTACAGCAGTCAACAGTGGTTTCTCTTTAGCGGTGTAAAATCCGTAACCCATTCTTTTAAGGACTCTTTTGCATGTATCGACTGAGACGTCTTTGTGAATCATGTCCCTCCATTGCACCGTGAGCTCTCCAGCTCGAGCACGACGATTATTTTTGATAATTTTCTTCAGAACTCTGTTTTCTGCAGCACTTGTGATGCGTGGTCGACCAGTTTTCTTCAAACAAGAAGTCGTTTTAGTCTTTTTATAGTGTTGAATAATAGACTGAACTGTTAGATCTGGGAAGTATCAAGTCTTTAGATATTTGGTAACTTGATTTGCCAGCTTCGACCCCACAAATTATTCGCTTTCGCAGCTCTTCACACACGGGTTTGCCACGACCCATTGTTATTTGAAAATTAATGAAAATTACTGAAATTTTCTGAATTTATACTCTCTTATGTGACAAATGGCACAGAATTACTTTAAAAATTTTAAATTATGGAACATCATGGTACAAAGAAGGAATAATTTTATTTAACTCAACGATAGACGAACTTTTTGCATCAATTAACAATTAGACGAACTATTTTGCTTGTAAGTTCTTCGAATTTAAAACAGAATATCTATAAATTGAAATAGCCAAAATAGTTTATTAGTACATAATTTTAAAAGGGCATAAGTAACGCGACATGTGATGGTAGAACAGCTTAATCTTTTTATATGTATACCTAGACAAAAAATGAAGTTAGAAAAAATCTCACAGTAAAAAAATTCGGACTAGACGAACTATTTTGCATTGGGGCTCGTAGTTTAGATGGTGTTACAAATTTCATTATAGATACCTGGTTTGGCATAATTAATGTAAGTATCCTATTTGTATTACTTATTAATAAGTTGATCACTTAATTTCACAATTCTAACGTTTAATTTGAGAAGCGCTTATTCAAAATAGCTATTTTAACTATAAAGTATCTTTAAGATCATTAATTAGGTTTAAAGTGATTTAATATTGACTTTACTTATTTACTTTCTCGTACGGATTAAGTTTTTTAATTAAACGTACGAGCGTCTCTTAGCCACTTGGGCACGATAAAAGTAGGTAGGAGACTGCTAAATTGTAAGAATTTAAAAAGATTGTTTTATTACGTTACTTATTATTAATTTTTATTTTATATGTAGTTTTATGTGTAAACCCTTTTTCTTGTGAGTTAATTCGTCCATTAATTAATACTGTTGCAATTTAAACTTTTAAATATTATTTATTATGTTATAATTATGTTATATTTTTAAATACCTGTTTAATTTTGTTTAATATTTTTCTAATTAAGTATAATAAATACTTTATAATTGAACTTAAACCTATTTTATTATTTTAAAATAATTTAGTAAATGCGCTAAGTATTCTAGGAAGCACAAAAATGCAAACTATCTAGTAAAAGCATAAATCCGTCATGTGGTGAAAAGTCAGGTAGCGGTAATTACGACCCGAAAAAAAACCGCGATGTGCCCAAATTCACTTAAAAAAATTCTTGCTCCTGGAATATCATAGTAAACGGTGAAAAATAAATATTTTTGAATGTCCCGATATAAAGTCAAATTTTCTGCATACTTAGTTTTAAAATAATATTAACAGTTTGAAAAAGAAACAGTTTTTTGCTTCTCCTGAAAAGTTGAATTTTTATCCATAGCGGATTTTGCAGGCGCAGCGACGATATAAAAAAAAACTACATACCAATCTGCTTATAAATAAGCAACTTATAACTATTTATTATTAACAAAAACAATAAACTCAACTCCGAACGAAAAAAATGTGGCCTACAACAAAGTCTGTTGATAATACATTCCATGCCAATCGCAGCCAAGCTTTAGAGCTCGCAAAGAGACTCCTAAATCTTACATATCAAATATATTGTTCGTATTGTGAAGCCATCGCGATTCCCGCGGTAATCTTCTTTACAAAGGATTGTTTAGCCCGTCATAATTGAAACCAGCCATGCGTCCTATAAAAGTTATTGCGCTCCTTCAAACGGAAAAATCTTCCGAACCATAAGTAATTTGTGTAAAATGTTGTTTTTTTTTCGATGTGAGTTTAATTTGTATTCTTTAAGCTCTTTTGTTGTGTTTAATTTGCTTTCCAAAGTTGATTTTTGAGATGTGCTTGATAATTTTGTTTCGGATGTTTGTATGGCAGGAAGTAAGTACTTAATTGGTTTCTTGAAAGTTTAACTTATTATTGAATAGGTAATCATTCACGAACTTAAGCGGAGAGTACATGCTCTTTTCACGGCAGTGGATACGTATGAGCGAGAGAGAATATAAAAGTCAAGAGTTAACCAATTATAAAGGTAAAGTTTGAAAGACACGTCGTATGACGGAGCTGAAAAGTAATCTTTTTTCTCAGCATAGAGCCGCTCGTTGTTCGCTGCGTGCGCCGTGATTCCCCATACTAAAAGTAAGGATGCATTTCCATTGAGAAGGTTAATCGACCAACCACAACGCATTCCAATTGTAAAATCAGTTTTTGATATCGTCAAAATCTTATCGTAATGCGTTTTGATTGGTAGAATGAGCTCCGCTCAAAGAACGCTTGTTGTGAAACGCATTACATTACGCCTTGTAACGTTACCAGCTTTTATATTAAACTCGCAAAAATAAGATACCTAAAAGGAGGTGAAAATAAATTCTTGTTTTTATTACATTACCGAGTTTGTCGTAAATTCTGTTCTGATATAAAGACGTCGATGATCGTAAATCATAAATCTAGACCTTATATAAAATCACGTCCGTCGACAGGATTATATTTTATGCCGAATAGTAAAACGTTAGTAAATCAAAGAAACCAATTGAAAATCTTTATGATTTGATATTATTCAAGGGTTGTTTGAGATAGTCTCGTTTTATTTAAAAGACTTTCTTTTTATTGTTCTAAAGGTAGAAAAAGGTAGACGGACTAGGACATTCGGACGTCTTAGGTCACTTGCATGGTCTACCAAGTTCTATCTATACCAATATAATAAAGCTGAAGAGTTTGACGTTTGACTTTTAGCAACTTTTTGTTTGCTTAAAAGCGCTAATCTATTTATGACCAATCTGATTTAAATAACTCTTTTTGTATTGGATAGCCACATTCAACAGAATGGTTAAGTACTTGTTTATCCCGGAATTCCCCCGGGAATGAGCACAAGTCGGTTAAGACCGCGGGGCGTTGCTGGTCTTGTTATGTATAATCTAGACTACTAGATAGTAAAGTATAGTTGACATTAAGCGAGTATACATGCTGCTAGATAGGGTATATACTAGAGACGATATGAATTTGAAATTTGACAAGTGTGATTATTTGCTTTTATCTCCGCTTTCGTTCTATCTCGCTTCGATTCGTTATGTAATGTCAATTTTAGGGTGTGTTTTCATTGAACCGGAGCGGAGCGGTGCGGTGTCGAGACCAACAGACCAATCACAACGCATAAGAAGACATTTTGACAAATTCAATGCGCTGTGATTGGTCAATAAGACTCCGCTCCGTTCAGCTCCGCTTCGATGAAAACGTACTCACAACACTATGTTGTACCGATTAAATAAAAAGTAACTTCATTTTAGAACCCAGTGGGTAGTAAATTATCGAAAAATTTTCAGAAGACATTATTAAAGTGCTTAAAGTTAATTAAATAAATGAGTACACTAAATTAATTATTCGACCCACTGGTTACGTTAATCGCATAAAATTTAATTGGTTCATTAAATCTTGATCGAGAATAAAAGGCAGTGGGGTTTTCAAAACTTGAATTCTTTTAATTTGCATCAATTTTTCCTTAGAAGCTCCTTGATCATTAAAAAGTTTTTATTGATGGTCCAATTGTTTCTTTGATAAATAAAAACATACTTATAAAGGGCACTTAACTTGGAGATTTCATAAATGTACATAATTTTCTTATTTAAAACGTCGTTGACATTTATAAAATGCCTTTGGAACGGTCACAGTCCGAATAAATCCGCGTGGCGCTGCTAGTTTCATATAGTCTGGAATATTAGGCATCCACTGTGAATATGATTAACGATTACAAACAATGGAGCCTTATTTCTTGCCTTTGCCTTGCCGTGTAAGGCTTTAAATACACGAGCAATGTCAATGGTAGTGGCAACTATTTTAGCTATAGAAATGTTGGCGTTTTAGATCACAAAACTTCGCAAAACTACTAAAGCTATTTTAACAATTCGTCTTTATATAAATGTTTTTATTAATGACGTATTTTTAGAGCACAAATAGTTGTTTATTATATTGAAGCGCCTCCAGAGTAAGGGAGCGTTTCCATTGAGTTTTCATTCTCATTCTCAAAAAACATTGAAATTTTCAAAAAAAGTAAAAAAAGTATTAGCCTGTAATGTCCCACTTGTTGGGCAAAGGCCTCTCGTCTCACTGAAGATATCAGTACAGTGAGGAGGTTTTAGGCGTAATCACCACGCTTGCCTAATGCGGGTTGGTGATCTCAAACCCGAGCCATGTTTGAAAAGTAGGAAACATGTTTTCGCTTGACCTGGGAATTGAACCCGGGACCTCAGTCTTGGCAGGCGAGTGCACATACAACTAGACCACCGAGGCGATTTTTACAAAAAATTCGAAATGCATTGTGATTGGTCAGTTGACCTCCGCATAGCTCCACTCCGCTATAAGGGAAACGCACACTAACGGCCGGTTCACACATGTCTCCGTTTTACTGTTTCGTTTTATCGTGTACGTTTTTTTTTCGTCGATGGCGTATGTAGTTGTATGAGCGACTTCACACATGGCACAGTATTCCGTATACAGTAAATAATATAAAACTACATACACGATAAAACGGAACAGTAAAACGGAGACATGTGTGAACCGGCCGTACGAAGAATGTAAAGGAACTGTACACTGTGGTGCATAAAACGTGAAAATCGATGTTGCTTTTCAATTGTACTGCATACATTTTGAACTTCGATTGTGCGTTCAGATATTGTAATTTTGTTACCTGTCAGAGGTCAGTATTTCGACGAACCATGTTTACTAAACGTTGACAATTCAGGTCACAATAGAGAAATTCTAGGAAAGGTAAAAATTGCACCATTACGTGTGGGTAAAATCCAACCATTTCGGCTTTAAATTACGAGTTTTGTGATTTATGTTACGGAATACCTTAGTATTTATATTTAGAGTGCTGTTTGAATATTGGTTGCTATTTTGTTTATCGAATGGTTAATATAATACCATATTTCAGGAAATAATTTTTAATCATTGCTATTTACAATTGAACAGTCGCTTTTAAATTAATTCAAAGCGATAAAGGTTAGCGATTCATAAGCAATTCACAAGCGATTAATTCAATGAGGGTTTTCACGAAAATGACACTTTTGACAGATTTCTAGACGTCACGTCTCAGTGCTGCCGCTTAGTGGGTGACATTTCAGAAAACCCTCATTAAATTGAATTCAAATCTTTAATGCTAATCATATGTATTTTAAAAAATAAATGTATATCTTTATTGTTTATTCATTGTGGCTATATATTTATTTCCAACTTTATTATTTTTAAGGTTTCTTCGACTAACACGTGTTTACAAATCGCGAGCCTGAAAAGGTCGCTTTCTAATTATAAGTTTTCAGTCTTCCTGCGTTTTGTATGTAAAATAAAAGAACATCCGTGCGCGAAGACGACTGTGCACGACTGCGGCACGTAGCCGGACGTCTGAAACCGGTTAAATTGAAGAGGCCTTAAGAGGAAGATTGTTTGTGTGTTCTGCTACGCTTAAAGGTCGATTTATATCTACAGACATTGAGCGTGGCAGACACGTGCCGTGGCAGACAAAATGATATTCTTCCATACAGTAACTATTAACGTATTTATATCTATCGTAACGTGGCCGTACAGACGCGTACAGACACGTGTCGTGTCCGGCCAGTATTCTCGGAAAGAATATTTTGTCTGCGCGGTTCATGTCTGTACGTGTCTGTGGCTCCTTGCCGGGCAGTGTGAATAGAGTATCGGAACTGCGTACACGTGCTGCCAGTATTCTCGGAAAGAATATTTTGTCTGTGCGGTTCATGTCTGTACGTGTCTGTGGCTCCTTGCCGGGCAGTGTGAATAGAGTATCGGAACTGCGTACACGTGCTGCCAGTGAGAGCGGACGCCGATGACGGTGTCTGTCGGTATCCGGGGTGTCTGTCACGGCACGTTTCTATACGTTACATATAAATAAATGGTGTCTGTCGGTGTCTGTCACGGCACGTGTCTGCCACACTCAATGTCTGTAGATATAAATCGACCTTAACGCAGTGTTGACTATTGGAAAGTCAATACAAAGGTTTACACTTCTACAAAAATTTTGCTTCTTATCTTAGATTGTGAGAAAGATCGCTTAAGTTACTGATCTATAAACATGCTTATTTCAAAACAAAATTATTAGGTATTTATTTATTAATTATTATTGCATGCTCAATCCAAAGTCAAAGACACTATTTAATTATGTTTTTCGTCTTTCGACAAAAAAGCGCAAACAAACAGATCACATCATTTTCAATCAACTGATTACATTGAAAGGCTGCAGATTATTTTCCTTTGAAGATAAATTTGTATAAACTTCATTTTGCCGGATTACGGATATTGAAAAGTTTTCCTATGATCGCTCTACTTACAATAAAATGATTGATGAGAACTACGCGTGAAGCACTCTGCAAAGTTAGTTGGCACCCACTTCGAGGATTGAGATTCTAATAAGACTGTGCAGTGTCAGACTGTCTATAAACTGTCTTCTGGTCTATGAAAATCTAAACCGCAGACTAGAGACAAAATGTCTTAAATGCGTTTTTGTCTGTTACAAGACTAAAGAAAAAGTACTGATAATTATTGTAAGATTGACCATCAGATGGTCACCAAATAAGTAAGTTGTATAGACTAGTTGGATCCCTTTAAAACAGACTTGACTGCGTCGAATAAGTCTAAAGACAGCCATCCAGTTAGCCGACCAAGCGAAATTATATACGCTTCGCTTATGAACCGCGAGTGAATTTGTCTGAGTGTAGTAATTAAGAGGTATGATATAGATATTATTTTACGTTCTGTTACGGGTTTTTTATTTAATTTTATTATTGAAATCTGTTTTGTATAGTCGTCTAACAGCTTATTGTAGTCTTATTGTAGACTGTTGGTTTATTGTGGACTGTAGGCGTAGGATGTCCGAGATTTTGCTATAAAATGATCGTTTTAAAATTTAATTACGATTCCTTTTAAAACTAATGTTCTTTTAATGAATCGTTCAATTCTCATAAACGCTAAGTAATGGCATTTAAAATACCTTTCCCATTTAATTGGTACAACGACTTTAAAAAGCGATTAATAATAATTACTATGAAATTAATGTTAAGTTCTTTAGTCTTGTTCTTTCACGAAATATCTCAATAATCTACTACGCCTTCATATAGGTACGAACTGATTGTAACTGACCTGTTACATCGATTTCATACTATTATATTTTTTTCCTAGAAACGATATATCTCTCAATGGATTAACTTTTCCAATATCTTCTATTCTTCTTCTTCTTCTTCATCGAGTGGATGGTCAACTTGACCAATCCTGGTGTCAGAGTTATTGAGCCGCCAAAGGCCTCTGTCATGGCTCATGTAACGACTACTATCCGTAGAAAGTAACCGGGACTGACGGCTTAACGTGCCCTCGGAATCACGGGTCTTCTATTCAGAGGCTGGTATGTAGTCTGTGTATCACTCATTTGGAAGTAGAGAAGGGTAGGCAAGGAACTAAGCTGGTTTAACTTAAGTTAAGGCCAACTTAGGCAACTTCATAACTGGAACAAATCCTAAAAAGGTACCGAAAGTAAAATGACCTTTCTCCGCCCTACATTTTCCGGCTAAACTTTTTCATCAAAAGATTCATCTTTTACTAGCGGGAATATTCATACAGTTCACAAAATGTATTCCATTTCCTACAAAATAACGTTTGAATTTTTACGAAACATTTCCACGTTTAAAGGAACTAGCCATTTCACATCCCACTTAACTGAATATCTGAGTATTCCCGACGTCACACCGCACGCGAGACTGGCCATTGAAGCTAAAAGCATAGTCGTAAGTGTTCTCCAGTCCAGTGGAGGAGTACTCATCGATGCGGTGTAATATGCGCCCAACTCACTGCATCTTTAGTGAGATAAGATGAACAAGTATTCAAGAAGACTAGGATTAGATCTGTTGTTTGAGAAAGTAGTTTTAGAAATAGAAGTTATTGTTTATCACGATGAGAGCTTTTGGAAAGGTTATTTTCATGATCTGATTTCGTAAGTTAAGGAGGGTAATGTGTTTATGTCTACAAAGTTGTAGGGGTGCTAAAAATGCATTAACAAAAAGCGTTTATAATCAAATATTCTTTTACATCTATAACTACTATAGCTGAAGAGATTGTACGCGCTTATCAGAAACTACGAATCAGATGCGAATAATTCGTTTTGTAATGGATAGCTACATTGAACGAAAAGGTTATAGCCTATTTTTCATCCCGAAATTCTTAAAGAAACGGGCACAATACGGGTAAAACCGCTGGACGCTGCTAGTCATAATAAACAGTACCTATAAAACGCTTTAACTCCTTTAGGACTGAAATGAAAAACAAAACAATTTCATTTGCAGTTTCATTTTACTGTTTAACTAAACTGTACTGTAAAATAAATAAAATAGGCACATACTTATTATTCTAAAAGTAAACACGACTTTAGAAACGTTTCTTATATGTACTCTAGCTAATTAAATACAAGGTTTCACAGTGAAAATAGTTTGAACAAAGAAAATAATAGAAGTCTTTGAAACTAAAGCGAATGTTTGGTTTACAAGTATTACGGTGGCTGTGTAGTGAATACATTTACCGAGGTAGAAGAAATTTTCCACATACTGCATTTCTTCAGGAGATGCTACACAACTTTGTGATACTGTCTTTTCTATTTCAATTCCGGGCTTTTGTTTTAATGGTAACTATTTCACAATATTCACTGCACTCAATGACCATTGTAATTCTTTTATTTTTACTGCTAGAAATGTGGCTACATCTGCATTAGTGAAGATGAAGTCCACGGACGCTGCCATAGGTGTGGTTACCTTCTGGACCAAAATCTATACGATACGATACGATAAGCAGAAGTTGGGTAACAAGTTTTTTTAAAACCCCCTACGCAGAAATTGCTAGGCCGATTTTTAACAAACATAATTAATAGTCACAGCAAAGGAATTAACTTTCGAATGAAAAAAACCTCATCAAAATCGGTTCATCAGTTTGAGAGCTACGGTGCCACAGTATCACACATACAGACATCGATGTCAAATAAAACAATACTCTTTTGCATCGGAAGTTAAAAGGATAGATATACATTGAAAGATAGGCGAGGGGTTTGCACAGCTGTGAGACACTGATGGTTCATACATAAAATACGGCAATAAACCTTTCCGATACTTGTATCGAATAGCCGATGCAGAGTTGTATAAGTATATGGTAACGAATAGCCGATGCATAAAAGTTGTATGTCTTTTGCTTCACTTCAGAAAAGAAAGTCATTTTTAATGACTTCAGTAGTCGACGAGACATCTATGTACAAGACTAATTAATTCACATGTAGTTAGCTTATCGAATCTAACTTACCAAAACGAAGCTTGAATTATGAAAACTGATTCTTAAAACCGTACATATACACACATACATAAATTATTTACAAAAAAATATATTTGACCACCAGTCGTCGTTGCCAAAAATTTTGCCTCGGGCGGGAATCGAACCCATAACCCCAGGCACAATAAGCACTCTCACTAACCTCTGTAGCAAGAAGGTGTGACCTCTGTTTATCATATGAGTAAAACATGAAATATCACACTTCAATTCGTTAGGTGCGACCTCTCGCAAGTCTGTACGAGCTTTAAAACATGATAAAGTTCAGCGGAGGTAGCCATTTATTGGCTGAACGCCAGGAAATATGGCTTCTCTCACGATATGCAATATAGGCTCATGTGTGGGAAGGATTTTGTTTAATTTGGTCTCATACGTTTTTGGTTATTTTACTGTCTTTATATTTTTATTTTATAGGATAAATAAGTGAAAATGTTATGTACGAGTATGTATAATATGTAAATTAAATGTGGTTTTATTGGTTTCAGGTAAATAACGACGATTTCAACACGTGTTTGAAAATAATATCCGGCATCGCTGGATACAAGTGGGTACTAAAAATATATCTAAATTTGTACCAAAACTACACATTACTTGTATGTATGTCATTTTAATTATGTAATTAATTTTAGTATAATGCTGAGGACAACCGGCGACACTTGACATTAGACACTCAATGTATACATCGAATGTCTGTGTGTGTCCACTGCCGCGACACTTAGTTGCAGTTGTTGTGGCAATGTCGGTCGGTGTCTGTGTTGCAGCCGTGGAGACAGGTCGTGCGCAGTGTCCGACACAAGTGTCGCGAATTTCGAACTTGCGCGAAATTTTTAGCTAGACCAATAACCGCTCCGTTGTTCATGGCGAGGAAATGTACCACACTGAATTGCAGTGTCTCCGTGTAGACAGCTAACCACACATAACCGGGACATTAAAATGTTTACACCGATGTCGACACAAAAATTGCTTACCATGAGGACGCAATCTACACTAGTGTCGACATTTGTGATGAGTGTCAGTGTCGCCGTGTGTCCTCAGCATTATGTTTTTACTGGTACCAAGGAATTGTACGTAGAAGTTTGATAATAGCTGGTTAGTTTAATACAACGCGATTTCCATTGAAATTTCCGCCTTACTAGTATACTCATTCGATCTAAACCCGCTTATAATTCTAGTAGATATACATTTCAAAACACAAACAACCCTAAAAATAAATATATTTAATCACTTCCACAAGAAATAGGGTTGAAAATACAGCAACCAGAACAAGAGGGTTTCATTAGACTTTGTGTGTTACAACCGCAGAGAAAAGTCTCCGATTGCAAAGAAAAAACTGCCCAAAGCTATGTTCCGAGTTCCTTTGAGGAGTGATGGTGTTTGAGGGACATGTTTTTATTTTTCTTTGAAAATATGAACCGGTTTTCAGCCTTCATATTTTAACTTTACATTATGTACATACATGTACAACAGCTTAAGGCGTAAGGGATTAATTGGTCACCGCACGTAAAATTCATGGATGGCTACTTTTTAAAAGACAAGGCCCTCTCCCACGGGCGATTTTATGTAGCAATGCTGACAACGTCACGACTGAATCGTAGTTACGAGTATGTGGGCGTTCGATGGCACAAATCAGCAACCGTAACGTGAATGTATTGATGTGAACGTGAGGCAGTGTGACTTTACTGCATATCGCTACAAAAATACGCCATCTGGTGAAGCCCTGAAAGTTGCAAATTGTAGCTGTCAACGCGTGTTTCATGAGGCGGTCAACGGTCAACCTAGTCTAATTACGCAATGCTGTAAGAGCGGGTGGCTGCAACCGGTTTTGTGGTTTGAGCGCTCGGCTCACGATCCGGAGGTTCCGGGTTCGATTCCCGTCGGGGACAATATCTCACAAAAATCTCTTTGTGAGAATGCCCTCAGTTTGGTTAGGGCATTGCAGGGTAAATCACCTGATTGCCCGAAAAGAAAGATTTTTCCGTGCTTCGGAGGGCACGTTAAGCCGTAAATACACTCCAAAAGTAAATACACTCCTTTATTAGTGTTAATAGAAGCAACTTAACATATTTATAACAAACAGAATCTAACAAACAAAATAAATCAGTCGAAACGTTCGTAAAGTTAAATAAATGATGTTCAAAATAAACAATATTATTTAAAGAAAATGTATTAAAACGCTCTTGTTGGGTGGATTGATTCCAAGTATTTCTTTTAAAACCAATGATTTTAAGAAAATCTTTGCTATTCCATTTCAATTTATGTGTGAGAAAATACACATGGAGGGTACAATCACCCTTTATCTACTTGTAAAAGAATACCTTTTTAAGTGTAAAGAGAAAGCGATTAAATCAAAGTTTTCTTTATTATTATTTTTTATGTTATATTTAAACTTATAGGCTCGTTATTTGGCATCCAAACCTTTCTCTGTTTATATGAACACAATTTTGAACTGTTTGAATGAAACACAAGGTTTAATTTTGAATGTATATATGTTGGTAATCTTAAGTATTTTTTAGTATTTTCATAGAAATTTACACAAGTTTCAAAAAGCGCAACACCGTTGATTTCACAGCCCAATATCAATTGAAAAAAATCAGTGAATATAGAAATATAAGAAATATTTAAAGTTTTATCCATGTCAACCTCTTCTTCTTCATCGAGTGGATGGTAAATTTGACCAATGCTGGTGTCAGAGTTATTGAGCCGCCAAAGGCCTCTAACATGGCTCAAGTAACGACTACTATGCGTAGAAAGTAACTGGGACCGACGGCTTAACGTGCACTCCGAAGCACGGAATCATCTTACTTTTCGAGTAATCAGGTGATTCAGCCTGTAACGCCCTAACCAAACTGAGGAAAGTTTCACAAAGAGATTTTTGTGAGATTTCCCACCGAACCCGGAACCTCCGGATCGTGAGCCGGGCGCTCAAACCACAAGACCACAGAGGCTGATGTCAACCTCTAAATGTCACACATAGAGGCGTCTACGAAACTTGACCTTGACTTAATTTTTCATACATTACAAGTCAAAATTACTCATTAAATCTCTACTAAAGATGAATTTGACAACTGAGTACTTGGCGTCAATGATTAAACCTTTCAGTATGTTATATACTCTGTGATTTAACCTTATATCGATCTTATAATAATATAGGAGTACGTTCGCTTATAACTTACACCAAAACATCTATCTCACAATGTATTTTTATTCAATCTCTTTCAGCGAAGTGGTTACTATGAAATCGTTTTAGTTCAGACAAAACTTTACCTATCATATAAAAATGAATAGCTACGAAAATGCATTGAATTTTGTTATCTTTAGAATCTCTATTATTGGTCCATTCTTTCGGAACCATAAAAATATTCAATTCACATTTTCTTGAATGTTTTTCGGGGAGAAAACTCAATATTTTCCTTAAGAAATCCATCAAAAATACTCCTTATATTTACATTGATCATCTTACTCCAGTAGGCATTGGTGAAAATGTTTATAACCTTCAGAGTGAGTGATCACGACAGGGGAATACACCAATAGATATCAAAATGATTGATGGAGACGGTCACATTACACAGGTGCTTAATGGAGGTATTGTGGAAGACCTCTGGGGTGCTATGGTACAAGTGACGACGACAGCGACTAGAGATTTTTTTCAAAATGAAAAAGTATTTTGGTTTGTTCCTCGCTGCGCACTCCGAGACGTTCATTCAATAGACAATAATTTGACGTTATGTTTAATACATTGCATGTCAAATTCACTCATCCGTCAAACTATATAATTTGTACTTACTTACTTACTTAATTTGTACTGAACATCGTTTATTTGAGACACAGTTTTGTTCGCATCTAACTAGTAAGTCAGTTGTGGCTATAGTGAGACTCTAGAGCCATGTCAGAATTTCAGTTTCACCTACTTCAGTGTACTGTTGCGTCAGTGCTAATTAAAATACTCGTATTTTAATTATAAAACCGTACGATGGCTCTATAGAACTAGGTAGAAACATTTTGTATTTGGAACTTTATAATTATAAAGTTCACAGTAATAAGGGGCTTAGAAACTGGAGTTGTATGAGTGGTTTAACTAATTGTACCGTATTATAATTATATCTATACTAATAGGTATAGCTGAAGATTATTATTGATTGTTTGTTTTAAGCTAATCTCTGGGAAACTAGGTGCTTTTGGATATCATTATTTTCATTGATTTATCACTTGTCTATTGGTGTATGTATTTTAACACCCCTTTGCTTAACCAATTAAAATTTGTGTTTCAAATATGATGACTCTTTCAAGACACACATATTTTGTGTTGAAGTTGTCAAAGAGATAAATGCATGAGGTCAGTTTTATCATAGTTCAACTTAGTCAAGTGGGGCTACTCTTCTGTGCGGGAGTGTGACTGTGGTCTAGACCAGGACATGGCCCACCTGTTGTCCTGTCCTCTGAGCCCTACCATCTGCACCAAGAAAGACGTAATGAAAGTCTCAGATGCTGCCCTTCTGTTAGCTAAATACTGGACCGGAATAGGCCATTGACACGACAAGAAGATCAAGGTTTTATCTGAAAAATCTTTTAATCTTCTACACATCATCACCAGATACTTACCAACCAAAACACTAAGCTTCATCTAAGATACATCCCATCACACACGCCACTCATAAAATGAAGTAATACACTATAGTGCTTCAAACAAAGTCACTCCTCACTAAGTATACTCGTACTTAACGCAAATACGTCGACTTGTTTCCTTCTTGCACTTGACTATAACTAATTGGAGAGCCAAACAGGTTTATAAAGGAGGGGAAATTGCTGTTGTTTACTGTTGTTTAAGGTAATGGTTTTTAATGCTGATATTCGTGGTTTGATACCTACAGACTGTTTTCTTTCGTAGTACTTTTAGCTATTTGTTGTAATATAGGTATTATGTCCTTGCTAGATATTCATGAATCGTTATATCGTTAGGTTATGTAAAGAAATGTTTAACCCCTGACCCAAAAGAGGGGTGTTGAGTTTGAAAAAGGATAGACCAATTTCGATGCGGTTTCTATCATTTGAAAACTAATTTCCTTGTGGTGCTTAGCCATGTTTGGTAAATCTGTCCATTCAGCCGTTTTTACGTAGGTTTTATATGTAGGTATACATTACATAGTTACTCCTGAAATTTATAACACTACATTATATTGATATAATCGGATATAAAATTCGTTTAAAACCCATCCATTACTTATTATATTAAATGAATTACTACAGTATATAGACCATGCTATCAACATATTAACAGAATTGCCAAATTCATAAATTAATTATTCGAAAGCTTTTCATACACACAATTCAATACAAAAACTGTTTATGTATTAACTTTCCGTAGTGAAATAATTTGTTAATTTCCCTCTTTGTCATAAAGAGGGCTTAAACTGTATGCTTTTAAAATTATCATTAAAAGCGTCCATAACTTAAGTGGAATTGCCTATAATTTTCATGGGTATTTTATGGCGTTATGAATAAAATAAGCTCCATTAGCTAAGCTCTTTACAAATACATCTGGCACGAGTGAAGCAGTATTCTCATGAAAGAACGCGCGTGAAAGGCAATCGTCCACAATTGCTCGTACAAGCATTCCAACATGATCTTGAACGCTCGTAAGAACGCGCGATGGAGTGACCGTATATTATAGCGATAAGTTTAAGCATTGTAAAGATCAAGATATTAGTCAAGAAAAATGCTCGCCAAGCAACAACTAAAGACAAAGAATTAACCAATCACATCGCACTGAAATTGTCATAATCTCTCCGTAATGCATTGTCATTGGTCAATTGATGTTAAGAATGGTGTGCTAATAGTGCAGCACGCCTTCAAAAAATTATTTCGAACAAAAACAAAAAATCAACAAAAATTGACTCATCTTTGGTTTTTACAACCCAATAGTATTGGTCTGCAAAGTTCCACTATTGAACCTAAGCCTATCATCTCACCGAAGATATCACAACTAACCATACATTACACCATCCCTCTACAGGCCAAACAAGGTAAAAAACCGTAACAAAAATAATTGCCATCAAACAAAATAAAAAACACCCTACGCGTTACCAATAAACACCCCAATTAGTAGAGTAAACGCAGCCTACTTCTTAATTAGTGGTCGATTACTAAACCACAAAACGCACAATAATTATTCGATTGAATTAAACCGGCATCTAGTCGGCCGCGTATGAGTAACGACCGTTTCACTACTCCCTTAGAAATTACAAAGCTATTAGCCAAGTTTCACAACTAATTAGCACCCGTGTACGTTGAATGGTAATGACACTATGTTTTATGAGAACTTGGGACAAAACTTGTGATTATGCTATTGAATTTAAACCTTTGTAAGTAAGTTTGAAGTATAGGAGTTGGTAATTGGCAATTGCTTTAATTCTATGTACGAGTATGTGGTAGAGATAATGAAATTACGAACGGTATTGTAGTGTTAGGATGTCTTAACATTATATGTTCGCCCTTATTTGTTTAAGTAATAAACACTAAGTAATTAAGTTCAAGTAGGTTAGTTGCCAACCCTGGTGTCGGATTTTTTAGACCGCTTAAAGGCCTCCGACATGCTCTTACGATTGAAACAACCGGGACCGACAATTTAACGTGCCTTCCGAAGCAGGGTAGCGCTCAGATAGAAACACTTAAATAATAAGTTTACTACGGTTTTCAGTATTAGGTCACGGAAATAGGTTGTAGGTAATATGTTGAAAATAGTTTGCCGTAAATTGAAACTTCATTCAATAAAGTCCTTTCCCAAAACCCTTGACTGACTTCTGTCTGATAAAAGAATCGCAAGTCTAAGTGTATTGGCTCCGATTCAAACTCGATAAAAGAAAAGTTAGGACAATCCCGGTTCTAAACAAAATTCTGGACACCCTACTCTAGGAAAAGTTCTTTAATGTGTAATGGGACTGTTTTAAACTGTAAGGAGGTTTGTCGACAGTTTTTGTTAAGTTAATTGATGATGTTTGGAGAGTTAATTAGGAATTATTTATTATATATGACGGTAAGTGGAAGATTAAGCCTAAATATATATTTAACTGTAACATAATATTTTTTACCTCTGTACTGTTTTTCAATTTTTAATATTTTTTGTCTTTCTTTTCTCTTTGTCTCTATCTGTTTATCTTTTACCCGAAATATTCATAACTGGTTATGAAATCTTGGTTATGAACGTGGACTACACCCTTATCTCTATGCATTGTACTCTTTTCATCCTAACGTAACAACGTCCTATATTTCGTGTCCCAATCTATCACCAAATCTATCAAAGCATTTTTCTTAAAAATACAAACTTACCTTATCATTCTTCTTTTCAAATCCAACTTTTTCTCCATTAACCTGAAACAAAAATGAGGAGGGTTCCGTAAATAAGTTGGGAATTATTACAACCATCTGCTAACGGGAACCGACGAAGGTAATCATGTCAAATGATGTGTTCAGGAGACCCGCGTCACAATCAATTTGATGTTACATGTTAGATTATACACGGTTTGTCAGGGTATCCAGTCAAATACATATCTGCCGAACGTAACTGTCATAGAACATATACATTTAATGTTTTAGAGAGGGGTTATCACTATTTTTTTAAATCTTTAATAGCAATAGAATATCACTACATATTGTCAATAAGTCCCCGGCAGCGTCTGTCTGTCTGTTCGCGATAAACAAAAGCACACGCACAGAAAAAACCTTGGTCTGAAATCGTCATAAACCCGCTTGTCGAAAAAATATTCAATTCACACACAGCATTTTAGCAAGTTATTCTCTAAAGAATATCTAAAATAACATCAACATTTTCATTTGCCCATGTCGACTCGGTTGAGTATAAAACAGCGGAAGTTTCTACATGATTTACCACTACGCAAGGGATGAACTTGCTCATAAATTATTGGAATAACTTACTGACGCACTGTTGGGGTTGTAATCTTACCGAAATGGCAAACGGAAACGTTACAAATGAGATAGTTATATTACAGCTTTTTTATTTGCTTGTGTATTTTATGACTCTTGTAATATTTAGGTTGATGGGTGCGAGAAATTCCTTATTTTTATAAAGTAATTTTTTTTCCCACTGCTGGTCAAAGGCAGTCGTCTTACCGAAGAGCCATATTTGCTAAGTACATAATATTTTCGCTCGACCTTGGAATCGACCTTGGACCTCAGTTTTGTTAGGCGGGTCTTATTTCTAAAGGTTTATGTTGTTTACTATGTTCAATTTTAATTATTTATTTGAGTAATGTCAAATAAGCCACTTCTTGCGTCGCACCCTGTATTATCACTACATAGTATAAAACAAAGTCGCTATTTTTGTCTGTTTGTCTGTATGCTTAAATCTTTAAAATTACGCAACGGATTTTGATGCGGTTTTTTGTAATAGGTAGGTAGAGTGATTCAAGAGGAAGGTTTTTATGTATAAAAATTCCCGATATTCCCACGGGAACGGGCACAACGCGAGTAAAACCGCGGGGCGCTGCTAGTTTTATCTAAAGCATCCTATTTAGGAAAAAAATTACCGATCGTCTAGAAATGTACACCGTTTTTACGTGAATCTTTTTCTCAAAAAAGACATTCTCAATTTAACACGTTCCTCAGATCCTTCGCGTCCTTGAATTATTTGAACCCTTCTAAATCAACAGACATAATGTTGTTTTTATATTTTATTGAGAAACAGTTCGTCTTTCACCGTTTTCTTGTTAAAATTCCAATTTATGGCACAGCTCAATCTTTTGCCGCTCAAAACAAATTGTTCCTGTCAACATCGAAACCCCCACAGAAATTGGTTTCCACCCCAACTGAAATTTAAGTTTATAAACGGATCGATTGCCCCCATTTTGCTAACGATCGAAATAAACAGAGAAAATATTTCTTTGCTCTTCGATTTTGTTCATAGAAATACGGATCGACCTACTGGGCATTGCGGAGTCGTAAAATAAGCCGTGTTTACTGCGCAATTGCTTTCACACAGTTTCCATTATGCATAGTTCATACACGATGAAATATTCTACGTACATACGGGACTAATTTCAACGTGAAGAGAAAAAAAGCGGCCAAGTGCGAGTCGGACTCGCCCATGAAGGGTTCCGTAGCAGCGAGTAACATAATAAAGAAGTTCTTGAAATAAATGTTTTTTTATTTACATTTGAGTTATTGAATGAATAATCAGTATTTTTTTGCGGTTTACGATTTATGTCGTAAAAAAAAAACTACTAACTAGACCTCGTTCAAACCAATTTTCGGTGTTAGATTACATTGTTATGTACATCATATATTTTTTTTAGTTTAATCATTCTCTTATTTTAGAAGTTACAGGGGGGGGGACACACATTTTACCACTTTGGAAGAGTCTCTCGCGCAAACTATTCAGTTTAGAAAAAAATGATATTAGAAACCTCAATACCATTTTTGAAGACCTATCCATAGATACCCCACACGTATGGGTTTGATGAAAAAAAAATATTTTTTTCATTTCTAAGTATGGGAGACCCCCCTAAAATTTTATTTTTTTTCTATTTTAGTGTGAAAATATTAATGCGGTTCACAGAATACATCTACACACTAAGTTTCAACAACATAGCTCTTATAGTTTCGGAGAAAAAAGGCTGTGACATACGGACAGACGGACGGACAGACAGACAGACATGACGAATCTATAAGGGTTCCGTTTTTGCCATTTGGCTACGGAACCCTAATTACTTCGCGCCGTACCGGATTGTACGTCGCATGTGGAAAGTAAGAGGAAAATGTATGAAATACGATACCCAGTGGTGAGTGTGAGAACGTGACCTAAATAAAGAGGGATTTATCGATACGTTTCTATTGTCTGTAAATGACAGTTTATAGTCTTTTGTGGTCTGCATCATGACAGAGTGTAGTCATGTTTGCCATAGAGCCTTTTAGAACGTATTGACTTTTTCTAGATAAACAGGGGAAAGTATACTGTTGTGGTAAGTTTTCACGTTGGAAATACCGACTTCGATTTCAATAAGACCAGTCGGGAAATTTACTCTAACCTACATATTCTCTGTTGTTCAACCAAAATATTGCCCGAGGTACAAAAATATATACTAAAGTTGGTTTAAAATAATATAATATTAACCTACTGTAAAATGTGGTGATACGCCTAATCCTTCAGTGAAGTGAAAGACCTTTGCCCAGCTGTTGGACATTACAGGCTGATATTTTAAGTTTGACCTTTACGAATGTGTTACATGCAACTTAAAAACATGTAAAATTATTTAAATGCTATTTTCGTACATACATAAATACTTATCATTAATGCACTCGATAAATTGGCTCGTGCTATCTCTAAAAATATTTTAAACCCATTATCATGAACCCTGCGGTTTACGGCAGACAATAAAATAATACGATAGAATCGGTAATAAAAATACTATATATTGTTAGAAAACAAAACCTATATAGTATTTTTATTACCCGATCGCGAGACCATTTTATTGGCCGGTACCATTTCAACCGCAGTTATGGTACCTATTTTTTAAACTCTGTACATGGTATATAATTGTGATAAATGGCGGAACACTTAATATATTTTAATGAAAAGGATTGTCTAAATATTATCTTACCGCCTAATTAATAAACGCTCTGTAACTAAAACATTGTTATAAAGTGTTTTGTCTCTTTTGCTCTTCAGAAAATTGCGTATGTCAGAAAGTGACAAACCATTTGATAGGTAAAATGTTCTTAATAATAGTTGGCCCCTTAGGTTTCAAAGAATGCAGCTATATAATATAAGTTTGTCGCATGACGTAACATACCTGACTGCAGTACTGCAGTGTGAACACCTTTAAATTATTTTATTTTTATAATTTGTGTTTAGTTCATGATTCATTTAATTCACGAAAAATGACATATTTTTACGTATTGTATAATAGTACCTACAGAAAGGCACCTATAGAAAGTACATTTAGGTGTTAGTTTGGAGCTAAGTTTTATTTATTAGTTTTAATGTTTATTCCAATACTTGTCCTTCAATAAATAAACATAACACCTAACGAAGTGACAGCTACGCAGCAGCTGCGCAGCATTAGCTGAATGCAGCCCACTGCAGCCAACTGCCGTATATACAGCGTTGCAAGCGCATGCTGCATGCGACGACCAAAAGTAGTTGCGGCTTCATTTTCAATTAAGAATTATGATTGATCACGTCGGAACCAAGTCATTAAACGTAGTGACATCAAAGATAACCTCATAACCAGTAATTAATACATAAACTTTGCTATACCCTAGCTTACCCAATAGTTAGTATCTACAGCGTAGTAATTACAACTGCAGTTAAACCTCCGAATGATAATAACCGCTTTTATTGCCACTAAAATGTATGTATACATTTTCTATACGTGACTTGAACGTGGTTACCGCAAACTGTGATAAGAAGTAAGTATAACTATGTTCGTTAATTATGAAAATGTTTACACTTTTTCGAGTGAAATCTTTCGGTTCTTTTATCCAATGTTTAGCCTCGATTACAGTAAGGAAGCGTTTTCTCAGAAGCGGAGTGGAGCTCAATCGACCAATCACTGCGCATTACGAAAAGATTTTGACAATTTCAATGCATAATATCTTACTAATTATTATAAATTTGAGTGTACATTGATCAAAGGTTAATAGCTCTACTAGCCGCGCCCCGCGGTGTCACCTGCGTCGTACTTGTTCCTGCGATAATTTCGGGATAAAATGTACCCCATGTGTTATTCTGATGTATAACCTACACTGGCGTGCAAAAAAATCGGGCCACCCTTAAATTCTTCAATAATTTTGTAGCTACATCAAAGATATGCCGCGCAGGTAATTAGGGTGATTAGTACGGTTTGTTTATGTCAATATTTGTCACTAAATTCTCGGAAATGCACCTGTGGACACTACAATAAGCAATAAACGGAAAATAGGGAAATTTTGCCCAAAATTGTGTATTGTTCTAAGGGGTATACATCGGGATATCGGGGGTTAGGAGTTTAGTTGAGTTTGATTTATTAAACGAGACACTTCTGCCTTTACCTTCCACTATCAGAAACATTGCAAGATGGATCTGACCGAAGCTGAAGCCTCCCAAGTTGTGACTCTACTTGAAACTGGCCTAAGTCAACGTCAAGTGGCTCGGACACTGTCAGTGAGCCGTTCTACGGTCCAGAGAGTGTACCAACGATTTCATGAGACTGGTGGCTTTATAAGAAGATGCGGTTCAGGTCGGCGAAGAGCCACCTCCGAACGTGATGATCGCTTTATTGTGACGTCATCTCTAAGAAACCGCCATCGTACCGGGGTTGACGTCCAAAATCTCCTGAGAGAAGTGAGGAGTGTCAACGTCAGTGAATGGACAGTTAGGCGACGACTCAAGGCAGCTTCCTTGACACCACATAAGCCCGCCACTGGCCCAAAACTCACCCCAGCCCACCGCGTAGCAAGACTACGTTTTGCTCGAGAGCACGTCAATTGGACGTTAGAAAATTGGCAGAAGGTACTGATTACAGATGAGAGTCGCATGTGTCTTCATGGTGCTGATGGTCGGGATTTTGTGTACCGGCGACCAGGAGAAAGATATGCCCCTTGCAACATGCGAGAAACTGTGTCATATGAAAGTGGCTCGGTTATGTTCTGGGCTGGCTTCTCTTTCGAAGCAAACACCGAGCTGATTTTTATCGAAAACGGATCCCTAACAGCTGCAAGGTACATAACGGAAATCCTAGAAGATCACGTCGTACCTTTTGCCCCTTATATTGGAGAAGGTTTCCTTCTTTTACAAGATAATGCCCGCCCACACACTGCAAATAGCGTCAAGCAATATCTGGAAGAGGTCGGTGTGAACACCCTTGATTGGCCAGCTCGAAGCCCTGACCTGAATCCCATCGAGCATGTGTGGGATCACCTAAAAAGAAGATTTCGGCGGCGCCGAAGATGAAAAATAATAATAAAAACTTTCATTTATCCCAATTAATTACGATTGATTCTGTACATAGCATAGGGTAAAAAACAATTTCTTTAAAAAAATCATTTTTATTTAAAATCTTGGTTGAAATTGACTGATTTCAGTTAGATAGGATATGTAAATCACAACATTATTCTTGTACAAAGAAAAAGCTTCAAAAATCCAGTAAGGCTAACCATAAAACCATTTTAACTGGGTGGCCCGATTTTTTTGCACGCCAGTGTATATTACTGTAAAGTTTCATCCAAATCCGTTCAGAAGTTTTGCGTGAAAGAGTAACAAACATACGTGTATCCTCACAAACTTTCGCATTTATAGTATTAGTAGGATTTTATAAGAATCTTTGTCTCAAATTTATTCTCCAACTCTCATACATTTCAAACAAAATCGTTTTCATTCAACGTCTCGGTCGCGGTTAGTATATTCCAATATCGTCGATAACAGCTCCTAAATATTTATGACGTCACGATGTCGGGTGAAAATGAAATCTTTCACACGCGTAGCTTCAACCGCTTATATTCTTTTAACCTCAGGCCGAATAAATTCACCTTGAATCAAAAGTCATAAGGTGCTTTGAAATTTATTACGGGCGTGGCGTAGTTTGAGTAAGAGTTAGGGCCCCGCGGATTAACCCGCGTTGTGCCTGTTTCCGAGAATGTTTCTGAGAATTTCGGGAATTTTTATACATATAAATCTTCCTCTTGAATAACTCTATCTATTTGAAAAAATCGGTTCAAAATTCGTTGCGTAGTTTTAAAGATCTAAGCATACATAGAGACAGATATACAGACAGCGGAAAGCGACTTTGTTTTGTACCATGTAGAGATGTTTCACTTCCTCGTTCACGACAGTTGTATTTATAATAAAATAAAATGATAATAACATTAAAAGGAATCCATTTTGCAAAATACCCTTTATTTAAATTAAACCTATTCTAAAATTCAAATTTCAAAGTAGGAATACTTCAATTTATACGTAAGCTCTTCCCAAAAGCTTATTAGAGGTTGAGTTAACTTGATGCTTAGACAAACTTAAATTACCTTAAAAAACACAGGTTTTATTTAAGTATTTCATTTATTTTAATACTATCTGTGCCCCGCGGTCTCACCCGCAGCGTCCCCGTTCCCGTGGGAATTTTGAGATTTTTATTCCAAGTTTTCATTGTTTTTAAAATGTATTCTGCTATTCAGGGCGGAGACAAATCCAACGAAACAAAAACCATGAAAATTTATCCAGCCGATCTCGAGTTATAAGTGTTGTAACAAACCCATAATTTAATTATCAAAATCAAAAGAATATATAAAATAATGTAAAGTATAAGCCCGTAATGTCTGAATGCTGGGCCTCTTATCTCACTGAAGATATCAGTACAGTGAGGAAGATTTGGCGTAAGCGGATTGGTAATCGCAAACCTGAGCCATGTGTGAAAAGTAGAAAAACATGTTTTCGCTCGACCCGGGAGTAGAACCCGGCACCTCAGTATTGGCAGGCGACATCACTGAACCACCGAGGCCATATAAATTGAAAAAAATATTTTGATTAAATATTGAAGAATTTTTTACGTAAATATTTTAATATCCGGCTTCGAAACGCGTCATATGCAAATTAATTTTCAGGAACACCTGAACACCTGCCATAACAGTGAAACAAACGAAATGTCACATGAAAATAGTTCCCATTTGGTTTTTCATCAGAATTTCCGTGCAGCGTGCGAAGCTACGTAAATTATAGCAAAAATTTTGGAGCATCGTAACTTTTGAATGGAAAAGTATTTTTTGAAATCCTGACAATTTTCTTCTGTCATTTCTTTTGGCTTATATAGGGTGGCTTTTTTAGTTCGATCGGTATAGATTAGTCTAAAACTGCAACAGAATGTACGATGTACGATACAGAATGTACAAATGTACGACGTTTAATCATCGCGTATTAAGAACATTTTAGCTATCAAATGGTTTGTCACTTTCTGACATACGCAATTTTTCAAAGAGCACAAGAGACAAAACACATTTGGAAAACGTATATAGCACAGTTTTTTTACTTTAAAACATATTCTATAAACACTCAAATGTCACCACTTGGGAACTTTCTAGAATAGTTAAATCTAAAATACCTTTAAAGGCACAATCAATCAACTACAATATTTTTTCTTAACCCATTAATTTGGTTATGATAAAATGAATCTATAATTCTACTAAAGCTACGTGAAAACACCTCATTTACCAGTTTCCAGTTATTGCACAACTGTATTTTACCACACCGAGTCGAATTATCAGTAATTTGCAGCGGTGTCATTGGATTTGATTAGAATTTCTGCTTCAGACATTAACATAAATTGAATTTCGTTGGGAAATACTATTTTGTCATTCGGTTGTGTGATCTTATTAACCTCTTTTTAGGAACAGTTATTAGTATTCTGATTTTAACAACAGGCTTCTATACATTTATTTCACTTTAGCTTTATTTCATAGTAAAAACCTTTTTGTTTTAATTTTGATGATTTCTATGGAGTAAATTTATTGATTTAATTTAAGACGTAATATAATATTTGATATTTCTAATTCATTCCTATCAAGGTCAAGATAAAATTATGTTTCGGGATGAAAAATAGATGTTGTCCGATTCTCAGGCCTACCCGATACCTATGTACACAAAATTTCATGAGAATCGGTCGAGCCGTTTCAGAGGAGTTCAACCACGGTACCCGTTCCCGCGGGAATTTCGGGATGAAAAATAGACGTTGTCCGATTCTCAGGCCTACCCGATATGTACACAAAATTTCACGAGAATCGTTCAGAAATTTCAGAGCAGTTCAATTAAGCACAACGTGACACGAGAATTTTATATATTAGATATACTAGCAGCGCCCCGAGGTTTTACTCGCGTTGTGCCCGTTACCATGATAATTTCAGGAATTTTTACAGACAGACAGAAGCGGCCGGGGACTTTGTTTTATATTATGTAGTAATAGATAGCAAACCTATTTAGTGAGATGGAATGCTAGTACATATAAACAGTGATATCAATTTAAGTTAACAGTGAGTACAAAAGTGACGGTCTTAGTAATTTCCATTTAACTGCCGTTGCAAGTTTGTCGTAAACCATTATTTTTTATTACTTTGAACGTTACTCGCAGCAATGATAACTCTCTTACATTATTCATTTGAATTTAAATAAGATGATGTGTATATTAAGTCGATGTTATGAAACGTTTAGAGTAAAAGTATATTTTTACCGATTTCAAAAACGAAGGAGGTTATTTTATTTATGATTGAACTGATTTCGAAAATTATTCTATCATACAAAAGGAAATCCTAACTAATATTATAAATGCGAAAGTAACTCTCTTTGTCTGTGTGTATGTTACGCTATCACGCCAAAACTACAGAACCGATGTAATTGAAATTTGGTACACGTTAGTCCAGAGCCTGAGAAAGGACATAGGCTACTATTTATCGCAAAATTCCTGCGGGAACTGGTATAACGCGGGTAAAACCTCGGGGCGCTGCTAGTGCTTATAAAGGGCCTACTTGTAACCGATATTCCTAGAAAATACAGTCCTAATGAAGCTATCTTAACAACTTGATTAGACACTGGAAAGTTATTTACTAGGAAAATTTGATAAAGCGATATTTGTTACACCTTCATTTAGTTAAACCCTCGAAAGCCCTTTGAGTTTTCATCAAAATATTTGAACTATATTATCACGTTACACCCAAACTAAAATTTACGTAAATCCAACAGAATCCTTCCCATTTTGCCGAGAAGTATCCATAATCCTTTCTCAGGGATTCAGTTCTGTCCTATTCCAACATATTGTGTTTGAAATTACCTCCAAATTCAATATTAGTTCAACATTCGCACAAAATGTTTTACGAATTGGATCCTTAGTTTTTCTGATTGAAATAGGAGGATTTTCTTTACGTAACGTAAAGTAATAGTCTGTAATGTCCCACTGCTGGGCAAAACCCTCTCAACTTACTGAAGATACAGTACAGAGAGGAGGATTAGGCAAAATCACCACGCTTGCCAATGCCACAATGCAGGTTGGTACCTAATCTCAAACCCGAGCCTTGTTTGAAAAGTAGAAAACATGTTTTCGTTTGACCCGGAATTGAACCGGGGATCTTAGCCTTGGCAGGCGAGTGCACACTGCATATAACACGAGACCACCGTGGCGTTTCTTTACATATCTGAGTATGCATATTACAGTACTACAGGCATCATGATAACTGAAATTTACTTCTATATCGAATCTAATACTATTCTACATAAATAGTGTGTAATATCTTCAGTGACGACATTTTCTGTCGGTCAAAATGACAGAAAAAATATAGAATACCTAAAAGCGAAATGTTTGCTTTAACCAAAACTGCCGCACTTAAATCGACACTTAACTAATGGACACTAAATCTCTCATTAAATCTCTACTAAGAAAGCATAAGACGGGGTGTCAGAAATCAGTACTAACACGATAAGTTTAAGTTCGTAACCAAATTATATGTTAAGTTCCGAAAAACTTGGAAGTAACTTAGTTTATAAGAAGTGTTTCATAATCTTTTAACGTCGACTCAAGGCGAGAAAACCCGAGAGCTTCAGGGTGTTTATTTACTCGAGTGCCGTTGGGAATAAATTACCTTATTCATTGGTTGAACTGTTTGGTTTTTCCTGTATTTTTGTGAATGGAAGAAGTGACTCGACCTAATTTGGATTATATAGTCTATATTATATACTGTTGGATAAGCGATTTTGAGGGTTAATATTAATTTAATATGAATTTTAGGATCTATTTTGCAATGAAAAGCGAGCACAAATTGAAAGGAAGGTACATAGCAGGTTAAAGAGTTTGGTCGGTTAAGTTAGTGACCAACCCGAAGTTTTTTAACTGCTTATTGGCCTTCGACCTGGTCAAATTATTCAACAGTTAACAATAAGAATCATAATATAATAATAATAATATACCCGGACAAATTCACATACGGTTTATCCGTTTAGATCCAAACTAAGCTTATGGAAGAAAAAATTAACATTACAGTTTTTTTTATAAACGCGACAAGCATTATATCACGGTAATTGTATATCATAGAAAAAAACAAATTACCTACATCGAGAATTTCTTTCACTGAAATTACAATCGGAATTGGAAAAGTGCAGTGCAAAAGAAAATACGAAGCGTTGGATCTTCTAATTCAATTAAAACTACTCACAACCACTAATTCAATTTTAATGAGTAAGTTTGCCTCTCTAAGCTACAAATCGAATGAACAGGTAGCATATAAATCCACTTTTAAATCTAATTCTCTAACCTATTCTACTGGTAAGACTTTCAGTTTACAAAGTAAATAGGGAAGTGCGCACTTGGACAAGCATTAGTGGAATTTCAGTTGCGGTTCGTGACTTTAGGATGTAAGGGCGCGTTGACATTATGGGCGAATTGAGCGGAGTGGAAATTCGGAGCTCAATGGACCAGTCGTAAATATTAAATCTCTTTGCAATGTGTAGAATTTCTCTACATCTCTTTGCAATAATCGGAATTCTTTGCTTGGCTATTACTTTTCTTGGAATCTGAGTTTACTGAGTCTCAAAGTTATACTGAGTTTTTGGTCAGTTAACGCTTTATGGATTATATTATAAAATTTATTTACAAGATGACTAGCAGTTTTATCCTCGGTTTTGTTCGTTAATAGTTGGCATCTGGATATGAGAATTGTGAATTTCTGTTTTTTTTAGTAAATATAATACTAGTACAGATAATATGTGATAAGCACTATCTACATATTTGATGATCGTTTGAAAGCAATAAACAATAATTTATTTTTTTAAATACTTAATTGGCAAACTCCAAACAGCATATATGAATGAATGGTCAACTGAGCTCCAATCCGCTAAGCTCCACCTTAGTGTGAACGCAGCTTATCAAAGAGCTCTGGTTAGTTAGTTAGATACGTAATAACCATTACCGTTAAAGCGTATTTAGTTAACTAAAACGTTTACCTAAACTGAGAGCTTTTGGTTTAGTTCCTAAGGGATATTAAGGACTGGTATGGCCAATTTTTAATCCCTTTTATAGCCCAGGGGACCATTAGATAAATTATGTATGGTCTTTATCGTCTTTCAAATAAGTTTCATAATTGAATTTGAAGAAATTAATGTTAAAATGTTTGACATTAATATTCTCAGATATGTCAAAAGGTACAACTTATTCTTTTATTTTACATGGCATCGTTTTGGGCGAGTTAACATGATGCTTAGTTAACCGAAACGACGAAACCGTTTTCTTAAGATTTAATTGGTGACATGTAAACTACCTACTTATTTTAATAAATAATATGATGTCAAGTTCTTTAAATGGAAAGTATTGTATCATGCGTCTCTACTTTTTTAAAGTTTCACATGATAAAATAATTAATAACATATCCTCACTGTGTTAGGTACAACACTGCGGCGGTTCACTTTTGTATGGAACAGCGGCGGCGAACATGGGCGCACGCTTAACGTAGTGTCAGCCCTTATAGCACGTACATTTTACGCTAGCAGCCTAAACTAGAAATAACAATACAACGCACCAACAAATAAGAAAAATATACAATACAACATTGCCACATTCACTTATCCTTAATCATAGAAATATTTCCCGGATAAAACACTCGCATTACTCCAGCTACGTTTCCAATAAGTATTGATATGACGTAAATGTGTTTGACAAGAGGGTCAGTATTAAAAGGTTTCCATCATGGAACACCGAAGTACCTACTGCGAAATAATGGAAGTATGTACTATATAGACAGGTTGAGTTCAGCTTCTTGGGTCTTTATAGACTAGTTATTCTTTAATAAGTAAAGGGGTTTCTTTTCCAATAAGAGGTGTTATTTTGATATTCAATGAAAAATTGCATTTTCTGAGATAAATTATATCAAAACTTTGCGGCAGCAATTGAGCATTCGGTGGCGCTGCACAAGTTTTCCATTTTAGAAGGACATGATATAGAGCAAGATTCCTTATAAAAAAGTATGAAAATATACGTCAAATCGTTAATTGTCAATTAGATACAATGTCTCAGTTTTTCTTGAAAATAAGAGCTGGGCTCTGGTCGATGGAGTCGAGAGAACACAGAGAGGCAAAGAGAGAAAAAGGAAGGCATATGCAGACCAACTAAAAGAAAAAACGAATACCGTGCCGTACGAATACGAACAGCTAAAGAGGATGGTAGAAGATAGAGAACAGTAGAAAAAACTCCATCTCTTAGCTATTGTGAGGAAAAAGAATGTGAATCGCATTACTACCTAAAACCGAGCTATAACGTTACCAAGACGTCCTAACAAAAGACTTGGAAAACAATTGACTGTGCAGGACTAAACTAAAACAAATGAATTCTTTGTTTGAACTCTGCCCAACACAGCTTGTGCCAATATATGTTCGTACATATGTACGTATATCCTATGTACCCATTGCTTCACTCTACGATAGTGTATTGTCTACCTTACTCTGCCTTGACTGTAACATAGTTATATATCAGAGAGACACAATTAAGCTAAGACCTTTGGATGGTTGGTTTGTTTTTGTAGTGTTGTGAGGTTAGTCGCACTTTCAATGTGTCAGGTCTTTATGTCAAAAGACTGACAGACACTTTGTCAGAATGCTCTAAAAACTGAAATGCAGAGAAGAAGAGTAGAGCGCTAATCTGAAGGACTACTAGTTCGATAATTGTTTTTAAATTAGATAGTTTCATTCCAGGAGAAGAAGAGAGAAGAGAAGAAGAAGGGAGGATATTTTTATCTCGAAATTTCCATGGGTACATGCATGTACATGTGTACAATCATGTGCATGGGTACATGCATGTACACGTGATTGCATGTACATGTGTACAATCCGGGTAAATCCTCAGGGTGCGGCTAGTAGATTACATAGGAGAGGCAACTATATGTCAGTTATTGTGAAAAGGTGGTACCTTTTGTACATACCTTTACACATAAATATAAATCGTTCCTCTCCCATTTCATAAAGATTCCTTTCAATAATGACAACTGGATAGAACTGCTCTTAACGTTAATATTTGTTTGGGACGCTACTGAACTGTCTCGTTTCGGAGTTAGGGGCGCTTTCAGGATTATTGGTGACATCCACAATTTATATCCCGGCCCGTATATGATATATGAAGGTACTACAAAGTATTCTAGTTTATATGTGGTAGCGGAAATTTAATTTCGGTCCCTTAACTTTTTGCATATTTATAGTCGAGGTCAAAACCCGTTGAATAGACGTCCACTTTTCAAGCGTGGGTTTTGGTAAAGTGCTTTAAAAAGACATTGTAGTAGTAGTTCGAAGAAGATAGAATGTTGAAAAAAACTTTTCGATTTTTAAATCTATATATATAAAAATGAAACCCGTTTTCCTTGGTCAAGGCATCACGAGTGAATGGCTGGACCGATTTCCACGGTTTTGCATTCGTTGGAAAGGTCTCGGGCTCCGTGAAGTTTATAGGGAATAAAAATCTCAAAATTCCCACGGGAACGGGGGCGCTGCGGGTGAAACCGCAGGGCATAGCTAGTTATATTATAAATGGCGCAAGTGCGGTTCTCTCATCTTTTTTTGAATTTAGTATACTTGATTTAGCTTGTCAAAGTAAATTATTGGCCCATAATGTCCCACTGCTGGGCAAAGGCCTCTCACTTCACTGAAGATTCAGTTGATATTTTGAGTATAGTGTAAAATATTTGTATGAACGCTGTGATCTTTTTTCACAGTGTGAAAATAAGATCACAGCGGTCTTTACCCTGTAGACACAACAAACGTTAAATTAATAATGTTTCTATTTTTTCCATTGACAGAATAATATATTACGTTTTTAAAATTACGATTTTAAGCCACCCACGGTATGAACTGTTCTAGGAAAGAAAATATCCTCTTAATTTGAAAGAGACTGCAATGCAATAAAAGAAATATGGACCCTACGTAAATAAAGATAAAACTAAGATTACAAGAACATAGAAAGTCATGAAACGGCATCTCCTAAAACTCAGGTTGAAAAGGAAATATTTTGTAAACAAGGCATTTTATTGCTCTTTTACGGTTGAAGTTTTATGTAGTTTTTACTCTCGAAAGATTCAAAGGAATGTGTCGTGTTTTTATTTGTTGGTTTTATAGTCTCTCGTATCGCGACACTTTTCTTATTGGTTACCTTGTTTGGGATTTGATGAATAGAAACAATAGTGACAAAACAAAGCGTTATTTTAGTGAAGATAACGAAATGTGAAGATAACGAAATACATTTTAGCATGACAATCAATGAATGTAAAAGTAGTAGTAAACTAGTATTAGCCTGTAATGTCCCACTGCTGGGCAAAGGCCTCTCGTCTCACTGAAGATATCAGTACAGTGAGGAGGATTAGGCGTAATCACCACGCTTGCCTAACGGTGATCTCAAACCCAAGCCATGTTTGAAAAGTAGAAAACATGTTTTCGTTCGACCTGTGAATTTAATCCGGGACCTCAGTCTTGGCAGCCCAGTGCTCATACCACTAGACCACTGAAGCGTTCAATCAATGAATGTACTTAATATTAATTCACAACTTTCTATGATATAAATTCTCAATTTTTTATCAAGTACCGAATTCAATTAAAATCCATTCAATCCAAACCGTATACAGCTAAAGCAATCATATTTTCTCACACGCAACCATTAATATTTTACTCGCACGTCGCTTGCAAAAACCCATTTATTACAAAAGTGAAATAAATTCGCAAAACGTGTTCTTGATGCAAAAAGCTTAGACCAAATAATAATTGAGGCTAAGTGCTTCTAACAAAACAATCCGTCTTAAACAAAAAAGCTGGCTCAATTTCACTCTATATACATTATTATACATTGCGAGCTTTTGAATTGTGCCAATATTTAAACCAATAAATATTGTACATTTTGACATTTGTTTAGTCATGTGGACAGTTCCATAACCGACTCTTGTAGATGAAACTATTTTAACTTTAGCTTATCATCTGCTATCATTTTTATCTGTTCATAGTTTATACGACAAGACAGCAAAAAGTGGTTAAATTATTAGCCTGTAATATCTCACTAAAGGGCCTACACGGGCTCACATAAGATAAATCAAAGTAGTAAGGACGATTATGTTAATGACTACTATTAATGACTACTGCGGGTTTGTAATCTGAAGCCAATCATATATTTTTTCATTACTCAATACAGTGAAATTACACCACTAACTTCTTTTTGATTTCATACAAGATGACATGCCTTTAGAACCAAATTACACTTGATGTTCACATGTTTACAAAACCAGCTTCAAATTACACTTGACAGCGTTTGGTATGAGTTTAATTTGATCTGAGGGAAAATGTCGTTTTATTAATATTTTTTCTTTTTATTTCTAGGTGGCGCTGGGGGCACTGGCGTGTCGGTTTCCACTCAGGTGAGTCGCTTTTAATTATTATCTTGATATTCTTCATAGTATTTTGAAAATTAATTTTGAAGTTGAAATATTAAAAATATTGTGGACTCTTACGTGACTGCAAAATACTATACGAGTAATTCGAAAATTAATACTTTGAATACTTTATAACGAAGATTTAATTATTGATATGGGAAAATACTTAAGATTATAGGAGCATGGGGAAATGTTTGATTAAAGCTTTAAGCTTTCGACTCTGCTCAATATGACATTTATATAGAAGAGTAAGCAAGCAGACTATAAATCCAGAGTTTAGCGCGTTCAAACAAATGAACAAACTCTTTATCTCCATTACTTTAAGGACACAGATTATCCAATAGTTACTACAAAAACAATAAAGATTACAATGTAAGTGACAGTTACTATGTTAAAACTAGAGGAAAGACGGAAAAGTCCATTAGCTAAGTAACGCAATGGTAGTGCTTGGTCATCTCAAGGGATGGTAGAGGATAAGTGCGTAAGTGGTAAGTTACTTATTAACAGATATGCAGCAGAGGCGATATGGCTCGTTAGTCTGTCTCTTTCGGTTTTGTAGAGCGTTGTCTCTTTCACACTTAACGTGAAGTTTGATGTACTGATACAGCTTTTGATATATGAGCAACCCCTATGGCAGTCATAAAAATAAGATTCTAATAGTCGCTAACTATTGTATAATGAATTTGTTAAGACTGAATCACCTGATTGCTCGAAAAGTAAGATGATTCCGTGCTTCGGAGGGCACGTTAAGCCGTAGGTCCCGGTTACTTTCTTCATATAGTAGTCGTTACATGAGCCATGTCAGAGGCCTTCGGCCGCTCAATAACTCTGACACCAGGATTGGTCAGTTTGACCATCCACTCGATGAAGAAGAAGAATTTGTATTTTTTTAACTCTCAAGTGAAGACTAAATACGGTGAAAATGTGTCAAACATATCCCTGTCATACAATATCCAACCAATCATAACAAAGTCAGTGGAATGAAACCAGTCGAATAGAATGAATGAATCCGGTGTTGCAACGTCGAATTATTAGGCAATATATTAGTGGTAACATCAGTTTCTCCACCAAATCTATGGGGAAGGATAGAGATATTGGGCCTTATTCATAAACGCTTATTTACTGCACTTTAGCTATCAAACGGTTTGTCCCTTTCCGACCTACGCTATTTGTCAAAGAGCGAAAGAGACAAAACATTTTTAAACACTGTTTAAGTTAAATAATGCGGATTATGTCTTGGTATATATGTTTGCCCTGTTGGTGTATTAAGAAGTTGACAAAATAAAAATATTATGATTAATCATAACTTTGTGATTACTTCAAGTAAAGCCGATCACCTCGAAATGATATCAAAACACTTCGCAGGTAATTCACGAAAACAATTGCTAGAGAACATTGGTCTCGTTTCTTTAATGTCCTATTACTGAAACTCGTTTGAAAGCGGTTTTCTCGTAATGAAATTCCGACGGTGAGGTAAAAACAGGTGAAATGCTTTTATTTCTTCGTTAAGCTTTAGTAATGATAAAAATAGTTTAATATTGCACATAAACTATGTTTTTGTTTTAATTTGTTTCGTTAGTAAAACTTTTGTTATTAAATGTATATCTTCTTCTTCATCGTGTAGTCAAACTGACCAATCCTGGTGTCAGAGTTATTGAGCCGCCAAAGGCCTCTGACATGGCTCATGTAACGACTACTATCCGTAGAAAGTAACCAGGACCGACGGTTTAACGTGCCCTCGTGCTACCCGCGTTGTACCCGTGCCCAGAATAATTTCGGGATAAAATGGATCCCATGCGTTATTTTGCTGTATAAACCTATATTACAGTAAAGTTTCATCTAAATCCGTTCAGTAGTTTTTTCGTGTCGTAACAGACATAATAATATTATATCCATACATCCATACATCCATCCTCATAAACTTTCGCATTTAAAATATAAGTAGCATGTAATTAAGTGGAAAGAACTCTATCGACAAGAGAAGAATTATGTACTCTAAAATTTTCAGGTTACATTACAGGCTAATTAAATACTTTTACTACTTCTTTGTAATACACTTTTTTGTTAAAAGCGAATTAAAATCAAGAAACAAATAACTAGGAAACAAAAAATGTAAAAGCAAAAACTAAATACTAAAAGCCTTGTCGTGTCTCCGTTTCAATTCTCATAAAAGAACTATCATGAACTTTCAAAAGTTTCAGAATAGTTGAAACTCTGTCATTTGTAATTTAAAAGACTGGGAGTGAAACTTTGAAAGTGATTTTTCATTCAATTTGCTGTTTCTTGATAAACTGAAGTGTTAGGCAAAATATGAATATCGAAATTGGTGTTTTATGGGAAACAACTAAAATTTTTTAAATACTAATGTAATTTATGGATGGAAATATTGATTTTTTGTAGGTTTGAATGCTAATCTAAAGAATTACCAGTCGGATTCGAATAATTATTTTTGTATTGGATATATTACTAAATTTTTCATCCCATATAATCACCACGCTTGCCTAATGCAGTTTGGTGATTTCAAACTCGAGCCATGTTTGAAAAGTAGGATACATGTTTTCGCTCGACCGGGAATAGAACCCGACACAGTCTTGGCAGGCGAGTGTACCACTAGACCAGCGAGGCATCTTAAACAAATGAACGTAGAAATGTAAAATTGAAATTCTCAAATGCTACAAAGAATAACGATGTCCCCGAACTAAAATTCTTTATTTAAAAGCTCAAACTAAAATAATGGTTTCCAGATCCTATCTAGATTCAATATTCAATGCTCTTTTCATTTCTCATCAAGGGACTTGATAAAGTTTTCCATTTAATTTCATCTAGTGTTTATTGTCAGAGGTAATATCTTCCGAGCCAACTTTTGATGGGGATTCAATTTACTGGGCATTGTCGAGGGAATAAGTTCCTTTAATTAAAAGTACCTAATGGTTTGTTTAACGGCGGTATAAGTAATGAGGTGGAAAAAGCTTTTTTAGTAGTGATCTACTGGCAAATAAATTGATAAACCACTTTAAGAACTAGCATTTTACGACCGAATTAGGTTTGTTTTCAATTAGGATGTCAATTGGAATACACCTCCACTATATTTCATCACAGCATAACATCCAATTTCTGCGTTGGGGCTTAAAAACAAGATTGGCACGATAACCTTGTCTGTTTACTTAAAAAAATATTTTTTTTATCTTCTTTACGGTCACATATTTAACCACAAAATAAGAAGTGTAAGTGCTTCACTCTTCCGTGTATTTAACTCCATATTAAAATCTTGAATACTGCACGTTTGGGCAAAGGAAATGTATTTCACCCAATAAATTCTACAGGGCTCCACGTTGGTTCACTGAAGATAATAAAACAAAGAGCACGATTACTCGTTAACACCTTAAATATCTATAAAATAATTACACTAAATAACGTAAAATTAACCTGAAAACAGAATAATTTGCCTTAATATCCGGCAATTTATCAGTATTTCGGCAATAACTAGTCTTTCTGTGATAAATGCTTTATTTAATGGTAAATAAAGAGGTGTCATTTGCTCTAAGCTAACAAAAGACTTTGTTGTTAATTAAGCGTTGCCCTTAATTTTGTTTCAGTTATTTTCTAAGATGAATAGGACAGCTCCCTAATTTTGCTTTAAAGTAATTTTGGAGATTTTCTGTTGTTATTTTTGTACTTTGATGTATAAGTAGTGGATTAGGTTAGGTGTTAACTCCGCCTGTAGGCCTCCGACATGACCTAACGACTGACAAAATGGGGACCGATTTTTTAACGTGCTCATCGATGCGCGATTTATAGATTTATTTTAACAGTCGGTCCCGGTTACTTTCTACAAATAGTAGTCGTTACATGAGCCATTTCAGAGGACTTTGGCGGCTCAATAACTCTGACACCAGGATCGGTCAGGTTGGCCATCCACTCGATGAAGAAGAAGAAGAAGAATGTTAATTTACACGATATATGTTAGGTTAGTTACCAATCTTGGTGTCGTAGTTTTTAGACCGCCTAAAGGCCTCCGACATGGCCTAACTACGGACACAAGCGGGACTCGATTTAACGTGCACAGTAGTGCTCAGATAGAAAATGCCATTATCCCATCCCAGCTACACGTTGCTTAACAATCGCAATAAACTAACATCGCTTAATCAAACGTGTGCTTCACTCAATGAAATTGTAATTCTTAAACGTTGATGACAGAAGAAAAACAGAAGATGAAGCAAGTGCTTGTCGTTTTTAGTGACATAAAGCCCGGTTTCCACTGCAAGCGGAGCGGGCTCATTAATGACTCCGTTTAATTACCATTGCGTTACTTGTATAGACGCATAACACCTCAGTCTTAAGAAAAACACGTAATGGCTGCCAAACGGAGTCATTAATGGGTCCGTTCCGCTCTCAGTGGAAACCGGTCTTTTAACGGACATTTGTCCAATTAATTCACCATTAAATATATATCATCTGGCCAACCCCTTTTATTACAGTTACAACAGGTTCAAGAGTCACATCTATAAAATAAAATTTCCACGTCCATTTTCCTTCACAGCAAGACATCTGACCATTATTGTAATTAAATGCCTCTACAGCACAATGCCAGGTCTCGACTCGACAAGAATAGCCTAGGCATTTCAAGCAAACACTAACGACCTAGAAAGTCTTGTAGCGTTCCCATTTACACTCTTAATTATAACCTTTTATTCGAAACCGCTTATTAACGCAGCCTATTCATTTTAATTAGATGGAGAGGTAATCTGGACGTGATCTAAATCTTTTGGGGTTACGGCCTTTGATAAGAAGACGATCTGATTCTTACTCCTTGTTACTTATTTATCAACGAGAAGGCAAGAGGATACTCTTGCCTCATGTTCAGGTTGGGAATATTGAAATTGAGACTTTCTCTTTGCATAATAATATCCAACATGCTTTATTTTTATGAGCAACTAGCAGCGCCTCGCGGTTTAACCCGCGTTATACTCGTTCCTGAGGAATATCGGGATGAAAATTTGCCTATAACCTTCCCGTTGAATGTGGCTATCCATCACAAAAATAATGAATTTAATCGGATTGGTAGTTTCTAGATTATAAAGCGTTCACACAAAGAAAAAAAAGACGTGTAGCACTCGGGGACTGCCGCGGTAAAGCTATTGCATAGTTATTTTTTCTATCACTAGATGGCGTTAGTGGGGAGCGTGAGGTTTTTTCGTTACGGAATTTCTGGATTCGGTCCCCGCGCTCAAGGCCCGCGAAAGAAGCTATGCAATAGCTTAAAACTTCAACTTTATTTTATTAGTATACGAGTATGTTGGTAAGATAAAATATAAATATGATTTTACAGATATAATAATTTATACAGATACGGCTTCATCATTGTTTGTACAATAAATAAACCATATAAACCATACCAGTGTGGAAGTCGACAAAATAAATTAATTTTAAATAACACGTGAAGGTTCGCTTCGGAGTTTACCAAAATTTTAATTGGTTTTGTTGAAAATTAATATTGAAAGTTGTCATTTCAGATTAAATTGAAGTATATTAAAATGCATAATGAAACAGCAGAATACTGTTAAAACTTTACAGTACGAAGTCATTAATATTAAGTTCAAAGTTATTTTTAATCTATCTTCCATAGATTAAAAATAACACTACCGTTTAAAGTATTTGAAAAAATAATCCAAATTCAAATTTAAATGTAAAGTTAGTACCAATTCAATGATTTAAAAAAACTAAATATGAGAGATTCAACGGTATAGCACTGGCAACTAGCGATTTAAGTTTTTGAAAATAGAACCCAAATTCAAATGTGAGAAAATAAAAAAATGCATTTTTAATGTTCTTTTTTTAAAAAATCGCCAGTCACCGAACGCCTTCCCTCCACTATAATACCAGTGTTCAGTGTTCGTCTATTTCTAAAACGAATGAAAATTCAATAAACTCGATTCTACTGCAATATTTACCATCACTCAAAACTACCAAGTTTTATGTTAAAGAAGTTCCCAATAAGGACCCCTTGCAGAACTTTATCTGCAATTAAGACTACGGCATTCAATAGCATGCAAATGGACAAACTCTGAGCTTGCAATCACGGAAACTTTCGATAGCTGTCTACTTATCGAGTTTCGAACTAGTGCACATAGTAGGGGTGTAGCTTCACGACAGTTTCTCTTTGTTTTCGACTTGGAACAGGTTTATTGGTTTTCGTGAAAGAAATAGCTTTTAAAATTCGAGCTTGGATGTAAAAGATCTTGTGAAGAATATATTTTTGAATTTAGAAGGCAGAAGGCAGAATTTGAAGGTAGAAGTTGTTAAATATTTAAAAGGCCGTGCTCACTGTAGTCATAAAAGTGTTAACAGTCACAATAGTATTCAGACTGGCTTGTCCGATGCGAACAAAACTGTCCTTAGTCAGTTTGACCATAGTTGGGGGTACACATTCTTTGAGACATAAAAGTCTGAAACGGACAAAAAATCTGTTAGTTTTTGTCTCTTTTGTGCTTCATATGTTTTCATAGACAAGAAGACGTGTCTAACAACAGTCTTGTCTAATAATCTTTGGCTCTAAAATCTCTAATGGGGAAACACGAATACCCTATATCCCCAAAATACATTAATACATTGAGTAGAGTGTTAATAATAATACCGTACTCCCCTAATGAGTTTTGGTGATATAAACCGTAAGCCATACTCCTAATTAACTATATGAAAGTACAGTATGCAATATTGTACTGCTTAACTTATGGGGCAATTAAATAAATATGTTTGCCGTATGCTACATGTTACGGCGGCAATTGTATAGAGTACCCGCAGTTTTGCCCGCGTTATGCCCGTTCTCATAACTATTCTTAACTTTCATTAGTGGCAGTCACGGAAGTGCGAAGTATTTTCTGAGTTTTCTATCATGGTATTAGTACATTTCGGATATTATAAAGACTGATATTAAATACAATGACTAGAAGCACTTTATTGTTCTAGAAGCACCCCTTAATTTTACCCGTTCCCGTGGAATTTTGGGATGAAAAATAGCCTGTAATCTTCCCGTTAAATGTAGCTATCTATTACAAAAAGAATTATTCAAATCGATTGGATTGGTCAGGTTGGTCAGGTTGACCATCCACTCGATGAAGAAGAAGTAGATTATGTAAAGCCTAGTAGATAATAATGTGTTTGTTTGTTCTAGGCTGATATAGCACACTCGGCCAAAGGCTACGAGTCAGAGGATGAAAACGCGGGAAGAAAGTGGCAGAAGGCCAACGACGAGCGGCCAGCCGGCAAGACGACTATGTACTCAAAACAGGTTAGTTAAATCAGTACCCAGTTCAGTAGCCAACCCTGGTTTCGGAGTTTATGGACCGCCAAAGGTTTTGGCCCGCCTAAAAGCCTCCTCTACATCGTCTCGGAGGTCTAGTGGTATATACACTCGCCTGCCAAGACTGAGGTTCAATCCGGTCGAAAGAAGACGATTCCTACTTTTCAAACATGCATTGGCTTTGAGATCACCAACCCGTATTAGGCAAGCGTGGTGATTATGCCTAATCCTCCTCACTGTACTGATATCTTCGGTGGGATGAGAGGCCTTTGCCCAGCAGTTGGACAATACAGACTTATTCTTACTTAAAAGCTTTCGACTTGGGAACAACCGGGACCGACGATTTTACGTGCCCTCCGAAGCACATTACAGCTCACAATAGGGGTTATCATGGAAGAGCGAAGTCCGTCGCGTGAACCCGTCGCGGGCGCCCGCGACGGTTCACTTTTGTATGAAACCGCGCGGGCAACCTCTTAACCCGCTTAAATGGGCATTTGAAAGTTACAGGTCATCGATTCCCCTTTAGATTCCTAAAGGATCTGTACTTAATTGAAAATGTTTGTTATCAGGAATTTCGAGAGCAGTACTGCATCAACAACAAACAACTGGATCTGTTGGAACTGGAGAAGTCCAAGAAGGACCGATTCCTTGGATGCCTCTCCCAGTACCACATTGAGAGTCCATGTTCAAGAGCCAATAGGTAATGTAATACAACTGATGATTACAGGTTTTTGGTACCCTCTATTTTACTTAACGTTTTTAGTAGAAATAAAAAAAGTAAAAAACCTAATAAGATTTACATATAATTCCTTAGTCCCTTAACCTTATAGTAATAATTATAGTAACAATATGCTAAAGTGTTTCGGAATCTGTTTGCAGTTTCGGCCGAATGACTGACAGTTGACTAATGAAAAATTATAATTTGATCGGGAATTAGGTACCTATTATAACTATTATTTGAAGTATAAACAATCGCGAACCGAATAACAACATAATAAAAGGATTATCATCTTTATTTACCTTTTTACTTGATTGGCTTTCTTCCATACTGCTTTTCACATTCTTCTTCTTCTTCATCGAGTGGATGGTCAACCAGACCAATCAAGGCAGTATCAATCACATTGATACTACCTGGGTGTGTCACGGTGATCGTGACTAGCAATTATTTCGAAAAAGGAACGAATAGTAGTGTAAGATCTAAAGATCATGGAATAAAGATAATATTTGAAAATCGCTAGTCGCTATCCTCATCGCCTACGCCGTAGCAGCCAATTAGTCACGTTACCTGCATTCAATCATTCATTTATTCATTCATTCATTCATTCATTACAATAATATAACTAATCAATTAATATCTAATAAATATCATTCCTCAATACAAGCGTCCCTCCTTTCAAATAATGTACAAGAATTGAGATACCGCAAAATTTATGGTTTGATATTACAAATGAAAGTCTCATTCAGGCCATTATTCGAATATGGTATTGTAATTTACATTTTAAAACAATTAATTGGAAAGAGCTTTACAAATTGAATTTCTGAGTGAGGTATTTCAATAATCTTTTGATTTCAGACTGCGTTTAAAACTAATTTTAAGTTACTTTTAGTTTTTTTGGTTTAATGCCTTAACTATCGTTCTCAGAGACGTCTATTTAACGGACAATTAACTAACTGCCGTAATTTTTCAAACATTAACAATCAACCATTATAACTATTTCTTAACGAATCAATTGATGTCTCTCAGTACAACGCGGGCGGCGGTAAACTGCAAGACATACATGGTGCGGGTGCGGTTGCGGGTTACGTTGTATTCCCTGTATGAAAGGTGTCATGTCGGAGACCTTTAGGCGGTCTAAAAACTCCGGCACCAAGGTTGACCACTAACTTACGCGAACTTACTTACACTGGCCCGCTGTTGGCCCGCACCCGCATGCGTGTCTTGCGCCTAAGTTCGTAATACCAACCCCTGTGTAGGCACATACATATGGACTAATACGTCAGTGGGCTAGCATGCTTGTTCTGACAAGTCTCCATCGTATGATTACTTATAGTTAACTAGCAAGCTAGTGACTAGTCTGCTTTAGGCATGTATTCCCCTCCTTAGATCTTGGCTAAAGGACTGTATATAAATCCTAGTATTTCTACTTTTTGTTTCTACCAAAAAGTTAAGTAAAAATGAGGGTACCAAAAACTAATTCATATAATTCAAACATCTAATAACTTCGTAAGACTTGAAAAAGTTTTCGGAAGCCAAACCGAACCTACTCACCAAGTCTGGGATATTCCCAAAGGAGAATACTTCCCGTTTTCCTCTATGCATAAGATATGAGAAAAGTTTTGCTATTAGCGCATTGTAGTAAAAAATGGCCTATTATGTCGTAATATTGGGGCGGAATTCGTAATTCGATACTTGTGTTCGAAACTTGAAAGTTGGTTTGTCTTTTTGCTCCATTTTTACACCTAAAATAAGTTTAGTTCAATTTTGGTCAGTTCCCATTTACCAAGTTTGCTTTGTCACTGACCAGTGACAGCAGACTGACGAAAACTAATGAATTGTGGCAAAGTCACAAAACTCAGAATCTAAACTAACCGAGTGACGAATGAATAAGTTTTGGTAACAAGAAACTGACTTAAAAGAGGAACCGACAACCTTATTAGTCAAACTGGCAATTGCATTCTTCTTCTTCATCGAGTGGATGGTCAACCTGACCAATGCTGGTGTTAGAGTTATTGAGCCGCCAAAGGCCTCTGACATGGCAATTGCATTAAAAACTGTCAAGTGAGAAGCTATAGCTAAATATTAAATTAGCCAAACAACTCTCAACAAAAACTAAACAAACTTAACCCCAAAATCGCCGACTTATTTATAATTCACACAAAACTTCAATAACTTTATTTACTCATGTAAGTTATACACAAACTTTGGCGTCCCTTTCACTCCGCTGGACCGGCAGAGCAGATGAGAATGATTCTAAGTATAATACCCTTATTCGAAACACGGCTAAGAAAGTAGATTTTAGCGATGAGTAAAATCCTTTTAGCTAAGGTAGGTGTAACAAATTGACCATTTTATTATTCCTTACCCTTGTAATCGTGTTTGGAGCCGGGTGCGAAGTGAATCGACTAATATTACCCTCCTTCTATTATTGGTTTGGGTAATCGTTTGAATGTTAATTCTGATGATTTGAGGTAATGGTTGATTAGGTTGTTTAGGCTTAACAGTTTATTGTAATCAAAGCAAACTGCCGCATTCAAAGACGTTCATTAAATTGATCCTATTTGAAATTTTTCATAAATTAGTTGGTGAAATTTCTCGTTATATCTTTATTAAGGAAGCATTTGAAGTTTATGAGTTCTGGCGAAAGACTATGGTTATATTTTTAATCATAGCATTTTGTGGCAAATTTTTGACAAGCAAAGCAACTAATGATAAATTCTGAGTGGCAACAGCACCCGCTTGCTGGCGCTGGCTTACTGGCGAACAGCAGCTTTCGAGACAATATTTTGTCAAGCAGTTGGGTTGCTAACTAAGTGTGCCAAGAGGCTGCTATTTTACCTATGCCGTTTTGAAGAATATTAATTTAATTATTTTGTTTCTCAGAGCATCATTTCTATCCGTGTGTGTCCGTCGTCGAGTGCCCTCCGATGAGAATCTCAACACCGATTATGCGCCCATACAGAGGTATCCCAGGTAAGACTTCTTTTTCTGACCATAAAATTAAGCGGTGCTACAGTTAACACGGTGGTGCCGACTACTGGTGATTTGTCAGTACCATCGTTTAACCATTAAGTACGTAGCGTGTCTATATGGAAACGCAATTCTTCGCAAAAAAGAACATAAGAGTATAAACTTTATGTTCTTTTTTTAAAATTAACTAGTCGTTGTCATTCGTTTACACCTATGACCGTCCCTAATGGCGTTCGTTGTGATAAGAGATCTCATTCCAACTTGTGTAGTTGAAAATAATGAGGGGCTTCGTATTCTTAAAATATCTACAACGACAAAGTAAATTTATACGCACTTCAACGCCCAATGGTTTATTGGAAATAGAAAAGAGGTTGAGACAGATACCTAGGTCGAAAATGGTATAAGCTAGTAGCTTAACATAACAAATTCCTTTCCTCCTTTCTAACTTCTATCATACTCCCTATGTTTTTTATACCTAGTACTTGACACTGGCGGAAACGCTACAAGTTAGCAAAAGTCAATAAACAAAAATGTAATTGAATTGACTTCCATTGAAGGCCGTATACCAAATAATATATTCTTCTGAATCTTTGTCCAGGTAGACAGTATAACAGATGCTATATCTATTTCTCCAGGTTTGGCCAACCCTCCCCGGCACCGGCCGAGCTTTGCGCCTACGATGCCGATTTGGAGTGTTCGTACTTCAGGCGGCGGCCACGTTCGGTGTGCAGCCAACCTGACCCCAAACGGTACACCTGGATGCCTGAGGATGAGGACTTCACCCGGTTGGAGTGGCCGCAGTATGTATAAGATATAGATCATTCAATCGTAAATGTGTAATTGCACTTGTAAATGTAACATCTCTACGAACCTGTACTTCTATCAAAAATGTGTTCTTACAGTTCTGTAACGTTCTAAGTAATAGCCTTAAGACGATCTAGCTGTTAAAAGTTAACAGATAAGTGTAAAAGAAGAAATTTGTGTATTAGAAATTTCTTTCACTAATTTCTTCTTCACTTCGTTTCCATACAAAATGTTTAAGGATTACGTATTAATAGTCACGTGGTCCAATCCACGAATACAAAGCGTTGACCTATAGTATGCCAATAGTCGATAGAGGATGGAACGCTGAATTCACTCGAATTTGAAGTGACCTTTGCGATAGGACACAACTGTTTCCATAATAGTTGGTTAGATGGCTGGTACCTAGTCTATCTAGCTTTAATTGACGGAGGCTAAATCGACTGTTACGAGTACCTTGTCCTTAACCGGTTTGAAGTCTTAGGACCCTAGTCCATAGTCTTAGTTTTGAATCTGAGTATGAGTAGTTAATGGAGCTACAAAATACTATTTATAGGTTAAAACTGTGAGTTAAAGCTTCCTACTGTTTTTTTCATTCACAAAGGTTACATTTTTACCTATTAATATTTTTCTCCATCGAAAAATAAAATATCTTAGATTAAATAGAAGTGACTTAGTTTTCGGAATGAACTTTGGTAAATGCGCAGTTAAGTGTGGCAAACGGCGGCGACTTATTGTAATAGTACCTCTTTACGAGAGCTTTTAACGAATTATAGTATACAATACTAGCCGCACCCCGCTGTTTTACCAGCGTTGTTCCCGTTCCCGTATATATAAATTTCAGGATAAAAAGCTATAACCTGCCTCCAAATTGAAGCTATCCAATACAAAAATTGAATTATTCCAATTTGATTGGTAGTTCCCGAGATTAGCCTGAATAAACTTACAAATTTTACATCTCTTTAATATTAGCATAGATTATTTTATAAGAGAAGCAGAATCAGGAGAGCTTTATCAATTTATAAACCTTCAAGCCTAAACTAAAAGGTTCAAGTTACTTACTTACTTACAATATAGAGTACAAAAATACTTATAAATTCTACTATATTAATTAGATTTTGAGATAGAGATATCAAAATGAAATTACGATGTTACCGAGAAAGGTTTCACTAATTAAGAAGCGTCCGATTACTTGCCTTAAACGAAAATATTAATTAACGAAGAATATTTTAAGGATATTGTTCAAAAAAATATATTGACTCTTTTCAGTTATTTTTACAGATCGTTCAGAAAAATCAGAATGTGCGAGGCACGCGTTAAATGTACCACGCACATCGGCACAATTCGGGCGTTCTGAATTCAAAATTCAAAATTTCGGATTCAGATTAAAAATTCAGCAAGTATAGTGCCTGCCCTAAGTTAATGAAAATCAAGTGTTAATTACCTTCCTTATTTACGTTATAGTAAAGTGCTTTTTCCCTTATTTTCTTCAGAATTGCTTTTCTAAGAAAATGCGAGTCCGATAAAAACAAAGCTCTTGAAATTGACAAGCACCGTATTATTTTTGTTTTTCGAATTAATCTGAATAATTTGACGACTAATGGAGGGAACAGGAGAATAGTATTTAGCTCATGTTCTATTGGAACATTCGTTTGAAGAATTTGAGATATTTCGTAATTGACAAAAGTTTAATATAGCTCATGCAGATGAGGAATTTCGGGATGAAAAATAGCCTATAACCTTTCCGTTGAATGTGGCTATCCATTGCAAAAAGAATTATTCAAATCGGGCTGGTAACTCCTGAGATTAGCTTGAACATACAAACAAACATATAAATTTTACCTCTTTATAATATTAGTATAGATCATAAAAACCAGCCCTTATCAGAATCAATTTGTCAACTCACTCCCCAATTATTACACCCTCAATTAATCGGGCAAGATAACTTAATGAATGTTTTAATTGTAATTTCAATTTACAGATCGGTAATAGAAGATAACGCGGGTTGGCCGCAGAATTATAATGTGGACCAAATCGCGTCAGTTACAAGAGGTGGCTCCTTGCCGAGACCACCGTCGATAATACCGTGAGTATTCCCCTAATTATGGGGTTAAAATCACCATCAATTATTGTAAGTCACACAGTAATGTAGTACGGTTCCATGTCCTACCAAAAATCAATTTTATAGTACCTTTATGAAGAAAGCATGATAATTTGTTGACGTGCTTCCATATCGAAATTGAAGCAAGTATATGACAGCTACATTCATGCCAATTTTCATGCTTTCTTCACGAAGGTACCGTATTTTCAGTTTAGGACCCGTACTAATGGTACACAAATCATCTATTACTTGTACCATTAACTTATTTTACATAGCGCTCGTGGCGTAGTTTGACCAAGCGATGTCAGTTAATTGCGGTTGTTAAGCAACGTGCAGCTCGCCCCCTAGTTGGATGGGTGGCCGATAGTGGCATTTCTTTCTGAGCGCTAGCGTGCTTCGGAGGGCACGTTAAGCCGTCTATCCCGGTTGTTTCAATCGAAAGACCTTGTCGAAGGCCTTTGGGCGGTTTAAAAACTCCGACAGTGGGTTTGACCACTAACCTACTCGAAATGGATGAATGAATTTGTACCATTTAGTCAATATTTTTTTAAAGAAAAATATTTTTTTGTTGGCGCCCGTACCGAACTTACCAAATTAGTATTTTGTCAAACTGTAAGTTTGTCATATATTCGTATTACTTTCATCGAATCTGCTATTTATCTATTTTATTGTACAGTACTTTACTGTAAACAAATAACATTAAACGAAGCACAATGGGCGGCTTTATCGCCAAGAGCAATCACTTCCAGGCAACTTTCGGATCGCGACTGTTTCATAAAAAACAAATATCCGGCGGCGTTGTATGATCCAGGATTTCAATGAAACAAATAGCAAGTTATCAAATACACAACAGACTATAAAACAGTAGAAATAAAAACAAAATAAAACATATTAAAACACCAATATTTACTGCAAACAGAGAAAATAATACTAGACTATATTTAGTATTCTATTGCGAACTCATAAAGCGACATACGAGTTTCTGAAACGGGGTAGGCTAATAAACTGTACGGTTCATGGTTATTGCTTCTCTGGATATGCATTCGTGTTGACCGCAGTTAGATAGAATATTTTAGAAGATGGAATATTGTAATGGTACGGCCTCTGAAAGGGGTGGCTTTTCCCTATTAATTTACTAGAGGCCCGCTTTCGATGCGTTTCGGATAATCAAAATTGGTTAAGGTTCCTGTAGGAATTAAACGAAGTGTATCACTTACTGACATACTCAGAGACGTCATCAAAATTGATTGCCTTACTCAGAGATGGCGAATAAATCGCCAGTTAACTAACTGATAATGATAACGTATTTTTACTTACATAACATGTCAAAAAGCAGTCATTGAACATGAAACCAATGTTAGGATGCCTGTCTTTATGCCTGCTTGATGCCTGCCTGCTAGCCAATAGGTTGCATTAAATCTCCGGTCAGATATGCTCTCGTATGCATTCCTATTGGTTCAATCTCAATCATTAATTACTCTGAGAGCAGCAGTTACATAGAAAAGACTTGTAACTTTAAGCGGAGTGTATCACTAAAACCAGTGCTTAAAAGTTCAAAATCACCATACTTTCATAGGAAGCCAACCCCTAAACATTTCACTCCACACTGTATTTTCCCACAAGTAAGCAACACCCAACACATACAAGACGCAAACTTGTTACAAACTCGATCCGCTAACGATATTACTCATTCCACGCCGTAGAAATTGCACGGAAATTACCTAATCGATGTGCAAGATGAAGTTTGAGGAATCACTGGGAACTGAGTTATAGCGCAAGTTATTGAATGAGATGAATGTTAGACAGGACGAGTCTAAGTGAAAAGCAATATTGGTACGTCAGAGCTTTTCGGAGGTCTATTGATGCTTTTGTACTAATCTTCTTCTTCTTCATCGAGTGGATGGTCAACCTGACCAATCCTGGTGTCAGAGTTATTGAGCCGCCAAAGGCCTCTGACATGGCTCATGTAACGACTACTATCCGTAGAAAGTAACCGGGACCGACGGCTTAACGTGCCCTCCGAAGCACGGAATCATCTTACTTTTCGAGCAATCAGGTGGTTCAGCCTGCAATGCCCTAACCAAACTCTCAAAGAAAAAGGAAAGTCTCTGAAAGAGATTTTTGTGAGATATCCCCACCGGGAATCGAACCCGGAACCTCCGGGTCGTGAGCCAGGCGCTCAAACCACAAGACCACGGAGGCTGTAGCTACTAATAGATAGGTTAATTGTGACGTAGTTCGACTAAGTGATGTTAACTCATCACAATTTTAAAGTAATGTGCAGTTTTGATACTACTTGCATAGCCGGTAGTACTATTTTTGTTTGCGTACTAAAGTGTTTGAAGGCATGAAGTTATGTTGTTTAAAATTGCAACAAACTTGCAATCACGCTTGTTTCAATCGTTGTACTTTGACGGTGGCCTTTAAGCGGTCTTAAATCACTCTATGGGTGACCACCAAAATGTTAACTTTTTTACGTACAATTTGGGTATTTGATTATTTCATTCTAATGCAAATATAAATTTGCTTATGATTGATACGTATTTGATGCTCAGCACTGCTATTTTAGCAGTTTTTAAAGAAACTTCTTTTGATACATAAATGCAAGTCTAGTCAGATGGCTCAACATGAGTCTCTTTCGTTTTATTTCGCATAAAATTGTTCTTAAAGTTCAAGAAGAATTCACCCTGTATTTCTTATTCTGTTATTCTGGATACGGTCCAAAAACTTTCTGAAAATAGGTAAAACAATAAAACATTATTTTATATTGTTCCATAAATTGGTACTAAAAATGCTCTGCATGCATGACCTTTTCACTATGGCTCCGTCGAGACAACTCGTGCGAAATAATTCCGACCTTTACGTTAAAATAATAAAGGTTAGAATCGTTTGTTTGATGACAAACATACCCATGGACCTTTGACGATATATGAAGGATGTTTGCTGGTCGTTTGAAGTGGTCGAATAGTTTTTGAGTTTAATTAGTTGAAGGGTTAAAAGGTGGAAACACATTCATTCATATTACATAAACATACACATTCATATTGACCCTCTCATTGGCGCTCAAATCCTTTTTCGTTCGAGAGATTTGCCAATAATATTAAACTAGCAGCACCCCGCGATTTTACCCGCGTTATACCGGTTCCCGTGGGAATTTCGGAATGAAAAATAGCATGTTACCTTTCCGTTGAATGTGGCTAACTATTGCAAAAAGAATTATTTTAATAGGGCTGGTAATTCCCGAGATTAGCTCGAACATACAAACAAACTTTACCTCTTTATAATATTAGTATAGATAAACAAAGAATATGGGACCTAAATCTATAATTAAACTAACTAATAACAAACAAATAAATAAAAGCAATAACGTTGTTTTTCAGCTGTTTGTCGCTTTTCTTTAAAAAGGTTTCATTAAACTATGTTAAGACGTTAAAAGTTAGGTTTATCGCTCGTTGTGGTTGTGATGACCACATAATCTAAGTGTAATGGACAGTGTAATTAAGTTAATGTTCGTACATTGTGTAGGCTGTTTTGTATAGAGGTTATTTATAGCTTTTTATGTAGTTTGGATAAAGATAGGCTTTGAAGACATGCAGCTAAATTCATTGGAGCTTAGAGCTTTCTATCTTGCTTGAAGCGCTCGAGCCGTTGTTTAGTAAATCGATGTTATCTCATTGCTTTTGTTAAGCTACGTGCAGCTCAGACACTACTTGGTATGCCAGTAATGGCTTTTCTATCTGAGTGCTACCGTGTTCCGGAAGGCACGTTAAATTGTCGGTTCCGGTCGTTTCAGATCATTTCGAAGGACTTTCGGCAGTCTAAAATCTCCGACATCAGGGTTGGCCACTAACCTACAGGAACTGATTATTTTTTACCTTGCTCGAGTATTTTTTCATCAAAGCTACTTGCTATTTGACAAGCCCGTTGGCACAGTGGCAGTGAGAGCGCTTACTGTGTCGGGGGTTGCGGGTTCGATTCCCGCCCGGAGTCAACAATATGTGCAGACATAGTTGTTGGCGACGACGTGTGGGTGTCTATTATATATTCTTATAAAATATTTGTGTATGTATATGTAGTAGTACCAGTTAATTAGATTCCATAACACAAGCTTAGAGCTTACTTTGGGTCTAATTAACCGTGTGTGAATTTGTCCAGGTATATTTATTATTTATTTATTTATTTAATCGTTTGATTTGATTAGTGAAAAAACTGAGCATATTGATGTAGCATACTATAGCTATGATGAATAAGTACCGGAAATTCACAAGTCACATGTGCCACCAACCTAACAACTGAAAAAAACTGCACTTACACGAAAAGTTGCCTTATAATAATGATCCTAATTTCCATTTCAACATGCTACCAAAAGGCATCTTGCGACACATGATTTAGCATACATAAACGCTCTTTATCTCTTTATGCATAAGTGTGGTTTTTGTGTGCTCGTAACACCTTTGCAGCTGACTGCCAAAAGGCACACGCGACACATGATTAGTCATTGGAAAAAGCACTTTGATGTCCTGTTTTTAAGAGTGTTTTGTGTGTTCCAGCTGCCCTGCCCACACACCCATACCGCCACCGCCTCCGCCACCCCCACTCACGATACCACCGCACAGGTAATCTTCAATATAATGGCTATTATAAAGGCTTTTCATGTTTTCCGCTACACATAATGTAGGGCTTAGAAGCTGATATTATATTTTAGCATACGCTTTCTTATTATAATTAGATGCTTGATATAGTAGGGGTCTGTGTAAGTGAATAGCGGTAATTTAGACTTGATGCCGCCGAGATTAAGGAAGAATGCGTACTGAGAATTTATGACGTGATATTTTATATTATGAGCTGTGTATTTACAAGGTGGCTTTTTTAAAATGGTTAGTATGGGCAAGTCTGAAACTATGCGAAGATCTTTCTTAGAGATTTTTAGGAATCATGACACCGATTTTAGATACAAGAAAACCTGCATAATTTTTTTCGTCCATTAATTTTATTTTATTGTCTTTATACATGATTTTTGAAAAGTAAGACTATTACTAATAGATTTCAATACTCAAGTTCTTATTAGATAGTTGCATCACGCAGTATACCCCATAATACCATAGCTTAATTCAAACTGATCTCCAATCTCACCGCATTATCACAAGACCAAACCAACTGATTAAAACCTCCATGATCCCACCACCTCCATTAATAATCGAAGATATCCAACATTCTAAACCCAAATGACAAATGGCATTAGAACCATCACGCCCATAAATGATAATAGGCAGTAATGATGCTTTGGACAGTGTAACTGAATTAATACTGAAATGTTCAGCTCTCATTGTGCGAGAATTGTTTGGGGCTCGTCAGAGTTATGTTTGAATGATAAAGAGGTGTTTGTATAGGTGCGAATTCTGTACTGCTGAATTCATTGTTTAGCCACTCAGCGATAACTTTGACAGCACTAACCGAATTTACCTTTGTTGATTAACTGGTTGTAAATTAACGGGACGCTTTTATAAGGATTTATACATTTAAATTATGGAGAGTGCTTTAATGGTTTTTTGTTTTTCAACCAGTTTAATAGATTAGGGTTTAGAGAAAGATTATTTTGTTAGGTTTTTGTTTTTAAGCCTGTATAATAGATTAGGATGCGTAGGATTTATTAAAATGTTTATTGTGTGACGAAAAAACAGCCCGTAAATAGAATTGCGTAATTCAATCAAGGGATTGAATTACGCAACTCTATTATTCTACATATTTGAAAAGTGTCTTTTTTGGCTCTGAGAAGAGCCGAAGAAAGAGAAGACTCTTTCTGAGAAGAGCCGAAGAAAGAGAAGGCTCTTTCTGAGAAGAGCCGAAGAAAGAGAAGGCTCTTTCTTCGGCTCTTCTCAGAGCCAAAAAAAGACACTTTTGAGCACCAAACAACAAAAATCTCGAGAAATAATCTTTAATTCAACTTCATACATTTTATCGGTAGTGTCTGATTTAAGATCTGAGATAGGATTCTTAAAGCTTATTAAATGTACACGAGTCTTTTCTCGTTTTATTTTGTTGAACACGTACACGTTTCGACGCTTCGAATAGATTGCACTACTCGTGATCGCAAGTGAACTCCTAGGGCCATATTAAAAAACGCGTATATTAAAAACTTTCATCTATGAAATGGTTTGTCACTTTCTGACATACGAAATTTTCCGAAGAGCAAAAGAGACAAAACATTTTAAATATTCTAACACTTCATCTTACAATTTCAGAACAAAACACGTATCATTTGCTCGCTCGCATACTTTGACGACTTTCGATGACTCTGTGATGCCCGCAGCAGTTGGAGGGAATAGATTTCGAAGAGATTGCGAGCGATTGATTGATGGACGTGTTGTTAAGGTAAGATACACATAAATCAAAGAAGGGAGAAGGAAGGGATAAATTGAATTGATTCGCTTGAGAACTATTAGAACCATTTCCTCGAAAGGATTATTGGGTTATGATTGATAAGTAGAGCGATGTTAGGAAAACAATCGTAAGATACAAGGATAAAAGATTCCGTTTTGTGCCGTCAGTAAACCTGTTAAGATATAAATAAGTAGGTATTAAGGTAGGTAGGTATTAAGGTAGGTATTAAGTAGGTAAGTAGGTACTTATTTATATCTTAACAGGTTTACTAAATTCGCACAAAACGGAATCTTTTATCCTGAAAATCTTCCGTGAACGGAAGATTTTCCGTTTGTGGCCCCAGTGGTACAGAGCGGAAATAATAAACCTTACTTTTTGTAAATGAGATTGAAAGTTTTAAAGAATCGAACGTTTAATTTAATTTAAATTCTAAATTTAAACAATTTCTTCCATCAACGCAAGATTATATGTCTTTTAAATTAAGGGCCTATGAGTTCCTAAAACGGGCTACTTTAAACAATTTTTTAGCCAAAAGTCTTAACGTTACAAGAACAATTTTTGTTTGTTTTTAATCTTGATCATATGTTTAATGATACTACTGTTTCCGAAACACGTTGACTATTAATTTCCTCGATAGAAAATAATCACAAAGTTGGGTCTTTTATACCTTACTTTGTGAATTTTAAACACTTAGTTTGTTAAACAATTTCAAACGCATATTTCTAAAATTAATTTGAGTGATGTAAAATAAACTATGACTCAGGACTGTTGGAGTAAAATTTTTGTTTTAATATTATATTTGTAATTAAAATAAATTTCCAACGAAAAGTGGTAGATTCTTGCGAATGAGTCGCCATTACCATTTTCGCGTCGTAGTGTTTCTCGCTCTTTTCTACCCAGAGTGACAGTATGCGCTGAGGCGCCGTGCTAGTCGGACGTGTGTCGCTTTTTCATTCCAGTGCTACGAAACTTCATAGTGTTTTCTCATTGAGATCTTATTGTTTTATTCTATATTTTAAGCTATTGCATAGCTTCTATCGCGGGCCTTGAGCGCGGGGACCGAATCCAGAAATTCCGTAACGAAAAAACCTCGCGCAAAAAACCCACGGTCCCCACTAACGCCATCTAGTGATAGAAAAAAAACCTAACGCTCCCCACTAACGCCATCTAGTGATAGAAAAAATAACTATGCAATAGCTTTACCGCGGCAGTCCCCGAGTGCCATACGTCTTTTTTTTCTATATTTTATTGCTAAGGCGGCCCCTAGACCTACAATAACATTGTACAATATATTTAATTGTGCAATAAGATTGAATTGCGTTTGGATCCAAACGGTCGATTATATTGCACAATAAGAAAATTGTGCAATGTTTTCTTGTTCAGTCGGAGGATAGTTTGATCCCGAGCAACATGTCAAATATTGCGCAATACTGACCCTACACGAAGCAATATTGTTCAATATTAAATATTGTACAATAAAAATTAAACTCGCTCAAACTTTCGTTCAATCATTGCGCAGTCTTCAATATTAGCCCTAGACGGTCAATTATATTGCACAACATTCAATATTGCGCAATATAATTGATCGTTTAAGGGCCGCCTTAAATGTGACTATTGTGACATTATAATAAAAATAAACTTTTTTCAAAATAGGTTATTATAAAACACTAGCTTTTGCCCGCGGCTTCGCTCGCATGGAATTTAGTCTGCCACATTAAGTTTGGTGATATGTATATGGTTTAAAACATTTTTTTATTAAACCGAAGCAAAAAGAGGCGCCTTTTGCTTTCAAATGACATGGGTCATGTCACTGTTGAGCAACACGGTTATGGTCCATAACATAGCCCAACTCTATTCTTCGGTAGCCATAACACCGAGTTGGCCGTCGATTTCGATATGACCGTCAAAGAGTGACTTGTAAATAAGTCATACCACTGTTGTGCATTGGGCCAGGCTCCATAGTATCCCAAGTTCCTTTAATTTACTATTCTATTTTAGTTACTACTTGCTCGCCCGCACGTACACGTCGCTTGTGGCCGTCACTTGTGGCAATATAAAAATATCTTAAAGAAGTAAACATAGTAGGTAGAACCACCATTAGCAACAAACTATCATTTGGTCAACGACATTATGTGTCTAATATTCTTCACACTTCCGCCTCCACATCGTAGCGCACTCCTACCTCCGCATCGTCGCTCACTCCCACCTTCACACATCATAGCACACTCCCACCTCCGCATCGTAGCCACCTCCGCATCATAGCCACCTCCGCATCTTAGCTACCTCCGCATAGTAGCCACCTCCGCATCGTTGCCACCTCCGCATCGTTACACACTCCCACCTCCGCATCGTAACACACTCCTACCTCCGCATCATAGCCACCTCCGCGTCGTAGCACACTCCCACCTGCGTATTGTAGCACTCTCTTGGTTCCGCATATACCCCTATGTCACAAAAGCGGCCCGCCTTACTTTATTTGGCTACCTGTCAAAAGGTTGCCGACCACTGACTTAATGCGAAAGACAAACTACTAAGTACACCATCTTTGTCTAACTCCAATAGTTTAGGCAGCGCACGCCAAGATAGCTCTTAGAGGGCAGATTTTTTTCCATCCATACATCCATCCTCACAAACATTCGCATTTATAATATTAGTAGGAAGTAGGAAGTAGGATTAGTAGGTTAGTAGGATACAATTTTATAAGACGGTTTATTTCCAAAAGTAGTCAATAGATAAAGTGGTAAATTAATTAAACGAAAAATACCTAGGTGTTTCGATTTTGTTAATTTATTTTATACAGCATATTTTTTAAGATTTTTTCTAAGATATTAAGGTACTTTACACAACCTCAAATGAAAAAGAGTTTTGATAAACTAATGTGAGAAAATAAAAATGAATCGTAATGTTCGGATTCGAACCCGCGGCCTTCGAGATAAGCAAAATGATTCTTCCTGTACTTAGGTTTCATTCACTAATTGCAATGTTATACTATCGTAACGACACGTCATACGTTGAAATTAACGACTAAAGTATAAGACATACGTATATCGGAACTACTCGGCGATGCTTCGTGCTCATACGGAGGCCGTCGCATGGCGACCATGTCACATGTGTCAAACCAGTACGGTGGTGATTTTTCTCCGACTTGCTTTACAAATACTTATTTATTACGACCAAAATTACACAAAGTCATTATAAATTGTAGCTTATAATGTTATTCTGATGTATAACCTGTTCAGTAGTTTTTGCGTGAAAGAGCAACAAACATACATACATCCATACATCCATCCATACATACATCCATTCTCACAAACTTTCGCATTTATAATATTAGTAGGATAGGATATGTACGTAATTTAGATAAATACAAAATGCGATAAAATGTTGATTGTTGGAATCTATTTTATCAATGTAATGACTATTCTACCCAATTCAATATCTACTACTGATTTTTATTATGTGAATTAGATAATTAAGCGCTTCGCAATCTTCTGTTACAAAACGACCGCACGCGGGCCCCGTATCTCATAGAGTGACGTCAGCGCCGCGCCGCCGCGACGGCCGCTGCGCGTACTATTCCTCCCCGGTTTCACCGCCTGCTTCACCCCCTCAAATGTCGAAATGGCTGGGGTATCCTAGCCTTAAGAATGTGTTCATAATTTAAAACAGTACAATAAAAGACATTCTTAATTCAAAACTTTGAAATTTTTGTTCTCTGGATTTCAGCCGGAACCCAAACCCTATAACACATTGCCAGTGATGTACCAGCCGTTCCCCCCCTATCCCCAATTCGTAGCCCCCGCGCCGCCGGCGGGGCCCATGCATTACCCCCCGCCTATGATGCAGGTGCCCAACCATACGGTACAGGCAGTGCCACGGCCAATGCAAACTGAACAGCCTAAGGTTGTTGTTTTAGGTGAGTGGTTTCATATGTTTAAGCGATCTTTACTCATTTTGATTTGTTGAATTGAAACTACGTGTACAGATACATTTCGCATTTATTTTACAGTAGCCGCGCCCCGCGGTGTTACCCGCGTTGTACCAGTGAAAATTTCGGAATAAAATGTACCCCATGTGCTATTATAATGTATAACCTATATTACTGTAAAGTTTCATCCAAATCCAGCCAGTAGTTTTTTTGTAAAAGAGTAACAAACATACATACATCCTCACAAACATTTGCATTTATAATATTAGTAGGATTAAGCCAAACGGTAAACTCAGACCTTGCTAACGTAAACTACCGTAGTGTGAACAGTTCAATATACTCCACCGATAAAGTAAACTATACCTTACAAATAACCTTTAAACCAATACAATTTATTTATTAGCCCTTAATACGTGTACAATAGAGACCTTTTTACAATTTCCTAAGCCTATTACCGAATACTTTACAGACTCGATAAAGAAGGGAGTTATGCGAACTCAGGCGACCCAAACTGAAGTGTGTTTAGGAAGGAAACCCCTACCACCTAACTATTTATCGTTAAGTCCACGGACTATAAAAAGGGTACGTAATAGCAATTTTATTTTCATGCCAAATAGTTCAATAAATCAGAAGCATTTCAAAGGAAACTACAACTAATATGTGTATGTTACCGGCAATCTGTATAATCCAGTATTGTATAGAAAGCCTAGCCGAGTTATAGAAGAAATTATATTTCATACATTACCCGCACGTTTCCGGTATTTTATACATTACTAGCTGCGCCCCGCGGTTTCACCCGCGTTGTACGCGTTCCCGCGGGAATTTCGGGATGAAAAATAGATGTTGGCCGATTCTCACACCTACTCAATATGCTCACAAAATTTCATCAAAATCGGTCGAGCCGTTAGGAGGAGTATGGCAACGAAAACTGTGACACGAGAATTTTATATATTAGATCTACATTTTGTATAGAATGCCTGCATTATACAAATTACCGGTAATTATAAATATTAATACTCTTACTTTATCTTTTTAAAGATATATATTGGACAAACGTGTGTAATATACAATAATTGTTGATGTCGAACATACTCGTACAACCAATCAAAATAATGTATGAACCCCGAAAAAAACTATGAGGTTTCAGTTTTCCTAGACAAGTGACAATCATTTCGCATGCTTATATAATTTTTTTATCGGCTCATTTTCAGGTCAAAATGGTAGCGGCTGGTGTACAAACTAATGGTTACACAGTAGGCGCAAGAAGGTTGACAAAGTCATTCTCTGAAGTCGGAGGTGATCGTTTAGCTGGACGGGATACTCCTTGCGATATACCCGCTATTGTTGACAGGTATGTATGAATCAAGGGGGCATAACACTTTTTAGTTATTGAAACCTAATTATGTTCTACTAATGGGCAGAGATCTCTAATTATTTCCATCTAATCTTGGGCGCCCAAGTGCTTCAATTTCAAATAAAAGTAGCCTGCAACTAAGTGTATATCATTTGTTCACAGCTTTGTGGGAAGTGAACATGAAAAACTTCACCGAACACAATCAGAAGAGCCGCCCAGATCACCTCGGTCGCCCACACCCGCCCACGTTCCATCATCACCACTAATGAGGGGCGATTCTGATGACGTCACATCGTGTTCAATGAAATCAGCCGCCTCATCGCAAGTGGACAAATCAGAGTTAACCGCTTTACAGCGACAAGCCCAAGAATACTTTCAGCAAAACTTCCAATTTATTCACGAAAGCGATAGAGATGACACAGTCGATGATGACATTGAAACGTTAGAAAAAAGCATGGCTTTAAATCGGAGAAATCTGGAATATTTACAACAAGAAATAGCCAAGCAAGCGAAAGGAGAGAAATGTTTAAGGTCCATTTTATCGAAAAGCACAAGCGATGCTTCACAGAAAACTATAAATTCACATCCTTATTCAAAAACTCCTACATTCCAATCGGAACCTTCTACTGAGACTTCTGCTACTACCACAGATGATAGTGAAAAGAATGAAAAAGAGATTATTATTGACTTTGAACCTAGACCTGACGATGAAGCTATTCCTTTCACAACGCTTCGAAGGAAAAATAAAAGGATGTTACAAAAAACTCTTTCGGAGGGTGAAATATTATTAGATGTGTAAGTATGAGAAAATATTATCTTTTATCTATTCTATTTTTGTAATGAGGAAGATATTTTCCTGCATTGTATGGGCGCGATCCCACTAAATCCGGGAAAATAACGTAAGCAGCACACTAGCACCATCTGTTGATCGAGAGTGGAACTACCGCACGGAACAGCTAGTCTTATATAATTTGTATCTAAATTCATCTATTAACTTTTCCTTTAATTTTTTTAGAAGAAAAACAGAAATTACGAACGGAGATGGTGTCAAAGATGCCCCCTTAGTAATGTCAACAAGTCAAGAAAATATGACAAGAGAAGATAGAGAAAGGGAAGCTATGTATAGACAATACATAGGTCAAAATTATACACAAACACCTATCAAAGACGAAGGTATATTTGGATTTGAACCAGACGGTTCTTTTAGGTAAGTATCACATATAAATTATTGTATTAATTAAGCTGTTTTTGCATTGAGAGTGAAAGTGAAACTTAGATTTTCGCACTGACTATTGAAAATCGACACCTTAGGTATTCCGACACAACACTAGACATGGTTTATTAATCATTTACTAAATGACACTAATACATTTTGGAATTGCCTTGCCTTCATTTGCCACCACATAATTTTCTCCATAGTTCTTCAGATGGAAATGCACCATATGAAGACTTTCATGAAAAATATATTAGTTACAAGCATGAGCCATTTAGAAATCGAAGTGTAAGTTTTGAAGAAAAAACTGAGATAATTATTAAAAAGGATATCGAAATTCCTGATAACAGGTATGAACATCCATTGGCAAGATCGGGCTTATCAGTGTTGGCAAAACAGTTGAAGACCTGTGATACTTGTATCCCTTCCTTGTTTAGATTGCATTTTGAATGTTTGTGCTTTAGTTTGTTTGTCTTTTGTTTTGTAAAGCCGAAGATTCATTTCGTGTCCCAAATCTCGTGAAAAGCACGATTAAACTTAGTCAGTGTTGTGTGTATTTAATGTTTAATGTGTTTTAAGTGGTCATTTGTTACATTTTAGTTACGTATAACAAACATTAGAAGCTCGAATTGTTTTTTATAGTTATCTGTTCTCTACTGAAGTAAGAAATGGCCATTGCATTGAATTGAATCGGACGTTTTATATGTCTAACTAAGATTTTTATTTCTAGCACTGCCAAATCTAGTCCAGGTTCTCCTGACAGAACCATGGACGTTGAAGTGGACCAAAAAATTAAAAGAGCTATTATTTCTAATAACGTAACTACTATCCTCGCTCCTTTAGAAAAAACTTCGCCTTGTGCTTCTAATGAATCGCTGACAGTTGATCAAAGCAGGTTAGAACTTTTAGATCTTTCTACATTTTACTAGTTAGTTAGTTATTTCAATCTCTGCTTTATTAACTTGAGGAAAAGGTTCATAATATCTTAAATGAATAATTTTTATTTCAGGGATCATTCTGATAGTATGTGGAACGAATCTCAAACTACAGTATTGCAAGTAGACTCTGGTACTGAAAATGGGACAGTCGTAAGGTATATTATATTTTTGTTATTATTTCATGCACCCACGCTCAATATTATTCTTTTTAGTGGGTAATAAAAGTACATGGTACATTTTCAGTTCATCTGATTTAAGTTCGCTAGCTGCGTCACCGGGGGCCCTTGCACTGTTAACTCCAACATCAAGAAGGAAACAATTACTACTACTACAACATCAGCAACGTTCTTCATTGGATACGGACGCTTTAGATGAGGAGTTTGATGCTTCACAGGTATTTTTCATAGTCAAAGTCGAAGTCAAAGTTTCAAAAGGATTATTTCTCTTACTGGAATTACATAGTAAGCAGTTCCATCATTTGACCTAATAACATACATCGCAATTTCCAGAGTCAATCACCAACATCACCAAGAAACAAACTCGACACATCAAGTTCCAGTTCAACTCAAGCCAGAGCCTCATTATCTCCACCAGCGGTGGTACCAAACGTTGTTCTACAACCTATAACCAAACAGCCAACATCAAAAACCATTTCACCCAGTGCGCCTCCAAAAGTGAACCACACACCAGCAATAGCAATCACCCATCCCAGCATAGATTTAGCAGACGTTCCCTTCAAAAGGACTCCAAGCTTTGTAAATAAGAAACGTGAAAGAGCTTTAAGTCCATCAAGAAGAAGAGACTTGCAAAGAAGAGCACAACCTAAGGAACCAAATGGAACTTTACCGAATCAAATTCTGGAGTCACCGTCTGAGCCGCCATTGGCTAAAGCAGCTGGAAGCGAAACAAGTTTGGCTAGAACTGATTCAGGTAGAATGAACACTGATGTATCTGAGAGTACAACTACTACTGAGGATTATGTTACAGCTAATTCCGATAGCTCTAAGAAAAGCAATAGCAAGAATCATCAAAGTAGGCTATTCTACATATTTATACAAATATAATGACAGAGCATATCATTCTTGAATAGTTTATAAAATATGTTTTTATGTTTTAGATCCAGAAAATAATAAAGCCCAAGAAGGTTCATCATTTGAAAGTGCATCCAGTCTGTATTCTTCCACAAGAACAGACAATATAGCTGAAGATCTCATCGTACCAAGCTTTTCGCCTCCCTTACAAATCAATGACGACTTCATAGTACCAGACATAGCTTCGCCACCGCTACCGCTCCCTGAAAGGTTACCAAAAGCATGTGTTGAAAGAATGGAGATAAAAGCAGAAATTACTCCAAACAAAGAGCAAACTAGGAGAGAAAAGACTGAATTTAAAAATAAAGAAGAAGTTGTTAAGACAAAAGTATGAAAATATTTCTTATTACTTGATATTGCTTTTAATTTTTTTTTAATATATTCCTATTATCATTTTTTGCAGACAATAAAAGGTACAATCAGCGGAAAGAGCAGTTCGAGTGGTAGTTATAGTTTAGGTGGTTCTAATCCCAACGTCACAGAAGATTTAACCGTAAAGAAACAGACTGAAAAACCAACCGAAATTAAGGAAAGTGTCAAAGAAGTTAAGGAAGAAAAAATTAAAACAAGCCCTGTTAAGCCTAAAGAACAACTTGTACCGAAAATGATTGTAAGTTATTTGATTTTAGATCGACACAAATTTATTGTAGCACTGTAGCTTTTGCAAAGTAGTATTTTGAAGCAACAGTTATTAAACATCAATGGTAAACTAGGTACTAGTTGTTCAACTTGAGTGTTACCGTGCTTCAAAGAACACGGTCTAATGTCACGTCCAAAAGTAACTGAAATCATTATAATGTAGTCTGAACTAAATGATGCTTATGATTGAATTTCATCTTTAAGGGTAAAAAAATATTTTACTTTGATGTCGTGGACTAAGTTATTTTGTTTATTATAAAGGGTTCCTTGTCTGATGATGAAAGAAGCGCACATTACTCTTCGTCAGGATATTATGAGAGTCCAGCAGAAGATGAAGATGATGGTGGGTTAAGTATGTATAGCTTCTTTTTTTTATAAAGCTGTTTAGTAGTAGAAACCTAGTATACATATCATCATAAAGCATTATTTCATTCTGCATCATTACAAATTTCAGCATACAAACATTCCCAAAAATACAGATCTACTAACCGACCAAAAACATGGCTAACTGAAGAGAAAAGACGGAAAAAGAAAGCGTTTACTCTTGAATTTTCGAAGTCATATGACGATTCCGTTTCAACTTCTCAAGATGATTGGAGCAAAAAACCTGCTAAAGATGTTGACACTATTAGTCAAAAATCAGAACGCAGTATATTCAAACCTACCAGTTTAAAGTCACCTCCCGAAGAAAACCAGAAATCAGAAACAACTAGAAAGAAGAAAGCACATTTTGAGAAAACGAAAAGTGTTCAATCGTCACCCAGAGAACCTATTGACATTGAAAGGTCAATAAAAGATAAAATGGGAAAAGACAAAGAATCGGAAACAAAAAGACCGCCAGAAAGGGAAAGATACGTGAAAAGAACTAAACTGAAAGCTAAAAGTCCAACGAATAATAAAACGTTTGATGGTCATAATTATAGAACCCCACATTATGACAGAAGGGAAGGTATGGGGTCCAATATGAAACTTCATTTGAATATACCTACTTCCGATGATTCTAGTGAACAGTACAGAAAAGAAGGTAACTATAACCAAAATCTTTTTAGAGCTGAAGATATTGATAGTAATAATTAAACTGTCAAATAATTTCAGGTAACGGAAACATTTCTCCCAGAAAACATAGAAGATTGCGAGATAGTCCACGAAGAAAAACTGGTGCTAATTCAAACAATGCGAAATCTCCTGTCGCTAATAATCATACTGCTTACAGGTAAATCACGTTCAATTAATGAAATGTATCCTAATATAATAGAGAGTTTGTTTGTTTGATGTTTAACGAGCTTATCTCGGAAACTAGCAATCCGGTTTCAATAATTATTTTTGTAATGGCTACATTCACAAGTGCGCAAGTTTTTTTCATCCCGAAATTGTCACGAGAACAAGCACAATGCGGTTAAAACACGAGGTGTAATTGCTAGTAAATCATAAATTAACTGTAATTCATTTAATTCTACATAGAGTAGTTACTAACCCTTTGTACCTTCTAGGCCGAGAAGAAAAAGTGGTTCGAACGAAAGCATATCATTACCAGGGAGCTTACCTAGACGGAAGCAGTCCATACCTACAGTTCCTCACATGAGTTCCTTAGAGGCGGAAGATATAGAAACAACTAGAACCTTAACCTGTGCTGGGTCGAGGTTGACTCCATTACGCTACGTCAAAAGCCCGACTACATCTCCAAGACATCATAGGAAGCAAGAGAAAGGTATTGAACAAACTTACAGAGGTAATAAGTAATGGAAAAGTATTCTGGGAACAACTATCTTTAAACCTATAGCCTAGGTGCCTCAAAAGGTGGAACCATTTTCATTCATACGATAATAATTAATTAAACTATTTATTTAAAAGAAATACAAGTATGTTCTGTTTGTTGTTTTTGTATTCGTTAATTAGATTCCATAATACAAGCTTAGAGCTAAGTTTAGGTCTGATTGACCTGTATAAATAACACACGTCAACTAAAAGTCCAATCAATGTCATCTATTGCAATTTAACACTATCTATCTGCGCAAGTAAAAATATACCATGGGACAACCAATCAGGTCAGGATTTTATCTGACGGTGGACAATCATGCTATTTTGCAGATGGCAAATTCGCGAAAGCTGCATCAGCAGAGTCTCTCCGTTCCGTTTCCCCAGGGTCAGATTCCGTATTCTATTCTGAACAAACAGAGCACAGTTTGGATACGGCAGAGTGTGAGGCCAAAGCGCATTGTCTTCATTGCGGCAAAGAAGTTCATATTGTTACAGCCACTCATGAGCATGACAGCATGGCGTCGAGGACCTCTCATACTGATGTAAGACACTTTTAAATTTAACACTATTTTAATCGATTTATTTATTTTTGTACACAGAACAACTTTGTTGTTATTGACAAAAACATGTAAAAAGAAGATCTCGGAAAGAATACAATTATTTTTATAATTCATTGTTTTTATAATAAAGAAAGTACGTATAGGTTACTGGTCAACCCTGGTGTTGGAGTTTGTATACGATAACAACATTCAAGTGCGCGATTATAGACTTTTCACCTCGAAATAAATTTAGATCTTCTTAGATTAGAGTATGATCTGCATAAAAACCTATTTTGACAGGAGTCATACGCAGACGCTACGCCGGACATAGTACCGGCACCAGCGGGGTTTGCTGATTCTCCTTCGTGCAGTAATTCAAGCAAGAAACACGCAACTGGAGCAAGATTGTATAAAAAACTTGACAAACGATACCGATCTGAAGATAAATCCAAGCATTATCGACATCGACAGGATGTCAGGGCCAAGGTAACGTTTTTATCTACACTTACATAATAAAACTGAGTATGAATTTTCTTGTTAAATTGTTTGTACGCGTTAATCTCAGATTAATTAATCCGATTTGAATAATTATTTTTGTAATAGATAGCCACATCCAACGGTTAGGTTATAGGCTATTTTTCATCCCGATAATTCCACGGGAACGGGCACAATGCGGGTAAAACCACGGAACGCTGCTAATTAATGATTAAAATTATTATATTTATGACGCTGAACAAAAGTAATATGTTATTTTACTGTTACAGTCGGAGGAAAGAGGAAAAGAGGAATATGCTTGCACAGAAAAACCACAAGATACTCGCATAGCAAGATCTGCTGGCAACAGTTTGGATAAACTAGCTGGATCTAGTGTGGATCCTGATGGTAAATATTATTCATAATCCCTGTACAAAAATCTGAATAATTTTATTGACTCCTATACTTAAACAATGCTTGCGCCTTATACTTTCGTGATAACTTAAGTGCATTGCTCGTAGTTTTATTTCAGGCGCTTACATTATCTCGGGATTTTCTTATAAATAAATCTCATTGTACAGAACAAGAAGAATGTTCAGGAAGTTCTGATGGTGGTGAAGGTGGTAAAGATGAAAAGGGAATATATGCAGCTCCTTGGTGGTGTGGCAACTGGATTTTGCTGTCGGAAAACGACGATCATTGGACTAGAATACCTCCAGGTAAATAAAGAACACGTTTTACGATCGTCAAAGACGTCCAATGCTTCTTTAGTCATGTGATTAAATGAGTGATTTTGCCATGTATTGTATGAAAAGTAGGTAATGTAAATTAGTTAAGTGTTGATTTAATAGACGACTCTAAGTGTGACAGTCAAACAATGGTATGAATAAACAGTCAAGCCTATAAACATGTTGAAGATATTGTTAGATCCCTGTCATATTCAAAATAAATATATATACTTAAATGTCAAAAAAACATAAAAAAATTCAAATTGCCAAAGTACCAGTGTTTTTATCGTTGTACCATTTTTTTAGACTGATTCGCATATATAACGTTAAGTACTAAACTTGTGCGAAGCTAGCCAGTTATATACTAATAAGCTTACCCAACAGATAACATTCAAAATCTATTCATCTGGTAATTGCCTTTTGTGATCATCCAGTTATTCATTTCCAGATATAATCGACATTATTGACAGATCAAAAGACGATCCAACAGAGTCTGAATCCGAGTTCAACAAACGTTACGTCGCTTTGACTCACAGGCTGGTTCATAGACGAGCTTGCATCGAACTGAATAGACGGCAAGCCGATAACTCTTTTGGTAAGTAATAAAGTATTAAATACATGAAGGATAATTATGAAAGACATAAATGTAAGAAAATCGTAGGGAATATGAAGCTGAATAATAGCCTATAACTAGCCTGTAATGCCCCACTGTTGCGCAAAGGCCTCTTAACTCACTAAAGATATATAATAGTACAGTGAGGAGGATTACACGTAATCACCACGCTCGCCTAGTGCAAGTTGTCTGTAAATCAAAGTCATTAATTCTAACAGACAGCTACAAACCAACAGACAAATTACCAAAACGGTTTAAAACACTAAGTTATGCAATGATGACGGCAATTAATGTATACAATTTGTTTTTGGAACAGACAAATGAATAAGGTTTGCAAAATAATTCTGTAATATTTTTGCATACAATCGTAAGTGTTGAAATATTTTTATGAGCAATAATAAGTATTATTTAATTTATTTAAATAAGCAAATACACTTTGATATTCATCACTGAAGAGACATTCTGACAAGACCCAAAACCACAGACAAATAAACATAGAATAAATAATAACAGATTATAAAATTTACCTTATAACAACACGCCTCCTTAAATTTATAATCTTATAACCATTATGTATATATAACCAAATAAAATAAACTAAATCCTTTTCTACCAAAAAAACTAAATTATTTACTAAATTAATCTCAACTCTAATCTATTCTTAATGAATTTAGTCTTATCTAGACTTTTAGTTAACATGTCTGCTAAATTAAGTTTTGTATGAATTTTTACAATATCAATTATTTGGTTTTCATAGTTCTCATTTATATAATGATACTGCACTTCAATGTGCTTTGAGTTTTTAGTAAAATTGCCATATTTAGCAATTGAAATTGCACCTGAGTTATCTACGTACAATTTTATTGGATTACAAAATTTTACATCAAACGATTCACTAAGCAAGTTTCTCATAAAGAGTATTTCTGTTACTGCCTCTGACATAGCAATATATTCTGCAAAAGTTGAACATTTAGTTACAGTATTCTGTTTACGTGTTTTCCAAAAAATTAAGTTTCCATACAATCTAATAACAAATCCAGTTGTAGATTTTCTATCCACATTATCTCCTGCATAGTCAGAATCTACCATACAATCCAATATTTCAGTATTCATATTATCATAGTAAGTTAATTTTAGATCCTTAGTCTTATATAAATATTTTAATACTCTCATGGCATATTTGTAATGAGTTCGGTTATAACAACTTTGGTATCTACTTAAATAATTAACACTGTATGCTATATCTGGCCTTGTACCTGTACTAATATATAATAATTCACCTATTATATTTCTATACTTAATACATTCATCTACTTCGCTAGCTTGTTCTAGTTTTAAATTTGTTTCCATTGGAGTTTCATATAACTTAGTATTTTTTATTTCATACTTCGCAGCCAAAGATTCAATATATTTTGTTTGATTTAGTGTCATTATACTTTTATCATCACTATAATCAACATTTATACCAATGTAGCTTTTAATTTTTCCCAAATCTTTCATTACAAATTTCTTCATTAGACTCTTTTTTACCTCTTCAATTTTATTTTTATCTTTACAACAAATTAGAAAGTCATCAACAAATATTAATATATAAATTGTATCTTTGCTTGCTCTATTAACATATAAACAGTAATCATAGTTACTTCTAACAAAATTCAGTGTTGTGATATACTTATCAAAGCATTCATACCATACTCTAGGACTTTCTTTAAGGCCATAGAGTGCCTTTTGCAATTTGTAAACTTTATTATCGCCAGTTTCATAACCTTCTGGCTGATTTACATATACTTCAGACTTTACATGAGCATTTAAAAAAGCTGTCTCTACATCCATCTGTTCTATAAATAAATTATTTTTACAACTAAATGACAATAAAATTTTTAAAGTTTGCATCTTTCCTACTGGTGAATAAGCATTTTCAGTATATTCATTTTGCTGAAATCCTCTTACAACTAATCTAGCTTTGTAAGTATTATTGCTTTTCTTTCTAAAAACCCACTTAACATCAATCACTTTCTTATCGTTTGGCTTTTCAACAATTTGCCAAGTATTATTTTTATTTAAGCTATTTATTTCTGAGTCCATCGCTATTTTCCATTCTTTATAATCATTGGAGTTCATCGCCTCCTCAAATGTATTTGGTACATTTGCATCAATATGGTTAACATATATAAAATGTGAAACTGGATTACCATATCTAGAAACTGGAGTTCTCTTTCTTTTTTGTAATCCTACTACATCATTGTCTCTATTATAATTTAAATTATCATCATTTACAATATTTTTCAAGGCATTTTTAGAATTATTCTCATCATCCGCATCTACATAGTTTTCATCACTGTCAGAATCAGTTTTAACAGTTTCATTTGAAGTTTGTTCAATTTCTACATCTTTATCTTTCTGATCATCTAATTTTTCTAGACAAATCAGTTCAGTATTTTCTTCAACTACCTGTACATGCCTGGCATTAATTATTCTATTAGCTATTAGAACTCGATAACTATTTTCATTATAACCAACTAAAATTCCTTCTTGTGCTTTATCATCCCATTTACTTTTTCTCAAAACTTCAGGAACCCTAACAAAAACTCTACTTCCATAAATCTTTAAATGCTCAACATTTGGTTTTATTCCAAAAAATATCTCATAAGGAGTTTTATTTTCTACAGTATTTGCAATCGTTCTATTTTTTAAATATGCAGCAGTTTTTATAACTTCAGGCCAATACCTCCTATGAATGTTAGCTTCTCTCATTAAACACCTACCTATGTCCATAGCAGATCTATTATATCTTTCCGCTACTCCATTTAATTCATGGACATATGGTGGACATGGTAATAACTCTATACCCTTCTGTCTAATAAAATTATATATATCCTTATTTAAATATTCTCTTCCATTATCACACTGAACTTTCTTAATTCTTTTGTTGAACTTATTTTCAACTAAATTTACAAATTCTATGAAACAACTAGCAACTTCAGTTTTACTTTTAATACAAAATATCCTTGTGCATTTACTATAGTCATCTATAAATGTGAGAAAGTATTTTTCTCCACCAAATCCAGTTGTGTTATGTGGACCGTTCAAATCAGTGTGAATCAATTCTAAAATTTCAGTTGTCTTAGTTCTATTATTTTCAAAAGGTACATTACTCATTTTACTTTTAATACAATTTGAACATTTCATTTCCCTACTTTCAATCTTATCAGGCAAACCAAGTACTAATTTGTGATTAATTAATTTGTTTAAATACTGAAAGTTTACATGACCAAGCGCCCTATGCCATTTCTCTTTTTGAGTTAATTTTACTGAATGCGCATAAATATCAGTTTTTTCCAATACAAAGCTTTTTAAACAATACAAATTGTTTACTTTATTAGCAACAACTATTAATTCTCTAGCCTCATTATAAATCTTTGCATATTCCTTTTTTGCTACAATAGTGCTACTTTTAGTTATCTTAGAAAAACTTAATAAGTTTTGTTTAATGCCTTCGACAAAGTAAACATTATTCAAATCGACATATTTTTTATTATAATAGTTCTGAAAATAAATCTTGACAGTACCTACTTTGGTAGCTCTCAACATTTTACCATCTGGCAGTTTTACATTGACAGGATTTTTTAAATCTATTGAATTATAATAATATGTATCGTTGTTTATTATATGGTCTGTACACCCACTATCCAAAAGCCAATTAATTTCATTATTATTAATCAATTTGTCTGCTTCAGACCTCCATACCTGGTTTACTTCGGGATCACATACTTGAGCTGTCCAAGTCTCCGATGAATGGTTGTTTGAAGATTCACCACTGAAGTGACCTTGACCTCTACCTTGATTATGACCATTATGACCTCTGTTGACTGAAGATTCACCACTGAACTGACTATGACCTTGTCCTCTGCCTCGGCTATGACCTCTGAAGAACCCACCTCGGTTATATCCTCTCTGTAGTCCTCGCTGACCTCGAATATTTGGTTGTCCTTGATTATATCTCTGACCGTGCCAGCAGTCTTTCTTGAGATGACCAGTCTTTCCACAGATAAAGCACTGAGTTTTAATTTTGGTTGTAAATGTACTCATATTGTTTTTCTTGTCCAAGTCGCTGGTGGACATATTTTTCTCTTTTATTTTAGAACATACATAATCAACTGTTCTTTGTTCTTCTGGAATGACATCAAGAAAATCTCCAATATAACTATAACTTGGTGGAAGTGCTCTAAGTAAGTATCTTAACTTTTCAGGTTCATCTAATTTTCCTCCAGCCACTTTGAACTCATTTGTTGTTTTCTCGAAATCAACAAAAAAATCTTCTACTGTATTGTAATTGTTCAGTTTTAGCTCTTCTATTTTACCTCTGCATATTATTTGCATTGCTGTAGATTGTGTTGTATACATTTTGTCAAATTTCTCTAACATATCAAATGCTGTCTTGCATTCACTTATGTACTGTAATTGTTTATCAGAGATTGTGCTGAATATTATTGTTCTTGCTTTTAAATCCTTCTTTTTCCATTCCGCTTCAACTTTTTCATTTTTTACAACAACAACATCATTGCATTCTTTGTATTCCAGCAAAGTTAATAACCTCAACTTCCAACTTGAATAGTTTGCACCATCAAATATAGGTATCATAATATCTTCTATTTTTGCTTGTTTAGCCATTTTTATGATGTATAATTATGAATTTTACGACAATTTTTTCTTGTGAAGCAAAATGGCGTTATAACAAAAGACGATTACAGCCGCATATTTTATTTTACTTTTTACACTGAGGTCTCATGTTTATCTTACTTTGAAACCTTTTAACCACGCTCTGCTACCATGTTGAAATATTTTTATGAGCAATAATAAGTATTATTTAATTTATTTAAATAAGCAAATACACTTTGATATTCATCACTGAAGAGACATTCTGACAAGACCCAAAACCACAGACAAATAAACATAGAATAAATAATAACAGATTATAAAATTTACCTTATAACAACAGTAAGAACAGTGAAATACGTATTGAACGAATGCCTTCTTGTTACTATCACGTGTCTGAAGCCAATAACACCGAAACATAATGGAAAGTCAAACCTGTATACATCTATTACAACTATCGTTAAATCTGCAGTTTGATTTTGCGTTGCTAGTACTTGGAATAAAGCACTATTTTTACGGTCCATAGCGATTTTATAAGTCCCAAGACACGCAACCCGGTGACTAACCGATTTACTCCATCGAATTTATTGGAAACTGCAATGGTCGCCAACATAAAAATTGACGACAAAAACTAGGCATATAAAATTTAATAGCCATCAATTTGATACGTTCATCATAATTGATTTTATGGATGTACAAGCATCGAATAAGGACATTGGAAAGGTTTTAATAAATCATATGTGAAATTTTGATATTTGAAAATATGATTCCGTTAGCAAGATTTTGGAAATGGTTGTAAAATAATTTAGGAATTATGGGAACAAACAGCACCTAACACTTCGCTTTATTGGTTATAAAAACCCATGGTTTATTGACATTATATTAAATTACCTCCTTACAGTAGTAGACGATCATATTAATAACATTAAATTATAACGTTAACTATATAATTTATGTGATATATTAAGATAGCGCTGTCTGTTGCTAATTATAACGCCCTTCAGCCAATCACCTTTACGGCACAGTTACTGCGTTACGTCACTGCAAACGAAATTCTTTAACTGGTCGATTTCTGGTGACGTGTGAACTATTTCTAGTACTCTTTATATTTAAATAGCATCACCTATTATTTTAGAAGCGTCCTCTGAATTCTTTTACTTATCTTCTGGCACATTTTTTTTGCTCTGTGATGTAATTACTTTCAATGACTCACTGTAACACTCTGAAAAATATGTCAATGCTGTTGTGTCCTTGAGTTTCTTTGAGCTTTGCGTGTTTATTTAAGCGGATGATCGAAATGTATTTCAAAGGTGGAACGAATAAAATGGTCGAATTAAAGATTAGAATCGTTTGAACTATATTTAATTTTTGTAGCGTCTCTAACGTCAGAGCTCAGTTGTTGACGAAACGCTACTGCGGCTAGTTGGTGGATGTATTTTTGTATTTGAACTGGCTTAGTAATGTTACGGTTGTATTGACTTACTCTGAACAATGTTAAGTGGTGATTAGTGTATATAGTGACATAATACAAAGTACAGATAAAGACTAGGACAATTGTGATTAGTGTCGAACTTTGAAGATCTAAAAACGTGGCGAAGCAAAAAGTGAAAATGGGGCGCTCGTGTAAGTGAAATGTCATATAAGTGGCACATTTTTGAGAATCAACTGCAAATATAACAGAAAGATGTTTTATTTTCTAGTCAAAGAAGTTTTGACGAACCCCAAAGGAAATTTGAGACAGAAATTGGAAGAGATTTTTAAATTAATGTTGGTATTATGGTGTCGACAATGTGAAGTGAACAAATTAGTAGCTTTGGAACCATGTGGTAATGTGACTTTTATTAACAAATATAATATTTTATTAACGTTACTGAAATTAATATAATCTTAATAAACATTAATAAGTCTTTTCAATTAACTACTCCATCGTTAACATATTTAATCAACATTGAAACTGCACTTCTTCTTCATCGAGTGGATGGTCAACCTGACCAATCCTGGTGTCAGAGTTATTGAGCCGCCAAAGGCCTCTGACATGACTCATGTAACGACTACTATCCGTAGAAAGTAACCGGGACCGACGGCATAACATGCCCTCCGAAGCATGGAATCATCTGAAACTGCACTGGATCATTTACTCAGGACTTTTCATACATGAATGTTATTGTGAAATTCAACCTTATGTTAAGTTTCTCGTTTAACCATTACTTAACTTTTATCAATCATCTGCTCCGTGCTATGCTGGATCATTGGTAACTTATATCCGTGGCTGGCGTGAACACGTTGACATCTCGACTTGCCAGTTTTTTTTTTTATTATCTTAATGCATTCTACGCACTCGATATTTGTATGTGAAAAATTGACAGCTCTTAATGTACACAACTTTTTGCGAAAAAGCCAGTGGTAATAACTTGACAACTTGCATTTTAGCAAACAAAACTTGACAAATCATGATGTCAAATTAACGATGCACTGGTTTTAATGAACGTACTTTGATATTTCGTTTTATCAACGTAATGCGGACTAGCCAACATTTATTCGTTACTTGATATCTCTACTCATTAATTTATGCACTGCGTGTGAGTACTGGCTATAAATTGACAAATAGAGATGTCAAGCTAAGGCCAGCCTAGGTATTTTTGTTAAAATCGTGATATATTGAGATATCAAGTTATGGCCAGCTGTGGTGGTTTGTTTAAATTATGATAAATAATGACGTCAAGTTAAGGGATACCAAGTTTTATCGTTTAAATTTAGATAAGTTGATATATTCAGTTATATCCCTTCGTAGTTTTATAATTTAAATTATGAATATCAAGATATCAACTTGTTGGCTATGACTTATTTAAGTTTCGCTGCAATATTATACGACATGTCAATATGCAACCGGTTAAATAAGCATTTTGTGCGATATTGTGGCGCATACCTAGTTTATTTATGTTGCCCGTGCGTGAAGAAGTCGACACGCGGTTGCGGTGCGTAAATTTTTTTCGAGTTTATCGAGAGATTTATCAATTTGATCATTACTATAGTGTTCGAATTTTTATTTTGAGTATACAGGGTGAGCAATCCAAATGGGTCAGTATGGAGGTTTTGGAAACCATAACAGATAGCGAAATCTTGGCTTAGGAACCATGACGTTGATTTTAGTAAAAAGAAAAACTGCATTCATATACTTACAAAAATACGTGTACTCGGCCCAGGAATCGAACCTGGACTTTTTGAAAAATTAAATTTTGTTATTTTCCTTTGAATATCGGTTATGTAGCTCTTAAATAGTAAATGTTACTAAGAAACATGATATCTAAAACTAATAAAATGCATTGTTTTTAAACAACGAAGTTTTATTTTTCAATACTTCAGGGCCGCTGCCGGCCCTTTGACTTTGTATGGGGAAGTTTTAATATTGTTTAAGTAAAACCGATTAAATTCTTCATCAGATTCAGAGATCCAGTAAATTCTTACTGGATCTCTGAATCTGATGAAGAATCAGGGTTATCTTCGTCCAAGTCTGGGTCTGTGGATGCAGAAGTACCACCGAGTGGTTTTAATTGAAGATAAAAATCCTTAAATGCATCGTCAATTAGCTCAATGAGATCCATTAAGTCCTTCTTCTTTTCTGTGCTGATTGGCAGTGACTCCTTGGAGATTGGGTTCAATCTAAAGTGATCTATTAAGCTTTTTCCTCTTTTCTTAAAACTCACTAACCGGAATGGGGTTTCGCGATCCAGACTTTCCTTGTAATACAACTTTCCCACACTAGTTGTAGTATAATGCAGCCATTTAATCGGTTGCCACAAAAATGTTTCTCCTGCGTCATCCAACTTTTTGATAGCAAATGGCCCTTTTTTGGTTTTCAAGTCAGCAAAATCCAAAAAATCTTTTAACGTTATTACCACAACTTTAAAAGGTTTCTGAATTTTGCATGATCTCACTAACTGAACCCAATCATTTAAGTGGTTTATTTTCATTTGCGTTCTTTTCTTAGCTTTTTCTATAATCGCGTGGTCAGAGTGATACAGGGTGAGCAATCCAAATGGGTCAGTATGGAGGTTTTGGAAACCATAACAGATAGCGAAATCTTGGCTTAGGAACCATGACGTTGATTTTAGTAAAAAGAAAAACTGCATTCATATACTTACAAAAATACGTGTACTCGGCCCAGGAATCGAACCTGGACTTTTTGAAAAATTAAATTTCGTTATTTTCCTTTGAATATCGGTTATGTAGCTCTTAAATAGTAAATGTTACTAAGAAATATGATATCTAAAACTAATAAAATGCATTGTTTTTAAACAACGAAGTTTTATTTTTCAATACTTCAGTGCCGCCCGCTGGCCCTTTGACTTTGTATGGGGAAGTTTTAATATTGTTTAAGACGCTGGAGAAACATTTTTGTGGCAACCGATTAAATGGCTGCATTATACTACAACTAGTGTGGGAAAGTTGTATTACAAGGAAAGTCTGGATCGCGAAACCCCATTCCGGTTAGTGAGTTTTAAGAAAAGAGGAAAAAGCTTAATAGATCACTTTAGATTGAACCCAATCTCCAAGGAGTCACTGCCAATCAGCACAGAAAAGAAGAAGGACTTAATGGATCTCATTGAGCTAATTGACGATGCATTTAAGGATTTTTATCTTCAATTAAAACCACTCGGTGGTACTTCTGCATCCACAGACCCAGACTTGGACGAAGATAACCCTGATTCTTCATCAGATTCAGAGATCCAGTAAAGAATTTACTGGATCTCTGAATCTGATGAAGAATCTAAGTTCTAAGATTTCTTTCTTTTTATATTTAACATTTTTTATATGTTTTTGTACTCACTTCTCTATTTTTATTCTATTTTTGTTATTGTAATTTGAAAATTTATAATTTGTTTTATATTTTTATCTTTATTCCGTACTTAGATTATAATAGTATTCCTTGATCTCTTTTTAATGTTTATTTTCATAATTAAGATTGCATAGGGCAACATTTTGTCATTATTATTGTTGTTTTTCTTTGAATGTTGTACGTTCGTTTAAAAATGTCTCACACGGGAATTTAGTTTTAAGAACCTTTTTACGAGTATTATTTGTGATGATATTGCTGGAATGTCTTAATAAATAAATAATTTTTATATTTAATAAATTGTATCTTGCCATTACGGTTGTATCGATTACCTACTACTAATCCCTATATTTTAATATGGTACCACGGAGCTGTTCTGATGATAGAGTCGGAAGGTGGCCATAGGAACTTCTAAACTAAACAAGATAGACCCATCGAGTTTGGGCTCATTTATTTTGTCTTGGTTAATTCTTAGGTACGGGAGTACTGGAGGGAAGTGGCCCAGGATAGGGATGCATGGAGGGATAGGGGAGAGGCCTTTGCCCAGCAGTGGGACAGTAATGGCTAAACATAATAATAATAAATAAAAATTCTTAGGTACTACATGATATCCAGTCAGGTCAAGCCAGTGTACTCGTTTTATGACGTATTTTCAACCCTCTGGAAAATTATAAATATTGGTACTACAGTACCGGGAGGTAGGATTTATTTTGGGAAATTTCCTTCTTATAGAAATTTTTTTTTAAATTTGGAAAACATTAATTAGTTTTTGAGGTATATGCAAAAAATCAAACTTCATTTTTTTCAATTATTTGTACATACCTTTTAATTTTTTTTCAAAGCGGCATTTTAATTATTTTTTTTCAAAAACATCTACATGTTATACCAAATCGAATGACATCTCGTTCATATGGTTCGGAAGCGGACAAAAAAAGTTTGACCAAAAAAGCATTTGTTGCATAGACTAATTCAAATAGGAAATAATTTGATAACTGTTGTGATTAAGTTGACAACTCGGTGAATAAGTTGATAACTTGTTGGTGAACGATTTGACAAGTCTATTATTACAAAAACTTTAAAGAAAATCGTTAACTTCGAGCCATAATTTGAAAGATAGCAATAAATAAACTTTAAAACGACATAGAAATCAATATATAACAAATTTCTCGATTTACGGGAAGAGTTCAAACTTTAAAGTGGCCGCCCTGTAAAATTGACATTTTTGACATGTCAACTTGTTCACGCCAGGCACGGATATATTGAAACAAACTAAACATTTTCACTTCTAACATTGGCATGTTTAATGTAGCAGTCTATTTCGAACGTTGAATTCAAACAGCATTTCATAAAACAATCCATTAAGATTTGATAAAATGAATGAATGGAAATCAAAAGTGTTTGGACCAAGGCCAAATGTAGAAAGTGTATGGTGCAAATATTTGCGGGTATGTTAGTCCCGGTTTCGGGATGTTCTATCTATGTCAGGGTCGTACATTTTCTGAGAGTTTACGGCCGTCTCTAGGCCATCATCATTGTACTATTTGATAAGAAAACACGTGCTATGACGCAGACGGCTCGGCATTTATTGGATCTCAATGGTTTTGTAATTGGGTAAGGTCTATTTTAAAATCGAAGCACTTCTTTTAAAAGATTTTTTGCTCTATTTAAATATGGTGGTTATTTTTTAAGAAGCTGTATGGATAAAAGTGATGGGTTGAGAAAAAAGTTTCTTAAAGATTATTGCCTACTCAGAATTTCTTAATATTTATTTCATTATACACAAAATTTTTATTTACGATGTCTGTTTAGTCTACAGTCTCTTAATGTCAATATTTAGACTATAATTTTTTTCTTTAATCTCATGTCAACTATTGCATCTCCAAAACATACCGAATATTGAAGTGCAGAGAATGTATTAAGCACACCTAATCATTTTCACTGAATTGACTGACACCTTCATTGCACATTACTTTTTTTTGCAGAAAGCGATAAAACAGTGGTGGTAAGGCGTGGTAATGAAGAGTTTGGCTTCCGGATCCACGGGAGCAAGCCAGTGGTGGTTTCAGCGATCGAACCCGACACCCCGGCCGAGACATCAGGTCTTGAAGTTGGAGACATTGTTATTGCTGTCAATGGTATGACTACTTTTCTTAATTTTTTAACTGGATATTATTGTTTAGATATAATGTTAGTTGAAAGATCTCGATCTCTATGCGTTCATTGCTTCACTTAAAATTGTAATTATAATGAATCTAGAAAATTCTTCGTTAGAAAATCGTGTATTTGCATAATGAAGTCAAATGTTTGGTACATTTTGAAGTTTAAATGCAAAAATATTGGTAATTGGTTGAGAATATTTGTATATGCCGTTTTCTTCTCTCGAGACATGTAAGACCTTATGACAATCTCAGTCGCAATGAGTTTCCTAAATTGTATGTTTCAGGGATCAATGTATTGGACAAGACTCACTCAGAAGTGGTTAAGATAGCCCACTCTGGATCTGAAATACTGGAACTTGATGTAAGTATTGTAGATCGCTTTTGTCTGAATACATCAATTAATATTAATGGACAAATCGTTACTTTTGGCTATAAAACCTATCACTACACCAATTCATATGAATGAGTTCCTTACGAACTCTATCCAACCTTCCCGCCCTGAGTCAACAATATTTGAAGACATAGTTGTTGGCGACGACGTCTGGGTGTCAATTATATATTCTTATAAAGAATTTGTGTATTTATATGTAGTAGTATCAGTTACTTAGATTCCATATTACAAGCTTAGAGCTAAGTTTGGGTCTAATTAACCGTGAGTGTATTTGTCCGGGTATATTTATTTTATACTAGCTGTGCCCTGCGGTGGCACCCGCATTTATTCCGTCACTGCTCACCTTTTAAACCTTCCCTGGACTTTCATGAATATTTCAAGACCAAAATTAGACAAATCGGTTCAGCCGTTCTCGAGTTTTAAGCAGATGGTCCAAGAGCTGGCTGCAAAAATCCTGGCCGATCAGTTAACAGAATGAAATGTTTTTTAAAAGGTAGTACTTATATCTAGAATGACAAATATCAATGTGTGCCTGGGCGGAACTTGTGCATAAGTTTTATATGTGTTGTCTTTGGAGCTTTTTTCGTACAATAACTGTACCAATGGAGTAACACTTTCAAATTATTTTCAAAAGTTAGTTTTCAACAAGTAAAATAAAATTGTTTTTGTGTGCCTCATTAAATCCTGTGCCCATGCCTTGGCACACCATATTTAAAAATTATTTTTTTTGTTCGTTTTTGTACCCATCGTGTAACAACTTCAAATTAGTACCAAATTAAAGTTTAAACATTCCTTTATTAAAAAAAAAAAAGGTGTGCCACGCCTATGCCTGTTACTAATACATGGCACACACCATTTCATGTTGAAAGTCTTATACTATCACTAATATAATCTATTGAGGAAGTATTGAGGAATGAGGAATCAAAATGATTAAAAACAAAACTTTTCATTTATTTAGGTAATTAAAAACAAAACTTTTCATTTATTTAGGTAATTAAAAACAAAACTTTTAATTTATTTTGATGTAAACAAAGTCGGAATTTATAATATAAAAAAATTAGTCTTACATAATATTCATAAAAGTGATAAAAAATACATATCTAAAAACATACGTTAGAACATTCATACGGGCCCCCCGAAACAGCCGACGTAGAGACGGCAAGGGGGCAACATCGGCGCGGGCGACTCGAGGGTGTAGAGAGGTGTGCTGCGCTTTCTCTTACGTTACTCGCGGCGTTATGGCCTTTAACACTTCCACCCCCGGATCACACAGCCGATAACGACTGTGCCTCTAACGACCCCCCTCTGGCCGGCCGGTGAAGGCAAGCCAGAGCCGAGAGTCCTGCGGGCCCCCTTGGGGTCCACTCCGACCGGTGAAGGCTCGCCGGAGACGAGGGCCCTGACCGACTCTCTGGGGCACCCGGGAATCGCCCGTGGTGTCGCTACTCACCAGCAGCTCGCCACAAGCTGCCCTGCGGGCTTTATTATTATTATTATTATGATGACAATACAATTTCAAGGGCTCAACGGTCATTTCCGAAACTTACCTGCGTGTAGAATACCTGTGAAGAATATCAGTGAAAGTAGGCATAGTATAAGACTTTCAACATGAAATGGTGTGTGCCATGTATTAGTAACAGGCATAGGCGTGGCACACCTTTTTTTTTTAATAAAGGAATGTTTAAACTTTAATTTGGTACTAATTTGAAGTTGTTACACGATGGGTACACAAACGAACAAAAAAAAAATTTTTAAATATGGTGTGCCAAGGCATGGGCACAGGATTTAATGAGGCACACAAAAACAATTTTATTTTACTTGTTGAAAACTAACTTTTGAAAATAATTTGAAAGTGTTACTCCATTGGTACAGTTATTGTACGAAAAAAGCTCCAAAGACTATAAAACTTATGCACAAGTTCCGCCCAGGCACACATTGATATTTGTCATTCTAGATATAAGTACTAACTTTTAAAAAACATTTCATTCTGTTAACTGATCGGCCAGGATTTTTGCAGCCAGCTCTCGCTCTAAGACTAACGAACAGCAATTCATTTTTATTATATAGATTTATTTATTTTAACCTATATTTCTGCCAAATTTCCTAGATGTGAGTATTAACATGGTATTAACACAAGTAATAAAGACTGTCTTTGTTAGAATGCGTTTCTATTGAAGCGGAGACGACGGAGCTGACGGAGCTCAATTGACCAATAACAACGCATTGACATTAACAGAATCTTTCTGTAATGCGATGTGATTGGTCAGTTGAGCTCCGCACAGTTCCGCTTCTGAAAGAATATTTAACAATAGTAATATGCAACATCTGAAATTAAATTGTATGCAGGTGGCACGTACCTGCGAAGTGGTAGCCTCCTTAGCCCACGAGGGAGGCCCGGCGGCGCTGTACTCCGGGTACCTCTGGCGGGCGGCACCGCTGAAGCCTCATCATCCACCGCGATGGACCCGGCGGTGGTTCGTCCTGAAGAAGGACAACTGCTTGTACTATTACAAAACTGATTCGGTAAGTAGTTTTATAATTACGGTTAGGCTTGATTTTTACCATACTATTTTGCAATTCACGGATGATTATTGATGCATTTAAAAATTGTTCTTTCTAACAATATTGTTATATATCTGTTTTTAACCTAAATAAGAGACTGTCAATAAGTTCAAAAGCATAGTAAAGTCAAAATTTGATCTGCTGTCTGAGATTACCGGTATTGATGGTTTATAGAGACTGACCGATGATATAATCAGACGAATTCTGATCGGAGGATTCATACCTACGTAGTTTCAGTTTACAATTTTGATTGTGTAAATGATGGTAAATAATCTATACGATTCCAACAAGAATCACCCTAATTTAATCCAACCAGAATGAAAATTAAAAACAACGCCATCTACACAACGCCAACTAAACTAAATACTCAACAATTCCAGAGCATTCATCCCGTGGGAGCTCTTATGTTGGTGAACTATCAACTCACTGAGGAGGAAACTGGGAGACCGCATGGGTTCCGATTGCAAAGAGGCGGAGGCACGAGGTTGCAACTCGCAGCTGACACTGCGGAGGCGGCCGCTAGATGGCGCGCAGTTATAGGACATGCTATTGATGCAAGTAATCAGGTATGGAATTAGTTATTTGAGATAGCTTTGAAATTAATTCCTAAATACTTAAAACAGATATATTAGTACTTTCTGTACTGTAAAGTCTCAAAATTTCACAAGAGGATTATGCTACCAGTTTTAATTTCCGGTGGCATGAAGTCAGGGTTTCAGTTTTTAATACTGAATGTCTTTTTAAAACTTCACTATCTCTGTGTTCACAGGAATACTTATGCCTCTGCCATGTGTTTCGATACGTTATTTTTTCTAATACATCTAATAAATATATTCCAGCGAGATGGCTGGCTTGAAGTAACAATGCGGAACATGAAGTTGCCACCCTCATCAATACCGAGACCTGACTGTTTCGGATACCTCATGAAGCTCGGCTCTAAGTGGAAGTCTTGGGCCAAGCGATACTGCGTGCTGAAAGACGCATGCTTGTACTTTTACAACGATGGAAACAGCAAAAATGCTTTCGGTAAGTTTGAAAGATGTTGGATCCATAATTTTAATAGCATTTGTCTAAAGTGCAGATTTAGTGTAGTGATAAATTGAAGAGCTCTTTGCATATAGGTGGGATCTAACAAGCCCATCGGTTCTATTGTAATTTATGCACTCGAGGCGTAGTTTGACTAAGCGATGTTAGCTTATTGCGATTATTAAACAATGTGCAGCTCGACCCCTACCTGAATGGGTGGCCGATAGTGGCAATCCTATCTGAGTGCTACCGTGCTTTGGAAGGCACATAATTGATGGTCCTGGTTGTTTCAATCATCAGACCCTGTTGAAGGCCTTTAAGGACCTATATGCCGTAGGTTATTGGCCAACCCTGGTGCCTTACCTTTAAGAACTTAAATTACTTACTTAATTCGGATCAAAATTAAAGTATTTGGAGTATATAATTTATATAATTTCGAAAGAAGTGCACAAGAGTAAAAACAGTATTTCCAAATCATTTTGTAAATCGACGTTGCATATACATCGTAAGCCAATGGACACCCAATAGACGGCCAGATCAATACAACTATTTCTATCGACTTAAAAACATGGTCACTATAATTATTTCTCTTGCTCTAATACATATTATTTATCTTTAGGCATGGCATGCCTGCACGGGTACAGAATACAGACTTGTGCGCCCGGGGGCAAGAAATTCGCTTTCGAAGTTATGCCGACAGAACCGAAGCAAAGACATTTCTATTTCCATACCGAATCGGAAATGGATAGAAAAAGGTAAGACTGAAGGATAAAGTGTATTTTTTAGATGGTATATGATAAAAGTGTATAATAGATAAACGATATGAGGATAAATAAATGAGGATGAGAGAGTATTATAAGCTAAAATAGGTGCCATGCTCCTTGCTACATGGCATTTGGACGAAATTTGACACTATTGACAAAAGTTAAGTTTTTTATTTAAATAAACAAATAGTATATTAGGGTTCGTATTCCTTAGGCACCATCATTCCTACAAATATAAGGTTTTGAGGATGGATTCATGTATGTTTGTTTGTTACTCTTTCACGAAAAAACTACTGGACGGATTTGGATGAAACTTTACAGTAATATAGTTGTGCATCAGATTAACACATGGGATACATTTTATCCCTAAACTCCCGCGGGAACGGGTACAACGCCGGTAATACCGCGGGGCGCGGCTTGTACTATATCTCGTAGTGTTCTCCTAGAATTCCTAGATGAACCGTTGTATATTTTTTAATCCTGACTATTTTTTTCCAGATGGATGGCCGCTCTAGAATACTCCATAGATCGATGGATGAAGGCCGGTTGACGAAAAATTATAAAAGCAGACTCTTCCGATTTCCTTTGACATAATTTAGTTTCAATAAACAATTAATTTTTACTTTTATTTTTTTTCTTTTCCAATCCTTATCTTATTATCTTTTCTTTTCCGACTTTCTGATTCCAATTTAAAATTTTATTATTTTTATTTTTATTTCATTAAGGCTCTTCCATTTTCTTTTCTACCGTCAAGAATTCTATTTTACATGATATGAAAATTACTATTCTTTGTGATTGCACGTTTGATTCCCGTCCTAAAGTACCTTTGGATGAATTTTATGCCGACAAATTATTAAATTATTTATATTAAAGATTGCATATAATTTTTATTTATTACAAATTGAAATATATTTATTCATTTCTTAAAAATAAGAAAAAATGATATTTATTTTGGATTCAAACAAAAAATGTAATGTGTAATTGAAACCAGACGCATCGAAAACATGTTAAAGAACATAGCTTTAATCTATGTTATTCTAAAATATATGAACTCATATATCATTCATGATAATCATATAAAAAGATGTCTTTTGATACATATATTGTGACTGAAAAATATGAGACTATAGATGAGAAACGAATAGAAAGTTTTAAATTGATCGTCGATAAAGGATATGACTGATTTCGGAAACTTAACCAATTTTGAAATCAAATTTGATGATATTTAATATTGTATTCCTACATTATAGTATAGCAATTTAATATAATTATTTACCATATAGATGTGAAACGTAGATTTAAAGTAGATATCAGTATTATTGTGCCAAAAGAATAAGAATAGATTATATAGAGGCAATTAGTTAGAACGTGTAATGGAAATAAAAAATAAAAATAATTAGTGATTATAAAAAATATTATATTTAATCATGTCATCCGTAACCCTGTTTAAGTATCAGTGTTGTGAGTCAATAGAAAAATAAAAATAAATTACGTTATTTTAAAATGTAATTTACGTGTAAGCTTTCTTAATTTAATATGTAAAATAAAATTAATTTCGTAATAAATGTAAATATACATTTCAATGGGTTACATTATTGCTATTCTAAGTATATTTGATCAGTAACTTTAATTGCATTTTAACCTAATTGTTTTAAGTGTATCTAATAATTATGAATTATAAAATGTATTTTACGTAAGTCAGTAATTTTCCCTTTTAGAAAGTGGTCCTTACTAGGTGACTTAAATTGTGCATTAAACTGATATTGATAAATATATATCCATAACCGTTATGTATATAAATAAAATCATTAAAGCTCAAATACATTATATAAATAATAAATAAAAGACTTGATTAATAAACAATCGATTTGCTTATTCTAGTGAGTAGTTTGTATAGTAATGTTTGAAAGTGTAACAACTTTTGTTTTTAAAATATTGCAAATTTATAAACGCACGTTAATAATTATAAATTAGTTTATTGTCTATTAAAATATTCATAGATTTTATTGAAATAATAAATATTGAAAACCTGAATGGTTTAAATGTGTTCAGCGAAAAACTGAAATAAAATTTTAAGGAAAATTCATATCTTTAAACCGTCACATACTGGATATTTAAAAACGTTAACTGAAATTATATTAAAAAATAATGATATTATATTCGTTATGAAATTCATTATTATACACTGCAGAGATCATTATTTATGTTTCAATATATTGGAAAAATGTCATGTTATATGAGAAAAATAAAAATAATTCAACTACATACATTGTATACATGTGATTAATAAATAGATTTCGTTGTAATAAAGTAATTTAAAAATATTAAAATTGTTTTATTTTATTCGGAAATACTTACCCTTAATGAAAAGGGCTTTTTCGCAAAGACCCGATACTCCCGGATATTATTAGACTTTATTTATTATACAAAGGTGATGACAAAATATTGTGAGGTATTTAAGGCGAAGTTTAGATCAATAAAAAAAAATAAAAAAAACAACGTCAATCAAAGAAAGGGGCGATACATGTTCCTGTCAATTAGCGTATACCGTCGATATTCACGATACTCGACAAAAATCCGAGGGTGGTGTTAATTTACACGACTTATAAGCTACTAACATGAAAAATAAACAATGCGATATCCTACCCTTTTTTATCGCTCTAAAGTAAAAACGGTTTGGAGGCTTCGGCGGGGGGAGGTGCGGGGAAGCGCGGGGAAGGGGCACGGGAGCGCTACTGCCTCTACCGGCGCAGTAGTACGCGCTCTACTCCCACCAGACGCGCGCCGCCTTGCGCACACGCAGCCTTCACGACACAACGCTCAAACAACTCCACGCCACATCCAGTGACTCTACCAACGGATTACAGTGAACCCAGTGTACATAACCGTGTAAAATACTAATTATGACGTTATTCAAGTGACAATTTTAGTGATTTTCAAACATTTTACGACTTTACAGTGCTATTGTTGTGTACGCATCTACTAATCATCTATTCACCTGTCTTGGAACCACCTACTGCGGTTAGACTGTGAAATGTGACAAAAAATATGCAATGGCCATCTATTGTCAACCCGTGGATGTATAGTTTGTAAACTTTGCGGGTTTACTCCTTCTACCTGTCTGAGGGTTGGATCGGACAGGTTGGCCGATCAATCGTGCGACCAGTCGACGTGTGAGTTCATATTTTTTTGGTAATTTAATACAACGGATGTGGAATAAATTGGGTAGGCAGGGTGCGCTTTCCCTGGCTACCTGTTTTATTGTCCATACGTGATGTATACGTGTGGTTACGCACATTTGTTTATACCCAAGCAGATGTCAGTCGACGAAAAAACAATTCTGGGAAGTAACGGGTCTGTGGTTAATTCTATTGTTCGCATATTAACTACTTAGTCAGTAAATGCTTCCTGCCACTGTGTTTCGCCTTAATTATTTTTACAGTAGTGTGCATTGTTTCTTTTTATTGTGCGGTTTTAGTTATTAAGAGGCACGAGCTAAAAAGATAATGGTTGATACCCATTTGGGAAGATACGTTGTTGTCATAACTGTAGTAATATACTTTCATAGATTTAAGCCAGAGCTTAATTTCTTCATAGATTTCTTCTCCAGGTCATACTCAAACATCGCATAAAGGTTAATCAACCAATCACCAAGACAGAAAGCTTAAAAACCTGTCGCAATTTCACCAAAAACAATTTACGATTAAGCAACAAAAACGTTTAAGTTTCAAAATCTAAATTAAATGCACACAAGAAACACTAACACTAGTCTATTACCACACTTTATTAAAACCATTTAAGAAATTGAATAACACAATTGTAACACAGTGGTAGAAATTATACAAATAGTAGTTAATCTTACCCATCGACTGATAAACGACAATCTAATCTTTGATGTTGATGCGATGCTTATCAGAACCTTGTGGCATATGAAATGAATGCCGCAAAACACTGTCAATAAACTTTATTGTTTCCACTAAAAGAAACCGTTATATACAGTAATATTTGATAATTTAACATCTATACTCAATGGCATTTCTAGTAATTTATACCTTTTCTCTTTTGACTCAAATGTGTCATGGTGAATGGATACTATAATTAAAAGGTTGTGCCAAGAAAAAGTGTTTATAGTGTTAACAATTACATGTGTTTTTATCTTTATTGTTCCAAGGTTGTCTAGAGAATTCGATACTATCATTTTCTGTAGAAAAAACATGCCAGTACTTAGATTAGGAAAATTTTGATGTGGAGGGAATATTTCTTAGAAGTTATATTACTAAAAACCTTCATTGGTATAGGACTTTAACGATAGTGTAAAGAATGTTAACTAAAACATGAAGATAGGGTGTCGTAGACTCAGATTTGTTAATGAAAATTGTAAAGGTCTCTATTTCATAGTCGTCTCATTAGAAGTTAATGGTTTCTTGGCTAATGAATTCAACATAGACTCAAAGCTCGGGTAAATTTTCTGAAGATCATTCAAGACAAACCCCTTTCATCTCTATTTTAACTCAATGCATACTTCCTCCATACAAAATCTTATTCTAATTGTAATGTACCTTCAACGTGTTAACTCATTAATTTTTCACCTATATGAATAATATGAAGATCGTAATGTAATATTCAGTGTGAAGCTGCGGTCACATGAAAAGAACTGAGTTAATGAAAACAAAAATCTCGATCCATAAATTTGAATGAATCTAATGAATAAGCAAACGAACCTATAACCTCTTTGTTTTGATTGAAAACACTCAGAGTACACCTCAAATTGAATTTGTGTGTAAGTAAATATCGAAGTGTTTAACTTTGGCAATTTAAACAGGTCTTTAAATTATTATACTCGCAAAACTGCAGATAAAGAAATTCAATCATCATAAATACAAGATAAGAGCGGCTACGGATAAATTTTGTTCAGTAGTTGATATGAAGAAACATAAAGTCAGTAAATGAGTTGTGATATTGCGGCTATTAAATGCACCTACAGAATACAACGAGCATGTAGGCAACCAAGGAGATAAACTAGACGAAACCAGTTCAGTATCAACAAAACATAGTATAAACCACTTGTCTGTAACACAAGAAATTTAAATTTCCATGGAGACCTCTTTAAAATATTCCTTTTAAAAGGTTTATGTTATTGAAATGACCGGTATTACATCCCAGAGACCATTACTTACGGCAGTGCTTGCATACATATTCATATCTCTAAATTCTCGGACCGAAACAGAGATAAAAGTAGTTCTTCAGCTTCGGAGCAAGTAAGATGGTCGAAACTCGATCAACCGCAGCCTGAGTGCGAAAGAGAGGCGTCAATTGAACCTGCAGGTGCGAGTGAGAGGGGAAGAAATCAGAAGGCTTTTACGGTAGAACGGGCAACACGCAGTGAAATGTGGGACCAGTACGATCGCCTTCTTTTTCGATCTTGCTTGAATAAATTGATTCTAAGATTAATCTTTTGTAGTTGATGTAACTGACGCCTTGGGTTTTTTATTGCTTTTTATAAAAAATATGATTGGGAAGTAACAATTTTATGTTTACAGACAATTTGAGTAATGACTGCTTGTATTTTAATGGGAATAAGTTTTAGTAATAAACATTTTAATTGGACAACATAAATAGAATTCTGTAAACAGATATTTCAAAATTGGTAGAGAATATAGCACCATACCAAAAGGTAACAGAAACGTAAACGAAATAACAAAAATAAGATTAAAACCAAGTACCGGAAACTGAACAAAAACACTGCACTGTATACTAAAGAAGTTCCAAGTGTCAGTTTTATTGTCAATGACATGAAACCCGTTTCAGTTTTGTACGTTGAACCAATCGTAAATCTCGAAATAGCAATCTTTGGGATAATTTTAAGCTTGGAGACTACAATGGATAGTTATTCGTCTTTTTCAATTTGATGTTTACAATCTACAAGTACTCATTTAAGTTAATAGAAAATTCAATTTGATGTAAGTTTAAATGAAAATATAATACAATACTTTGAACTTTAAAATGTCAACTGTTCGAACATACGCGTAATATAATGAATGAAGTATTTTATTTAAAGAATACAAATGACGCACTAAAAGTCCAACTTTAGACATAAAAATCACCTAAACAGCTTGACATATAATTTCAAAAAACTTAGCGATCGCAATAACAATAAATTTTAAACGGAACATCGTATGTTTTAATATAAAAGCAAATCAAAGCAATTTATACGGCTCATAGTAATATATCAAGTAAAGGCACTAATGTGGAGTTCGGAGCCAAATCCGGTTGTCATTAACATTTTGTTATCACCAGAAGCTAAGATACGATACGATCGTCGAGTAAACTGATGAATGATACATGAGACAAAAACAATATTTTAAAAGATTATCCAAAAAATCTTGTAGCCTAAATAAATCAGTCACATAATTATAATGTATTCGATTTGAAGATCATGTTATTTTCCATAAAAATGTAAAATATTGATTCTTGTAAATGAATGGTCTAATTTGTATAAGCAGATAGGTGTTCTACTGTGAGAAATATTTTATGATAATCGGTTAATGGAAACAATGTAAAGTTATTTGATAAGACAAGATTCTCGGTCCATAAATCTACATTTTTAGTACTTGACATGTGCTACAATTCGAGCATGTTGATATTAGAACGGCTGTCAAAGATAACATCTAGAGAAAGGAATAATCATAGGTACCAAATGAGCATAGTTAATTGGTTTATACATAAGATGTCGTACTTAACGATGTTGGAACAATTATAATAACAAATTGGTATTTACAGGCGAACGAGATGTCAGAAAACGGCGGCACGGTAGTATCTCGGGCGTCCACACCTCGCCCTGTAACTGAAACACCAGTCAACGCTCCAATCAGATCTCGACATGACCAATTTCTTGCCAGTTCAGCCGAAAGAGCTCAACAAAGACCATCATCTAATGGAAGAAATCCCAACGCCAACTTTGAGTCACCGCCTCTACCTTATCATAGGCAGATGACAACTGGGTCTCTTTTGACATCAACTCATAGAGAATCCTCGGCATTTGTTCCTGTAGTACCAACCAGGTCAATGCACCCGGTAATGTACCCAAACGATATGCACCCAGCTTTAATGCCTGCAGAAATTATGGAAAGAGAAAGAATGCTAGAGAGAGACCGATCAGAGCCAGCGAAAGGTTCTCCCGATAGAGCTTCGGGAAACTTCCCGAAACGTAACTCGTTTGATCTGATGGCAGTGATGATGGTGGAAAAGAGAAAGGAGGTGGCTTTGAGAGAAGCTGCAGCGGCCATGTTGATGCCGCATCATCGGACTTCCTCTATAGAGGGAATGATGAGTGATGGGTCTTCCCAACCGCCTATTTATGGACCTCCAGGGGCATTCTTGGGGGCACCAGGTCCTTCACCAACTACAGCCGGCAGTTTTACTTTCCCTGGTGCTGGGCTTTTTCCACCTGGAGCTGGTCCTCATCAGATGCATCCTCATTTGGACAGAAGACTATTGCGGGCCCCGGGCCGAGCATCTCGACCGAAGAAGCAGTTCATTTGCAAGTTCTGTAACCGCCAGTTCACCAAGTCGTACAACTTGCTCATCCACGAGAGGACCCATACCGACGAAAGACCCTATTCCTGTGATATCTGCGGCAAAGCTTTCCGAAGACAAGACCACTTGCGTGATCATCGGTAAGTGGACTTTAATTACTTTGCTAGGCCGGTCCCTTGCACATTTTAATTTTCTACAACACTGATCATAGTATGTTTAGTTAATTTATACACTCCGTAAAAGGCAGTCGGTGTAACTCAAGGTGCAGATGTTAAGTCGACTGTAGCTACATCCGGCAAGCTACTTGGAAATGAAATATTTATAAAACCCGATTGTAACTTCTTAGAAATAGTCGATCTTGATTAATTGTTTTAGATATACTTTCTAAACTCTCTGTAGTAAAGCTACAAATATTACGATTACTAAAAATACAATACGAGTTTGTAAGCGGATTAGATACCTGCTACAAATTGTTGAAATAATCATAAAAATCTCATAAATTGAAGGGTTATAACGATTCGAGTTGTTATTGAACGTTTGTCAGTCAATCCTATAATATATGACCTATTAGATCGTTTCGTAGACTCGAGGATTAAAGAATTATAGCTCGAATTTATAGGGGATATAAAAACTAGTCAGACTCCTTCGTACTGTTTGGTACAAAATAACAAAACACAGATTTCGGTTTTTTCCCAGAAGCCGGAGTATTTTTTCGATAATTAAAGTTTTTTTCAAAAGTTAATGAGCTTAGAATCTTAAGATGTATAGATGGACTGTACACTGACATTTCCAATGCACAATAACTAACTCAAACATAGTAAAACCTATATTATTAATATAATAATATTATTATTTTATACAAAATATTAACATATCGTATTCAACATGATATAGTGCCATGGTATCTCTATAAATTAAAATGTGTAAAAGTATACCTTTAATATTAAGTTATTAATTTATTGTTAAAAATGTACTATTCTGTATACGTATACATATGTATGACTGTTTTCATGTTTCGTTGTCAATAATGTTTTTGAAAATGAAAAAATATAAAGATTATTTTTGAAAAAACTACAAAATAAAGATAAGATAAAGATAGACAAACTAAATAAGTGTAAGCCTGAAAGCTCTCCTCACAACTCCAAGTGCTTTACAAAGAAGTATAATTGAGTAAATCCATAAAAAATGGTGTTCGTTTTTTGATTAATCAAAAAGTATTAAATCACGGACTTCGTCTCACATTAGGCCACGGGTTTTTTACTTTTGAACCGTAATTAGTTTAAATTCTGATGACTCATGCGATTCTATTGATGTAATGGAACTAAAATTTGGTACGGTCAGGAAAAAAATGATGAAATTTAATGCGCTTCCCAGTTTTTACAATGGGTCACTTTGGGAAGGTATTTACGGTAAAGTGGTTATGTGAAGTTATTATTTCAGAACATACAAATTATACTAAGATGCAATGAATATAAAGCAAATGTATTGAAAAACGCTGACCATTCATAAACATGATAAAAACCAGCCACGTAATTTGAATCCCATGGAACACGAAATGCAAATAATAAAGTTATAATTTCCAATTAAAATTATTATATCTTTTATTTGAGATTGTTTTGCCAACGGTCCAATCTCTCTTGGAAGGCAATTTAATATCTTAGATTCGATTGGAGCGCAACGTTATCATTTTGAATATGGACTATAAAATACTTTGTAAGCTTTATCTATGGTCAGCAAAAAATGCACTTAATAAAATAAATATTAAATTTATGATATAATATTAATATGTGTATGATTATAATGATTAATCATCATATTATTTCTACAATGGAAAGTATTAAAGACAGTCTGTGAGGTAATAAGAACTATTTTCCATTAAAAATGTCTATATTGATCAGAATTTGTTAAGTAGCCAATAAGAAGCTTTTTTGCATTCAAAATGTCGGAAATTGAACCGAAAATCTCCAACTTCAGAGGCGGAAGAGCAACCTCTATGCCTTTGACGTAAACGCACCACCCAAGTTTAATTTTTATGACCCATAAAGGCCAAATCGGAATAATGATATCATCAAGTTTTTCATGATAATACGGCATTTTTTGTCATCACTACCTACAATTAAGTTTTATACCCGTTTTTTAATATTCTTACATCAACGTGTGCCTAAAGAAAACTGCATAATTTGAATATTTTATAATTATTAACCAACACTAAAGCCTTTGACCCACCAAGGGCAGCAAGAAACTAAATGGCTCTTTCGAGTTTCTACGAAAAATACGATGCTCGCAAAAACCATAACTAAAATCGACCGCACCGATCCAAAGTTATTATTAAAGAACATAAGATAATTACACATAAACACACACGTATGTCCGTCCGTATATCGTAAATATTCCATGAATATTTAACGCTCACCACTAACTGGCTTTACGTAAATATAAATAACTTTTAATGATCAAGGCTTATCCGATCGATCGAAGAAATCGAGGCATGATCAGAATTTTTGAAACTTTTAAAGAAAATTAAAATGGGTAAATAATGAGAGGACCTTACGATCGTTTCTCGAGATTGGGAAGGCATGTTAGTGCAATTACGTAAATAAACGGTGAAGTTTAATAAAACTCAAATATTTGATAATGACTTGTTTGCACAGAGGCCATTGCCAAATTATTTTCATACTTAAAAGTAATTACATACAGTCCAGAATTCTTTACAAATGCATAGCGAATTTAATTGCCTACTTGATTTATTGTTTGACTCCCAAACGAATAAAGAGCTGCCAGAACTCTATGTATATTTACGAGATTTCAATTAAGTCTGGGAGAGATAACATCAGAATTCTAATGTGAGCATCGTTGTTAAATGTTCTTAGTTGTAGCAATAACTTTCACACGTTTAGTCAAAATATTCGAAGATGCAACGGTTTTATGTGAAGATAAAATACCATTAAAGTTGTAACGCCTCCAATCTACGGTGTCTCAAACATGTCTATAAAACAGTCGAACGTCTCAAAGATATTTTATATACCAACACACCTTACCATAAAAATATTCTACCTCTGTACATAAGTAGTCATATCTGCTATCATTAATTCCCTGCAAGCAGGCAATTTGTTACTTAGAACTGGTTTGTATCTCATGAACATTAACGACCAGGTCTATCCGTTCAAAATATAACACTTTTTATAAGTGTCTCTACTCTTTGCCAATATTAGTTTTTAGAATTATTCTCGCATTGAAAAGCATTTTATCTCGGGGCTCATATGCAATTATGATTGGTCCCAGAGCAAGCATAATGGAGAACCGGGTGAGCCATGCACGTTTTGATCGCTCAAGGGGCCGTGGCAAAAAGGGATATCAAATTAATACTGAATCCGTAATAAATCAAAGGAAGGCAGGTGGACTCGACTAAGAACAAGAGTTTCGCCTAAGGACTTTAGAAATTATCATCTTGTAGAGCGAGCCAATCATAACTCCGTATCGAAGTTTATCTTTTGAAAACATTCAAATTGGTGGTTGGAATCTTCGATATTTGAATTCCGAAAATGCTGTTCCGATAACGCTTGAGGCTATTCCGTAAACTGTCACGCAATATTCAAATTTTGGAATAGTGACACAATAACGACGCAATCCTTTGAATTTCGGCAGTTTTTGGAATATTTTATTGGGACCCGGAGATATTTTTAATGAAATAAATGTATTCAGCCACTTTAACTAATTATCGTTTGCATGCGATAATCTGAAAGAAGCTGGCACCATTATAATAAATACGGCTTTTGGAGATAATCCTTCTGACTAATTTTGAGAAGTTAAAATTTGGAACACATAAAATACATTTGCATGTGGTAGAGTTCGCAGAACAATTTGAAAGTAATTATGGGCCAAATTCATTTTAACACAAATTGAATACTTTAAATTAGTCAAGAGAACATGCGTTTGAAAAAGTCGTGACCGAGGCTATAGAATAATTAGCTCGCTGCGATGTACCTTTCGATTTCACACTATCTTATTGCATTTTGAAAGTCCATGCTGTGTTAATGTTACGCAATTTTTTTTGTAAACCCAATTCAATTTGACATTAAGGAGCCATTTTATTAATATCCGCACACCTGTAGGTAAAAAAATAAAGTGAAGTTTTTTATTTGTTCTTGAGTAAGTTTAAATTAAGTATCCGATTACTATACTACGCATGACTTTTTGGGTGAATGAGGTATTTTTACCGCGTTTTTAGTAAAATTTTCGTGATAAATTTTATAATTTTTTTAAAATTTTGCTCAACACGCGATTGTCAGTTGCCAACACTCAATAATTTCACGCTAGTGACCCATCTGGCCAGTGCTAATCTGCAGCTGATCTCGTGATCACTTCAGAATATATTCAGGTGCTATTAAATTCAAATCAATTTTTGACAGGTAAACGACTAAACGTATCAGACTTGCGTGTTGTGTGAATCGTTTTTTGCTATAAAGGTTAGCTCATACTGGAAGCATTATATTTTACAGTCATTCAAAAACATCTTCTAGGTTAACTTAGAGTAGAAATTGTGGTTTTCAAGTCTATTTTTCCATAGTAACGTAGCACGCAAACGTTCCCAGTGAGTACAAACCTTTATAATAAAAGCAATAAAGCTTAACAGTGGCGTGATACAAATTCATCGACTACCATTTTTTGCGCATTTCTTTAATACCATTTAAAATTTTATAGTTTTTTAAAGCGACTATCGAACACATAAAACTTATAATAGGATTATTTACCTACTGTGCAGTTAGTACTTAAGTATAGTCAGCCTATAAATATTGAAAACTTTAGTATTTTGTCTTAAACTGTTATAATTACTGCAACTTTAAACCAAAATATTTATAAGATTCAAACGTGGTTTTCCATTAACAAAGTTCTAACAGGGTATTAAATTCTGCCTTCAAAAAGCTATTTCCTGATTTTTTAACCATTCGCAGCAATGCTAAATTCGTGTCAAAATTTTCCACAAAAATACTCAGGTATTTCCTCAGATTACAGAACTATAATGTACTTACAGAATTTATAAATGTAGTATATTTAATACTACATATAATTCTATAATCCGAGGGTGTTGTGTTCGTTCATTTTCAAATTATGTCTGCTAATCCACCACGGTATTTACAGTCCGTGAGAATATGCCTTACAGGTTTTTTAATCCTTTTATGGCATGGTTAAAAATAGCATGTTTGATATAATAACAGGAGATAAAGAAAGAACATGATATTTTTGTTTAAAACCAAATCACGTGTAGGTAAGGTGATGTAGGGTTAATAAACTCAGTAATATATTTAAAGAATTTTAAGTTCTTTTATTCCCAAAATTATTACTAATATGTAGTATTATGTCTAACGATATATTAACGACTCAGTCTTCTTTGACCACGGTTCCTGAAAACTCTGAAAAGGTGGTGAAACGTCAGATAAAAAAACGTATAATAAAAGCGAAGTGTATCTGTAAACGTAGTCTCAATGCAAAATGGGTAGTGTTCGCTTAAATCTAGGAAGAACATATATTAGTGTTTTTTGGAGTGATTACATAATTTGTAATAAACTCAAACAAACAAACTAGAATGCAATAAACGTTTTAATGGTTCATTTAACAGAACACTTCTAATTGCATTCTACAAAATGACAGATTAATCTTACGTCTTACAATTTATTTCCTACTGCCTTTTTGCCAAAGCAAAGTCTCTTTTATTTCTATATCGTTAAGGTTTAGCTCTATAAATCTGCGTGGGACGATATGATGTATGTTTATAGTTGATTTAGCATTACTTTGCTACTTAATCCAGTTTTAAAGCGATAAAAAATGTAAAAAAGGAATTGTATTGCTTGTTTTGGAATAATCGGTACTACTGTGTGTATCAATAAGTGATTTGTCGACTATTTGAGACAAGTTTTACGGATATTTTTACCTATTTTGTTACCAATTTTAGATTTTTCTAAGTTAACAATGAACCATCTGAGAAAACATACACTTTTATATAATCTGACGGTTGAACTGGCTACTAGATTAGTACAGAATTTGGCCAAGCCTATTATCTACATGTCCAATGTTTAAATTAAGAAGCATGTCCATTAAAATGTGGCCGAATAATCCAACGCTTCACTGGTTCAAGACCAACTTTGCTTTCGTAATTTTTAAACTACAACAACCAATTCAACACAGTTGAACAATTGAAACATAGGTGGCCAAATGTGGGACGGTTGTCCCTCACCTCATAATACATAGGTGGCCAAATGTAAAATGATTTTCTCTTACTTCAAACAAAGTCACACGCCTTCACCTAACTTAAAAGCTTACACAGTCCTTCAAAAGCTTTGCTTAGCTCAAGCGTGCTCAAGACGTTTTGCTTAAAATATTTCAAAGTCATCCAGAGACTCGAGACTCGAACAAACATTGACCGGTCTTTAGACAAACATTTTCAAGACCGGCTTCGTCTTGCGACAACACTGCTTATGTTTAAATTTTGAATATTTGATGACTGTAATGTGCCGTCATATTTAATTATATGTTTAAAAATGTTGTTAGGTAATTGAAAACTATAATATAAACGTTTTGATTCTCAATTATATCACTACATCGTATAAAATAAAAGTCGTCTCTGTTTCGTGTCTGTTTGTCTGTTTGTCTGTATGCTTAAATCTTTAAAATTACGCAACGGATTTTGATGCGGTTTTTTGTAATAGGTAGAGTGATTCAAGAGGAAGGTTTTTATGTAAAAAAATTCCCGAAATTCCCACGGGAACGGGCACAACGCGGGTAAAACCGCGGGGCGCTGCTAGTTAATACTAATTTTAACGTTAAAGTCTATACTTTGGCAAGAATAGTTTTGTAATACATACATGCCAAGCGTAGCTTACATATATTTAGATTCAATCAGGCAACATACAACTTTCCCTCTATTCAAGTTGATGATCAGACTAAAACTAACGATTTTTACTAATATTTGACGTTCTGTCGCAAAAACCTATCCATTCCGAACGACATTTCAAATACCAAAACTTCAACCTCTTAAAGGCATTAAAACAATGAAAAATACCTCTATACGTCTTAGAGAATAACCCAACAAAACTTCAAGTTAAAATATACGAGAAACATTAGAACGCATTGTTATTTAGATAGAAAGAGAATACTTTCTGTATGGCTATTAATCATCTGACAACTCCGAGATAAAACTCCGTGGACACACACACACACATAAGTAAACGTAACGTGAACGATGCCACACATAAAAAGACGGCCAGGTAGATCCTTAATCTTGTATTTTGAGAATTTCTTTGAAAATAACTGTATGTTGTAGTATTTTGATGCTTAATTTTAATAAGTACTTGGATAAGTAGTATCAAAGTTTATCTTGTAAGGAAAATGTAATTTAAAGTAAAAAAGACGTTTTGATTAAAATTGTTTGACAGATGTCATGGAATGTCAGTTTTGTCATATTATAGTCAGACAAGTATTAAAGCCGTCATTTCAGATTTGTTTTGTTGAAGAAATGTAAATGAAAGTATACTAAGTGATACGTGGAAGCAAGTATACTATTTTTTGTTTTCCTTTTTACAAACACTTGCTAATTACTTCTTAATTACTAATGGATTCGCTAATGAACACGAATTACAACTTATAACGCATTAATTGCAATCTATTGAGCAATTTAATTCTTCCAACTAAAATCGTTATCAATGAAATAATCAAAACCTACTTACTATAACGGTAAATGGGTAAATTACCCGAAAACATCAAAGAAACCGCTCGAGGTTTCTTATTTGACTTATTTCATAAGTCTTTATCATTATAAAATTATTACTTCGTATCAGAGATTGAGATAACGAAATATTTTTTGTATGTGACATTAAAATGGTAGAAAATATTAAAGTTGATGGTATCTCAGCCCACGGGACGAGAGCGGTCGTCCTTGAGAATGCATCTGAGTGGTGCATTTTAAAATAATATGGTAGTATTATGATGGCGTGCAGGCGAAGGATTAATGTATGGATATTATTCCAAAGACGTAATACTATACTTTTGGTATAATTTTGTGAAGGAAAATATTCGGATAGTATGCGGATTTGGTTGGGAGGAACGATTTTTGAATATTTTGAATACTATTAAAGTATACTAGTTATATAATCTTGTATTTTACAAAAAGCGATACCTTTTTTCCACATCATAGAATGACATCTAAATTAAAACAAAAAATCCTAGTAGGAGGCAATTTACCTAATGTTTTTTAATTTTTTATCTGCGTATATTATAAAAATATAAAAAGCTATGATAAACACGGTAGTTAAAACACATGACTTATAAACTTATTAACTTTTTGAATCCAAAAAGCTTCGTACAAATTCAAAAACAGATAATGTACTTACAAAACACACATTTTTTGTCCACCAAAATGTTTTGTCCATATTTCTGCGGTTAACTCCACAATACAGCTCAAAAACAGCTTAAAATTCAATTAGTAGCTTACGAAAAGCATCTGTTACTAAATGACAGGTAGCATAACAAATTCTATACGAAATCCTGGACCAAAGATGCTTAGCCTAATCCCGTTAAAGAAAACTCACGGACGGATTCACTCAAAACTTTAAACTTACCAGTTTTGTAAAGGAAATAATCTGGTTATTTATTACTCTTAGAGACCATATTTTAATCTCTTCTAAGCACGTACGAACCGATTTTATGGAAGATTAAAAATATTGATTGCCTTTTCAAAAGTTATCCGAGAGTAATAAAATTGACGAAACTAGATTTCGGCTTAATGAATCTTATTATTAGTATCTTGATAGTTTTTATGAGATTATTTTGATATATTATTCGTATCTGTGTTTTGGAACGTTTAAAATTAGAATAAAAGATACGTTTCATTTCTTAATAAAGTTATTGCTCTTGGTTTTACCCGCATTATACCCGTTTCTTTATGAATATCGGGATGAAAGATAGCCCAAAACATTCCTATTGAATGTCGCTATCATATACAAAAACATTTTTTCAAATCCGACTGGTAATTCTTGAGATAAGTCCATTCAAACAAGTAACATACTATTCAGGTTTATTGTACACTAGCCGCGCCCCGCGGTTTTGCTCGTGTTGTGCCCATTCCAATGGGAATTTTAGGATAAAAGGTAGCCTATAACCTTCCCGATGGATGTGGCTATGCATTACAAAAAGAATTATCCTAATAGGACTGGTGATTCCCGAGATTTGGCCGAATATACAAACAAACTAACGAAATTATAAATTCGACCTCTTTATAATATTAGTATAGGTGTATTAGATGTGTAGATTTCAAGCAAAACTAACCATAAAGGTATACTACATACCTATTGAACATATCACTGTATATCCGCTTACACATTTTTAATACATCAATCATATTTTACCGTTTTACAGTAGTAATAAATGTTTATATTTAGTGTTCTAATTAAACAATTCGTAGTATTTTGATTGGTATCAACATTGTATTTTTATGTTCCGATTTTGTCATTATCTGGTATATTATATACCTATTTATATGTAGATTGCATATTATGTACTGATAATTATATCTACATGAATTTACACGTGATCACTTTTAAATCATGTATTTACGATAGAGGATCGATCGTTCAATGTTAACGATGCTTAACAGAGGAGCTTTGAGCTATTTTAACGAACAAAAAATGATCGAAATGGTGTTACATAGGCATTAAAGGTGGATTGCACAAGCATTCTTAATTTTATAGGTTTATAAACAAATCACATTCGTTTTAAATAGTGCTCTATTTCATGCAAATTAAAGTTCAATTAAAAACGTACAGCTTTTGTTTCTTGAAACATATTTGGGTACTAAATAGATTCTAGAGTTCCAGTGCAAGCCGCACTAAAAAAATATGTTTACATAGTGATTGTGGTGTCTAGAAAGAGCTGTTGATACACATGATAACATAATAGTCACGCTTAATGATTACAGATAAAAATAATCACAGATACTACGAGTATACATAGAAGTCAATGATTATACATAGCGTAGCGTAGTTTGACTAAGCAACGTGCAGCTCGGCCGCTACTTAGATGGGTGACCGAAAGTGGCATTTCTATCTGAGAGCTGCCGTTCTTTGGAGGATACGTAAAATGGTTGATAAACCATGTCGGAGGCCTTTATAGGGGTCTCAAATCTAAGAGCGTTTGTCCACCGCCGCCGTCACCATCACGTCACCGAGAACGTGATTATTTCGACCCGGATTTATTATGACGTGACGGATGTGCGGTGGACACGCGGCTAAATTAAAACACTCTAAATGTATGTACAGCTACTTCGGCGCCGTCATCTCGTTCTCGGTGACGTGACGGTGACGGCGGCGGTGGACAAACGCTCTAAGACACCAGGGTTGGCCACTGACCTATACGAACTTACTGAGTTAAGAACTAATCAAGGCGGAAAATTATAACTAGAAAAACAAAAAATAAATATCGACTCTTTTTACGAAGTCGATTAGAAGCAACGGCAACCGTCATACACACGTCTGACTCCGTTCTCAATCCATCAAAATCACAAACAGACAAACTAGCTCCTAAATTTTATAACGAACATCAAACCTTGTTTCCCACAAGAGAAGCCACTAATAAAATACAGATCGGATGTGATTAAAGGCGATTACATACTCTCTTCAATTACATGAAACTGGATGTACGGTGCATCTAAAATTAACACTCCACTACAGACACCTAATTGTACCTCCAAGAGTAATAAATCATACAACATAGGATCGATACGAAATTGTATCAAGGATCGACTAATTGGATCTGTAAGGGGCCTATCAGTAAGTTTGATTAATGTACCAGTCCAGTTTGTAATTGCCAGAAACTATAATGAATCAACCAGTGTCATAAATTCGATAGAAACTGGTTCTTTGTTTATTGATAGTAACTACATACAGACAGACAGGCTTAGAAACATCTTTATCAGTAAATAGGAACGTCTTGTTAGTATATTCTAATTAGTCTCGTCTCTATGTTGAAGAATAATTTAGTATGGATTTATTTAGAGCTTCTTAATTGCTTTTATCTCGTTTGAAACTAACTGTTTATTTTGCAGATAAGTTTTGGTATCTAGAAACTGTAGTCATACGTCTTAATTAAAGTTAATGTTTAGTGATTTCTGTTTTTTAGAAGAAATTTGTTTTACTGACTTAATGGATCGTAATTTATCTGAAAGATAAATTATTATCCAATTGATATTTTTCACGATTTCGCGATTAGTTGAAGAGAAAGGAAACGTTCAACATAACTACTAAAGAAATGATCCGAATCATTTCAACCGTAAAAGTTTGTGTTTAAAACTATCGAAGCGCAATCATGAAGATATTTGATCCAGTCTTGGTATTAAATTACGATTTTTTTCTCATGACTGGATGGCGCCATTTTTTATCCACCTTCAAACATAAATCGAGAATCAATTAAGAAAAAACATACACTTTTGCGATATAAAAAGCGTCTTGACCGTAAAAACCTTCGTTGTTTTTCATGTCTAAGTTTTCTACCAACTTTTGAACTGAATAAAAAGGGAAATCTTACTGTTTTTTAAGTTTTACTTATTTTGAATTGAAACTAAGAAGACGTTTTCGGTGACCATAAAAAAATTGATAAAAATATAAAATTACAGACAAGTTTATCCGTAAATGTAGTTTCAATTCTAAAAGGGAAGTCTTGTTTGAAATGCATAACAATTTAATGCATTCAAGGACTAGATAATTGTAGTTAGTGTTAAAATTACTGAATATGCGGAAAGAAGTAGTTTTTATTAGTAAGTCATGTTATAATGCAATCGGGAAGTGTTAAAATTGCAGCTTTTAACACTAAATTAATGGTTTTCAACCGTTTGTGCAGGAATTTCCTAGATTTGTTATTTAGATACGAAGTTTGAAAGTTGTATTCATGAGTCATAGATGTAGTTAATTGGCTTTTGTTGCTTAATGCTCTGGATTAAGGCAATAAACTAAAGCATGGTTATTCAATTCAAGAATGTAACAGGAGTTTAAAAAACCTAACCAAAGAGACTTTTGCAGTCAAAGTTTTGACTCAAATCAATTAAGAATTACTAGGTAGAAGGTTTCTAATTAGGAATCTGTAATAGGTGAAACTAGGTAGGCATCTAAAGGGAGATCAATTAAAGGAAAAGGAAAGGAATCAATTCAAGCATCTAAAGAGGAACTCAATTCGAAGTTCCACAGCACCTGACGCTGGTGCTCAGCACACAGCACAATGAATGTTTGCGTCAGTCAGAGGTGAAATTGTGTGTGAAGCGGCAGCCGGCCAGCCGTCGCTCCCATTACGTCTCTTAGGCCGCGAGCCGACAAACCGGCTACGGTCGCGTTGTGGTATGATACTGGGCAGATACAATCTATTGAAAGAGTAAAAAGCTAAACCATTCACTTATACGATTCGTGAAAAAAAAATACTTCTAAAATTTAACTCTTATAAATTGAAACAAATCATACCGTATATGTTACTGTCGGAAAGATGGTGTTGAAAAAACGCGGCAATTTGCTGCTCGCCTTTTGAAGCTTAATTTGTCTTCCAAATGCAGCAGAAGACTAGTTATATCCTTAAAAGTAAAATTTAATTTGGAATAATATGATTATGTCATTCTTTTTTATTACAATAGTTTTATTATTAAGGAATTGGTTAGTTTAGAAGTTGATAGCTTAAACTTAACGGTTGAGACTATTATCTAATCTAGTTCCTTCGTTGCTACCCGAAATAAAGCTAATATTAGTAGAACTAAAAACTGCATCTCGTAATACGTACGAGAGCTTCATAACCAGTTACATACCACAACGCAAAGCGGTCGAACCTCTTCGGCTCGCTCCATTAGTATTTTCCATTTATTTTTTGTCCACGTACCTGTCCGACTTTCGGGGTTTGACTTTTTATAACGACCGCGCGACGAATACAAAATTTCTTTGGAGCATACAACAGAAAATAAATGATGCCGCGTGGAGCTATGCGGCTGGGACATTATCATTTTTCGATTAAGTTTTTGTACCAGAAACTTACAAATATTGTAAGGTTACAAACTTTACAACCTAAACAAAATATCGATAAGAGTCTGAACACATTATGGTACAGAGAGTATTTATGTAGACTAACTTGTTGAACAGATACAAGTATTTAGTAAGACCAATAACTGATTTCGGTACAAATATTTCAGTTTTATAGACAATAACTTTGAAAGGCGTCTTGTCCCTAATGTGTTCTCTTTTAAATAAAAATACTTCGTTATCTAACTTAACTACAATCTTGACTAAGTTTTCATGTTCTGTGATCAAACAATCTATTACTTAATCATATTGCTTCAAGAAACTCAACTTTCCCAAAACATGTAACCACAATCCTAGCATACCACATAAATAAACAAAGCATTCTCAATTCTACCTCAAGATTAACTTTACTAATATCATACGAATAATGTTGAACGAACATAATATCTCTAACTTTCCCGTTAGTACTAACAATACCATCAGAGGCTCATTAAGATAGACCGTAGACGATTCTGACTTGTCCATTGTTGAAATGAGAAATTTTCTAGCGTAGGTAGCTAAATCATTAGACAATTTCAGTACAGACCCAACGTCTGCCAGTTAAATGAGTCATTGTATTTTACTTCTTGTGTGGTGATTGAATGTACACCCACGTGGTATCTGTTAACTAGTGTAAGTATTAGTTAATGATGGAATATATGAATTCTAATTGGGATGATACAAGCGACGGCCCAACAGGCTATGTTAGAGAAGAATTTGACAACCTCATGGAGTCTAATGAGACTTTCAAACCTTAAGACTCGGAAAATAATCAAATTGATTTCAGATGAACGAACAACACTAATAAAAGTAACAAAATAAAAATATGCCTAATTTAAAAGATAAACTAAGTTAATTCAATTAATAAAAAAATCACTTAAAGGAACAACGAAACAAAAACAAATCAAGTTTTAATATTGACATCTTATTTGAAGTAAAAAACTAATGAGAATGTTAATTCCGTTTAAGTTGTTGCTAAAATGTGAACACCATTCAAAATAATTTGCATAATGTTGAGTGCTTTACATATTAGCTACTGCTTCAGTTGTAAGTACCTACACGCTTACACTTCTGCTTATTATTGTCAATAAAATGTCACTCGTCGTGAGTGTGTCTAATTTGTTTAAATGGGAATTTCAACTCTTGTTCTTGTTCGAGTTTTGTGAGAATTGTCTTTTGTCTTTATGGAGTTTTAGTTTTGTAGACTGTCGCTTGTTTTGTCTGGTTTCTAAGATTTTTGTTAAAGATTACTTTTCTCACAGTCTGTCTAACGAATGTTAGTTAGTTTCGTAATTTTGTTTTCTGTAATGTTTTTGCTTATGAATGTAAGTGTTTTGTATTTCATTACATAATTCTAAATTATTTCAAAGTTTCTTACAGTTTCTTAAACATAAAGGAGATTATTCAGACTTTTGTTTTGTGTCAATTTTTATCTAGCTTTTTAGTACTTTTTGCGTAAAAAAAGAATCATTCATAAACTCGCCAACAAAATCCTTGCATTCAAATTATCTATAACCATACTTCACTTTAAAATATTCTCTCCCTATAACTCTATAACCATCACTCAAATCTTCGTTTTCTAACTTATGCTTGAACGATTCAAACCTAAGACCATTACAAGAACCCGTTGCGTTGGCGTTTCACTACCGCTTAGTATTAGTAGCATGACAATAAACCGAGGTAAGGAAACCAGCTCCGTTTGAAGAGATAGCAGTAATGCGTGGGCACAATCGACAAGCCAAGCAGCCTAAACGACGTTTACATGTAAAGCTTCTTTAAAAATATATATTATTTAAACGGCCTCGGTAACAGCGGGAGGTGAGACGTATATTTTATTTGCGAACGATACATTATCTAAAATATGTAAATGAACTTTAATATGTCAATGTTTCTTTTAGTTTACTTCTTTAACATACTTTTTTGGAAGTTATTTTTAAGTTGTCTTGAAGTTTTCTGTCAAAGTTAATTTACTATTTAGTCTATTAGTCAAGTTAACTTTGTATAGTTAGAAGTTGTATGGTTTTTATGAGTAGTTAATTGGGTCTTCCAAGTATGTACTTACTGTTCATGAGATAGTTGGCCTCTATTATTTTATGTAGTGTAAGTACTAATATATTATAGTTACGGTCATGACACATTCCTATGTACATTTTGATAGAAGGGAGCGAAGTGATGTCTACTCCTTCATTCAAGCAAGAGTCTAGCCAACACGCTTCATTATATATCTAAAACTTTCCTAACATCAAAAACAGCTTAATGATCGATTAAACTATCATTTTACTGATAAAAAGAATCAATAAGATTTTGTACAAACCGTTATCATCTACAATCAATATCTTAACATCAACTAACATTAGAATACATAATTTGATTTAGAGTACACATTTACATTAGAATGTCCATAAAACTTAAGCTTTTGGTCTCAATAAGTTTCTAAATATTAAAATCGATAGAATAGAACTTGCTTATAAATTGTGGTAAAATATTCCCTGAAAACTATTGGTATTAAATAACAAAGTTAGCTTCTTAATATACAAATTGCGCGATTATGTTAATTTGAGCGATTTGTAAGCATCTTTGATTTACTTATACCTATATGAGCGTGGTATAACAGTATCTATATGATATTTATGAGCGATGTGTGGCTACCGTTTGTTTGTCTGTGTGGGTTTGCGAGATTAACTAATTAGTTGGAGATGTAATATGATATCCGTATGATGTTTAAACATTTTATGTGTATCTTTTGGCGTTTTAGTGTTAAATTAAGTTGGCAGTAAATTTTTAAAAGGTATACTGCAGTAAATAATAATAAAAATACCGGATTTTTTTATATTTAAGGACAAATTATATTAGGGTTAATAAGAAAATGTGTGTTTATGTTTAACCTCACAAAACCAACATAAAAGAAGTATAACTTTAGTATATAGGAGCACCTTCCTTTACTAGAAGATGACCAGCATCCTACTACTATAATATTATAAATGCGAAAGTTTGTGAGGATGGATGTATGTATGTATAGATGGATGTATGGATGTATCTTTGTTGCTCTTTCACGCAAAAACTATCGAACGGATTTGGATGAAACTTTACAGTAATATAGGTTACACATCAGAATAAAACATAAGATAAGATTTATCCCAAAATTCCCGCGGGAACCGATACAACGCGGGTAACACCGCGGGGCGCGGCTAGTATACGATAAATCAAAGCCACAAACATACATAAACAAACACCAAAAGAGCTCTATACAAAATGAAATATTCAAAACAGATAGTTAATTAAGAAGACGATACATTTTAATGATCTATAGTGGGATAGATCGCCTGATAGGCTGTGTTTCAAGTGAACGCGATAGTGCACTGACCTGTGCTATGTAGCATTCCTTGCGTACCATACAATGTTGGTAGAACCTTGGGAAAACTTACCTGGAACGTACTTTTTAAACTATGTTGACTTTGAGCGATTTTATAAGCTGGTAGCTGGTGAAAGTATTTGATAGATATAACTGATTCAAAACTCTAGTTAAAAAAAATGTGTTCAGTAGTACCTAATATCCCAAGTCGACCGAAAACATGTTTCCTTCTTTGCAAACATGGCTCGGGTTTGAGATCACCAACCCGCATTAGGCGTGCGTGGTGATTACACCCTATCCTCCTCACTGTACTGATATCTTCGGTGAGATGGGATGCCTTTGTCCAGTTGGTCAATACAGGCAAAAATGTACTTTCCTTTTTAGTACCTACCTAAAATGTTTAACAGATAAATGTATAGCTTCAATTATTATAATGTGAATGAATATAACTTCAATTATTAGAACGTAAACGATTCAATTGTCATATGAGTCAGATTAAAGATATCATGTCATATCATGCTAACAGGTCGTATAGAGATGTAAACTAATAATATACAAACACTGTAAATAAACTGCACCGGCTTCCCTAACGAGAGCTTCAGCTCTTAAGTTTGAAACATTTGTTCATTATTGAGATATAGTACAATTTAAGTAAACGTAAAAGATAAATCAGAAACATTTAGTTCAAACTATACTTTCATATCATAAACCAAAGAGTGTACATACAGATAACAACGCAATTAAAGATACTACTATTAATTTATCAGAGAGATGCATCTGTTTATACATACATACAGTCAAATAAAATATAGTTTTAATGTCCAGTTAGTTATCTTTGTAAGTTACAAAGAGATGGAGTAAAAAAAGTCAAGCGAGAGGAATTGATTCGATCCATAGAACGGACATTTTGTAAACTTATGGAGAGTTAGACACGACTGAAGGAAAAATTATCCGGCTACCTAATAAGCGTTTAACTTATGAAATAAGTAATAAATCATAAAAAAGTCTCGGTTTTATTAACGTTTGGTAGACAAAACCCTTTTGGTTTCATTAACAACATTTTTCTGATGTAAAATAAAATCTCCCGTCCCTAAAATCTGTACTAACATTCACCCCATGATTTCACTCGTATTTACACTATTCTTGTAGACACTTAGGGCTCTTAAGAACTTATTTGTTATTGTTGCACCAAAATAGTTGAACATCCAAAACAGCAACTAAAAATAACAAATAAAACCCTAGAATATTCGATCAAGTTAATTCAATTAGATACATTTAATAATAAATGACTCATAAATTGTCTTAAAACACTACTAAAGTTTTTACAAATACATTTGACACTTCTACGATTTATAGCTCTACATCCGTTGCTAAGCTCTCGATGGCCGATAGGCAATCTCAGAATACGAGATTGAAATGAAAAAAAAAGTGGTATTATTGACCCGGATAGAAAACGGCTTGTAATATCGGTCTTACTATAGTATTTTAATTTAAGGCAGCGTTAAGAGACTACTAGAGGCAAGAACACATGCAAGTTTGAGATAACTAGTTACTAGCATGCTTCTGCAATTGCCTACAAAACTTTACTGCATGTCATAGGACAATGCATACTTGCCATGCCAGTAAGCAATACGAGTACATTACAAATTATGTACACAGTAATCCACTGTACAAGAAAAATAAAAGGACGAAGTAAAACACATACTCTCAAATCCTTTACTTAGATAGTAATTACCAAAACGTACTCAAAACTCTGTCACACTAAGCTACGTCATCGTCACCACCAGAAAATTCCCAAAAACACATACCCATTATACGACACAGAATACTTACTAATATGCACTTGACACAGTATACTTAAAAGTATGTAAGTCCTTAAAAGACACAGTATACTTAAAAGTATGTAGGTACTTAAGACACAGAATACTCAAAAGTATCTACCGCGATTATACAACGAGTTGGTAATGGAAAAATATTTTTAATGTGGTCCATTAGTGGGTCCGGCCCGAGTGTCCGAGTTTAAACGCTCATTCCTTGATGGCATTCTGTCTCGATCCTAATCTCGAAATAATAAGAGGAGACAGACGTAACTTATATTTTATTTAACGTCAGTGTTGATCAAACTGTTCAGATAAATGTTGTACGTTTGTTTGTGTCATTAATTTTAGTATTTGATACGATTATTTCATTTTTTGTAAGAGGTCTTTGCCTTGTGGGATCTTGGTGTTAATTAACTTTATTTTTAATGTCTTTGGGCGACTAAATGACTCTAATATGTTGAATTGAGTACGATCGAATTATCATATATTGGATTCCTCAAATGAGATACCATCTAGGGAAATATATTTTTATTTATTTATATTTGTACAACATGCTGATCCCATGTTCAAATCACAGGCAGCAAAAGTATATTTTTCTGACATGTTTCCTATTAACTAATCGGTTATTAATTCCATCACGAAATAAAACTTATGTAATTTTCAAGTTTTTTAACTTTGTTTGTCTAAAATAAGGAAGTAATTTACTTGTAGAGTTCGTCGTTTAATTCTGCTTTAAAAAAGCCTTTCTGTAAGTATGCTTTTTACTAGATGCTACGTTTAGTGTTCAAAACTCATATCAAAAGTAGCTTAGTAACACAACATAGTAACTCTAGTGCCATGAATCTGGTATTAACATTTTAAAGCTAAAGCACTTTTTATTGAAATTGTAGATGCTACAGACTTCAAAGTATGGTAACATGCTAAACAACTTGGTCATAGAATTAAGAACATCTTCCTACCTTCTGTTTTTACAATAGATTGGCTACAGGAAGTTTTGTTTCGTTCCAGTAAATCAAGACTATTGTGAACAGTCAGGTTTGACTTGACTGACTGACTGACTGACTTCAGTCTAAAGATTGCTATGGGAGTGGTCTGGACTGACTGAACTCTCCACTGTTAGTTTTAATTGACTTGTTAATTTGTTACCGGCGGCTCCTTTGATAAATGTTACTAGAGTATTCTATAACCAATGTTCTGTTTCCGTCTTTGTAATCGATCGTGATTCTCAATCGAGCGATATAAATGTAACTTCATTAGACATTTCAATTTGATCGAAAGTAATTTTATTATGATTTCTTTTTTTAGTATCTGGTTTGTTAGTTTCAATTGGTTCGTCGAGATGAACTTTGGTTTTTATAGTATTGTTGAGTGGATTGTTATATAAAAGTGTTTTATTTTATTCTTATTTTAATTAACATATTCTATGTTTGTAGTTTTTTCAAATTTGTTATTTATATTGTTCAGTCAACTTGACATGCAGTAACTTTGGTTTTGTATTAACATCATCTTTAACGTATTATATTCAATTCCACGATCTTCCTGACCATTTTCCATCTTCATTCATAAATCTTAAATTAAATACCTCACATTAACCAAATTAGCCACAACAAACATCACATCCATAATTCATAAAGTCAAACTCCAAGAAACGGTCTATTCCATATAAATATTTCCTTTAATGCGTTCCTACATTTATCATTAAGATCTGTAGTTGCTTAGCAATGCGAGTAAAGTCTGAGAGTATGCTCTGTGTACATTGAAACCGGTTTCTGTCACTCACTATACAATATTTGCCCGATGCTTATTGACGTTGAGAACACCACATAAGTGTGTGTGTGGTCAAAGTTGGAACTTACTGAGTGCAAAACAAAGTTACTTTTCTCTCAGCCTTTCGACTACAGTGGCGCCCTTCAGGATGCCTACACTTATCTGGGGAGTAGTTGTTTGCCTCTAGTGGTTTCATTCATGGTAAAAATCTTTGATGAACTTGGTAATGGAAAACTGTTAAATCTAATGAAATTGCAATTTTAATGTTTCGTAATTAAGGGAATTTAATTATATTTCTAATAAGTAATTTAAGTTTACGATAACTACGACCAATTCAAGACTCTTATTAGTTTTATACATTTTAGATATTTTAGCGGCTAGAAAGCAACAACATTTGCAATTTATCTTCAATGTTGACGATAAAACTACAGAAATCACAATTAGCTACGGTAATGACTACGGTAATAGTTAAAGAGATTATACCATTCACTGGATTTTGCCCAGGATCACTTTTAGATCCAATATTTCACATAATACTATCTTTACAGCATTGAGTATATAACTCAATGATTTACAAGTACCTTTTACAAGTTTATTATGACCGCAGCCATCTTGCTGAAACGCATAAATTAAAAGAGCTCATTAGTTATACGCTAACATTATTAAAATTAATGTTTACCAAATTTTACGTTTCATTTCAATCACTTCAAGCAAACACCTCATTAAGACTTGCCGTGACACCAAGCAACATATTTTCGAAGAATCGGTCAGCAAATAACTATCTGTTTAAACCAACTATTTGCTCAATGTTTGACGTGTCAAAACTCGCATATGCAAAAGTTATTAATAAACACGAAGAACCAGTCAATCATGTAAGCAATAAACTTATAGGAATACTCTGTACGTGAGAATTAAAACTGGATACCAAATGTAAACGAAATCGGAAACCGTGCGTGGTGTTTATAAATCTCGAAACTGATGGTAGGGGTAATGGTATCATTAATCTAAAACTAAATGCTGAAGATTTCTTAGATATTTAACTTGAAACATTACCCAAAAGACATGAAGAATAATCATCATTATCTTTATATTACGTAAAAAACTACAAACTATTACCATTATTAATGAATTCGTTACTATTAAAAATTAGAATATATGAATAATAAAACTGATTTAAGACTTTAAACTGGTTATTAGTTAAATTACAGCGGCGGACTCTTCCATACTTCCTTTAATTTGCGAACCTTCGCCTTGGTTAGTTGGTTTCCTTAAAAAATATCGTCAATGATTACGATATACAAATGAATTCATTAAAAATTAACAATGTGTGTTAATAAAGGTTAAGCTTTGAACTTTAAAAGTACGTTATCGGTACTTGAAATGGATTTTTAATGTAACTACGAGTATTTTCAGGTATAAATAAAAAATATAGATTTTAACCTCCTCACTGTACTGATATCTTCAGTGAGATGAGAGGCCTTTGCCCAACTGTGGGATATTACAGGTTAATACTTTTTTTTAACAACTTTTAATTTTTAATTTTGTCAGAATGGTAGAGAACAAGAAAATTGGAAAGAACTCAAACAATTTAATTGCTCAAAACAGCACGTATTGATACAGGATTGCTAGCTATTAAGATGAAATTACTTGTTAATATAATTCATCTTAATCTGTTTATATTATCAACTTCCTGTGAACGGAAGCAAGTCAATAAACACTAAACTGGGTTATGAAACAGAATCCGTCCGAACAACATGTTCTTTCACTGTACAGACAACAGCAGATGGCCGATGGAAACCCAATACCACGCTGTTAATAATATTAATCGCAGTGATTGGCCACAAAATGCTTTTAACGTAATTCGATTCGGCTCTGCTGGTACTCTCATGAAACGGAACCAATATCTCTTGGCCTTCCAATCTTGTCTCGCCATTAGTTGCGCATTAATAAAACGGGAAGTGATAAAAATTAGCAGAGCTCTTAGAAAAATGGTGAGGTTTTACCGAGTGAACATGCGACGTCGCCGTCTCGCCTTGAGACTTAAGGCTCATGTTTCTCAGATCACGTTCAAGGTGCGTTCGAGCACTACTAGTAAACACCGACTTTAAATTTCAACATTTTAAAGTGCTATGTACAGACACAGACTAACTGGAATTCGGGTACAGTTACTGCTTTATCTCCGCCACTTTAAACACGCGACGTTGCCACGCAGATATAAAAGACACCGAAAAAACGAATAATAATAGCAACCAAAACTTGTTTGCAAAACATTTCTAATGAAGAACCATAAATAAACAACGTTCTTATATCTGAAGAACTTGTGTTCGAATCGACTCCGCCCCTCATCTGATATTTAATTAAACCGCGATACGTTATGGCTCGACTCATTAAATCATTCCTTCTCAGTGTTCATTAACGATAAGTGCTCCACCAACGCTAAAAGGATATGTGATTTAAATTTCACTTTCTTTGTTACAGGTACATTCATTCAAAGGAGAAGCCATTCAAGTGTACAGAATGCGGCAAAGGGTTCTGTCAGTCCAGAACTCTGGCAGTTCACAAGATACTTCACATGGAGGAGTCTCCTCACAAATGCCCTGTATGCAGCCGTAGTTTCAATCAACGTTCTAACCTAAAAACTCACTTGCTAACCCACACTGATCACAAACCTTATGAGTGCAACTCATGTGGAAAAGTATTCAGAAGAAACTGTGACTTGCGGCGTCACGCCCTCACTCACGCAGTCGGAGATGTCCCACCAGGCGATGTTCTTGATGTTGGCGAAGAAGACATGGGAAGACCAGGATCACCGATTGAACCAGGCTTTGAGGATGAAGACCCAGATTTGTCTTCACCTGAACATTCGCCAGTACGACGAGCTCGATCGTCATCAATTGAAAGTATTGGCAGGGAACAAAGTGAAGAAAGGCCACGAAGACAATCACCTACTCCAGTGGAAAGAACCCATTGCCACCACAATGAGCAAAAAGACAGAGCCAGCCCATACACCATGCGGCCTCAACCAGAAAAGTACCGCGGTCCTTCCGAATTATACGAAAAACGTAGATACACGTCAGATGAAATCATTGAAAAAGAAATTCGGTACAATGAGATACCAGAGCAGCAGATAAGACACCCTCAGTTGCAAATTCGAAGAGATCTCCATCAAATTCAGCCTCCAGATTCTACTAAGATGGGTCAAATGGGAAGTCCTCCTATTGATCCTGGGCCTTCTGGGATGTACTTGAGTTCCTTTAGGAAGCGGAGTCATCCACCTGACATTGGCGATAGTGTGAGGACTTGTGCTGCAGTCTATAGAAGCCGATCGCCTGAACCTACTAATCTGACTATGCCGCGACCACCAATGGCTGGAGTACCCAGTGACATGGTAGTTATGCCACCTAACATGATGGGCATGCCTTCATACCACAAATTTGGGTTGCCATTGCCTCCACCACATCCTCAGATTCCTTACGGTCCAGTAGCACACGGCGTATTAGGCCCTCAGCAAACTGTTGCGCAAGATTTGATTGTTAAACATGCGCCTCCAAAAGATACAGCTCCTAGTACATCTACAAGCGTCACTGCTTGCAAAAACAATGTACAAATGAAGGACATTGAGGATTCTACGTCGAACTACATAGCAAGTGGCATTAAGAATATCGTCGGCATCCAACCGCCAGCTAACCCGAAGCCAGGAACAAGTTCATCCAGCGGGCCCAAGAAAGGATTTAGCATAGAAGACATAATGAGACGTTAAAAGTAGTTAAGTTAATTGTATTATTATTGCATTTTTAGAACATGGTTAGATTTTATGCTATGCTGGGTTCACACACTTGCCGAATTCAAGGCAGAATGAAGACGAGGTACAGTTTGCTTCGTCTAGGTACGTATGGATGAAAGGTCTCGTTCATTGTCTCGATGTCCCGCGAGCGTGTAACTCCGTGTTAAGAATAATTTTCATTAAAAAGTATTATTAGTACAAGTTTGTGTAACATCTAGAGGTAGGTGTGTTTGTATGTATTTGAACTGAGGATTTGGTTTTCGTAAAGATCTCATAATGGTTTGTTTGTGCAGTGTTTTGTTTACCTCCAAATTTTAATTAGATAAAAAAATAAGATTTTTATTATTGTTGGATATCAAAAATTGTAACAGATTTTGCGTGTTAGTTAATAGTTAATATTCCATCAATGCTGGTTAGTTCTATGATATTAATTATAATTTAGATTTATCTTTAAGATTAAAAGAAACGACTGGTTCTTAAATAAAGCTGCTGTTATTTATTATGTAGTTTATAACTATTTCTTTTATATTTAAAATTAAGGATAATTTAAGATGAATTTGCAATACGTACACTTAAATGGTTTTTAATAATCGTGATTTAATTAGGCATTAAAATGTTAATCTGTACATAATGGCTATTTTATTAAGATGTATTTTGGAATAATGTTGTCAACTTAATGCAGAATTGTGAATTTGAAATTAATTAAAAAATAGTATTTTCTTAAATATTGTGAAACAGAGATTACGAGTATATAATACAGTTTTTTGTCAGTTGGAATAAGAGTATAAAATGCTTATATAGAAGCTTACCGCCTTATTTATAAACGTTTTATAAACAAAACACTAATTGTGTCTTACGTTTTAAAGTTATCTGTGAATTAACCAACCAGCCAATACTTATAACGATAATTACGACCCAGAAACTAATAAATATCTCTAAGTACGAGTTATATACATCTAGTGCCCCGCGGATTTACCCGCGTTGTGCCCGTTCCCGTAAGAATTTTGTAAGATAAAAACCTTACCGTTGAATGTGGCTATCCATTACTAAAAGAATTATTCGAATCGGTTTGACAGTTTCTGAGATTAGCGCGTTCAAACAAACAAACTCTTCAGCTTTATTATAAGTATATATAAATAAAATTGAAGTATTTTATGACAATCCTGTTGCTCATTTGGTAGTTTAAGTAATTAAGTTAGCATCTTTTTTATGTAAATTGGTATTATCTAAATAAATTATGATCACAAGTATCTTTTTTGTTTTAATTTGTATACCTTTGTCGTTTGTGAAGCCCCTGCAGTTAACGGCGCGTTTTAAGTAGAGTGCTATAGGGTGTCCCACAAGAAGCAGCTTAATTATAGCAGCAAAATTTTACCTACAATTTACCCGTTCCTCTGAGAAAAGTAAAGTGCGTATTACTTTCTTGATTAAATTGTGCTGTCTTTTACAAATATATTATTAGTCTCATTGTTAGTTCGAGAGGCTGTAGTGTTTAAAAAACCTCTTCAGCTTTATTATATAACAATATAATATTATGTTAATTATACTTAATTTTTCATACCAAAATAAAGTTACCTTTCGGCAAAAAAACTATCTTCAATTTATACGGTAATTTACTCACGTGGCAATTTTGTGGTAGGTACACCCTGTATAACCGAAAAGTTGAGTAATATTTTAACTTAAAATAGAAATGTGATAAAAATGCATATTCCTAATACATGTGGGTGGTCTGACTAATAGAAAGCTTGAGCCGAATTAATTTTGATGACCTCTTAACAATTTTGGTAATTAGAATAGGTAATTATAATGAAGTTATGGGGACTAATGTGAATATTTAGTTAGTTTATTTTATTAATAAGTGAATAGGGTAATTTAATAGGGCCGGGCCGACGAGTGTGTTGTCTTTAAGATACAAGTCAAAGGCGGACCGCAGATTGCGGCAGCTGTAGAATGCAGGCGACACTACAGGTTTGTATGAAGTCTTTAAATTGGTATTTTTGTCTATGAACGCTCTACAGCCCGGCTGCAGACCGCAGTGTCACTATGCTTGCTGTCAATGTCTGTGCAGTCTCGCCAATCTTTTAAAACTGGTTATAACTGGCATTATGACTGGCAATGAAGGCTTCTTGCATTTGTTTTTCACTCGTATGTACGGGAAATAAGGATACTTTATTTGGAACTAGCAGCTCTCCGTGGTTTTACCCACGTTGTGCCTGTTCCCGTGGGGATTTCGGGATGAAAAATAGCCTATAACCTTACCGTTGAATGTGGCTATCTATTACAAAAATAATTATTCAAATCGGACGGATAATTCCTGAGATTACCTCGAACAAACAAACAAACTTACAAATTTTACCTCTTAATAATTAGTTTAGATCAGTATGTAATGCGCGTTTATTCATGAATTCTATGAACACATTTAATAATGTACCAACTAAATAAAAAGCTATAAAATGAAATCTAGGTGGTCACATCCAAAGATAATTTAACTGGTGTCGGAATCATCAAAGAGACGATTTTATTAGTTTCAAAATGACGGATAATGGTTAGTAATTTATTAACATACATTGTGGTTAATTTTTGTAAGATTATTAATTTCATTTGGAGAGAGAAGATTTTTAATACTTACAGCTATTTAAAAATGAGATATGTTTTAAATAGTTAATACTTGATTGGTTATAACATGTAAGTATTTATATAACTAAACCTATATAGCGTGGAAATCCTGAGTTATGTAGTATCAATATCTGGCTAGATGAATCTGAGAAGATGTACCATCTAAATTTGCAGGCAGTATCAGTAAAGCATTAAATAGCATGACCTGTGTCTATCGTCTAATTCTAATAGATGGAATAGAGACCATTTTTTAAATCTAGATATGCTAGTGTCCTAGAATGTACAACTCAAACAATGGGTGGATTACTGACTCTAGGTCCTAAACTAAACACCACGGTGTTGTAGTGACACACTAGTGACACACATATGGAGTGCTTGTGGCGTGAACCACAGGTTTGGTATGCTTTTGGCAGGCATGCCAAATTTGCAGGCAGTATCAGAGGTTTGAGAGGCATTTCTGAGGTCCGACTTCCAATAAAAGGGAGTCGAAAGAAGCATTGTATCAAATATCGGTACAAAGATTTAAAAAAAGTTATTGTTCCATATTTGAAAAAAATCTTAGTTTGCCCATGGTTTAACTCAGTTGCTTTAAATCTCAAAAAATAGGACTCATAAACAGAAACCTCTAACTTCGTAACAGAATTGTAAAACAAAAAGAAATAAACTACTCAAAATGTATCTCGTAACATTTGAAGCGAAACGGGCTGCCGGTCAAGTTTTTAACTTTAACAAAAACAAAAATCCTTTTTTATAAGTCAAAAGGTGTGGCTTTTACGATTGGAAGTTTACGACAAAACGCGCGAAAAGTCGTATACTAAATTTCAGCTACTTGGGTGTTTATGCAAATCGCCCGCCGACTAAGAAAAAATAACAATAAACATATTTTATGAGCCATCGAACTGAGTGAAAGCATCGACTCTGGTTTTTGATTAGCTGTAACTGTTATCGATTTAAAATCGATGTTATATTGGACTTTTTGGCCACCTGTCTATATTATAATTAGTGGTGGAATGCATTTTTGTGTTGAAAGATTTTGTTGTTTTAAACTATGGACTGCTAAAAAGCTACCTAACTTATCAATGTTTTCTCTTGAAAAATTATTGCATGGATCTTTTTGGAACTAGGAGAATAAAGTTAGTAATTCAACCGAATAGGTCAACATTTACTCAAAATATCATGAAGTAAAATGAAAAAGAACTTTTGATGTTACTATAATATTGTTGATGTTGTACTCATGAATGATGTTGACTAGTTGATGTCACCATTTGTTTTTATACATAGACCGAATAGAATGCAAAACGATTGTCAATTGTCACAATCGACGAATCTCATATTAAAAAACTAATTTCATTTTCCATCAATTAAAGAAGTAATCCAACCTTTGTAAATTAAAACAAGGTGCGTAAAAAAGTATCGTCTTCATTTTGTCTTACAACTAGCCGCACATTTGAATTGAATTCAAATTTGGAATACACAAGAATACTAGTCACAGAAACATAAAGCGAATACTAATAAACATTTACGAAGAAGACTTTCATAATAAAGACACCACTACGTCTGCAAACACCCGGATTTTTATTATTCCAAGCTAATCTTAAATCACACACGCGCCGCGAATTCAAAAACCTTATGAGTTATACTTGTACTAAAGTCGGGAAACCCGTAATGTAAACCACTACCATACGTGATGGGAAAACGTAGAGATGTCGTAAATTTTGGCGACTACACACGGTTACAGTGGTATGTGAATAATCACCATCCAAACATGTTCGGTGGAGACCATTTTACACTGAGAAATTCAGGCCTCACAATAGTTAAATGTTTTTATTATATTTACCCACAGCCGTTCGGATTTTCTCGAATTACTTATTTATTGGGACATTCCAGCAATCATCAATTAATAATCACAAAAAATACCTAGAAAAAATATACTAATAACCATTATGTATAGAGTCCATAGACTTTGGAAGAGTACAATTAGGAATTAAGTTCTATGGACCATATAATCTCCCAATTACAGTTATTCTTTTGCGCTAAATATTGATCACGTTGGCCGTTGATTTTATTACAAGGAACATTAATTACCTCAATTTTTTTTTACTTGTCGTAAAATTTGGACCAATATCGTTAATTTTCCAGCCGAAGACGACTACTCCTAAAGAGTAAAAAGGTTTACAGATAGAGTGAGAATGAAATAAAATCACTAAACCTTTTTATCTTCAGGAGCAATCGTCTTCGACTGGAAAATTGACGATATTGGTCCATATTTTGGGATAAGTAAAAAAAAAATGAGTATAACTAGTAAGCCATCTTGATAGACAGTGTGTATCAAGCAAGTTGTGCATAGAATAGTGAGCTAACCAGTTAATGTGACTCATTGTTAATAAGAACTTGCGATTTGTCCATAGTTAACCGGGTACTTGTTAAATTGAAATCGGTACAGGAAAGCTTGGCAAGAAAATGTTTCGATAGAGTAATTTGTATTCATAAAGTTTGACAGCAAGGAGTTCTGTGAAGTGTCATTATTGTTTGTGACATAAAACTTCTTGGAAGCTTTTTGACCCATAAAGCTTTTGATGGAGAATTATTTCAGTTTACAATTTCAATTATCGAATTTAATTTTGATTCGGAACTTTTTAGCGTCACAACTGACATTTAAAAACAAAACTAGTGCAAGGTTGGCGAGTGTTTTTTTGTACTTAACACTGTGACAAAAAGAGTAAGTATCGTTTTAGGATCGTATTATGATAGAGTTAGGATCATTTTTAAATCGGAATCAAGACCAAGACCGGTAAGTATATGGAGACCCTAATAAAACTTTCTGCACCCTACTAATAAATTATATTCTTGGTATTATAAATAATACTAAGTATAAAATTAGCAGTACTGGCGATGAAACAACTAATTTTGTACGGTGAAATGTCAAAATCTTACTTAAGATAGAATACTGTTTTATACTGTTTGTAGTGCTCGTGGCGGAGTTTGACTAAGTGATTGCGATTGTTAAGCAACGTACAGCTCAGTTTCTACTTGGATGGTAGACCAAAAGTGGCATTTCTATCTGAGCGCTACAGTTCGAAGGGTACGAAGCAGTCGGTCCCCGTTGTTTCAAGAGGACCATGTTGGAGGCCTTTAGATGGTTTAAAACTCCAACACCATGGTTGGCCACTCACCTACTCGAAATGAATGAACTTTATGTTTTTCATGAGTACTGCAATACTCTATCTATCCCTTACAACTCGATATATTTATCCTCTTCACTGCAATATTACTGCAAATTGCACATACAATTTTACGAGCTTCATACGTACCATGTTAGTTCTCTTCTTGGAAAGCGGCGTAACAATAATATGGTTACGGAACACTGTTATTATTATTATTATTATAATTGAACTATTAAGTGGTTACTGTAAAGAATATTATAGTATTTAATCATATAATGTATCTAGTAAGTATAAGTGAGATGATCTTGAAAGACACGTGCGGAGGTTAGGGTTGATTGTACTCTATAGGGGTGTGTTAAATACTTTTAAAAAACCTATTTTTTCTACTATTGTGGTAAGTATAATTAATTATTATGGTGGGAGAAGGTAAAAGATAGGGACGGTTGGCAGTGTTTGGGGGAGACTTTTGCCCAGCTGTGGGACAGTATAGGTTAGATTTTAAAAAATTAGTCCTCATAAAGGTCATGGACGCCGCTATAAACATGGCTAACTTCTGGCTCAAAATTTAAATTAAAGTTCAGCTCATTTAAACGAAAAGAAGAAGTGGGTATATGTAGATAAAATAAGAATTATAATGTCTCATATTTTCGAAAATCTATCTTAAAACCTAATTTCGACATTTTCTTTCTTTAAAAAAATCTAGATTTCTACATTCAGGCATGGTTGGTGTTGGCCAATAGGTAAATTCCTCTCAAAATTCTCCTTAGAACGTGCACTCTTTTAGAGAAACAGGCAAGAAATAGCTATTACAATATAATCCAGAGCATATACATTGTTCAATATTGCAACAAAGTATCCACAATGATCACTATGGAAGCTTGGAACCTACCGCATGAATATCCTCCGGTGTATTCGAAGAATAAGATTTGCAGCTTGCACACTGAACCTACCACCTGTGCAGAGGAGAAACAATACACTCTTTCAATTATACGACCCGGTGTTAATCCTGATTTACAAATTCATATCGATCTTCAATTATACGATCCGGTGTTGATCCTGATTTACAAATTCATATCGATCTTCAATTATACGATCCGGTGTTGATCCTGACTTACGAATTCATATCAATCCGAAGTAATGCTTTTGAGCCTGATTGACGAATTCATACGAACCGTAGAAATGGTTGAATCTGTAGATGTTTTAGAGTTATTGCAGACCCCGGCATGCTGACAGTGTTTAACTATCCCGATATTAAAACATTGCAAATACTAATCTAGTCGGGACTTAATCGCAAAAATCCCGTCTAGATTAGTGTTTACAATGTTTAGACTGTCTTCTCATTTATGAAAACGAACGGAAGAGCGAACACTTAATGTAAAGCATGTAACGAATATTTTCATCTGTTAAAGATTGAAATCAAGCATTACATACTATATTTTGAACTTCTTTTCGGCAACAAAAGCCTAACTTGTACCCTATCTTCTACTTCTATCTCCCTCTATCTCTTTACAAAAGCAATTCTTATAAGTACCACCTAAGTCTTCTCATTGTGAATTCGCCGGTAAATCCATGTTTTAACATCGGAAACAACTCTAGAATGTAATTGGTCAGTAAGTACACATTAGCTGAACGGTGCAGTCCAGTTGTCGGGGACCACTATGCTATTGAACCGAGAAGTGATTAGGGGTAGCACTGCTTAGTTATGTGGGTGATTTATGTATCTTATATTTGTTCCTATTCTATAGTAAGTAAGTATAAGCCAGTAATGTCCCACTGCTGGGCAAAGGCCTCTCATCTCACTGAAGTTATCAGTACAGTGAGGAGGATTAGGCATAATCACCACGCTTGCCAAATGCGGGTTGGTGTATATAACAGTAAAAATATTTGTTAATCTTATTTATTACAATTAAAAGGGGGACAATGATATTTGTTATTAAATATAGTCTTTATTTCCTATAGTTTATAGTTATGAGAGTTACAGACAGGACAGAAAAACGACGAAAAAATTAGTGTCAAATAGCAGCATTATTATGAGATAGTAATTACAATCATTCATATAATTTGACCGTAATCTGTTATCCAAATTATTATAAAACAACGAAAAGTAAAGTAAAATCAAAATAATGGTCATATAAATAAAAAACAGCTTTTAAACCACTTACCAGGATTCCGGTAAAATATGAGGCGTCAGAATAATGCAAATTTGAGGCGTATCATAACTGAAACACAAACAAATTATGTATTTTATATTTTGTAACAAAAATAAGTAGTTTAATACAATAAACAATTAAAGTTTCAAGATATTAAACAAAAAAAAAACAATACGCAACTTAAAAAAACAAAAGACAAACATACATTCCAAATTCAAATCTTGCACTCAATCAGTAGTGTAAATCTGTACCACAGATTAATGTAAAGAAATAAAACAACCTTTTTACGCTGCACCCTAAATACAACTTGTTAGTCTTGTTTTGCATAAATCAAATATAAAAACGTCAATACGCAAGTGCCAGCCCTATCGCGCCATCAGCCGCCGATACATTCAACTGCCTAATTAAAACGGTGCAAGAGACCCTTTTATCGGGACCGAAGATATTGTAGAATGACACGCGAACTGTTCTTTTCGAATAGATTATGTTCAGTGTTCGTTCACCGTTCTTTTTTCATCCAGTAATGCGGTTTTGAATTTGGAATCTAATATCAATGTAATATTTATGGCTTATATTATAAAACCTCTTTTATTTAATCTACTTGTACTAAAGTGTTTCGAATTTTAAAATGGTTAATTATGAATCTAATCATTTTGCCTAATTTATATGTACTTTTTTTACAACCCATAGATTTTTCATCCTCAGCCTTAATATGACATGTTAGTTTATAAAATATAACCTAATTATTATACCTTTACTCTAATTAAGGTACCTACGTGATGGATTCTTTGGTAGGCTTTCTCTAAATAAATTATTTTTAAATTAAGTAAAAGGAGAATAGTTAGTACCGAAGATTCCATTTTATACTTGCATATAATTTTAAATTACAAACTTGACCTGTTTATAATGTATATATTTTGATATAGACACTAAATTCAAAATCAACCTTGTCTCTATTGCTATGAAATAGATGTATTGCTATTAATTAATAGAAAAAATAATTCGGAAAGCCTCCTATATTAACAATATCCAACTAATTGCATTTATACCTATATTTTGAATTTTTAATGAAGTTTTATGATTCTTACCGAGAATGCATTCAATAATCCATACAGCTTCGGACCTAGAGATTGGCCCCACGGGATGTATAATTTACATTTAACTATTATAACTTTACTTCCTTTAAAAATAGCCAAATTTAGTGATTTAAAATATATTTTTTCATAATACATATATGTTTGAATTGCCTATTCAGGCTTAAGGTATTACAGTTAATTCGCAAAATAGTTATTATTTTAGTCAATAGACTAGATCACCTGCACTATCCTTGAACTTCATTTTAAGAGACCGAAAAGCAATATATTGAAATAATTTTATATACATACACAATAGCAGCGCTCCGCGGATTTACCCGCATTGGGCCCGTTCCCGTGGAAATTTCGGGATGACAAATGAGCCTATAACCTCCCCGTTGAATGTGGCTTTCTACTACACAAAGAATTATCCAAATTGGAATGGTAATTCCCGAGATTAGCTCGAACATACAAACTTACAAATTTTACCTCTTTATAATATTAGTATAGACTGATAATAAGCGTATTTTTCTACGGATAGTAGTCGTTACATGAGCCATGTCAGAGGCCTTTGGCGGCTCTATAACTCTGACACCAGGATTGGTCAAGTTGACCATCCACTCGATAAGAAGAAGAGCGTATTTTCATACTACTCATATGTTTAGTGCGCATCTAACTTACAGTGAAATATAGGCAATTACTTCCTACACTTTTCCTTTAAATTTAGAAACATCTTTTTATTTTTTTTTAATCAAAATTTAAGATAATATATTAGATGAGCCAATTCACCGTTCTGTAACTATAGCAATACTCCGGCAATATCCACTTGCGTTGGTCGGTATCCAGCTTGAAACCAGTTTGGTTCCCTTAGTGTAGACCGCCTGTGCTGCAGCTTGCGTACTGACACCATGCGTTCAGGAATTTAGGGGACAAAATGAAAAGAAAATTTAGAGGAAATATTTCTTAGACAAGGTTTTCCTGTCTTTTAAGGATTCTGTACTTGATATTCTTAATATTTTGATACTGTGATATTTGAAATTAATAACTTTTGCAGTACGCAAGTGTGGTGATGACGCCTAGTTCTCCTTGCCGTTCTGATGTCTTCGGTAAGATGAGAGGCCTTTGCGTAGCAGTGGCACATTGAAGGCGTTACTAATGTTCTGATATTATATGGTTTAAGATATTTACTGTAATTATTCTACGGATAGTAGTCGTTACATGAGCCACGTCAGAGGCCTTTGGCGGCTCAAAAACTCTGACACCAGGATTGGTCAGGTTGACCATCCACTCGATGAAGAAGAAGAAGAAGTTCATTACTATATCATTATATTCATTATATTGTACAGAATATTTTTAACCCTACTATGAAGTACGTTAAAAGAACCTGAGCGAGTGATTTTTCATTTATGTATATCAATCTTTTATTTCTTATTCTCTCTTCCTTTTATCCAAAATATGTTTAATTAAATAATATTAAACATTATCCGCAGGAGAGCCTTTTCAACGCGCGATTTTGAACTTTATGTGTTGGAAATAAGAACAATAAGTCTTTAAAATCTTTATAACAATGAGACTTCAACCTTTTTTAAAATACTGTTCGTAACATGTAAATAAACCATGGTCACCCTACATTCTACATATACGCATACACATATGTTATACAGCATGTAATGAATTGAAACAGGCCATTTTCTTATGCTAGACTTAATAGCGAAACTCTTAAACGGTTTTTTATTTTGTAAAGTAATGAATACTTAAATTATTAGTATTAAGTTTATATCAGATCGAATTCACACGTTTGGTAGTCCACAATATGTGTACAATCTAAGATATGCCTGAGATCTAAGAGTTTATGTATGATCCGGTTTCAAAACGATTCCAATTCAATCTTACTATAACTACGATCCTAAAACGATACCTCTTTGTCTGTATACTGTTTAATAAAAAATACAATCCTATAGTTTTGTAGAAAAGTGACCTATTTTGTTACGAAATATTACAACACTCTGCAAATATATCACTTATTTACCAAATTGAAACTTGTTGTTTATTAAACGGGAGGCTCTTTGGTGGTTTAAAAGGGACACGTTTGCTAGATAATGGAATGGAATGGTTAAGAATGGCAAAGTATGAAAATTGATAAAATACAGATATTCCAGAGGCCCTATCACCCTTAGCAATGACCTTGATAATGATCAAATTCTTCCTCCTTACACAAAAATTTACTAAAGTCCGATTCCAATTCATTAACTAGGTTAAAAGTGTATTACCTAGGTTGAATGTAAGGTTTCGTTTACATAAAAGCACAGAAGAGTTGTGCGGAGCTCATTTGAAAAATCCCAACGCATTGAAATTGTCGAAATCCCTTTTTAATTAATTGTGATTGATCAATTAAACTCCGCACAGCTTCGCCCCGCTTCTATGGAAACGCATCCTAATGTAGAAAAGGAGGTTTTAATGAAAATATAGTGGCGATGAATGGACGCGTTTTAGATTGAGAGAGTATAGGTACTAACTGTGAGTCGGTGACATTTATAGATCTCAAACAAGTACTTTGACATTTACTTACATTTTATCTCGCGTTATATTTAACACGCCAGCCGGATGATCAAACTAATCCTAATAGAATAATTAAAAGTTCTTATAAGAAATGCATTTACAAAGATTAAATCAGCTGATAGTAATGGGAAAAACATTATGCCAAGTGAATATTACCTTATTTGAAAATCGAATGATAGAGAATATAAATCCAACACATTCACTCACTCTGGCGCCATATTACAAAGCAATGCGTGCAATTTTACAACAAAAATTAAGAAAACAACCCCGCTTTTACGAACAAAAACAAAACAAACTGCAACAAAATCTCCATCTGACTGTCCCTTTTACTCCTATCAAGATCAGATTATAATCTATCTCTGTCTACAAACAATGCATCCTACGTGCCACAAAAGAAAAAGTAGAGATTCGAATAGTGTTTCGAGTTTATCGATTGTTTGAAATATCGATAACTGTTAACTCTACGATTATTGTTATCGAGTTTTCTATATACTGTATATACTGAAGTATACAAATGAATCCAAAATAAAATATTATTTTATTCAGTATATTTTATTTGCTGTAAAATATACGTGTTACGATAGTAGAGATTAATTAAACTATTAATTAAGCGTATAATTACGCGTTAAATTACGCGATATAAAACTTGAACACATAATAAATGTTAATAAAGCGTGTTATTTGACACTCCAATAGCAAATAGAAAAACATTACAATAGGTCTTTATGAAAAATGTCAATAGACAATCAAATCATCTTCATTGGACACATTAATATCAAAGAGATTACTGTGTTTTCCTGTATTTATTGGTACAAAAAACATGGACCGAAATTTTTTTTAAACCAATATTCATTCAGTATTTAATAATTAAACATACACTTGATGTTGAATCATAAACACATCGACACAGAAAAGTATCGATAAACACACAACACTATCAAGCTACTGCCACAAAAAATATTTTATCGTGCACGGGGCAGCCTAAAAAAACAAAATACCCGGTAAGTCACTAGTCGTCTGGCTGAAAGAGTAAAATTGTTTTTTTGTCGCGAGCCGCGCTGGGAGGCGATGGGTCAGTGTATTGTATTGACCTGTGGTGCTCAAACTGTAAGGCATTTATGTCATATTGTCGTTTTGTTAAAAAAAACTGTCATGCTGTTGTATTTTAAATATTGACAAGCCCGTTGGCACAGTGGCAGTGAGAGCTTACTGTGTCGGGGGTTGCGGGTTCGATTCCCGCCCGAAGTCAACAATATGTGAAGACATAGTTGTTGGCGACGACGTCTGGGTGTCAATTATATATTCTTACTAGCTTTTGCCCGCGGCTTCGCTCGCGTGGAATTTAGTCTGCCGCATTAAGTTTTGTGATAAGAAGATTTATAAAAACTTTCATCCCCTATTTTATCCCCTTGGGGGTAGAATTTATCAAAATCTTTTCTTAGAGGATGCCTACGTCGTAGTAGCTATATGCATGCAAAGTCTCAGCCTGATCGGTTTAAAATTGACAAAGTTTCATACAAACTTTCATCCCCTATTTTATCCCCTTGGGGGTAGAATTTATCAAAACCCTTTCTTAGAGGACGCCTACGTCATAGTAACTACATGCATGCAAAGTCTCAGCCCGATCGGTTTAAAATTGACAAAGTTTCATACAAACTTTCATCCCCTATTTCATCCCCTTGGGGGTAGAATTTTCGAAAATCCTTTCTTAGTGTGCACTTACGTCACTTGAAGAACCTTCCTGCCAAATTTCATGGTTCTAGGTGTAGCGGTTGAGGCTGTGCGTTGATTATCAGTCAGTCAGGACTTTGAATTTTATATATATAGATAAAGTATTTGTGTATGTATAAGTAGTAGTATCAGTGAGTTAGATTCCATAACACAAGCTTAGAGCTTACTTTGGATGTAATTAACCGTGTGTGAATTTGTCCGAGTATCTATTATTATTATTTATTATAAACAACCGGGACCGACAATTTACCGGCACGGTAACGCTCAGATACATATAAATGCCACTATCGGCCAGCCATCCAAGTAAGGATCGAGATGTAATTAGTTTAGCAATCATACTGAACTGAATCTCTAGAATAGGTTATGCTGTTGGACAGGCTAATATTTTTTGAGGTAATAATAAAAGTATTTATTACTAATTCATCTTTACACTGCTGTGTTTATTTATACACTTAATTTAAGGAATCTTTTTTTATTTTTACGAAAACAAAATCAAGAACTAAATAAAAAGTTTGAGAATCACTACAATGTTTTGGAGGACGCATTTTTAAGCGTTCTTGAAATACTATACACGACATTAAACAAATCTTAAATATTATTTATGAAGTGGAATTTATAATGATTGTTTGGCTTAGGATTTTATGAAAAAATATCCGTTTCTCTATTTCTGTAGGACTTTAAAATTAACCATTATTATATTTTAAAATTAACCATTATTAATCATTAAAGGCATCATATCTTTGATGCATATACATTTCTGATCGCTTGATGGAATGTCATAGACCCGTGGTGTTTTATGGTGCAAGGAATCTTTCATATCACCTAGAGTAAATCACGAAATCATCTATTGGGCTCCCAGACTAACCCAAGGGCGATTGAAAAGTACTTCAGTAAAAGTCATTGAAAAATAAATACTCAGAGACGTCAAATTATTCCTTTGATGATAATGAGTTATTTTGACATGTTATGTGTAAAAAAGTATGTCAATTACTTAAGTGTCGATTACATGGACGTCTCTGTGTGCGGAAGTAGTCCAAGAACAGCAGAAACGAAAAATTATCTCAATTCGTTTCCTTTGTTTCCCATATCTGCTGTGCTCGAGTAAATCCAGGCGTCTCTATAGCTACATTTATATTCCTATATGTATATTAAGCCGAGCTCTCATACTAAAAATAATCTAGCTCCCAGGTACAGAACAGATACTCCAAACCAAGAACCATTGCACATTCCAGGAAAATGCTCATAGCTGGCTTCCTTTATCTCCATACTACCCCAACTACAACTACACACCCCAACACCACCCTCTACCCAAAACATAATACTATAATGCTGCGCAGTTGACAACCCCCGCGGGCATCCCTTACGTTAGGGGCGGGTCACACAGCGGGGCGGATCGCGCATGCCCTCTGATCTTTACCAAGATGGCCGATCAAGATTGATGGACAACCCTTAAGTGTCACATTTAAAAAATATGATAAATGTTTTCAATTTGTTTTTAACGACCTTTTGATGTATAGAATATTTTTTAATTTGTTGAAAAATTGTCACATAATATATTTTTATTCATGTCACATTTTTTGACAGATCATCAGACGCTTACATAAATATCGCAAATGTTTAAGTACGTGGTATTTCCACTTATACCATTATTACCAAAGATTACTTTGGAAGTACTATATTGGTTTGATTAAAATTGGGTGAAATAATAAGTATCTATCTCGGAGCGCACGTTTAATTGTCGGTCCCGGTTGTTTCAAACGTTAGACCATGTCGTAGGCGTTAAGGTGGTCCAAAAACTCCGATACCAGTGGTAGGCAACCTACTCAAATTTATTTACTTATGGATCACAACAAACGTAAAAACCTTGAAAAGTAGGAAACACTATAGTGGCATAGTCTGACGTCTTAATCGATGTTAATTCATCAAAGTAATTATGCTACTTGGTTACTTAAATAGATAGGCGAAAATTGCATTTCTAGGCAAATGATATTTAAATATTTTTAACTCTAATACTCATTGCCCCGAAGAAGCGAGTTGCTGAGTTCATGAGTGAGTGAGTCAGTGAGTCAGTGAGAACATGAGTGTCACATAATGACAATTTATTCGCTCGCTTATTTGTTTACTATTTATTGCACATGGCAATTCGCAGATCGACTTCTCAAACTAACTATCCCATACTCTATCCTATTCTCCTATACATCTTCTTCGTCTTTTCAACTGATTAAAAAAAGTACTAGCTTTCTAGAAAAAAATATAACCCTCAAATATTACCCATACTCAATATTTGACAAAAGCAATTATCACGTACAATTTCACGGCACCGCTCGTACACTCGGGGCCAAATTAACCGGCTATCGATTTCCCCCAACGGGCTGGGCCGTGTAAACAGATTAATCCCTATGTTTGTTAACCCAACAGAACGTAATGAATCTTATTAAGTAGCCTCGCAATGCAATCGACACCGACCTTAAATTATGGCGTGAAATCAATGAGCTGATTATTGGATTGTACTGAGTTATTGGTCATGGAATGGTGGGGCAGTGAGTCATAAGGTTTACTTGAATGAAGGTTTTCTTAAGAATAATGATGTTTACTTAAGGCGTTCGGTTAGATTGAGCGAGTTTACAAGCTGCTATTGTGTTTAATAGAATGCGAGTGATTGGTAAATTTTGATGGCATTGACATAACTCGCTCTCTTCCAGACTTGCTTGAACTCAATCTTAACGACATAACGCTAATAAGTTTATAGGTTGTACCTATCAAAGGCAACAATGTAAGTATGAGTACATTTCACATTGAAAAGGGAAACTACTAAAACAAAATAGTGATCTTCTTCTTCTTATCGAGTCAATATGGTTATTTATTTTATTTATATGTGTCCGGACCAGAATTTGGCCACCTCTATCGCACTGCTACTGGCTTTCCATAAATCCTCCATAGTGCAGGACATGGGGCAGTTAGGGCATTGTAGTAGGTGTTTCATATTCTGGATGGCGCCACATTCACAATTTCCGTTCTCTGAGAAACCCCACTTGACACGGTTTTCGTGGCATCTCCCAACACCAGTTCGGAGTCTATTTAAAGACTTCCAAACCGTCCAGGGGAGATCACCACCCGGAGGGAGCTTCTCAGAGAGCGGAGAGAGATGAGATGCAGGAGGGAACTTCTTTTTCCAGAGCTCCAACCTAGCTTTTGGAGCAAGCCTCTCACTTAGGCTAGGCTGTCTAAGGAAGCTGTGACGGCTGCCCAGGCGCGACGGCGGTGGAGACAGATTGTAGAGGGGATGCCTGCTGTCCCGCATCTGTTTGTGTTTCTCCATAGAGCAAGCGATTTCCCGTCGGACACTAGGTGGAGCTATACCGGCTAGAGAATAGATGTGTGGGAGGGGAGTCGGTTTAAGAGTCCCCGTTATGATGCGGCAGGAGGCATTGAGGGCGACGTCTACCTCCTTTGCATGTGCAGACCGAGCCCAAACTGGGCATGCATATTCCCCTGCCGAATAGCATAACGCTAAGCTGCTGGTACGGAGGACCTTCGGTGATGCTCCCCAGCGGGTAGAAGTGAGACGGCGCAGAATATTATTCCTGGAACTGACTTTGGACTTCAGTTTCAGGCAGTTTTCCCTATATGTCAGTGAACGGTCCAAAGTGACGCCGAGATATTTTGGTGTTGGGTTGTGCTTAATTTCTACGCCATCCCACATGATCTTCAGTACCCGGTTAGCCTCTTGATTGCGTAAGTGGAAAGCACAGGACTCTGTTTTTGATGGGTTTGGCTTTAGCGAGTTTATTTTGTAATTTTGTAAATTTGTAATAGTGATAAACATTCCACGCAAAAGGACATTACATTTGGGAGTATTCCATTACGGTTGTAAATGTAATAGAGCTTCAAGTAATCCCAACAAACAAAACGCATAGAGTAACATTTCTACAAAACTTTACGACGCCTACCTAGCTCGCAATCAGAGGACACGTACCAACAAGCCATCACGCCGACCGCTATAGAACCCACCCGCAATTTATTACATTCGGTTAATGAAAGCCAGTTGACGCCTCGGGCAAGTAAACACATAAACACAAACGGCAAACGAACCCAATAACGCGGCCACCAATGTAATAGCGTTAATACAATTGTTATAATAAATTGACTATCACTGCAATCGGCTACTAAAATGAAATCGGAAATAGTTTTATGTGTGCTAAATACTAGCGTTTAGTTTTGATATAAAATTCTTTAATAATTGATTAGCAATGCCATCTAGCGATTTTTAAAGTAAAACTAATAGTGATTTACTTGTAATAACTACGTTATAGAATGTTCGAAGTTTAAATCACAAATAAGTTCCTATAGATCAGTGAAGATGGCGCTGTACCTAAAATTAAGCATTAACTTTTGAGCGCCATCTAGTAAAACACTGTTGAACTAATTTGAAAAAATCGATAGTCACACTCTCACTGCTTATTTGTTTGTTTATATTGTTATAGTACTTCATAGAATGAAGAGATGACGCTTTTGACAATAATTAAGTCGCTGTTTACTAAAAATATTTTAATAGAGTTCGACCATGCTTCGGAGGGCACGTTAAACAGTTGGTCCCGGTTGTTTCAATCGTTAAGACCATGTCCGAGACCTTTCAGCGGTCTAAAATTTCTGAATCCAGTTGGCCTCTAAACTTACTCAAAATCAATGAATGAATAATTAGACTCTACCTTAGCAGAAGACGCCACGGTAGGCCAAAAGGGAGCCAGATGTCCTTTGCCCAATAATGGTATACATATTTAGGGCTCACTTAGTAATAAATTAGACTATGTATTGTGTATAACAATGTATGTTGAAAATCTTTTACTTTACTCTATGAGTGACTGACGGATCAGCGCACCTATAATAAAGACCTGGAATGTGTGATAAAAGGGGGCAATTTAAATGTAGGTACTTAAAATTCATAAACATTCTTTATAAAAAACAAGTTTTGTATTCTAAGAAAAATATTCCCCTAACGGGTAAAACAATATAAAGCAAGAACCATATTTTTGACTTTTGCGTAGACGAAGTCACGGGCAACTGCTAGTTTGCCTAATGAAAGAAAATGTCATACTTTTCTTCGTTCATTGATTTTAATAAATTAGGTCAACATTTTATATTATTACGTTACAAAAAGCTTCACTCTGTCAACCAGTAAAATCCGGACAAAATTGGCAATTTCAGTTGAAAGCGCTATTCCCTATTTGCATGCAGAAGCGCCACTTCAAAGATAACCGTTGATAACTACCCCTGTTTTCAGTGCTCTGAATATTGCTTTACAATTTCAACTCTATGTGGATGCAGATAAGCATCAAGATAGGTTGATGTTAACCTTTTATGTTTTCAGGAAAAATGTGGAGGCAGTTGGAAAAATTTAGACTTTGTTTTGTAGGGAAGAAGGTCTAGTATTAAGTGTGTTGTGGAAAGGACTTGGTACTTTGTTGTTTTGAATAGTACCTAAGATTGGATTATATCCGAAGCGGTGCCCCTTGGGGGTGGTTTAACATAATTTTCTTGTTGAATGAGTTTTGGTAGCCGCCAGCCATGTTTTACTTTCTGAATTTGAATTTCAGAATTGGATTGATTTCTTGGTAGGTACCCATCTTGTATATCTTTTCATGTATATCTTTGTATGTGGTTGTATTATGAAATAGCTATTTCTGGATTTCGGGATCAAAAGTAGCTGCCAACAAAAATATGAAATGTACACCAGAATTGTGCAGAATAACAATTCTGGTGTACATTTCATATTTTTGCACTATTTCACAAAATCCGTAGAGTTGATTTTGCTAGAAAGAGAGTGGGCCTATCGCTTTTAGTTTAAAACCAAGTAGAATAGGTATTTAGGTTTTGATTTAGCGGGCTTGACTTAGTTGAGGGTAGGGTTTATCTAGGGATACCTGATTTTTGGAAAAAAAAACTTATTTTGGGATAAGTCCCCTCAAATTTGTTATGTGATTTTATTGAATAAACTCATTTTTATTTTTATTTATATTTCGCCACTGGAACAAACAATCATTGACACTATGAGTCATTTGCGCAAAATTCAAACTTAAAGCCCGAGGCACCGACAACTCTGTCACTGACCACTGTACCAACGGAACAATGACATAACCCGTTGATTGATGAGTACTAATCTGTCGACAGATATTTATTTATTTACCTCCCACTTACAGTAAAGAACACCTATATTTAAACAACTTAGAACAGGTGACGGATCCATCTCAGCAACCAGCCATCACAGAGAGACGATTTCAACTTTCGTGTCGACAAAATAGAGTACAATTTTGAAAAGCATAAATGATATTAGTAAGTAGATTATCTATGTGACTGTGGACAAACAAGTAGACATACAGATATGATCGACGCCCGATTGACAGGTTAATAGAACGGATTAGATGCCATTTATAATGTTTATCTTTTAGTAGATGTAAGATATTTAATGTAAACAAGTTGTTGAGAAAGTTTCCCACACTTTTTCTCATGTTAGATAAGAATGTACTTTGAGTTCGACCTCATTCAAGAGTATTGGGGCTTATCAATGTGATACAGTAATGCGTTGACCAGTGATGTACTAAGAGTACGTACAGTGAGTAAGTTGACAATTCCTACCTACCTTAAGATACTTTTACTTCAACTGTATACTGCTAAAGAATGTGTCGTTTGATGTGTCTCAATACATTTGAAATCATTAAACGTTAATCCTCTACAGAAGGATTTGTCTTTGATTAGAAAATCGTTAAATGAAAGAAAAATAGATAAGATTATTTATATACTGAGTATGTAAAGTGTGAGTACAAATAAAGAATACAGCAATCTAAATTAAGTACATACCTATTACAAAATTAATCGGAAGTGAATTTCGTCATGCAATTTGTCATAATAATTATCATTTTATGTTACTGATAAATAATATTATAGATAAATCAATTACGAAACATCTACCTATGAATAATGCTGGATTATCTTTGCGATTCTTTTCACAATTAAATTGATTTTCTATTTGGTAATAGGCGGTATTTAAAACAGACGATTTCCAGCTCGGTTTAAATATCTTAATTATCATAAATATTGTATCAAGAAAGGAAAAGACTAATATGGTAAAACAAAAATTACTCACATGACAACGTGGCGTATAACCATGAAAGGTAAACAACATTATGTCGCAATAAACATTGCTCAAATCTTTTACCTATTTTAAATCACCGTGTCTACCCAACATCAATCAATTTAATGTATAAGGTAATTATAGAAAACTAGCTGTGCCCCGCGGTTTTACCCGCGTTGTGCCCGTTCCCGTGGGAATTCCGGGAATTTTTATAGTTTTACCTTCCTCTTGAATCACTCTATCTATTTAAAAAACTGCATCGAAATCCGTTGCGTAATTTTAAAGATCTAAGCATACATAGAGACAGACAGACAGAGAGCGGAAAACGGCTTTGTTTTATACTATGTAGTGATAGAGATGTACAAGGTATGGCAACCTCACCTTCCTCATATGTTTCTCAGAATGTAATTCGCAAACCGAAGGAAGTAAGATATCCGTTAGTGATAATGCCCCTGACTAATACTGTAAGAGCTAACTTCCAATACTTAACTGATAGTAGTTTTTCAGAAGCGAATCAATCATGTTTATTGCTTATATCTATCATGGCTATAAATAGTCTCGTTATGAATGCAAGACTCAGAATAAAAATAGTTAAAACATGTTCATTTCTATTTAATATTTTTTAGGGTTCCGTACCCAAAGGGTAAAAACGGGGCCCTATTACTGAGAATTTGCTGTCCGTCTGTCCGTCCGTCCGTCTATCACCAGACTGTCTCTCACGAACGGTGATAGCTAGACAGTTAAAATTTTCACAGATGATGTATTTCTATTGCCCGCTATAACAACAAATACGGAACCCTCCGTGCGCGAGTCCGACTCGCACTTCGCCGATTTTATCATTTTAAAAGTTCCTATCGTGATAATTTAAAAAATATCTTTATAATTCTCTCAAAATAAAGTGGAAAGTAAATAAAAGTCCCGGTTGTTCCAATCTTATTCACGTTGGAGGCTTTGCTTTGAGGCTTCGATCTAAAAACTACGACACCACGGTTGACCGCTAACCTACATGATCATTATTACTTATGTACGATAAAATAAATTCTACGTTACGTATGACGAACTGATTTCTAAAAAGTCCGTCATTATTTGCATATTTACCTAATCGCTACCGTACGCAAGTTCCTGGGAACGAATATTATCAGTCAAGTGGTTTGACCCGGGCGAAATGTTAGGGATTCTTCCATATCGTACATGGGAATATTCAGTAGACACTTAAGTAAGGAAAAAAAAATTGTGCCAACGACACGAAGAAGAAGAAGAAGTAAGGAAAGTACGCACTTAGGTGCGTAGAATAGATAAGTTGAGATCACACTCAACACTTAAACAAAGTTTCAAATATTGGATTTTATGGCCTTGGTTTGGATATTTTTTTAATGTAAATTCTAAATATTTCAAGTACATTAAAAAACGTTTTTACTTTATAATGTTTGGACATTTGTATGCCGATTATCAACTAGGTTAATATCTAACGCCAACGAATTTAAATCGAATTGAAATCAAATTACTGCAAAATTAGCTTTTTAAAATACCGTCACCAGGGCATGATCCGAAAGGTAAACTCTCAAAAAATTATATTGTATGATTACCTTTCAGAATTTTGGTATCGTATGATCGTATGAATTAATTCGATCGTATTTGAACTCATTTTTAACTTTAAAGTTAAGAAAACTGAATGAAATATAGAAAGAAAACTACCAAAACCAAGTCGAAGGCACAACTAGTCAATCGCTATCTCGTAGTACTCGTAAGCAGCAAATTTTCATTCACTGAACATTCTCACGTAATCTATCTTATCTCTCTAAATTATAATATCATTACAAATATTTGCATTTAAATTTTTACTTTATCATCCGGCTATCTCTTTAGGTTTAATATTTTGATAATTTCTATGTGATTGTGGGAAATATCCAGTTTTGAAACGTCATACAAACTGACTAATTTTATAATACCTTGTTTAACCTGTCGTATGTGTCATGTAGGTAGCTTGATTTCGTAGATTTTATGGTCCATATATTCTTGATTTTTTTTTGTCACTAGAAGTACCCCGCGGTTCTACTCGTGTTGTAGTCGTTCCCGTGGAAATTTCTGGATGAAAAATAGCCTATAGCCTACCCGTTACGTTTGGCTATCCATTACAAAAGGAATTATTCAAATCGCGTTGGTAGTTGGTAGCGGTAGTAGATCAGGGCGATCAAACAAAAAAAACAAATCCTAAAAAAATAAAAAAACTATCTAATACTATTTGTGTTGAGTAGGGTAGCTGCAAACCCTGGGTCTAAAAACACTGGTGTAGTAGACCGCCTAAAGGCCTCCAACATGGTCTAATGATTTAAACAACCGGGACCGACTGCTTCACTCACTTATCATCCGAAGCAAGGTAGCGCTCAGATAAAAATTCCACTTTTGATCACCTATCCAAGAAGTTGAAGCAATCGCAATGATCTAACATCGCTTAATCAAACTATGCCACGAGTGCTTTTAATATTAGGCAAATCAAGCGTGTCAGCAAAATCGTGTAAAATGCTTTTAAAATATTTCAATAAGTACTAATTATACCGGTTGTTATTATTACAGTATTGATTATTACAAAGAAACTTTTTTCTAGTTCTCAAAATGTAACGCAACAAAACAAGCGTTAAAGTCATCCGTTACCTTTAAACATAAGTTTAAAAAAATGTTTTTAAACACATCTTTGACAAAACCTATTCTTTGTAACAGTAATTACTTATGAAACGTTAATAGTGTCGCAATTATACAACAAAAGCTTTGTCAAAGTTTGGCGCTTGAACGAAAGCTCACACAAGTTCAACTTAACTTTATATCCGATCAAGCGAAATTGGTTTTAAACTGTTCAACTTTAAAGGCTAAAATTGAGTGTTTTATTTGGGCAGTGTAACTGATGTTTTTTGTGAACTGTACGCTCTGGCGCGTGGACGAAGCGCGCCGTAGTTGTAAAACAATTTATGAAAAATAGACGAATAAATAATAGAATATTGAATGCTTTACGATAATAAATGTAGGTACAATATTTTCGGAAGGTTGAAGTTGTAAAGAAACTTCTTGTTTCTCTTTTTTAGGAGTTCTCACAGAGCTATGTTTCAAACTAATTATAATAAATGCAATATGCATTATTCATTAAGCATATTGGTCATCTTTACTTCATATTTTACTAGAAGTACGAACATAGTTATTAGGTAGAAAGATACAATCAAATCAACACATTAATTTGTTTTCAAGCAGGGTTTTGGATTCTGAAGACGATGAATTTCATTATACAAAATAAAACAGGACTTTATCGTGAATTATTATGTAACGTATTAATTAAAATACGTACCCGATGTCGAGTTCAGTGACTACAAACGGTCTAAACAACGACCGGTCGAAACGTCGGGTACGTATTATTATAAACGCTATATTATACTCTAACGCTATACAGTTCCGTATCTTTAGAACACCACCATGAGTGTAAATTGTGCGAGTTAAGTTTGAAAATATAAAAGTAATAATATATTCGGACAAATTCACTCACGGTTAATTAGACCCAAACTAAGCTCTCAGCTTGTAATATGGAATCTAACTACATAACTGATACTACTACATATGTAGTAGTATCAGTTAGTTAGATTCCATACTAAACCAATAATATATATAACTCGCCCAATATACCAAACAACTAAAAACTCCACCTCTAGATCCCGTTGTTGACTCCACAAGAACAGCAGGGCGCAAATCACACCTCACAGCAAACGCCCGCCTCAATACATCCTAACACGCGTTAAATTCACGAAATCACTATTTGTATGAACTTTATAAACAGACAGCGAAGCCATTAACACGAACAATGTAAACAATGGAAGGACAAAGCGCAGTCTTATTGTTTACTACGGAAAACCATTAAAAATTATTGACTGGTGTAGAAATATTTTTTCGTGTACTCAGAATTTGCTCAAACGTGATTTGTTGTAGTTCTGTATGGATCGTTAATGAGTATTGTCTGCTAAGGTGATCTGTTTGTTGTGTTTAATTACTGTATTAAGGTTTTTGGGATAAAATGTCATGTTTTTTGAATGTTACGGCCCGTTCACACATAGGAGCCCGTTTTACTGGAACGTTTTTTACGGATACGTCATAAATTTATACTCTGTTCACACATAGGCACCGTATAACGTTCAACGGATCCGTCATTACTGGATGCGATGTGTGAACAGAAAACTCGCAGTATACCGCCGCTATTCTACTACAAAGATGGACGCTGTCAAAACCTGTCGCACACAGTATCTATCCGTTAAAATTCTACGTATCCGTATATTTTTAATAATCCGTCGTCCAGTATTCGATGACAAAACGGAATGTAATTTTTTTACGGAACGATATTTTTTACTGCATACAGAATACTGTGCCATGTGTGAAGTCGCTCATACAACTACATACGCCATCGACGAAAAAAATACGTACACGATAAAACGGAACAGTAAAACGGAGACATGTGTGAACCGGCCGTTAGTGGTAATAGTGAGCATACTTTTTAAACTCGCACGATTTAGTGAGATGATAGTGAGCATGTCCGACATTCAAATTTTAATATGCCCATCGAAGCATTTTGAGAGAAACACAAGCTCATTCAAGATAATAAGATACTATATTGTTCCACATCTAATGTGTATCAGTTAAAAATGTCAATCTATAATGGGCTTTTAAGGTACCGCGTTACCATAAGGGCGGCCAATTTTTGATAAGCCAGAAAATATTCAGTATCTATCGATGTGATTTATATGGTACGATATAGACAGTTCTATGACAAAATTTGACTTCACAAACCACATACGAGGTCATGGTTCGCTACTTACCGACACGTCACGGAGGGTGATTCGTATCTAGGTATATACTTATATTATAAAGACGTAAAATTTGTAATTTTGTTTGTTTGTATATTCGAGCTAATCTCGAGAATACCTGTCCGATTTGGATAATTATTTTTCTTATGGGTAGCTACATTCAACGAGAAGGTCATAGGCTATTTTTCATCCCGAAATTCCCACGGGCAAGGGCACAACGCGGGTAAAACCGCGGGACGCTGCTAGTTGGATATATGTGTATGAATACTGATTCTCAGCCATATTGATGCCATACAATGTAAAGAATTCACATAACACAATACCGTGTTTAACTTCGTTTTATAACTCGAAAAGTGTCCTCCCGATTTTATTGCAAGACTTTTTCAGTATTTCTCGTCAATAAATCCCCATTTAAAAACTCTAAACGATTTACAACCACCAAATAAACAATTAGTTCACCCCGTTTTTGTACGAAAATCATTAAAATGATCGTATTTTACCCCGAACCTTTATGTCACAAAACTACCCCTTTGACCGCCCAAAAAATCTAAAATTCCAAATATTCTACTGGATTTTGAACTCTATTTTAAGGCGTTAAGAGTGTTAATGTATCACTTCTTTCAAAATAAGGCTAAGTGTTCATTTGATTGACGTTTTATAACCCTCTATATTTACCTATAGGTTTAGAATTCGAAGAACGGTAGTTAAAAAAGTATAGTTAGGTGTTTTGAAACAAGTAGGACAGCTGATGTGGACGGGGTCTTAGGATGGTTTATGATTTTATAGTGCCAGGAGCAGGAGCCTTTGTAACAGAGCATTATGAACGAAACATCTGCTGTAAGGAATATTTTGGAAGACAAGTAGGATTAGAATGTTCAGTGCATCTCCTTTACTTCTCAACATAGTACAAGACATTATACCCTGCTTCCTCGGCTTCGGAAGCCGTAAAATGGTAGACAGCTGTACCATTATTGAATTAAAAAACATGGTTACTAATTTTAATATGCAAAGAATGAGAATGGTAAAATTCTTACTAATAAAAACCTCATCCATTTTTTGTTCTGTACTTTTAAAAGGATCAAATATCTCTCTACCTTCAATCGTGTGCAACTTAACATCTTTCGTTGTAAACACCACTTGAGGCTCACACATTCTCTTAACGACATTCTAAGGACTACTTACATTTCAAATCTGAAACATATGTCGTCAAAGATACTTATATTATCTTAGCTTCACTTATGACTACTGATAACATGGTTTCGGGATTCAAGTGGCAAAAGCGTTATAGTGTTAGAAGATAAAATGGTTAGCTGATTTTGGGTTTGTGAGTAAAGAAACTACAGCTTCGGTTAGTATATTCGGTACTATTAAACGATTATTTAACATTTGAAATTGGAATTAAGTGTTCTTTTAAAAGGACATAACACAAGTGACATTTTTTACCCATTCCAATAGTCGGACTATTAAGATATCATTAATAGTGAGATGCCTTATAGCCTTTGCTCAATAATGGTACGTTACCCGCTAATACTTTACTTTAACAGAAGATCTTAATGATCCAATTCTCTAAATCGCCTATTAACAGTTATGCTATTTAAATATTACATTAAAATTGTATATATGTAAATTACAGCAAACGAATACAAATGAATTCGTAGATTTTTCTAAAGTCTTAACGCAGCACTGTGAACTTTATGTACCCTTAAATTCTATTTTTACTCACTTATCACAAAATATATTTGTCAGCACGCTCGCAGCTTTATCTGTGTTCGGCACATCGTTATATCGACAGTTCGCAGTAAAGGTATACAAGTAGCTTTTAAGTATTTTTAGCACTCTTTTTTGTCCTTTAAAAAGTACACATGGATAATATTGCGTGAATACTCTAGTTTGAGATAAGACAAATATTTGAATATTGCTAAAAGATGCTTAAAAACATATGCTAGCAATTTATTTCAAGCACGTGTGACTAGTCGGAAATAAATTTGTATTTTGGCCTCTAGGGAGGAGTTGGCAAATTGACTGGACGGTCGGCTTTAACCTATTTATACAAGCCATTTCTGAAGGAAGTATAGAAGCCTTTACTACATAAATGTATCTAAGTTCTACGTTTCTTAAGGGAGTGTCACGGTGGAGTGCCATCTTGACCATATAATTATGATGATAATTGATATTTATGATTCTAAATATCATTCTACAAGCTCTGAATTTGTCATTAACAACTAGCATACAGCCACATTTAATCTATTTATACCAATCTAATCCTGTGACCTACTCAAAGGACCTACACTCGCATATAATTTTGATCGACAGCAAAGCACAATTTCTGAACATTACTTCCCATCGCATCACGCTGTGATTCTGTATGTGTCATAGCTGCCGATAAGGGAGCCAGATGTCCAACGCCCATAGATCGCATTACATTGATTGTTAATACTCGCTTTATCACTACAAAATAACCGTTTAGGGGACTGTTGTTAGTAATTACACTTTTTATACTGAAGCAGTTTTTTGATAACGTGTCTTGATAAGGTTGCAGTGATGTTGCTCAATGGGGATTAATTTGGTTTTGATAATCTGTTGGGCGTTTCTCAATTTAGTTGGTGCTATGTATGTTTTCAATTTGATTTGAGATATTGGTGTGTGATCGAGCATACACTACACACACTACTTCACTTTTAATATAACGGAATGGAAATACAGTTTAGGTATAAAAGGAATTAGAACTAAGTGCGTGGAAAAAAACAGTCTAGCAAAAAGTTTGCAAGTAAATTAATGAACGTTATTAAACGATTTATACTTAGTCACGTTCGTTATTGCTTATAAATGTCATAACGACACCGTTTTGTAAAATATCTACAAAATTTCTCCTCGAAATGATAATTTCACGACCGATTAACACCGTGTAAGATCAACTTGTCAAAGTGACGTTTCTATGAATTCTGTCGGTTCTTTATTCAAAACTACCGAATGTCAAACTTCACGTGACTCAAATTACAATATGTCACATGTGCTCTTCGTTTTTCGGACGATTTGCGTGTGTTCCAGTGAATTTCACTTTTTGTGTTATTCGAAGATAATTTGGCAGTGTAAGCTACTGATATTTTTGGTTATAAGTGTTAACATATGATCTTGTTGGAGGTAGAATAAACATTCTGGGACGAATATTGAAATCGATAGTAGGTAGCTGGAGAAAAGAGGTGCGATTATAATTAGCATTCGTAGTATATGCGTTAATAGTTTAAATTTAAAATCTTTTAAACTGTAGCTATCATAAAAATGTTACATTTGGCGAAGGACTTACAGCGCACCTTATGGCAAATAAAAGTTACTCAGCGAAGTCAGTGAAAAATTTATATTAAAACCAATATTAGTATCAACATCCCTCATAAGAGAAAAGCTTCAAAAAGAAGATAACGGGCTGAAACGGGTCATCTACTCAATAGAACAAAATCGAAACACCATAAATACCATTACAAATCAATTTAGCACTCGCACCAAACAAACAAAATGTAATTACAAACACCATTGTCCCAGTGTCCTGTTAAAGGAACATTTTTAATACATAGTTCACGCATGTTTGCACTGCATTGTCGCCCGATGCCCCGCTAGGCTACAGTTACAAAACTATTCGACCAATAATTACATTGGTAACTTATTCTTTCTATTCGTTATTGAAATGGTCAAAACACGAAGGCACGCTTATGTTCCACGCGCCATTGTTTGACAATCCACGCTCAATTTGACACCACAGTTTGTCAAAATTTCGGTTTCCTTTTCTAAGAATGTATCTTTCAACATTTGTAACTTGTCATGTCTCGGTCCGTTATACAACTCTGTTCCTTCGGTATTGTCTACGGTATTTTTTTTGTTTGTACAGTTTTATGAGAACCATAAATATTGTAAAAGTAGAGCATTTTATAAGAGCACTTCCATAGTAGTTGGTAACTGTTGTTACTTTCAACGAAGAATTGCTTTGTGTCTGAACGGTAGGAGGTAATTTGTTTTAGGGCTATTAAAAAGTTTCGCTTTTATAGGTCGTGGACTTAATTTTGTGAGTCATATTTTTTTCAAAAAAAATAAAGCGCCCTTTTTTTTGGCATCGATTTCAATATGGAATCGATAGTTCTGCAAATAGCATCAAGAAACTGTACCTATGGATTTCAAATAAATTATAATTTAGTATGTGTGTTTTCTCATAGGGTACTCATAGAGGATAGGCATAAGTTATATATAAAGATAAAAAGCTAGTATATTTATGTAAAGTTATCACTTTTCATTATGTATATTTAGAGCGGTTACACTTCCAGTTTCCATTAAGGTGAAGTGTACCAATGATTCATTTCCTCGCTGTGATTTATAAGTATGGAATATTTTGTTAGATCGGTTTAACAAAACATGTTTAAAATAATAATTAAGAACTTATCATTTTATGTTGATATTTAGTAAATAAATGACCTATGAAGATATAAATATCAAATAAGGTAGGTAGTTAATAGATCGTGTGTAAAAACATCACTAGTTGAACATATTAATGGTAAAAAAATTAATAACTTAAACAAGCTTACTCGTGGCATGTTTAGTTAACTAAAATGTATAAATAACTGTATAACAGGCGTATACAGTGTAAACACTTACTTACCTACTCTTCACGAACCCAATAACCCTTTGATTCCAAGTGAAAGCTGATTTGTTAAACTTATAAAGAGCATGACACATTTCAGCGAAAGTCGACACAAAGTCACCCCTTTCATTTCCTTCTCTCGATAACGAAGCGTTGCAAATGAGGGAATCTACAGAATTTCACTTTTACATCCTAATTACCCTTTATTCCAACGGCAAACTCTTTCTTACTCAGAAAAGAGAATTTATGACTTACACTGTTTGTCGCAAGGACCGTCGACAATAGTTAATGTCCCAAATAAAAGTAACTCTTTGAGTCATTTAGCGGTCCCTTTAAACAGTTATTGAATAACAGTTTGGACAAAACGGTCTTATTTACGGTAAGGAAGGGGTAAAACAATGTTCACACAGATTTAACCGTTGTTTAAAATAGGTAAACGAAAGTCGACTTTAAATGTACTTGTTTAGGGACTACGTTCGTTTGATAGAAATTTTTATTTGGCACTGCAAAAAACTATTCGAAAAAGTTAATTTCAAAGAAATTGCATTGCGATTCTGTTACTTTTATTGCGCGCAATTTTGGAACCCTTTGGCAATTTTAGTTTGTAATGGCGTATTTTTAGTGTGTAACTGTAAATTTGCTGTTTTTTAAACATTTATTTATTGAGGTTTTAGCAATTTAGCGAAAGAGTTGCCAAAAGGGTTGGGTATAGTTATGTGTTCTTAGAATGTTTTACCACTATGTTCTTTTGCAATTCAATCATAGAATTGTCCAAAAATCTGTAAATATTGTTTAAAAATTTGGTAAAATACTTAGCAATAATGTTTTAGCATTGTGTTATCCATTTGCAAAACTGTCATTTGTTATTCGTAATTGTTTGGACAAAAATCACCAAAATGAAAAACGGCTAAGTGCTGTTTCGTTTGCTTAGGTATTGAATGAAAAGTGATACAATGAAGATCAGATGATTGATTGAGCGAAATAAGCCGAAAGATTTAAATAAGATACTATACATAATATACTATTCGTGGGAGCCTGTAATTGGCTATCGATAGTTTAATTAGTATTAATATTAGTATTAAGAGCTGTTGGTTCTCCTAAAATAATAAAATAAAATAAAATAATTTCTTAAATACCACTGTATAGGAACGAACAAGAGAAAATAAATTAAAAGTTACGCGAGCAGTTACTTTGATCCAATTTACCTTGACTGTTTTTAATTTCAGTAAGTTTGTTTTGGCATCTGTCATACATATCATAACGGGCTTCGTAGAATTTAGAATCTCATAGTTGAAACAAATTGATTTTTTGCAATTCATATGTTGTAATAGCAGTCAATGCGCACCAAAACTTGCAACTAATGCAAACTTTATCTAGAATATGCAGTTATATTTTTTATAACTAAGGCAGAAGACCGTCATTGATGGTAATGATGATCTTTAAGCATCAGTAGTAATTTTGAGTGCAGTCATTATTGATTGAAACGTTTTTGACACTACTTATTTCCTATTGTTATATAGCTTATACTCTACTCCCCAGTTAAGGAGAGAAAGACTTTAAACAAGAAATGTAAAATTCCCGTTCCTACGTCACAAAAAAGCCGACAAATTCATCACAATATTTGGAACAAAACAGGAGTTTGGGACGCAAGTAAACGGTAACAGAGCGGTACTTTCAAAGACAAGAAATTGGGCTAACGGAAAGAAAGTAGCCGGTTATAGGGCGGCTATAAACCTATTGTACTATTAGATCATAAACCTTCTATTTGTACCGTAAACTGATACTAACTGTATACAATAATGTAAACAAACGAAGAAAGGTACAGTTACATACAATCGGACTGCGAAATTTTATTGCACTAATTTGGTGCAAAAATTTCTTTCGGTGTTGTGAAAGTAGTGTTATCTATACTTTGGAAACCGTTAACTTTAGTACTGTAATTTAGAAGTTAACACCGTCATGTGCAATATGAAGATACCATTTAGACTATGAAGTGCAAAACTTTTAGATGTTAAGAATAATTTTGAAGATGCCTGAGGTTGTGAAGATGGATGGAACAATGGTAGTTTTGTAACCTAGTTCGTACCTAGTACAAAGTTTGAAAACCCATGTCAAATATTTGTTTATCACATATTAAAGTGGGACATTACAGTGTTATTTTAAACATTGTATAAAATTTTATCAAATCTTATAATAAGTATAATAGAAAAAGATAATGATAAAGTGTACCTACGTTTTCTTTTCCTCAGTTCAATTAATGATAGTTACGGGAAAACCTAAGACATATAAAGAGATTTTTTTTCACATAATATTATTCAACAAATTACATACCTAAATACATCTCTACAGTATAGACAATAAAGTCTACTACTGCTTATCTTGTATGCTGTGCTTCTAACTTTTTAAATTTTATAATGTCTCCCAAAACAGAACGGTAATTCCGTTATACCATAACAATTTCTCCAAGCAAAACTTTTGCGCAATAAAAATTTCTCCACTAAAAAATTCAAAATGCAAAAATATATCCATTAAAAATAGTTTTTATGCAATGTCTAGTCATTTGGCGAATATCGTAAAGTTGATTTCTAGTTCTCCTTTGCTCGAAAGCCGCTGATTGTTTCAAGTTTCCAAGCTTTACAATTCGGAAGTATCACAATGCAACTGCACAGTAGGACGAATTGCTTTATTGTATCCGAAAAAATGGTGTTTATGGCAGGACCATTGTCTCTATGCTCTATGAATAGTTCTAAAGGTGCCGATGGATTCACAGACACGCTTCTCTACCTATTTTTTATTGTGTTGCGTGCGCCACTTTTTGTATAGTTAATAGTTATGCAAAATTGTTGCTTTAGATTTTATGACCTGGACTAGTTTGCACTGCAGTCCTTGGAATGTTGGGAGATAAAGTATATTCGTACTACTCAATTTTATGCATCTTTAAAACAGTGAGAGATATGTCCAATCATAGTAGTTAGAATAATACGGTATTTCTATTGTATATTGTATTACTCGTTCAGTAATGCAACGACTACCATTTTTACAAATACGAATATTCATGTTATATTCAGCGCGAATATACGCAAAAATATATTTTATAGCGAAATGACAGACTATCGATCTATAAATAAACACATAATTTATTTTCAAATTTTTATTGTGACGAAAATGATCTAAGTAAATTTTGAAGTCATACATTTTCAGTCAAAAACTTACCTACTAATGTCCATCCCGAATCACGGCACGAAATTACCCAAAACATACTTATTCCTTTCTTGTATCCGCCCCAAAACTTGTCATTATAATCACCTCCCAGCTTATAAGCGTATAATGGAACTAATTTGTTGTTCAAACAAGGGGTCCTCTTTATACAAACAATATTGTTACGTTTGCAAAGCATTCTGTGTATTCCGGCACAACAAAATTATCATACTCTATCTTCATAGCTAGAGAGTTCATTTTACCATGACTCACTTGAGGGTCGTGGTGGATAAAGTGGTAATGTGAAACTCCAGGACATTTATTTGACACGAACCGAATTCATTGTCACAGTAAATGTGTTTTTGACAATAGATGTTGTAAGACTATCGTGATGTTAGATAGATGCTGAGGATTAATTTTAGTAGTCATTTGTGATTAAATTGAATGATTATTGATGGAGCAGTTAAAATAAGCTCTGATTAAGTCGTGTCGTGAAGTTGACGTAGTGAAAAAAAATGCTGACCAGCGTCGACTAATTTGGCTAAACATTTGGCTACGTCAAAATATGACATATTTAGTTGTTATGTTCCATTGTTAGTTTTCCGTTTGTCTGAAGGGGTAGGCCACACTACCAATAAGTAATATACTCGTACATAGTTCAAACGAAACGAAATGCCTTAAAATTTAAATCATCAAGATGCATTGGACTTAAAACTTCAAAACCATCAATGGAAAAGTTCATCAATGACAAAAACTGAACAACAGCTACCCAAATACTCGAAAATAAAATCCACAAAATACAATCCCGTACCACAATCACACTCGATTACACATCGAAGTACAACGACACGTATTTCAATACATTTCTCACTTCACCGTCGTTTGATCGAGTGACAGTGGTAACACGCAATGTTGGATAAGTGCGTTTTATAATGTGACGTAATTTCACGCCGTTTTGACTTTGAAAGAGTAATCGATGCTACTCGGATACGTGGAGACCACACAAGAGTTTAGGGTTCAGCTTTTTAAAGAATGTTTTTGGACATTGAAATAAATTAGAAAATGGCAAAGCAAGCAAAGACATGGCTATGAAAAAAAAAAGCCTTCAAAAACAATGGATTGTTAAAATAAAACATTACGACCATTTTTCACGATAATTTCAAGTCACCTTCGATGCTATGGCATAGTGCGTAAAATATTTTTTGTCTCATAATTGTTCCCTATGCCATCAATATTCTTGATTCATTCATTCATTTCAAGTAGGTTAGTGGCCAACCCTGGTGTCGGAGTTTTTAGACCGCCTAAAGGCCTCCGACATGGTCTGTGGATTGAAATAACTGGGACCGACTGCTTAACCTACCCTTCGAAGCACGGTAGTGCTCAGATATAAATGCCACCCATCCAAGCAGGACCCCGCCGCCCAAGAGCAACCGACCTACACGTTGCTTAACCATCGCAATGAGCTAACATAGCTTAATAATATATTATTAGGTACAGAACCCGCATAAGTTTTCATAAACCAAAAACCAATAGTTATTGCGATGACAACGGGTGTCGATTGTCGTTTGTCGCGGTAGTACTTACTATCACTCGCAAGTATTACGATAATCTCTCTTTTGACAAACAGAAGTAGAGAATGTACCATTGAAATCGTTTGCGCATTTGACAGTTCCAATTTTATGACCGTTGGATGTCAAAAGAAATTAAGTTGATGTAACAGAATAAGTGTGTAGGAGATAACAGTATTGATGATAAATGTGGAAGTATTATTGTTTGAAGCCTGTATTCATAGATTTTAATTGTATTTTTAAAACTAGGGTGTATTTTTTTGAACGCGTTATAGACAAAACTATAGACAACGTGAACGGTAGATAAATTGAAGGCTGAAGTTTAAAAAACAAAGGAAAGGAATGACACTCTATTCTAACATGACACTCAAAATATATTCCAAAAATACTTACTGATCTTTTGCAACTTGAAAATAAAAAAGTGCGATTATTTTCACAGATCTCCGCTTCAAAATAAACTCTTAGCTAATCCTTTGCAAAAACTTCTTCTTGGGTGGTCTCAAGTGGCGTCAGGACTTGCTACATCGGTTTTGTATGTTTTGGATCTATTTACGACTTTCAAGCCACAGCGAAATGTAAACCTTCACCCAGCATAAATAGGGTAAAAAATTGTCTAAACATACACTGGAGATCGTGCCCAAATATTTACTTTTGACTGTCTTTATGAATGAAATTTTCAACCCAAAGATATTGGTGTGTTTAAAACAAAGTATGCATAATATTATATTGGACACACGCTTGTGCAAATGGTTTGAGGAAAAGATGAAAGAAATATTCTTGTTTCTATCGTGCTGTCCTTCGTAGGTTTTCATAGACAATACTAAACAGTTTGAATTAAACACTGTTTTGATTGTAAGCACAGGTTCTAGTGTACAAAATCATTCTTCATTCAATCGTTTTTCTTTCATCTATAAATTAATAATTATGTATTATGATATGAAAAATATTTAACGATTTAAAGCAATTGCAAATGGAAGAAGGCAGTCAGTATTTGATTATTTTAAGTCAATAGTAGTATTAAAAATAACTCTCAAAGATTGTTATAAAATTAAGAATCTTGGTTATTTCTATAATTTCAAGTAACACCTTCATTCATTGTTAAAGCCTCGCCAACCGCAAATAAGTTAATCTAAAAAGTAATTCTACATCGTGTTATCACAGTGGTTGGTATAAGCAAATAATCCGTCGTGGACAGTGACGCATTAGTGATAACAGATGTGCTTAATTGACATATTAGATACACAGTGTTCTATTGTCCACTTCGGTAGTGAAGCGGTTACATCAAAAGGGGAAATAACCACTTTACACGTAATAGAGTTAAGCTGTGTGTACATTTTAAAATTAGTATTGCGCAAATTGTAAAAAGTTTAATAAGTAGTTACCTATGTAAGGTTAATGTAGGTATAGCGCTCGTGGCGTAGTATGACCAAGCGATGTCAGTTCATTGCGGTTGTGTAGCAACATGCAACTCACCCCTACTTGGATGGGTGGCCGATAGTGGCATTTCTATCTGAGCGCTACCGTGCTTCGAAGGCCCGTAAAGCAGCCGGTCCCGGTTGTTTCAATCATTAGACCATGCCGGAGGCCTTTAGGCGGTCTAAAAACTCCCGACACCTAGGTTGGCCACTAATCGAAATGAATAAATGAATGGTCATGTCAAACCTGGTATCGGAGGTTTAATATCGCCTGCCTTTACGCTCCGATATGGTCTGACGATTGAAACAACCGGGAGCGACATTTTTACGTACCCAGAGGGTACGGTAGCGCTGAGCACGGTAGCGCTGAGATAGACGAAAAAGACGGTGTCACATAGACGAATAATACAAACAGCTAATGAAATAACACATACAGTAGTTATTCTACACCACCGGTCTATTGGTTGCACCGTCGCGTCGCGCAAAAGCACGATGGTTTACCCTATCGACGGACGTAGATTTTGTTACAAGAAAATTCGTAACACCGATTCGTATGTTCACACCTTTACAATGTGACAATATAGAAAAAGCACTCGTAACTCGTCGATCACCTTCGGGTTCCATTACATTACAACACAGACACATTAGCCGCCGCATTTTACTTCAATTACTTTTAATTTATGAGATTTTAGCGATTGCATGCTGCAGTACAAGAAAGAAGTTTGGCAATGAGGTAAATTCTGACCAGCTTATTCGTATTTGATCTGTAACTAAAACACTATTTAAAGTGTTTTGTACCTTTAGCTCTTTGATTGCTAAAATACTGTTCAAAGCGTTTATAAATCAGGCCTTGAATATTACAATCTTAAAAACGGCGTTTACAATATTTTGTTGAAAGTGTGAGGATGGATGTATGTATGATGTTTGTTACTCTTTCACGAAAAAACTACTGGATGGATTTGGATAAAACTTTACAGTAATATAGGTTATACATCAGAATAACACATGGGATACATTTTATCCCGAAATTCCCGCGGGAACGGGTACAACGCGGGTAACGCCGTGGGGCATGATATTACTATGAACGTACTCGTAACACAGTAATACCGCTCTGAAACGCCCATTACTTGATCCAAAAGGGCTCTTTTTGATAACGTCTATTACAATTGACTTCGCATTTACCGATACTACTTACATTATCAACGTATTGATGTATGTTTCATCGGATTACGTTAGATAAGCTGCGTTTTAAAATGTTGTGACTGCAAAGTGTAGACTCACACGTGTGAAATTACTCGGTTAATCTTAACCTATTGAACTCGCTGGCTTGCGGCTTGTAAAGACGCTTATGAGTAGTAAGGCTGTAATGTCCCAGAGCTGGGCAAAGGCTTCTCATCTAACTTAAAATATCAGTATAGTGAGGAGGACTAGGCGTAATCACCACGTTTGCCTAATGCAGTTTGGTGATCGCAAACCATGGTTAAAAAGAAACATGTTTCCGCTCGACTCTGGAATTGAAGCCGGGACCTCAGTCTTAGCAGGCGAGTGCACAAACCCACTACAGACCACCGAGACGTTTAATATAAATAAATCAGTTAGTATTAAAATTACATATATCCAGGCTGTTTTAGTAGTGCAAATTTCTTCAATATTGATATAGGGATACGCAAAGAAAACACAAAACTCGCAAATAAGTAGTTAAATAGAAGCATCACCCGCGTCTGTGGACTTTTATCTTGACCAATATATAAAGCTGAGGACTTTGATTTTAGTATGTTTAAATCCGCTATTCTCAGAAACTCCCAGTGTGATTTGAATATATATTTTTTGGTATTGACTAGCCACATTCAACGGGGAGGTTCCTACGGAAACAGGCACAACACGGGTTAAACCGCGGATCGCTGCTAGTGTTTAGAATCAGCTCGTAACTATGTAGTAAAAACGTTTCATAAATGATACTTAAACAAGTCCAAAACCAGCCATGTTTTACTACATACATAGATACTGTCATATAATCATAACATAACTGAGGTTCAAATAATATCAGTACTATTTATTATCACCGAATCGGCAACATGAAACGATTCGCAGTAAATATATCGCTGTATTCCTGCTACCGTCCGTCCGTCGGTGACTTTACATCTGCTGTTATCAGCCGGGCGGCACTCTTTGATCTGTTATCAACGCTCAATATGAACGACCTACCTGGGTATTGTTTTGTTAATGTATCGAGTTACTATTTATGTTGTGACGTAGGTATTTGGTTCTGGAGGCGGTATGTGATGGATGATGCTGTTTCTATGTAGACTAGACTACAGATATTTCATTATATAAACGTATTACAAAATAATCTTATTCATTTATCTCTATATGACCTTCTCCGACTATGACTTCAACCTTGATCAACCGAAGCGGGCTATGTCACGACGTTATTTAAACAGATGTTTCTTTTCTCCAACTAACCAAACTAGGATATTTTTTCCGTCTTTCGTATTAAAATAATAATAAGTATTAACATGTTTGGGGAAACATAACTCATAAGATTAAATAAAATACAACTAGGTATGTAATTTAAAAAACAATTCCTTACATACTCGTATTGTACTAATTGTACTAATTGATTGATAATGCAATTTTCATGATAATTATTATTGAGTAGGTAGTATTGAATACTTTAAGACGTTTCTTATCACGAATTTCTCTATTGTTTATCGAATCAAAATGGCCGTCGGTACACTTTATAAACAGTAGTAAGACTTATGTTTTATCATAACTTTTCTAAGATTATGTTTATGTCTATCAATGAATCATATTTTTAGGAAATAAAACTTAATATCTTCTAAACGATGACGTCTTTGCTTTGTTACTTCCTTGGTATTTTTCGCACAACCAATGTTCTTTATTAAACTAACTAGCATAACTAACTATTACTTTATGTAAGTCTTCTTCTTCTTATCGAGTGGATGGTCAACTTGACCAATCCTGGTGTCAGAGTTATAGAGCCGCCAAAGGCCTCTGACATGGCTCATGTAACGACTACTATCCGTAGAAAGTAACCGGGACCGACGGCTTAACGTGCCCTCCGAAGCACGGAATCATCTTACTTTTCGGGCAATCAGGTGATTCAGCCTGCAATGCCCTGACCAAACTGAGGTCAGTCTCACAAAGTGATTTTTGTGAGATATCCCCACCGGGAAGTAAGTAAGTAACTTCCGTTAGTGTCGGAGTTTTTAGACCGCCTAAAGGCCTCCGGCATGGTCTAACGATTGATGCAACCGGGACCAATTTAAAGTGCCCTCCGAAGCACGGTAACGCTCAGATAGAAAAGCCACTATCGGCCACCCATCCAAGTAGGGGTCCAGCTGCACGTTGCTTATCAATCGCAATGAGTAAACATCGCTTAGTCAAACTACGCCACGAACGCTATAAACTAATATTACTTTGTAAGAGTAGTAAATAAGTAGTAACTAACTAACGTACAGAAAACAAATTAACTAATCTATCTTTGAATCAATGTTCAATTAATATTGTGTGAATTGTTTTACAAGAAAAATGTAATGGTCCCTTTGCTAGGCGAAGGCCTCTTATCTCACTGAAGACATCAGTACAGTGAGCAGAATAAGGCATAACAGAAAGTAAGTAACATTCATCAGCATTTTGTTTCCATCCATCATACTAGGTAGGTATAATCTCTAAACATTACACAACTACATACACACACACACCAAAAACTATTTGCATTGCCAAAACGTAGGTATCCAAAGATTTAACAAGAAAACCAAAGTATTGAGCGTTCTAAGAACTAAGTCATTATCTCATCTGCAACGAGAGTAGGTAAAACAAAACTGCCTTCTATTATTAGTAGATACTTTACCATTTACCAGGGAAACTGGCCGTTTCAAGTGATAACAGATCACGTTATCAGTCCTACCTGAGAGCGGCGTATCAAAAAAATGCGGTGGCAACTGACTTGACTAATACTATTACTAATACTATTGTATGTAAGTAAACAATAATCGTAATGTTTACTGTCGGTGCTTTGTCGGCGTTTTTGAAGGTGACTAGCCAGTGTCATAACAACGACTTTACTTCTTTAGCAATTTGCCGTTGATGCGTTTAAGGAGATTGTGGTGTTTTGCAAATGTAAAATAGTAGTTTAGGTTCGCGAAAATATTGAGAAATACACGCATTACACTGTCGCAAGCAAAATTATTTAGGCGTCTCAAGCATCTATTGATGAATTGATGAATATTCGTAGCTATAAAAAGAAATTGTTTCATGCATACAACCTTGTAGATTGATAATGATAAGATACTTAGTTAGCAAAAGAGCAAAGATAGTGAAAGGTATAGCTATGCAGACCTTATCATTACATAGTATAAAACAAAGTCGCGTCTGTTTGTCTGTATGCTTAAAATCTTTAAAATTACGCAACGGATTTTGATGCGGTTTTTTGTAATAGGTAGAGTGATTCAAGAGGAAGGTTTTTATGTAAAAAATTCCCGAGATTCCCACGGGAACGGGCACAACGCGGGTAAAACCGCGGGGCGCTGCTAGTTTTCTTTAAAAGAAGAACATCGAGCATTTCAGAACTTGGTTCTATTTTTGCTGTTATAACGATCCTTGGCGCAATCCTTGAACCGAACATAATTACTTACTTATCTACTCAGAGGCTACCATAGTATAAGGTTATAAGAGTTTATCATACTATCGACATCTACTATAGAAACAATCAGGTTCAGTTTGTACTAATTATATGAGGCTATGTCGGAGGCCCAGAAGCGTTCTTAAAACACCAACACCAAGGCTAGCTACTAACTACACGATTTACTAATTATATTTATCAGGTACAAACACAACTCCTTCCTTATCCACATAAAAATATGGTTAATTCCAAAACATTACGTCACAAATAAAACAAGAGTACTCTCATCATTATTCGGCCTTTCCGTAATCCTGCCAATTAGGAAATCACCTTGTTTACTCTTTTGATAATTTTGGTCTGTATTTACCTTAACTATTACCTACCTGTAAGTGATTAAGCATAAGACACACATAGTGCGGCTTCAAACCGGTTGAGGATCGCGTTGTATTTCATGGATTTGTTTTAAACGTCTCACACTATGAAAGATGCCTTTTGCAGTTACAGTGGGTCGCAACTTACAAATACAACGAATACAACGTCACGCGACCCGCACCCGACTCGCACCCTTACTATATATTGTGTGTCGCTTTATCGCGGAGCATATGAAACTAATTTCTATAATACAGGAAGTATGAAAGTATTTGTCAATACCAATAATGTTTATAACGTTTTCAAAAAGGTTTAGTGACGTTCCACTCTTACCTCACCTCTCACTATACCTCTTTCCTCTATAGAATAAATTGTCTTTGGCAGTAAAATCGATGATCAAGAATCAGTTACATGAGTCAGATTAAAGAAAAAGTGTCTGTCATGTCGTATAGAGATGTGAAGGAGTTTGCACTGAATAGGAATAGATGGAGAAGTCTGCGTCGGACTCACCGACAAGAGCCTTGCTCTTAAATGTATAATGATGAGGAAAATCTATATTTGTTTTCATTCCCAATCAATAACGAACGAATCTTCTGTATTCAAACAAACATTATCTCTGATTTCAATCTCTATCTACTTATAAAATGTTTTAAAAGGTCATTTAAAGCCAAAAGAGATCTCATTTAAAAGCAATCACATAGCGTTCTTTGAAGCATGAAACTTAATTAGTGCTGTTTTACAAGCAAATCTGATATGCAAATGTAGTTTTAGTTGCAATGCAAAGTGTAAAGGGGCTAACTAATGGAATGAGTTTAACAACAAATGCATCCTATCCTACTAATATTATAAATGCGAAAGTTTGTGAGGATGGATGTTGTATGGATGTATGGGTGTATTATGTTTGTTACTCTTTCACGAAAAAACTACTGGACGGATTTGGATGAAACTTTACACTGATATAGGTTATACATCAGGATAACACATGGGATACATTTTATCCTGAAATTCCTGCGGGAACGGGTACAACGCGGGTAAAGCTGAGGAGCCCGGCTAGTCTTTAAATAAATTCGTAGCTAGCAATGGATGGACGTAAACTCGAAAAATGTAATTACCTTATAGTGTAAGTAAAGTAAGTTTGAGTAGAAAAGTGGCCAACTTTGGCGTCGAAGTATTAAAAAGCTTAAAGGTTCCGACATGGTCTAACGATTGAAACAACCGGGACCGAATGTGTGACGTGGCCTCCAAAGTACGGTAGCGCTCAGATAGAAATGCCAGCCAATCTTATTAATGACTAGCTGTGCCCTGCGGTTTCACACGCAGCGCCCCCGTTCCCGTGGGAATTTTGAGATTTTTATTCCCTATAAACCTCACGGAGCCTGAGACCTTTCCAACGAATGCAAAGCCGTGGAAATCGGTCCAGCCATTCACGCGTGATGCCGTGACCAAGGAAAACGGGTTTCATTTTTATATATATAGAAGATTGTTGACGTTTCCCGTAGGAAATCCGGGATAAAATGTAGCCTATAGCCTTCCTCGATAAATAGACTATCTAACAGTGAAAGAATTATTCAAATCGGTTCAGTAGTTTCTGAGATTAGCGCGTTTAAACAAACAAACAAACAAACAAAACAAACTCTTCAGCTTTATAATATTAGTATAGATGCAGTTGATTAATCAGAATTATTAGTAGGTAGTACTTACTTAGTAGCATTGTTAATTAATAGTTTATCAAGCATATACTACGCACCATATTAGTATACTAATGATGTAGTTATGTTTTGCTAATGAAGGTATTTTAAATGTCCGTATTAAATAGGTATTAGGCGATGGTGATTGCTATCTGAGCGCTGCCGTGCTGTGCTTCGGAAAACACGTTAAAAAGTCGGTCCCGGCTGTTTCAAATGTCAGACCATGCCGAAGGCCTTTAGGCAGAATCTACTCGAATTATCTAACTTCAAGTTATCTAACACCATCTAGACAAAATTAGTCAGATAAAAAACCTTGAATTTTTGAAACGAACTCGAGGCAGCCGTCAATTATTTAATTTATTTACTCTAAACACAAGGAATTACCTACACACTCTCTAATATTTTTACAGTTTTATCTTTACAGCACGCACTATAAACGACATTTGAAATCCTAAATAATAAAAATATGATGATAAGTCAGTCTCACTATAATAAACAGAAGCTGGTTATAAATATTTTAATGGTTATAATAAAGTGAATTAATTTTATAATGTACGGTACTATATTTTAGACAATTCTACGTCGTACTAATATTATAAATGCGAAAGTTTTTGAGGATGTACCTAGTACCTACATATGCATATTAATTGTAATGTTATGTAGGTGTGAAGTTTGCTACTCATTCACGAAAAAACTACTGGACGGATTTGGATGAAACGTTACAGTAATATAGGTTATACATCAGAATAACACATGGGATATATAAAATCCCGAAATTCCCACGGGAACGGGTACAATGCGGGTAACATCGTGGGGCGCGGCTAGTGACGAATATTGATGATAATATTCAGCAAAACTCATACGCATATGCGTTGTGTTACATGTAAATTATTATAATGCTTGGTTTGTACCTACTCATGTACTGTATAATTCGATATTTGAAATGTTAAGTTAACGTGTGGCCCATAAAACTCAAAACTCGAAGACTCACAGATCAAAAATTATTACCTATATTATTATTATTATGTAAGCCTTGGGTGTCCCAATGTTGGAAAAAGGCCTCCCTCCATCGTTTCCACTTCTCTCTATTTAGAGCTTCACGACGCCAACCAGGCAAAAAGTCGAGTTCATCTCGCCATCACATCAAAAATACCTACTTGAATTTATTATACGTTGTCGAGTAGTCATCGTGTGAGTATGAAGCTTTATATAGGTATTATGTTTCCTCTCTTACTGCCGCTCTCAGATACGTCAATTAAACCAACACTTAACTACCTAGGTAATTTACGTATTTTTTTTTCATTTCATATCAAAATCTGAGTTCGAGCGGTAAAGCACATTCGGTTTTAATTAATTAAAGGGATACCTATAAAGTATTTCATACTGATGTAAGTACATTGAAATGTCTGTTTATTTGGAGAAGTGAGGCACTAGAAAAACATCGAACTATTTTAATACATTTTATATCTCCATCAGTGTATATTATCAACCTTAAGTAGGTAGGTAACTATCGAATAAAATAAATCACATAAAAAACGTCATACTCAATTAAGATGAAGCGTTCAACATACCCACTTATTCACACTATCGTTAAAACTTAATGAGTACAACATAACTTCTAGACTCAACAAGGTGTCTTATAGCACAGCCGGCTAACCCGTCACTCAGCCTACTCAAACTGTCCTAACTCCTAAAAAAAGGCACTTCATTTCCTACCCAAACAGTAAAGCAATAAGGTTTAAAATTGGTTGGTAGTGATGTTGTATTTGGTATTGTAAAGCAGAGTGCAGTATGTTTGCGTCGGCGCTTTTGATCATGTCCAACAAAAGGGTTCCGACTAGTGTCGTGTGTCCTATGCCTATCCGAATGTTTGCGTATGCGCATCAAAATGTGTGGATCGTGTAGTAATACACCTCTAACGATGGCTTTGTGTGACTTGGAGATTGAAGTGAGTGTTGTGTAATCTGTGATGGGTTGTATGAGAGTGGTGTGTGGTAGGTATATTCTGAGTTGTTTAAATACTTTTTGTGGTTCAAAAAGTTCATTTTGTTTTTATGGGTACTGATTTTTATTTTAATCATTTGAATTTAATTCTAAAACGGAGACAATTTGAGGAATGAAGTGGCTTAATTAATTTCTATCAGTGACATTGAAATCATTTTTATAAATAGGATATTAAAGCTTTGTTTAAAAAAGTAATTTACTTTGACAGGTTTCCATAACGTACCAGTAAACGTACCAGTAAATTCATAAAATGGACAAAATGATTACATAAAAAATAGGCACTCTTTTCTACTGGGAACTCTACTTAATACTCTACAAGAAATTAGGCTATTAATTATTGAATATACCTAATTAAATTAAGGATACTTTAGTAAACATATACTTGACCTTCGCCTTTTAATAGCTAGGTACCTACTAATCCATCAGTGTAATTGTGCAATTATATGAAACAATTAACTAAGGAGGTACTTCATATAAATTACTTACTGCGTACCTATTTACCTTTTATTTAATGTATCTATGTTTAACTTTCTACGGATAGTAGTCGTTACCATGAGCCATGTCAGAAGCCTTTGGCGGCTCTATAACTCTGACACCAGGATTGGTCAGGTTGACCTTCCACTCTATGAAGAAGAAGAAGATTTAATGTATTTGGTTGGAACTGTACTTAAATTTCACTTAGGTAAAGTCGAATACTGAAACACAGGATTTTATAATTATTTAATAAAATCATGTGACATAAATTCTATTAAAATCATGACCAGTAACTACTAAGTACATTTTGTCCATAAAAAAACCTTTCAAACAGATTAATAATTATATTATGTATCCATTCCATGCTTTAATAACAAGGTTAGGTATACAAACTTCGTAGGAGCTTTAAGATGCCACAGACACTTTTTGCGTTTAAAGTAAAGATATTATTACTCTAAGTTAAGCTTAAAGCTCTATCCTCATCATAGAGTAAGTTAACAAAGTTATAAGCTCTGCTCCAATTTAAGGCAACGTATTAGCCAATGCTAGTAAATGTTGTAGGTAATATAACAATGAGCGAATACTGAATAGCAACAACCTAGTTTCCAAGTTACATAATCCAGTTCAAACATCAGAATCAGATTTCACAAACAATCCTGTACCGGCCACAATGGACTGTATCTTGTAATACGCGTTTTATCTCAATAGAGATACAAATTACAATGAGTCTACGAATCCGTGTACTACAAAGCTGATACAAAGACTTGCCTACGAAACAAAATTACGAGAGCAATCCGCTCACCTAATAGCTTCACCGGGCCCAGTTGTGTCACCAAAAATTTGTATAGCAAACGTAATTTCGAAACGATATACGTTCCAATCTTACTTTGACAAAGTCGCAACGAAACGTGCTGTTGTATATTTGTGGAACCTAGTCGTTTTAAAAGGGTGAGTGGTTGAAACAATTCGCGATGTTACCGATCGATTCTGTAGGCAGTGCTAGGTAAGCTCCGCCTTTTTGGGAGGCGCGTTGCTGCCTCGGAAGTCGAGACAGGCGCCCGGCGAAGCGGTGCGTTTGATGAGTCTCCCCTCTCTACACGCAAGCGCAGGCCCCGATAGCAAACTCACACAATCTCATACCGCGTCGTGCGCTCTCTCAAGCCGGTTGGCAGTCACAAACCGGTTTGCCAGTGACGTTACAGGTACACAGTGTGACACCAAAGTGAGTTAGGACAGTGCCCTAGTGTTGTTGTTTTGAATGAACTGTTTTTCAAACATGGAAGATAAGCCGTACAGTGTTGATAGTTGCGATGATATTAATATCGAAGAAGAGGAAGAACACGTTGAGGATAATCATAGTAAGTGTTTTGTTTTTATACCATAGATGTCATTTGTTTTTTTTTTTATTTAATTTTCTCTTTGGTGTAGTTTATGATTAACCATCAGTATATTTCAATTATTTAATCTCTTTTAACTAATCAATCAATTTTATACCGAATTAAAATCAATTAGCAAATTCGAATGTTACCAGTTCTAAGTATTAACGTTTATTTTATTTGCCTCTTTAGGTTATCCACCTGACTTTCCAATCGAGGCCCTGGTAAAGCTGGAGCGACCCTCGCCTCCGCTGCCGACGCCGCCTCACACCCCTACAGACGACACACCCCCCGCTGTCGTCATCTCCAGACACCAACCTGGCTGGACCCCACCCCAGCAATACCCAACCTACCCCAGACCCGTGCAGACCCCGTACTACGACAAAGTGCCAGTACAATACAACCCAGCAATGTCTGCGTACATGCAAGCCCAAGTGGCGACCCTACCACCTTCTGCGCCGTACCACGCAATGTTGGTCAACCAGTGGATTAGAAACGCCGCATTGTACCATCACACGATGCGGTACCCCGGAGCGATGGCACAAAGACTCCCCGGGAGGAACCCGCCGCCAATGAGAGCCCCGGGTGTCGCCGGAGCGAGACCAAAGAAGCAGTTCATTTGCAAATACTGCCATCGTCAGTTCACCAAGTCCTACAACCTGCTCATCCATGAGAGGACACATACGGATGAAAGGCCCTACTCTTGCGACATCTGCGGGAAAGCTTTCCGAAGACAAGACCACCTCAGAGACCATAGGTAAGCTACATATATTATGTTTATAGCCTAAAGTTTTAATACCCATTAGTAACTTGATAGTAGTGTAACTAACACTGATGAATGTGTTTGTAATGTCCATAAATAAAACGGCGAAGAGTTCATTTATAATTGAAAGTTTTCTTCTAATACTAACAACGTGATTTAGTACGTGTTTCATCGGAGTATTATTGTCGATGATAAGAGAGAAAAAAAAGGTTTTAAAGTGTAAACCTTTTTGTGAGGTCGCGGGGCCGCACGCGCGCCCCTGTAACCGGTTCTCGTGCTTTACGATCACCATATCTGTCTTGCTTCGCCGTCGAACAAATTACACGTTATATTTCTTCGCTTTTACGAGACTTTAACTTTTTCTCTTTTATTATTCGGTATATATTAACAATCTAATGTGTCTACATTCGAGATTCACTTCAATGTCCATTCAACGTTCATTACATTGTCGCCTATTGAGTCATAAAGATTTGTGTATACGTTTGTGGGCTCTGTCCCTAATAACAAAATGTGAACTATAGACTTATGATTGTTTTCTTTTCTTTCCAGATACATTCATTCAAAGGAAAAGCCTTTCAAGTGTACTGAATGCGGGAAAGGGTTCTGTCAATCCAGAACATTGGCCGTCCACAAGATCCTGCACATGGAAGAATCTCCCCATAAATGCCCGGTTTGCAACAAGAGTTTCAACCAAAGATCGAACTTGAAAACTCATTTACTTACCCATAGTGATGCGAATAAACATCATTTGGAGCACCTCGAGGGTTGTCAAGAGGTATCTTCGACGAGTCAGTCTGACAGCTCCCTTCTAGATCTTTCTCACAAGCCGTCGCCGCCTCCTGCGCCACAACAAATTCAACCATTAGTAAGCCCTCATCAATCCCCCGTAGAGGGATCGAAAAGAACTCTTGGCTTTTCAATAGAAGACATTATGAAGCGTTAAGTTAGTTTAAGTGTAGTTTAGTGTAAATATTTATCGATTCGAGGCTTTTCTAGGAAGATTACGATTGTCACTTTTCGTAGTATTGTTAGTCACTTCATCTTTCTATTTGCCAAAGATTTCATTGACTGATTTGTTTTTTCTTGGGCTAGTATCTTGATTAATTTAATTTTCTCTGATGTAGTATGATTAAGCATGTATCATTGCCTTTTCAGTATTGTGAGTTGTAATTTTATTGTGAATCAGGATGATAACTCATTTTAATGTACAAATAGTATTAAGTGATAGCAAGAAACTTAATTTTACTGAATTTGTGTTTCAACTCGGATCTTCTGTTTCAAGACTGATATTGTTTTAGTTTTTGTTATGTTTTCTTAGAGATTTATTTATTGTGATAGCTTATTTTAGGCCTTGAATAGTCTAATGTAAATTACCTAAAGTTACCTAAAAGTATTACCTAAAAGTTAAGTCACTTCATTCCCAAAAGTAAGGCTATGACTTCAATAACCCTTTTTTGATTTGAAAAAGGTATTACATGTTTAAGTTTTTTATTTAATTTTGTATGTCACCAAATATTATATTCTGTAAATAATTCGAATATTGTCGCAAAGATTCCTTTTCGGCAAGATAATTGTATAAATCTCTTGTAAATATAGTTTTAATTAGTTATTAAATTGAGGCTAATGTTTTAATTTAAACCATATAAATGAAAAAAGAAAAATTTGAACTTAATTCTTATAATTGTTTTATTCTCCCAAAACATACGAGAACAATTTAAAATGGCTGCAATAAACAAAAAAACATATATTTTAAGAAATTAAGCTAATTAAAATAAAAAATCATACAGTGTATCTAAGGTTCTAATTACCTATACTTACTCATTATTAAAAAACTAGAGTCAACCCTAAGATTCCTAATTTAAAGTGAACATGTCTATGAACAATATTAAACTATTTCACTACATAAACAGACTGTAGGTAGATAAAACCATAAACTAACAGAAAGGGAAAGCATTAAAAATTAACCTCTGGCACGCCAAGCCTTTTCGAATTGACCATTAGACGTAATGTATGAGCCTACGAGTAGAATCGACGCCGTAAATAAGGGCAGTTGGCTAAAACTATAAGTTCAACTCATCTTTACGCGGCTATGTGTGAGTAAAAAAAACTGCGTGCAAAAAGTAGCGGTAAGAACATTGTCTTGTAATATTGTAATTGTCAAACAAATGAAAGTTGTGTAATTACAAATGTACGCACACATCGGTTATGTGCCTTATTTGGGTATCGGTATTTCGTATCTACTCAGGCTTAATCCCCTACTTACAATACATACAATATGTAGGTAAGTAAACTAACGGAAGATACACGCAATCATCTTTAGCGTATAATTATGAAAAATTAAGTACTTACCTACATACCTATAGCATTTGATTTTTAGACAATAATTATTATGTCATAATATGTGATTACTTAAGTTACGGATAGACCGTGTGTAATTTTTATAATAATAGGTATCTTTCGTGAATAAGTGAAAAAGAGAAAAAAAAAATATTCATAGCACAAGTAAGGGAACACAAGGTCAGAGTCAGCGGGTAGCAGTACGAGAGAGCTCTCTCCTAAGTTCAAGTAAGGTTCAACAATACTTACAAACTTTTTCTTTTAAGCAAAAAAACTTGCCTTAAATGTTAATATCGAATCAAGTGCCAAATCTCATGGTCCCTATTCTAAACAACAGAAAAGTTAGCAAACCATAGATCGTGCATTACCGTTCGGCCGTTTAAAATTTATTATAACATACGAAATTATAATTATAGGTTGAAACCTCGTATGGGTGTGCTCATGTGATAGTACATTGAAATGTAACGGGTTTTTTCATATTTAATTATTTGCAAACTATATGTGGTAATAGTTAGGTCAAACCTACACAAGTAATAACTTAATAATAACGTATTAATTATATTCTATGTATGTGTGCTTGCTTAATTATAGGCCTCGCTTCGCATCGAGTACTGAAATTAAACTTTTTATAAAAACACTAGCTGCCCCGGCAAACGTTGTTTTGCCATATAAATTTAGGGGTGGACTACCCAAAACATTTAGGGAGATGAAAAATAGATGATGTCCGATCTTCAGACTTACCCGATATGCATACAAAATTTCATGAGAATCAGTCGAGCCGTTTCGGAGGAAACTACAAACACCGCGAAACGAGTATTTTATAAATTAGATAGTGTCTGAAAGTTCAGTATAAAAGTAGTTAGCAAAAATGGACAAAAATAATTCCACCCATTAATAACTAAGCATTTTTAACTCGCTTATCGCTTATTTATTGAAAGGAGGTAGAGCTATTTAAATGTGTAACGACAGAGACAAAAGTATATTGTTTATTATTGTTACTGTGTACTTTTTAATTATTAGATATTTTTTAATAATTTACGCATAATAAACAAAATTGTAATTAAATCATTGAAATACACACGACAACTATAATTCCTTCTATAAACAAAAAATTCCCGACTCTACCACATGTTGGTTCTGAGTCAAGTGACGCCATCTGTGTTATTTGCGCGGAACTATAAATTGTCAAAGATCCCAACGCGATGTCGCTACGCGTATTGAATGTGATGGAAACGTATTGATTTGGAGAGAACTTAGGTAACTATGTTACTTATTGTCGCTGTAGTTCAGCATTTTGGGAATATACTTAGAGTGTTATTAAAAATGATTAGATGAAAGTTAAGAGTGGTATTAAGCGGTACTTAATGTAATAAAAGGTGTTTTTTTATTATTCCTTTTTTAAATCAATGAAAAAAAAGTAAAAAATATAAATTGTTAAAATATCTTGCGCATCACAACATTGCCAACCTTTTGGTGAGTAAAAAGTTTGAAAAAAGAATCGTTTATAAAAATGTTACTTTTAAAACAAAATTCAGCCTGACCTATAAATCGTTATTCTTTTGTTTCGATTGTACAAAACTCCGATTCCCGGTAATCGATGCGAATCGACTGATTGATGTTTGTAGATTAACTCTCGCTTGCAATTTTGCAGTCAATGAAAATTGCAACGAATACACTGATTGAGGTCTAATCGCGAAGAGGATTCGACGCTTTTCCCATGACTATTTAGAACCCCATTAAACTGTTACGTCCAATTATAGGATTAATCCAATTATTGTTAATCTTATTTTCTTTTAACATTGATACGATTAAATGGTTGTTTTCGAATTACGCTCTCTGATCTCTGCGCCTATTTTGACGGTCGTCAATTGTTTCTTTTGGTTCCAGAAATTCTCGTGGAATTTTGATTTATTTCCAAGGCATCAAACTCTTTTCTAGGTATGTAGTAACCGCTTGCCTCGACCATATAGAAACGGCATGTCGTACGTAATATAAACATTTATACCTACATCCGAACAAATTCACACATGATCAAAATAAGTCCAGGAAACATTAAACATTAAATCGTGTACCTTGCACATTTTAGTTGGTTTGCCTCGGTTGACCTTTGAGCCATTTTTTTTTGTTATAAAAATGATATCTACCAAAAAAGTGGCCGTAATTTCTACATACCAAACAATCACATCTAATGAAGATTGCATTTGACCAGAGGCGAGTCGTAACGTTCACCTGAAGTAGCTCAGACCCTACTTTGGGGTATTATGCCTAATTTATGACCTCTCAAGCTATAATACGATACACAGTTTGAAGAAGATTTATGTGCTGTTCAAGTGATGCGCCGATGGGCCTAAAACAAAAGTTTTGGGGTATACAACTGAATGATTTATGGAGAGATAAAGTATACGTATCATTTGATTTTTTATTTGGAAATTGGAGATAATTCTGTTAGGATGATGGGGAAATGAATTTATGTGCTACTACAAATATAGGTGTATGGCTATAAATTTTGGAGCGCAACCAATTGTTTTTGGATGTACGGTGAAGGAGTAAAGGTGGCTCGCTAGGCGACAGGCCGCGCCAGGTGCTGCACCGCCTGTGTAAGCCTGTCGCGGCCTGTAATGAGCGCTCCCACGGAAGGCCTTTTCAACCTTATAGGCCTTTTAGGCAAATCGTAGAAAGAAAAGTATTGAATACTCTCCGATCTGCAATAACTCTAGTGTGATGTGATGGTAATATCTTATTTTCTTAACTTTAGGTCTAATGACATCAGTATCATGGTCCAATTATTTTAATCAGTAGATTATGTCGTTTCCCTTCAGTTCATCAAGGTTTTCTTGACGTTCGGGTATGGATCCCTATTTTTTTTTGGCAAAAATGTAGCCTGTGTCCGTACCTAAAGTACGTATACTTTACCAATTGGTGAAAGATTTATTTTATTCAGATGAAAAGTTCCGAAGATTAGACCGGACATAAAAACAAACAAACAACATCATAAACAAAGTTTACCTCTTTGTAATATTAGTATAGAAAACATTCCCTACGCAATGCAAAGTTACGTCAGAGATACCTTACCTATACTATACCTATTAGGGAAGTAAGTACATTGAAACCCGCATCCATACCACCAGGTGGCACCCCTCACGCAACAATGATTGACACCTGCCAATCATCGGTTATAATCGGCCGTCATCGGTTTCATTCGGCCAATTACGACCAAGTCGCACCCACATCAATGATGAAACGTAAAGTGTAGCTAATGCAGGGGTCGCAATGACACGAGACTATGTTTATAATGTTATGGTTTGTGGGGAGGTTACTGTCATGTCATTAATACAATTTTAGTGGTTAATTCTTCAACACTACATTTATTGGATGGACCATATTGTGTTTTTTGGTTGTTTGAATTTCTGGGTCATACAAGAATTTCCAAGATAAATGAAGGCCAGATTTAAACCTCTATCTGCCCGATTCAGAGACGAACCCAGACGGACCCAGAGAATAAAATAGACACTTAACTAATAAAATTGATATATTTTTTCATATTATATATCAAAATCACTCATTGAATTTCTACTTTATAGTAGTTTGACGTCTCCGAGGCGTATGATATTTCAAACTAGGAGGGTTTGCGTCTAATCAACCGTGTGTGAATTTGCCCTGTAAATGTTTATTGATTTATTTCAACCGATTAACTACACACTTCATTTCCTATGATGTATTTTGTTAGAAGGATAAGCATATATTCTTCCGTATATCAAAAAGGTTAGAGTATTTAACATATCACGAAGTTCTCCTATGATATCAGCATCTGAACAAGTACCAATCAAACTTATGTATCCTTAAAATATTATATTTTATCCGATCCACTTAAATTGAAATAATTATTAGAACATATAATCTTCTATAATTCTCCACGGAAGACGCAAAATTAAATTTATTTCTTACTTGTCAGCCATAGATATAATTGCCCTCATTCTGATATCCAATAATTATAATCCTACTTTAAAAATTATCAGAACTATAACGGACAATTAAAATGAGTTTCGAAAGGGTAACATCACAAGTAAAACATTTGGCTTCGCCTTCCTTCTCAGTAACGCAGGTAAAGCGAAAAAATAGAAAATTGACGCTTGATACAAGCGTATAATTATAGGAGATCAAAAATCTTGTGCTGAACATTTTAGGTCAGTTATTAAATGTCCGATTTGAGGCAAATGTGGTTATAATAGATGTTGGTCGAATGATACGGGTTAGTGATGGCCCGTGACTCCTATGACTGTTATATTGCTTCTTCAATGGTAATTTTTATATATTTAAACCTTTTTTTCTAAAAACAATCGAAATGATTCAAGATTTAGACCACTTTGAAAGGATTAACCGTGAAGGTAAGCTTTTAAAGCGTTAACTAAATTATTGTATATCAGTCACGGTTGTTTTACATAATAGTAATGTACTGCCTTTTGCAATTGTTAAAATAATTAATCTTGTAGAACTAATTAAAGATCACATAATATGATGTAAAGGAGCCGAAACGTCAAATAAAAATGTAAAATAAAAGCGAAGTGTATCCGTAAACGTAGTTTCAATTCAAAATGAGCACTGTTCGCTTAAACCAAAAAAAAACAATATGATGTTATTGTTGAAAACGTACAAATTTTTATCACTTCCTCAAAAATCAGTTTTGGTGTCGGTGTGGCATCAATAATACTTTTAAAAGATAGGTAGGTGCCTCAAATTTGGTTTTATTTAAAACTTGATCTAGCTCACCTATTTAAGAAGGATCTGAAGTAAAGTATAACAAAGGTCTTTATAAAATCTAAGCTCACTTAATCCCAACACTACGACAGGACAAACTCCCGACTATTAACTAAAATAAAATGTGCAATTCTGCGGTTACACCATTTTTTATCTTCGAGACGTGCCTTCCGTTCTTGAGCTCAGTTATTAACCAAAATAAAAGAACATTCTGAGGGATGATTTCATTTTTGTAATGAATGGTTTGTGACATTCAGATTCTTATAATTGTAGGGGATATGACAGATTTATGTCCCAAATATTATTAGTTAAAACTAGACAATTATGTCTAATAGGATTTTAATTTTTGCATTCGTTGTGGTGTTATTGTTGTGATGCATTTTTGTTTTGATTTGATTTGGCCACTGGCAGATATTAGGAATTTTTTTAACTAAATTTTTTGGATCAATTCCTTTTTGAACTATGTTCTACTATGTTAATATCATTGTTATTTATAACACTGTTCTTGTATTCTCCAACATACTTATAGCTTTGTAGTGATCTCTTAAGGCAGAGAAAAAACAATGCTCTTCATATTAATCAATGAGACAATAATATTAATGCGTTCACCGAATTTCTCTACGAGCATCAACGTTGTCTTCGTACTAGACGTTCCGTTAACTGCGGTCACCTAATTAGGTGACAGGTGCTGTCATTCATCGTCATTTACCATATCCTCATTTATGTATCAGTTTGTATTATGATCTAGGTTATCAGATATTCCTATTTTATTTTCTGAAGGACCAATTAAAATCTTTTATAAGGAAGGAAACCCAATGTGATCAATATTGGAAACTCCTAATTTGTCCAAAACTACCTAACACGTTGTTTCTTGTAACTTGATTAAATGAAAGTCTCATACGTCCTTACAAAATTCTCCGAAAAATATTAAATTATGACTAAGTTAGGCGCCACCGCCGGAGACTTCTGTCGGTAGTAGCTCATTATAAACATAGTATCGGCATCATTTGACCATATTCTGTAACCGCAAACTAATCATACAACGTGTTATTATACCTTCATTTTACGAGAGCCTTATCCCGATAGATAGAAATGGGAGTAAGTTGATTACAGAGTGTCCTTTTTGGGAGTTGAAATGTGCCTACTCTACAATGCACTCACATATTCACAGTTTAAATTGTGCTTCTGTAAAATAAAGATCTGGTAACCTACGAGTAAAACAGATCTACAGATAATTTAGTAAATCGATGGTAAATCTTTTAATCTGAATAATTTTACAATTCTTGGGACCTTTGCTCAGCAGTGGGACAACATAGGTAAAAATAAAATATAAACAAATCAACACATTATAAATATCGTGATGCTTCATAGTTCTACTTAAGAGTTTTTTTTAGAAATTATTTTATAGAAATGTTATAGAAAATAGATTTATTTCTTGCCTTATTTTATTGTATTATCGTCTAAGGACTCCAAATTTTAATATTAAATTAACTACCAACTTAATGTAATGCCACATCTACGACTTAAGATTATTCTTTGACAAAATTGTAAGGTGTTTGTATTGGACACGACAAAAATTATGGCGTCCTTTTGCGGTACACATTTTGCGGACCACCTATTATTAGTTGGAGTAGAATTAGGTGAAAAAAAAGATCAAAGTTTTTTGCCATCTATGAATGAACGTTTTAATGGTCACGGGTGCAATTTATTATTTCATTTTAAATTCGCAATGAAGTGTGTAATTATATTGCTTTGACTGTAGCAGTTATTTTTTTACGGATGAATAGCAATTTGTTTAGTTTAATCATAAAATAATTGTTAAATTGCCTAAAATACACCACTACGTTGGCCTTATGCGGTCGCCAATCTTGTTTATCTTAAAGTATTTTGTCTTCGTTCGTCAAATGTCACATTAGGTTCTTCACCGCTATCAATATCTTATATTTCGACAGCTGCAGTATTTTGCCGAATGCAGCTTACTGCCGCATTCCTCATAATTATGGTAGTGTAAGTTATTGGACGCATGTTGCAGCAAATGACTTACTGCAATAGCGCCTAAAAGCTGCCTGGTCCATAGGTAAGTTGAGACTTAAGAAGGTTACCAGTAACTTAGGATTTAAGATTACAGTAACAGTAACTTAAGATTTCACAAGAACTGTTAATTTTGTAATAATTTTAATCGTATTGTCGAATAAACAAATGAAATTGGTTTTAATGGTTTTCTATTAGCTGCAGTATTTTAAAATACAAATTAGCACACATAATATTTAGGTACTAAAGAGATTTCTTTCGCAATCCGCCCTCAATATTTTTAGATAGTATAGAACAATATTAATTTTCTTTAGTATAAAATGTACAAAGTTACAACTCTAACCATCAACTTGTAAACATAAAAATATTCACGTCACGACTATAAAATTAACCATCTCCAACATAACGTTATTACACGTTATCTAGAAGCTATTTAAAGACATTGTGACTGATTAATGCGATGATAGTAATTGTATAGGCGCCGTCAATAGTTACAAAGGGAAGACATAAAGATAAAACTAATGTTAGAAACGCGTGCCATTTATGACTTTGAGGTCAAAGGGTAAGAGTGTGTCCAATAAAAGACACGTGAGCTTTCAAATACCGTGTTGAGACGAAGATAGAAGGAGGAGAAGGATGGTGTTCCAAATTTTGATAGTAAACTGGACGCGCACAACACTGAACTATTAGCCGCGCCCCGCGATGTTACCTGCATTGTACTCGCTCCCGCGGGAATTTCGAGATAAAACGTATCCTATGTGTTATTCTGATGTATAACCTATATTACTGTAAAGTTTCATCCAAATCCGTCTAGTAGTTTTTTCGTGAAAGCGTAACAAACATACATACATCCATCCTCACAAACTTTGGCATTTGTAATACTCGTAGTAGTAGGACTTTATACAAAAATATTTTGGGACTTTATAATATTAGGATAGTATATATTTGTATCTTTTATAAGAATATATTAGTACATATATGGTATAAGTGTAAGTAAAGATTTCAGAGAATATCCTAGAAGAAGAAAAACGTGCATTTCATAAGCGATTAAAGACGCAAATATAGGCAAAGTGAGGGTCTATTAATATGATGTTAATTTGGTATAATAAAGTCACGTGACTATAAACAGTAAAGTCATTTCACTCTACGGTCAGAGGCCTATTTTCAACACTAAGATAAAAAAACAACAAAGACTAAAACTGGAAAATAAATAAATACTCTTAATACTTTTGAAGGTTGATTTTCATAATTAAAAAGTTAAATAAATATCTGTTTGTTTTAATAACAATCACAGTCTTATTGACCGTCCATAATGTTATATGATAATTATAATTATGCAGTGTCGTTCGCATTAATTGGGATGCCATAAAATCGAGATGGTTAATAAAAATAATCGGTACTGCATTATGCATAAGTACATTAAAGCTGCACACGACTATTTATTGAGCCCATCAAGTCATTTTTATTGGTATTTCATCAAAGAGTTTTAAGACTATTTTGTGCAACCTTATTAAAGTAAAGTAAAGTATTTAGCCTTTAATGTCCCACGGTTGGGAAGGCTTCTCATCTCACTGAAGATCAGTACAGTGAGGAGGACTAGGCGCAATCACCACACTTGCTTTATGCGGGTTGGTGCAACCTTACGAAACAAAAAATGCATACTCTCTCTTTTTTAAATGCACATTACATCTCCAAAAATATAGTCAATCAATCCAAAAAAATTGTAAACAAATAAATAAACACAGATTTACAAACTGCTAGATAAGCATCAACGAATCAAATCACCTGCGCTGTCCAAAATCTGTGTTCCTTCACGTTTAGCCTCGAGCAACACACTTATAAAGGTTCACATACACCTGTGTATCCTTCATAATCCCCCTAATTAGAGGGTCGCGGATATTCCGTCTACCAAGAGACTCCGCAGAGGCAATAAATTGTTCGACATTTGACCCCGCTTTTGGGAATTCGCCCAAGGCTGTCGTGACAGAACATTTTTAATGCCTTCTAAGGGAGTAGTTATTTTTTAAGTTAGAAGGTTGACCACGATTTTTGGAGATTTAGACTGATTAGAGATTAGGATATTTTGTTTACTGTTTTAGAACCCTTAGGTAAATTTATCTGATAATGTGTGAGTTAGATACAGAGGAGTAAAATGACAAAAAAGGATCAAAATAAAATGTTTGTTCGTATTGGCTATAATTTAAATACCTAGAATTCTAAAACATAAGCATTAAAATTAATTAAAGTTTCATCCGCCATTTCTAGACATAGTTTATTATAATGATCAAACTCGATATCGAATCGAAGTAATAGCCGACAATTCAATGCATGATTGTCATGAATCAACGCCATTTTTTCTCCCGTAACATTAAAAACAATTTGCACCAGCCCACGTTCTCACATAAAGACTTGCTCACACTAATGTTTCATATATTTATCGCTGCGATCGTCAACCGAAGCGTTTTGCCCCGAGGCTCTCCGCCTCGCCTGTGCCTTTTCCCACGTGCCCTGAATGCTTGGATTGCGTGTGACCCCTTCAAAACACGACCATACAACCCGCAACTACCATCTACTTTCACAGCACATATGAGAATAATCTCCTCACTGGACACTCCCAAAACGGCAGAATGTAAACGTATATGTTCGATGTGGAGTTAATCTGTGGTGTTTTTGTGAGCAGGGTCATGATAATCAGTGGTTCATACGGTCGTTGCTGCTTGTGGGTCTACTGTTTGCTTCAGGCTAGGTTTCGGATCTCACCTTAGACTTCTTATGACCGTGGGATTTTTGTTAAGCAACATTCGGAGATTTTGATTATGATAAGTATTTTTTTCGGCCTGTTTTTGTTAGGTTTGTTTGGACTATTTAAAATCAATTGGTAGACAAAAATAAATGAACAAAAACGAAGCTTGCAATAATAAATCAATTTCATAAAGCTCACCGCTTCAAATATTTTCTCAAACATTACTAAAAGGAATACAACAAGAGTAACATTTCAGATGCCCATAATAGCTGTATTCATGGTAATGACGATCGCCCTTTGAGGTGATTACACGATTACCGCTCTTTACCGAACGATTTCGTAATCGTCGGAACATACGATAATATTGGGAATATCGGGATGAAATTTGAAGAATCCCTTTGGAATACCATCTGGTGAAATTTAACTAATCATTCTGTCCGTGGTTGAGGAATGCGACGAATTCTCGGTAAATATAGTATTTTTATTAATACGTTCGAGATAGACTATCGATAAACATTCTTTGTGGTTATTAAGGTAAGTAAGCTGTTTAAGTAGATGTTAAGCTAATGATTAGGTAAGCCGGTGCCGTGAGTCATACATACCCTTTGGAATCGATTGGAACGGACCCGTTTCTAACCTACTTTTAATAGGTTAATACTGTCTGTCAAATATTATATGAAAAATGTGAGCTTGATTCAATAAAATATGTAATTATATTTGAGTATAAATTACGTATATTAAAAATGAAAGTTATTTTTTGGTTTTAAAACCGCGAATCCTTCAAGGTTGTTCCGCGACTAACGCCCGTTTCCAGAGTGTTGAAATGCTTTCTTAGTAGAGATTTAATGAGGAATATTGATGTGTAATGTATGAAAAAATTACATCAATTAGTTAAGTATCGACTTAATGAAAGTATCTAAATGCAATGTAAGATTTATTTCAAAATTACTATATCGCTACCCGGATTTTCCCAATCAAAATTCTTCCTCAAACCTTATTTTCCTTATACATCTCCTCTAACCTAACTCACCCCTATACTTAAACAGAAAACCTCTTCAAAGAATCGGCGACGTGCCCCCGCCCCGTTGCGGTCCGATTGACCTCGCATCATTAGACCAATTATCTATTACAAAGGGCCCGAATGTCCTAAACATCATTGGCCGGTAATTAAAACAAATAGGGTCAAAACGACCCGCCCGAGGCGCCACGGGGCGGCTACGGCCGTCTCGCCGCCCGTCGCCGCAACCCCTACATTATACTATAATCTAATTATTGAATTCGTACAATGTTGTGTTTACATGTTTTTTTCTAATTTACTAAAGTATAGTTTGGAGTTGATGCGTAAACGCTAAATGGCACGTTTAGGGCAATATATCAAATGAGGAGTCACTGTTTGAATGTTCTCACGGTTAGGTCCAAATGTAGGCAATAGGGCGGGACGTAGATTATAAGGCGCCGGAGCCTCTATATGATTGTTCGACATTTTATTGCGTTCTGTGTTAGCGATATGCGGTTATTTTGTTTTTTATACAACTTTATAATGTTGTTGATGTGTAGCAGGTAATAAAGTGATTGTTTTATGATTTGGCCTTGTTTGATAAGAGAATGTGCTTTACAAGCGTATGAAGTCGTTTACTCGTAGACATAGAAACCTGTTCACTTCGCTACTAATGTTATACATATGTCTTGCCAATAACTACGCATACGACATACCGTCTACAGGTAATTAACAGAGACGTTTTATACTTTTTTGGGGTACTAATTAGATTAAAGGTATTATTTGTTCAAACTTTACTGGAACTTTACTGTTGGAGTTTACTGTTGAGTGTAAGTGTTATCCGTAATACTAGACAAGTATCAAGCGTTTCGCATTCTTATTGGATGTTCTCTTATCAAATTTATAGAAATGGCACGTGGTTATGACAATACCTATATTTACATTTACATGCATATGGATAGTAGTGTTTTGTTTATTAGGGAGTATGAAAAACATCGATTAATTACCAATTAAAACTTTATCATAAAGTTTCTTAACAAAATTAAAAGTTAATGAATAACAAAGGACTATAATTACTTGAACTATTTTCTTCATTAAGTCTTCCCTTTCATAAGCTTATTAACCAACCGTTAACAATTTTAAATTATCTGCAACTCATTATTGACATCTCATTTGAATAGCTTCGTTTGCCTTCGGGCTACGTCGGTTATCTTCGTGTACTTGGGCATTCTCGTGTGATACCCATCCATCATTTGACTTAGTGCAAAATTAACAAAACATCATCCTTTTAATGATTCGAACAGAATCTTTGTTTATGTTTGTTTGTACGTTTAATAGGTGGTTAGGTTTTAACTCTGGTAAGTAAGAAAGTATATAAATTTATATAGGTCTGTAATTCTGAAGTTTTTAGACCGCCTAAAGGCTACCGACATGATTTGACGATTGAAACAAGGGGATTGACAGGTCTCTGGTATGAAGCAAGTTAAATAAGTTCGCGTTGGTTTGTGGTCAACCTTGGAGTCGACATTTTTAGACCGCCTAAAGACCAGACAAGGGTCAACGAATGAAACAGCCGGACTGACAGATTAAGGATCCTTCTGAAATACATAGGAACATATATAATAGTAAATTAGGGCTATGTTATGCTGCGTTTCTATGCATCGATGCCACTTTAGCACTTTGCTATGCTACAATGAGTACCACCAAACGGTTGTTCTGGTGTAAAAGCACCCTTACATTTGGAACTTAAAATTACAGTTACCGGAAATCACACACAGGATTTTTTTACAAAATCGCATCCAACAATTCAGTACCCTTATAATTTGAAATACAATGTCTGAATGAGCCCATAAATATATCATAAAGACACTTTTTTAACTCTTTAATGCTCATCTGTTCGGATATTTATACACCAATTACTTGAGCATGTATTTATTATTTATGCGAACATACTGGTACGTGTGTGCGCATAAGAATGAATCATTGGCATCGATATACTTCGTTAGAGTCAAGGTTTCTGTTCGTTTTCCATGATTTATCTAGTATTAGGTTTACTTGGTTTTAAATATAATGAAGGAATCAGTTAATAATATTAAGAATTTGTAGGTAGTAGATTATAATCAGTTAACTTTGCCTTTGGCGGCTCTATAACTCTGACACCAGGATTGGTCAGGTTGACCATCCACTCGATGAATAAGAAGAATATTAGTTAATTTCGATCGTATTATATAGTAAAATTTTCAAACATGGCTCGGGTTTGAGATCACCAATCCCGATCACCAATCGAATAATCTTATGTAAATAAAAATAAGAATTAAATTTTGAATCGCTGCATTAATCTCTAGTCATTTAAGCACTTTGTCAGATCACACAATCCGAAAAGTTTAAATGATATGATAGTAGACATTAAGGAAGTTTGAATATGCCAAAGTTCTAAGTATTCTCTCTACCTATACATTTTCATGGCCAGACTAAAAGAGTACAAAGTACATACATGTACAGTACATGGATAATCTATTATCTATGTACAAAACCATTGCTTCCGTCACAGCGGCTAGACACAGTAACAAGGGGAAGTTAGCAACATTTCACAGTCAAGCCACACCTCTGATTGTAGCGAGATTGCACTTTACAGCTTACAATTCTATTTTAATTTTACTGCCGTACTTAGAAACGTCCCTTATATCGACATGTAATTGACGGAATATTTTATACACTACATGTCAAAATAACTCACAAATAAATCTCTACTAAGGAAGAATTTAACGTGTCTGAGTAAGGGCATTTGAACTTTCTATTGAACTTTCCCTTAGCTAGTTAACATATCAAGTTTACTATCTACTAGCCAATCAAATTGTCCGGTCATTGATAAATAAAAATATCTGGAAATTACTGATCTAAAAATCAGTAGTGAATATGTTTACACTGAACAGTTAACAATAAATTAGAGAGAGAGAGAAAAAGCTATTAAACCTGATGACAAGTTCCAGTCGTTTTAAAAAAAAAATCCTAGCCTATATTCCCACTGCTGGGCAAAATACTCCCCCAAACAACGCTAACCCTCCTTGTCCTTTGCATGCTCCTGCCAATCGCTGTTAAAGGTGACGAGATCGTCCAGCCAACGCTTCCTTAGCCGACCCCGGCGTTGCTCTCCTTCAGGTACCCACTAAGATCTAAGGTACCCGCTATGAGTGCTGTAAATGCCTATATCTATTTTGGTCTAAACTTATTTAATTTAATTTCAATAATCATCTCGACTCGAAAAGAAGAAGAATGCCTACAATTGGTGTGCATACCAGAATTCTTCTCATTGTGCTTTTTAACCTTATGAATTTAGTTAGTATGTCCACTGTTGGTATTTCTAAAAATTAATTAATTAAGATCTCAGTGAACATTTTACAAGAATAAATTTTCACCATACAACAAAAAGAAAATGAAAGTCTTCCAATAAATATTGTATGAAACTAATATAACCAAAAACTAAACGCCGTAAAGTTATTCTCTATTTTACCTACATTACTTAAGTTATTCACTGTTTTAAGCAACTAGTTCGCATGAGCAACTGGCAGTTTGAATTTAGGATTCAGTGCCCGCCCAGCCGGCACGCCCAGCGGTAGGCAACTTATCTGATTTTACTTATGTAAGACACTGATGGACCACTACTACGATATTCGTTATTAGCACTCTTATATTTATCGATATAATTTGTGTGATTTCAGAAAAATCTTGCACATAATACATAGTATGTATTGTCAGGTCCATTGAACTTCCAAAGGTCTGGTCGATTCTCTCTCTGTGATGTAATATAAAATTCAGTTGGTATTGATAATTTTTGACAACAAAGTCATTGATTTAACGAAGTATAATAGAAGAATTTGGTACACTAAAACGGACATGGCCATATACACATACAAGAATAAAAGGAGAGAGAGAGAACAAGAACGAATCTTGCAAATATACATATAAATATTCTCCGATGTGTTTTTTTTTTCAGATCAATGCAGAGGATGATTGGACAAAACGAAAAAAATCATTAATTTTTCATTGCTTAACAGAACTACGTTTAACCGAAACTTTGACTGTAGACGATTGAACACAATTTTATTTATAAATACTTTGACAAAGCAACATTATTTTATTAAAGTAGCGTTTCACTAAAACTTTGTTGATGGTTGCAATAAACCTTCACAATCAACTTCGAAAACAAATCGAGAACTCTTAGTAACACAGTTAACCCAACCCGAGTAAATGTAGGGCTGTATATTCATGGCTTTCTGCGATGAACAGTAGATAGGGCACGCGTGTGTGAACACCGATTCAGATAATCATACTCTATTGTTATTTTATGTAAAGGTGCAATGCTATGCCCTACTTGCATTTATCTATGTAAATCGTGCCTTAGATTGTGTATATACTTGTATGTTTTAAACTATTGTTTTATATGTAACATATTATGTAGGTAGGTTAAGTTGTTCAGCTGTTTTGAATTGTATAGTAGGAAAAGTACGGAAGATGGTATAGATTGTCTCATTTGCTACGTTGAATACTATAATTTCTTAAATTATGTTTTAATTTGAAATATATAAGTATCTAATACTTATCACTAAACTGATTATAGGTATGTAGTAGCCCTTGCCTTACTAAACATTATTTTTACTTGATAAGGTAATGTTACTATGTAGCAAGCATATTTAAATGTCAATTCAAAGTACTCTGAGTGCTGCAGAGTTACTGCATCAAACCTCACATAACTTCCAATCCTCAGGCTGTAAAAACCATAATCATTTCATCACCTAACCTTTCACGAACAAAATTAAATGTCCGACATTGCCAAGTCACAATATGACAACAAATTGTTTGACACATGCCTATGTAATCGTAATACTTGTCAATCTTCTCCGTACAGCCCACTAAAATGACGAGCATTTTAGGACTTTGTCAAATTATGAAGTTTTAAATTTCTTATAGACATGTTAGTGGGTATTATAGAAGATTTAGTATGAAAAGGTTCTTTGAATGTTGGACAACGACTGTACGTATAATTTTAAGTAGACGTGATGACCTCATGAATGAAAGGTTCCCATGATCTTCGGAACGTTTATTACAATTGTTTTAATATAATTGTATTTCATGGATATTGTGTAGCTTTAGTTAAGATATTATTTTAAGTGTTTTGGAATAAATATGTGAATTGATATAGTTCTGTGAATTTCGTTTGACTTTGTGATTGTATGACATTTCTCATACATAAGAATACGTATACACGTAAATACTTTTTTTTGAATTCGGTATCATTTCATTGTTGACTTCTATTGCCCATGATAATTTCAATAACAGTTATATAAGCTCCTTTGAGCCCCAACTCATGGCCATATTATGTACATAAACTAAATCTAACTACACATTACAAACAAAAAACTCATAATTTTGCGGAACCCCGTTTTAGTCCACTAACCTACTCTATCTAACTTCATTTATACTTGAAAAAGCTACAAAATTATCAATCAAACCAATAAATCGGTTGCGTGTTAATTCCCATTTAAAAACAGCTACTTTTACCATCGCCATTGACCATGTCTCAATGGTATCAATAAATTGATACTTACAAAGGATCATTAGTCTTATAAAGATGTGTTTAAATCAATATTATAGTTTGCGTGTTAACTTGCTACTTGTGTTCGCACGCAATACCTTTTGTATGCCTTTCGGCAGTTTTATATTATGATAATACTGACACGAAAGCGTATAATGGGATTATATTTAGGTGTGTGTTGAGTAAAAGACTTTATGTGGTAAAGTTAAAAGTGGTTCGATTTTTCGTTTCTAAGTTCAAATCTGGAACAAAGTTTTGGTTTTAATCTATGATCTGTTCTAGGAGTTGTAAAACTTTAGATAACTGTAATAAGTTATTTGTTTTTAAAATTTTGTACAGTTTGCAAGATTTTAAACTGAGTAACTTGGGTTAACCCAAAAAAATGGGCTTTAAACGCAAGACTCACATAGTGGCTTCCGGTCCATAAGAACTTAATCCCAAAATGTCTAGCTAATCAATAGGACTGAATACCTGCACTCGGCCCACATCTGCACTAAGTGTGATATCAAGTAACTGTCGTAATTAAGTATGTACAAGATTTAAAACAAATGAGTTCGATGTTATATTCCAAATTCAAATAGATATCCATTAAAAAACAAATGACGTCCGAACGTTAGCTTGCAATTATGTTAAAGCTTTTTGTGAATCAATATCGGCTAATTCAAATTATCAAATCGATATTCTAATAATCGGTTATAATAATCGGCTACTGAGATATTACCGATTCTCACAAGACCATGGGAATTCAATCAGATGGACTATTTTAATGGCCTTCCGATTATTGTACGATCAATGTTATTATTACTGAATACTTTGTCATTATCATAATGGTTTATTCTCGATGCTGTGATATTTTGATCGTGTTTTGTCTTTTTGAATATTTGGGCGTATGTATGGGTCAGCTGTTTTCGGTGACGTCATCCATGGGTTGGAAAAGGGAGAGTTTTTAATTAAGAACCTCTTACAGGGAATTTAAAAAAAAATTGCAGCGATTTCTCGAAAAGAAATATATATATGAATATTTCCGTATGAGTCACAAAAAATATGTAATATTTTATAACTTGGGACATAATATTTCTTACATACTAGCACAGGCTATACTCTGTATTCAGAACTTCCGTTACTTACAGGCAATCTTAGGACACATTTTTGACATAGCTTTAAAGTATTATTTTTTCTTTCAGCCTATAAGTATGTAAAAAATGACAAATATTTAATTGGAACTACGTTTGCTTCTATTTACTTCTAAGCCACTTCGCTTCTATTTTTCATTTTTGTCGTAAACTTTCGGCCCCTTTACAGGAGCCGGGGTCACAAAAGACTGAGGTATAAAATAAAAGCGAAGTGTATCCGTACACGTAGTTTCAATTAAAATGACTAAACTTAAACTTAAGAAACCAGTTAATGTTAAATAATTCGTTTACCGGAAGAAATAGATGATTGTGTCCAGTTAGCCAATAATTAAACATAACCATGAGTTTTACCAATTGTCTGATAATCGTGGGAACAAAATTTGCGGCTTTATAAAAAGAGAGGAGTTACCTCCGACATCTCGTTTACAATGAAGATTGTTATTTGGAACATCATTGTTCGATATCTATAGAGCTGGTATTACGCACATTGTTACTGTTCCAATAAGAAAGTGCACTTAGAGAGAACTCGTCCGTTAAATCGATACTGAACTAATTGAGGTATTTTTAATATATAATATAACTCAAATCATAATTTCTATAAAGGAAGCATTTGACATCTCTGAGTACAGGTGTCAGATTTTCACTTTGTTTTTACGGGTGTGAATTTGAGGCTGCCTTTTGGTCAATTTTCATTTGTAGCAGATTTTTTTGATAGTTAGACTAAAGAATAACTTAGAAATTACTAGACAGAAAACTGCATTAAACATATAAGAGTAAAAACCGTCTTTCTTTTCGTGTGCAATAGTTCTTGCAAAGACGTAAAAATGTTCCAATAAAATCCATTACAGGATATTTACGTAATATCACAAAACAATATATTATGTACCTACCATTTCAGATAGACAACAGGTTTAAACCTCCGACAACAAGGATAGTCTTCTCGAACTTACTTACTTTACCATTTAAACCATAAACACAGTCATAATTACATTGATAAAATAATCTTAAATATTTAAAAATCCAAAAACACAAAATGGCTGCCAAAGTTGAGAGGACACCAACTCTATATAAATATATCACATTACTACGGGCGGCGCGCGTCTGTGGGTGGATTTTTTCACGTTTCTCGAGTATTAGTACGGCGGACTCTCTCGGAATGCGCTTTATTGTTCACAAATATTAAGCTTATATTTGCAACCATTTTATTAGAGTTTTTAGAAAGTCATTAAGTACCATTCATCATACTTCTTAATTGCTATGCTTTGAAGGTTACTTTAAAAGTTATATGTGCATGAATAATACTAAAGTTGTTATTCAATACTTCTAGTTATTAGTGGCCAACCCTAGTGTCGGAGATTTTAGACCGCCTAAAGGCCTCCGACATGATCTAACGATTGAAACAACCGTATCAGAATAGTTAGTTTTGTACGTATATGTATTGCATTCAATACATTCTGATTCTTTACAATTAATCTTTACACTCACTGTACTGATATCTTCAGTGAGATGAGTGGCTTTTGCCCAGCAGTGAGATATTACAGACTAATACAATACAATTTCTAATATTAATGTGTCATTTTGTAGAAACCGATCATTTATTTCATTCACATGAAGCCATGTAACTGTCGTCAGTTCGGCGTCATGTGAACCAGCTCTTGCCCGACCCAGTGCCCTCAGTCCGGGCTCTGATTGGAATTTATCGCCCGCGCCCGGCTCTTAGCCTTTTTATAAACATTATTGTATTCATTTGTTGAGCACTTTCACGGTTTCTAAGTAATTTGGAATAGTCTAGAGTTTTATGAATAAAAAATTGACCTTTGCCCAGCAGTGGGATGACGTCGTCGTCATCTTAGGTATGGCAAAAAAGATGATAGGACTTGAAACTTCAGTGTTCCATTATAAAAAGAATTATTCAAATCGAACTGATCATTCCCGAGATTACCTCGAACATACAAACAAAAAAACTTACAAATTTTACCTCTTTATAATATTAGTATAGATTATACATGCCTAATCATCCTCACTGTACATCATCTTCAGAAATATATGAAGCCTTTGTCCAGCAGTGGGGCATTACAGGCTACCCTACAGCCTATAAACCAAAACAATATCACCATCCAGTCATAAACAATAACCTTTTTAATTCACTTCAAATCTATACAATCGAACTCTCAAAAAACCAATCACGATAGCCGACAGGAACCGAAACAGACAGACACATTGTTTTTATTTGCATACAACTACATACAACCCTCAGAGAACAAGATCGCATCAATAAGTTGGTGATTTTGTTTTTTTTCTACACTCATGTTTTGAAACTTAACACCAGGGCGACCGAGGAGGTCTGGATGACTTTCACTCACTGAGTTAATATATTAAATTGTGGACTTATTAGTGATTGACACGTTGGTACAAGTCGTTTTTTTGTATCTATACAAATATTATAAAGAGGTAAAATTTGTAATTTTGTTTGTTTGTATATTCGGAAGTAACATTCCGATTCCAATAATTATTTTTGTAATGGATAGCAACATTCAACGGGAAGGTTATAGGTAGTTTTCATCCCGAAATTCCCTCGGGAACGGGTACAATGTAAGAGTAAGTACGAGGAGAATCTCGAGACGTATCTACTAAATAGTTAGTTTAATATACTAATACTTATCCCCATAAGCAAAGTTACATGTTAATCATTTTTGGCAATCCGTTCCATAGTTAATTTTATCAGAATCGAGAGATAGTGAAAGATAAAATTGTTTCCAACAAAAAGTAAGTTAATAAAAATAAAACGTACTTTGTTCTGTGACTCGTCGAACCGATGTTACTTTTTCGCCATGTCGAGATAGGCGAGGCAAGGTGTGGTCTGAAGTGCAGGGAAAAAAATGCTATCGATATCGGTTTAATATTTTCTTTTAATATCTATTCTAAGTTGATGATGACGGAAAATTTCTATTAACTCACGGATGGTTTAATTCTATTATTATTTAAAGATTGTGAATATTATTTAAAGTTGTTATTAATTCGTACTTGTACTATTCATGAAAATGTAATTATTTGCGTACGATACGTATATTTTAGTACGATAAGTATACTTTTTACAAGCTCAATTAAAAAAAAGCCCCAGCGCCATAACGGCTGGTCCGATTTTACCAAACATAACTAAGAACCACCGCAAGGAAATTGGCTTTCAAAAGAAGTCCGTGTTATGATTGTTAAAAACCGACTAGCAATGATTTTCACGTTATAAAACACGGCATACTGTGTAGCAAAATTGATTTACTACCTAGATATATTCAACGTACACAAACTTCACATTTCACCTTTCAATGCATTTTTAAAATATCTTTTTATCGGATCAAATAAATGTAAAGAGTCCTAACACCAAGGTTAGGATGTTCAGATGGGTAGCAAGACATACAAGACGTACAAGTTAAGTAACAAACAATAAATTTAAAAGAAACAATTTAGAAAAAAAGTTAAATAAAAGATTCACATGTCACCAACATGCATAAGGCAATCCTGGTTTATGACTGATCCTCCTCACTGTACTGATATCTTCAGTGAGACGATAAGCCTTTGTTTAAGAGTGGAACATTACAGGCTACAAGGCACTATCGATATACTGGTTTCTTAGTCTTCTGTGACCACGGTTCCTGTAAAGGGGCCGAAACGTCAGATAAAATGTAAAATAAAAGCGAAGTGTACCCGTAAACGTAGTTTCAATTCAAAACTCTATCGATAGTCATTCTATCGACAACACCCCATCACTAGAGGCACCGAGGCTTGCGTGACCTCTGCCCTGTTCTCTTCAGCGCCCGCGCCCCACGCCCGCGCCCCCGGCGATCCCGCCCCGCACCATTTTGGGATTCGAATATCGAATATCGATATAAAAGATTTCGATTTTTTATCGATATTCGGTGTCCGTATTATTTAGCAATTTGTTATCGTTGTTGTGGGTGTTTGACAGACAGCGTAAACCGCTTTTGTTTAGTAAACGTTTATTATAGTTTGGAGAATACTCGTAGTTTAAACATGTGTAAGTAAAGAATTTATTGTTATTGAACAATTAAGATAATATACGCTTTTTAAAAAAGAGCAATTATATAAAAACCTTAATACGTTTGCACCTGCCAACCCTTTTTTAGGATAGACCAACTCTATCCATATTTCCACTCAATCAAAGTGTTACAAAGAACTAAAACTTATAGAATAAAATTCAAAAATCTTTCAACAAAACAAAGACATAAAGCACGTGTTCACAATCACATGCTCATCATTAAGAATCCTTTGAAAATAATTCGAATTCCACGCATTCACCTATCATTCAACGCAACAAAAACCTATTCGACTCAATTAAATCTTAATTCGTATAAAGGAGTCGATTAATGAAATTAAGTCGAAGTTTAGTCGATATAACCATCGAGCGAGTACAATAGCCCTAAATAGTAACAATCAGTGTGAAAGGACCATCGATACATCGACACAACAAAGAACGTAACTAACTTGCGTGCGTGACTATTAAAATTTAATGACATGATTTATTCAATTCGAAAAAAATACAAGAAAAGGGTACGGCAAACGGTCCATTTTTCATATAACGCAGTTGGTAGCAAATGGCCGAATAAAAAATGTTTAACAGACCGACACTTTATGAAAAACGGATTCCTCTGAGAGCGGTCTTTGTCATCGAGTCCAACTCGAGGATACCTGTTGAGCTCACGCCGTGAATATCATATAAAGAATATTCCATTTTTCTGGATTCGAATTGCGTAATCGGTTCAGGATGACGAAAGTTACCTCAAGTATTAATTTGCCCAAAATCCACCTTTGCCCAAAAAAATATACAATGTTTTTGTACATTATGAAGTAAATGCAATATGTCAAATTCAGAATATAAGTAATGTTAAATGAAGAAGTGTTTTGTCAAACAGTAGCTTGTGATGAAATGTGTTTTAGTAATAAAATACATATATCATTGAAATAAAAGAAACAATAATTACTTTATTTTATTTTATTAAAAGTGAATACGTTGTGCGTAATTACCGTACTTGCTTTTAGAGCTGAAGAATGAATTTTAGAAAATTGTAGGTAAAGTTTAAAAATGTATTTTTTCATTGTTTAATGTATTTTAGGTTTAAGTTTATTTTATGCCTTAAATTTGAATATGTTATGGGTTTGTTATTGTAAACTGTAAACTATTTACCCAAAAAAATATTTGTATTTGAAACTTTTTCTAGGGTTAAATGTTAGTTCAAAGCATTTACTCTCCGCTATACCGCTTGATAATAATATTTGGTCATCTTCTTAGTGGTAGCCGTCTCATTTATAATATTTTATGGAAATCAACTAAACAAAATCGTGAACATTAACTCGCACTATACCTTTTATTTGCCCCGATTCAGTAAAGCGTCTTATTGTAAATTGCTTATGATTAGTGTTACCATACTTTTTGTATAAAAAGGAATTGACAATAAACAAATTGGTCTTTGAAAAGGATATAAAAAATATAAAAGGGTCAATTACTTTGATATATTTATGTGTGTGTCTTTTTGCCTACAATCAAATTTTTGTTTCAATTTTTTGTGTTAAATTTAAAATACAAAACCCTATTATAAGTTTGATATTCGTATTTTTATTTTTATTGTATTCATTGTATATTATTTTAAAAAATACATTGGAAAAGTTTACAAACGTTGACCCAATATAGCCAAAGACTGAAATTGGACGTATGTGACGCTAGCTTTTATTTAAATCACTGAATTAATTGATCTCAAAGTCACCAAGATTATTGTAAGGTAAAAGAACTCTAAAACCGTTTAATACACAAACAGCAATACAAACTTTTACAGACAATGTAATGTGCTTACTCTGCATATGTCTGAGCCATGTCAGAGGCCTTTGGCAGCTCAATAACTCTGACACCAGGATTGGTCAGGTTGGCCATCCACTCGATGAAGAAGAAGAAGACTCTGCATATGCACTTGACAGTACTAAAAATTATAACCAAGTGATAATATCCAAAACAAACATCAAAATGATGGTATCCCTACAATTTATAAACAAAAGTCATTTACTATCTTTTACTACTCAATAATCAGGGTAGTCAAAACCACGTTGTTGTTATAGAACTATAATATTTCTTTATACGTGGGACGAACGCAGCTTTATTTACTGTTATTGTTTTAGTATTAAAATTATATAACGTTCTTATTGTGTAACATGATAGTTAAGTATAACGAAATAGTCTTTTATCTATCCATTTGTACTTAATTTGTATCTATAATAGCTCTGAAGATTTTGTTTTTGTTTCAACGTGTTAATCTCGGAAACTAAAAGATGGATTACAAAAATTGTTTGTTATATAATAGCCACAATTAAGAGGAAATTTATCCCGAAGTTCCCATAGGAATCGGTAAACTGATTGTCAATTCTTATACAATAGATATAGGTATTTAAATTAATTATTTTCTCTACAGAATTATAATCTAAATGCATCAAAGACATTAAGAATTAATTCTTCTTTTTCAAACCAAACATTCTACTCCACATTTAAATAAGTGTTTGATTCGATTCTATTGTTAAACCCAATTAATATGCACCAAAAAAAAATGTGAAGCCAGACTTTTCGTCGCCTAAAAAAAGTGGGCAAAACCATTTTTAACAAAATTCTTCGCATCAATTGTGTTACGTCATCATGAGAAATCCTTTTCAAAAACCATTCCACATGTCACCGGTTATTGTTCGATATTATAGTAGCTGGTATGACAATAGGTGTTGGGATAAACTCGAAAAAAAAACAAAAAACACTCGAAAATTTATGCGATTTTTGATGAGAACACCTGTCGCTAATAACCAACCTTATGTCGGTATTTTTGAAATGAATATGAGTGATACATTTTTTTGGATTATGATTTAGTGAACAGTTATGTTCTTAGTTAATATTTTTTGGGAAAATTATGGCTCAAGATTTTACGTTGAAAAGACATCAACGCGTTAAGTTTGGCGTAAAATGGCGGTTGGGTTTGAAATAATTTTACTGTTTTTATGTCTGTCAATTCCAATGAGTCAAAATTCTTTGTTAAACTTAATACTATACAAAAAATACATTATTTCTACATCTATTCTTTTTACATCTATTTCTCTTCGCATTACATAATCAACTTATTCCCTGTTAACAATAATTGAACATAATTATGCTGTTTAAGTAAAACTGATTGTCTAATTCTGCAATGTAAACAACTTTGCAAACTATAAGTCATATATTAAGAGGTCATTGGTTATACATATATTCAAACAAATCTATTTTTATTCAAAATTGTACATACATACAAATACAGATCAAAGGTCACTCATTCATATACTGTTAACTTAAGCGATCTTCAATAAACTAATTTCAAGTTAAACTCCCTTTGAACTTTAACATTAAACCTTTCTATTTATAAGTTAAATCAAAACTTAATAAGCTACTATGTCGAATCAATGTAACACCATCACGTCATAACATGTCGACACAGGCTCAAAGGTCAAACATCTCCAAAAGAATACTTCTATACATTATACGAATGTATCTTCATTCAATCGCATACACTCCATGTTCTAATCAATCAACAATTTGAATAAATTTAACCATATCATCTACATAGAGTAAGTATAGACCGGTCGTACAAAAGAGAGACTTAAAATACTTGTAGTAATGTAGGAAGACTTATTACGTGCAGGTTTAACATTTTGAAGCTTTTTTTGAGCTGTTATTAGGGGTAATTAATTGACAAGCTTCTAGGAACAGTGGTTTTGAGAACGCTTACTGTGTCGAGAGATGCCGTTTGATTCCCGCGCGGAGTCAACGATATGTGCAGACATTATTGTTGGCGACGAGGTGTGGGTGTCAATCACATATGCGTAGGTATAAAGTATTTGTATATATAAATATAATATGATAGTATCAGATCAGTAAGTTATATTCTATAATACAAGTACTTAGTTTAGGTCTAAATAACCATGTGTGAATTTGTCCTGTAAATGTTTACTAATTGAATCATCTTCTATATTTTCTGTACTTACAGCAATAATGATGTTCAGTGCGCTAGAAGCCTTTCCCCTGTGATCTTACAGGTCGTCAATACATTAAGCAGACTATACCCAACTTAAACTCAGTTTTTTATTAAAATCTAAACCTTATTCAATTGTATTAACTGACATTTTCCTTACAATGTTATGTGTAAGTTTGATTGAACGTTTTGCTATGAATGAATTGTATCAATATTCTAAGTACTTGTTCTTTATTTGATTGATTACATTTCTATCGTTTTTAAACGTGTATGTATTTATTATAAGACTTTACTAGCAAATGTATTGGTTTATATTTTACTGACGTTAATATTCATCGGCAGTTTGCTGTCAAGTTAATTAAACACGTCCGTTTATTAGACACTAGCAGCGCCCCGCGGTTTTACCCGCGTTGTGCCCGTTCCCGTGGGAATATCGGGAATTTTTATAGATAAAAACCTTCCTCTTGAATCACTCTACCTATTACAAAAAACCGCATCCAAAATCCGTTTCGTAATTTTAAAGATTTAAGCATACAGACAAACAGACAAACAGAAGACAAACAGACGCGACTTTGTTTTATACTATGTAGTGATACATATTAAGGCGTGAATAGAAATGCCGGAAAAATTACAGTTACTCAGAGATGTCAATTAAATCTAAAGTAACCAATGGACGTAATTTTTCGAAAATAACATATTGAAAATGACTTATTAACCTTTTCCATAGAATCATTTGAAGGCACTGAAAACTTATAAATTAGCGCTCGTGGCTTAGTTTGACTGAGCAGTGTAAACTCCCTGCGATTGTTAAGCAACGTGGAGCTCGGCCCCTACTTGGATGGGTTCCCGATATTGGCATTTCCATCTGAGCGCTACCGTGCTTCAGAGGGCACGATAAATTGTCGGTCTCGGTCGGAGGCCTTTAGGCGGTCTAAAAATCCGACACCAGGGTTGGTCACTAACCTACTTACTTACTTACTTACTTATATACCGTATACTCGAACATACCGCTTAGCGTATACATACGCCAGTAAGCAAATAAGCGCGTGCTAGCACTATGTCATATTCGTTCCACTGCTATCCTAAATCCATTCTATTCAAACAGAACGATTTCAAATTGACTCGCCATCATTGATTGTCTCGTCTTGTGTAAATGGTCCATTATACAGAACCAACAATTTCATTATAATCAAAAGATTTTGTTAATATTTTATTGACATAACCCATGGGCAGAGTTCAACAATTACAGCAATAAACTTGATTGATGCAGTTATTGAATATTCATCTCTGTTGTCTTTGTTTTAACGTACGTTTTACAAAACTGTTTTTTCTAAGGCCGTTCGGGTTTTGATTTTAGTGATTTTTAACGATTATTACTCTTGATGGGTATTATGCAATGTCAGCTCTGATTGTTGGTCTATCATTTGGGTTACCATCGAAAACAATCCGGTCTATGAGTATATTCCTTACTAGCAGCGCCCCGCGGTTTTACCCATGTTGTGCCCGTTCCCGTAAGAATTTGGATAAAAAAGCCTTTTCGTTGAATGTGGCTGTCCACTACAAAAATAATTATTTTAATCGGATGGGTAGTTTCTGAGATTAGCGCGTTCAAACATACAAAAAATCGGCTCTAATTTACGGTAAAGTCATGAATTCTAATTCGATCATACGTTACCACAATTCCAAAACAATTTTTTTTCATATAGTATAGAGTTTTTAGTTTGGCCGTGCCGGTTTTAATGCCACTTTTTACTTATGATAATTCAACAACATAGTATCATGGTAAACTATTAATAAATCCAAAACAAGCGATGAAATGTAATCGTTGTAATGTTAATATGATCATTAAGGATAAACTATAGACACAAAAATAGTTTAAAAGCGAACATTCCTACCAAATCAGAATATATTAACAATTTCAGTCCTAAAAATATAGAAAAACCGGCCAAGTGCGAGTCGGACTCGCGTACGGAGGGTTCCGCACATTAAAAAACGGCAAAAAATCACGTTTGTTGTATGGGAGCCCCCTTGAATATTTGTTTTATTTTATTTTTGTTGTTAGAGCGGCAATAGAAATACATCATCTGTGAAAATTTCAACTGTCTAGCTATCACCGTTCTTGAGATACAGCCTCGTGACGGAAGGAAGGACGGATGGACAGCGAAGTCTCAGTAATAGGGTCTCGTTTTTACCCTTTGGGTACGGAACCCTAAAACAATCAATGCGATATCTATAATGATTGACTCAATGTATAACATATTGCACTTCCAATTAAGGGGAGTACTCCCTGCTGCGCTGTTCTCTACCGTAGTAACCTCTTTAAATAGTCAAGGCACGATCCTACATCACAAACTTCACCTTAAATAACACAGGATAATCAGCCTTATTACTATGTAATTAGGGTCAAACGAAAGTAAAACTATGTTGGTGAACCACAATAGAAACTATTAGAGTTATGCCCTCCGGATGTAAGAAGTATTTCATAGAGTAACTCCACTAGATGTTGACATTGAGAAATTTATTTGAAGGCTGTGTGACTACAGTGGAATAAGTATCAGTTTGGGAACGTTTAAAAAATAGCACGAGGTGGAGTAACAGTCCTTATTGAAGCGAGTTAGCGGAGCTGAGCGGAGTTAAATCAACCAATCTTCTTCTTCTTCATCGAGTGGATGGTCAACCTGAAGCACGGAATCATCTTACTTTTCGGGCAATCAGGTCACTATAATGATATCTTTAGTGATATAAGAGCCCAGCAGTGGGACAAAGTTATCAGAAAACATTATGAAAGATACCTACGATATGAAACACAACCTTTACTAATGAACTAATAAAAACAGCAAACGACAATTAAACTACCTGCCGTCACAAACAAGATCTAGAATGAATAAATACAATTTGGACATCAGATTTTATTAGGACACCTTTGTAAATCATTCACCCACGCCTTCCGTTAACTAGACCCATTTGTTTTATCCACGATCGGAGATAAATAAATTATTAATAGCGCTAATGATCGAATTGCAGTTAATATGCTGTTAAATATAGTTGCTTGATTAAATTCTATCGAAGATAGAAACTAAACTTCGTTGTTAAAAGTGTCTAGTTGTATAAGTTAAGGAGTCAAATTGGAAATGGTTTGAATTGAGCTTATTGGCAGAGTGAATTACCGAGTTCTCGAGAACTGAGCAAGTGGCCAAATAATTTGTCATGTGAGATACTATTTTTCTGTTAAACCCAGCAACGGATTTCTTCCGACTCCGGGCCGGTATCGAACCGGCAACCGCCGACACAGTACGCGCTCACATTGCCACTGTGCCAACGGGCTTGTCAAAATCTTGTATCTCCTGTAGCGTCATCACTGCACATCGCCTTCAGTACTCACTTAGAACAACCGCGGGTCAACCTTAACTCCTTAAACAAAAAGACAAAACATCAAAGTGCCTTTGAATGACTCCCAATACCCATCACACCCACACCAAAACCAATCACCGAACTGTCAACATCATCTCCGCAACATCAATTAATATCTCTAACATACACTGTCAGTATTTAATTGAGAAAACAACACTAACCAACGTTTTTAAATCTATTGACAGACACAAACAATACAAAAAGAAAACAATTGATGAATATACTGGTTTTAGGGTCAATTCACACCGAGACGCGACGCGACGCGACGATACTCAAAGAGGCCAATGATTTCGCGCTACGCCGCGCGTCGTCGCGAGACGCATCGCAACGTCGCGAGGCGCATCTTAAAATCGTAGCAGGACGACGCCTCGCTGACCGGCGATGCACCGCTGCGTCACGATACGTCGCGCTACGCCGCGAGGCACCTCGAGGCGCAGTGCTGCGTGTTGCAACGTAATCTGAATTCTCACAATGTAATGTGTATCTTTTCGTGTAGTGAATAAAGTATATTCTGAGTCGCTCTATGAAAAATGTGCGCGTAGCGTCGCGCCGCGTCGCGTCTCGGTGTGAACTGACCCTTAAGTTTAAGCGAACACTACTCATTTTGAATTGAAACTATGTTTACAGATACAGATACACTTCGCTTTTATTTTACATTTTTATCGTATGACGTTTCAACCTCTTTACAGGAACCGTGGTCACAGAAGACTTCTGTATCCGTAAACGTATTTTCAATTCAAAATTGATGAATATTTGTGATGTTTTAGTATCTAGTAGATCCCTGCGGGTTTACGCGATTTGTTTACGTATGTGGACTAATTTCAGGATTAAATCCTCTCTAAAAGTTTCATAAAAATACAAAGATTACACATATACGACTGTTATTTCTTAAGAATTGTACTCAAACAAATACTCTTCAGCTTCTTTTGTTGTAGACGTTCGATAATGAAGGAATTACTTGCCAATCATTTTTTCGATTCCAAATTACATTAGATTTAAAAATACTCTTATTATGACTTTAAATTATAACTCCCTGACGGATTTATAATTCCTTGTCAGTATCTTTGAAGAGCAATGAATAACACACAGCGAACCACTCAGTAAAGGACAAAGCTTATTTTATTTACATCAGTATAATACAATACCAAAATTACGACTTCCCATTTAATTGATGTTCCTACAACCACATTTCAAAGGTTATGGACAAATTTAACTTCCAACAAAACACTGAATTCAATCCTTCGTTAAACTCATTAAAATTCGCATAAACGCGCTCCGAATGACAAAGGGATATTATAGGAGCATTGTCATTAAACTCGTATGTCATACCAATAAGTAAATCACGGGAGTCGTAATAAGCACAATGATTTATACCGACCAATTAAAATGAACATCATTAAGCGCACACAGATAAAAACTCTAATAAATGACAGAATGAAATGATTCGATTCGTCGCGCCCCTCTTGGTGATTATAAACCATTTTTTGATAATTTTTCTTAAAGCTTTTAGAATTATTGTCGAATAAATCACTGGGGTTGAGGTTTTGCGACCACCGTCAAAGGATTTCTTGGTGTAATTAAAAGACGTCGTTAAATTTGGTGATGACAAATGAAAGCATGACACATTGAGACAAAAAATGGTACAAACAAATGAAAGGAACAATAAAGAAACAAAGAACAGTCTGTAATTATTATCTATCTACCAATAATCTAATAATGGATCACAATAAATCTATGAAAAAGCACGACCTAACCTAATACATACTTAATGATACTTATACAAAATGACAAAGTAGCATCTGATGTAAAATTGTAGAGTAATAATTTCAAAGTAAGCGATCGCTACACAATTTGAATAGAGTGATAAAGTTTATAAGGACACGACACAAAGACGTTTACAATTTACACAGGGCTGTTACTTGTAAAATGCTTCCAAGAGCTACAAGAGAAATAGTGCGCTATCACTTATGGGAAAGGCAGTGCGATATTATTCTGAATCCCAAATAGCCTATCGATTGATGCTATGAAAAAAATGTTTGTGTTTTTGACGATTGAACATGTGTATTTTAAAATTCTTTAAATGTAGTATTGGTTCTTTTTCAAAAATAAAGAAGAGTATCTTTTTAGTACAGTCGGCTCTTTTTCGTTACTATTGGAGTATTTATTTGAGACATTCTTCTCAGTGTTGTTAAGAACAATTTGCTTAACAACGTTACTTACATGCAAGAAAGTCTACAATAAAATATTTCTGTTTATGACAACTATAGAACTATTAATAAAATGAGCAGTACAATATGCGAAAAATAGTTCGATGAATTCTCAATAAATCAAATACAACAAGATAAACGAAATCATCATTAATTCTGATAACAAAACTAAATAAGAATTAAACCGTCCATTTCTAAATTGATCGCTAATTGTTTACATTTCCTGTTCAGAAGCTCTTAAAAAAACGAACAAGTCATTAACCTCGAAAAATAATTAAATTTTATAACAGCCCCGCCTATTTTTGGCTACCACATGCACTCCCGTTTTCAATTCTATTAAAACTTAATTAACTTTTTCGTTCGAGTTATAAATTTTAAATAAGCTAACTCAAAAAGGTTTCTCGATTTGTTTTGCTACTTCTAAACGTCACTTGTACGTTTGATAAATGCGTTTTCTTATGAAGGGAGTTGCGTTTTGTTTTGTCAAATGCCGACAGACTAAGTTCGTCACGGGTGTTATATGAGTTCTTCGAATAAAAATGAATTATTAAAACTTATGAATGCAGTTAAAACGATTCCATTTTGCGGATTCCTTTGTTGAGGTTTATTTTCATTAATTTGTTATTATCTTTGTGTGTATTTTTAGTTGTCCGAATGTCTTCAGTTCATTTGTCATTTTCTATACTTATATAATAAAGCTGAAGAGTTTGTTTGTTTGTACGCGCTAATCTCAGAAACTACCAAACCGATTCAAATAATTATTTTTGTAATACGCAGCCACATTCAACGAGAATATTATAGGCTATTTTTCATCCCAAAATTCCCACGTAAACGGACACAACCACTGATCTTCTTCTTCATCGAGTAGATGATCAACCTGACCAATCCTGGTGTCAGAGTTATTGAGCCGCCAAAGGCCTCTGACATGGCTCAAGTAACGACTACTATCCCTAGAAAGGAACCGGGACCGACGGCTTAACGTGCCCTCCGAAGCACGGAACCACTGATAAAACTGTGGCACAGCTAATTACTTTATAAAATCATAACCTAAAAAGAACACCAACCTAACCTAACTAAAAAAACAATAGCTTCTCAATTATTGTCTCCTTAAAAACGAGAAAAAAGTATGTTCGCAGTTAATTTAACATTAAAATCGTCCGTTTATCCGTATGGTGGTATTCCAACGATGCAGGATTCGCCCTGGGGTGATCACCAATACGTACCATATTTCACGAGACCAACCCAATCGTTGGGGAACACCCGCTGCGCTTCTGAATTAAGTAAAAGCCTTCGAGCTCTTGTTCTTGATACCTCTAGTTGGGTTAGGGTATGTTTAAATTGAGCTTTTTTAAATGTAGGTTAGTTGGTTTTTTGAAAATCATTTTTGAGCATAGAATTTCACAAATAACTTCACTGTTTGAGGTAGCAAATAATGAACGTTTAAAATTACTTTGTACTCCGGAAATAAATAAAAATAAAATTTAAATTAGCATTTGAATTATTATCCTTTAAATTAACTATCTACAATAGCAAAACAAGCCTAGTAACTCGTAGTTCACCTGCGGTTTAATAAACATGACATAGAACAGTATGAACCTACGAAAAGAAATAAAAGGATAATATACATTATAAAATATTTAAGAAAAGATATTCTATATTTGAAAACGACACTACGGATGTTTTATACTTTATAATAATAAGAAAGTATATTACACGTAAACAAACGAACGTCCTCAATGATGAACAAAGCTTAACCCTCCTTAATAGATGTCTCGGCCCAATTTAACATTTGACGTGTTTTTAATTTAGCGTCTGCGCCCGCGGCTGCCGTCGGAGAGGCACCTAAATAATGTACATATTTTACCCGAAATCCAACCCCACTACTCATTACCGCTCTCATTTGAATACGGTCCCAATGTTTTTGGATTATATTTTATATATATACCCATTCTTGTAGTCTGAGGCCTCATCCAATTTACGCGTTTTTAATCGTCCAGCACGTTGTGGTAGTACGGAGTCGCGTATGGATGTTCATTTGTTTTTTATACAAAATACAATAGCAGGACGAATGGAAAAGATTAATTTGAAAGAGCCCTAAGAGTTATGTCTTTTAGTGATTTGATTACTTGTTAACGGGCCACGCTATGAATTTAAGATGTTTCTTATGAATTGTTTGTTTGGTTTTAGTATTTTGATGCAGAGAATTGTTTTTACGACTGTGTAATGTTCGTGGTTATTATTTGAATCAGTATGGCTTCGTGTTTTATGAGTAGAAAGCTCTATCTGCGTAGGAAAGCTTTATTAAAGGTGCCGATACATTTACATGCGACTTACTTAATTATTTGGTATACTAGCCGCGCCCCGCGGTGTTACCCGTATTGTACCCGTTCCCACTGGAATTTGGGAATAAAATGTATTACATGTGTTACTCTAATATATAACCTTTATTACTGTAAAGTTTCATCCAAATCCGTCCAGTAGTTTTTCCGTGAAAGAGAAACAAACACACATACATACATCTTCACTAACTTTTGCATTTATAATAAAATCGACTTCAAAATCTAGTTGAAAACGAATCACCAAATCGTTTAGCATTCCAGACTTAGAAAAGAAACCTAATTTAATTTTAAGTACTAACTTCTCCTGAGGGGATAACGGATGCGAGATTGAAGTCAAAACCTCAATTATTGTTACAACGTGCGCATCACACACGACTGTATCCTCTTGAAGAGGTAGGGTGACCATGGGATTTGTTTCTTAGGGATATCCGGGATAAATTTAAATAAATATACCTGGACAAATTCACTCACGGTTAATTAGACCCAAACTAAACTCTAAGCTTGTAATATGGAATCTAACTAAATTGATACTACATATACATACACAAATACTTTATAAGAATATATAATTGACATAGAACATCAAAACTTTTTAATTCTTAGAACTTAAATCATGTTTGTACCACTATACTCTACGTTTACCACACCACAATTGTTTTCTGAAACTAATCAATTACGAAGTCATACCTAGAGTCATAATACTTATTTATACCATAGGGCCATATTAAGAACATTAATAGCTATCAAATGGTTTGTCACTTTCAGACATACGCAATTTTCCGAAGAGCAAAAGAGACAAAACACAGCTGTGTTTTATTATACTAGTATAACAGTGTTTAGTTACACCACGTTTATTAATAAGGTGGTACGAGTACAAAAGTGAAATTAGCCCACAATAGCTGGCCACAGTGGTTACCCTAACTGGTATGCATTCGCGGGGTCAATAAGGGTCAAACGCTAAACTTTGACCGGACTCGAGCCAAAAATAAGTCCACAAGGTTAGTCGATTCACGCCTCAAATAATGGAGATACAGTGTAGTGCAAATGTTTTATTGTACACGTTAAATATTTGACTGGACTGTTACTTTTAACGTATATTATAACGTCCTTAATAAGCTGTTACAGCATTTTAGCTATCAAAAATGGTTTGTCCCTTTCCGACATACGCTATTTGCCAAAGAGCGAAAGGAGACAAACACTGTAAAACACTGTTTAAGTTAAATATCATTTATGAATAAGGCGGTAAATTATACATCTTATTTCATAATAGTCAAATATGTACGGTTGTCAGACCATAGACATTTTTGTCTAATAAAGATTCAAGGTTTAATGTAGAAGTAGTATAAGCCTGTAATGTCCTACTGTTGGGCAAAGGACTCTCATCTTACTGAAGTTTTATTGAAATTTACTTAAAGCGCTCGTGGCGTCGTTTGACTAAGCGATGTTAGTTCATTGCGATTGTTAAGCTTGGAAAGGTGGCTGATAGTGGCGTTTCTATCAGAGTGTTACCGTGCTTTGGAGGGCACGTTAAGCTGTCGGTCCCGGTTGTTTCAAACGTCAGATCATGTCGGAGGCCTTTAGGCGGTCTAAAGACTCCGACACCAGGCACCAGGGTTAGCCACTAAGCTACTTGAACTGAAGGAATGAATTAAGAAAAGCGGTTCTACAACTATACGACAATCTATATCACTCTCTTAATAACGTTGGGAATTGATAATGATAAAAGTTCTTGGTCATTACAACACCCTTATCAATTTCTTAAAACTTATACCTAAGTTATGATGTATCTATAGATAATGTGCGATCAATTATCCTTTCATCAATCAAATAAGAATATTAAAGTACTTCGAAGATGTCAGTCTGTCATCAAGTGTTGGCTAATTCTTTGCTTTCAACCAGCTCTTTACTGGACATAAGGGTGATTACACACTGTGTTAAAATTAAATAGCATGTTGCAATATTCTCCATGACGTTACATTACTGACATCATCCTCATCCTCGTGACTTTTACAATGTGAGGCATTTGAAAAAACTTGAGTGAGTATTTTGTGCAATAACCAAAAAAATAATTACCTTACTTTTTGTGATAAATTCTAAATAGGTAGATATTTTCTATACTTGACATTTTTCGTAATATATCTTTTAAACTTACACGATTTGTACACATAGAAGGTTAAGAAAGCAAATAAATACCTACTTACTTTTTATTTCCTGACGTTGTCAAGTGGATTGCACCTCTCGTGGTCACAAGTGAACTATTCACCCGTATTTAATATTTGACATCTGAATTTGCCAAAAATAACAATCAACACTAAAAAAATATACAGCTTATAAAGAACATTGTTAAATACCTACTATGACATAAAAAGCAGTGCTAAGTCTATGTCACCAATATAAACGCACGTTTCGAAACCAGTTGTCAACTACATAAAAAGGTTTTGCGCATAAATTGTCACAATTTGCCATAACACTGTCACTATACTGTTATTTATCGACACATTAAGTATTCTATTCTATTAACACACTGCTTATCTCCAATAGCGATTGATGAAATCATATAATGCATTTTATGATTTAAAAGGTATATGTTTTATTAATATAGAGTCTTAATTTATTCGTTCGTGCGTCTCGCTTGCCAATCATTTGGATGGCTTGATTTATTTGTATAGGGAATGAAAGGAAAGATATTTTCTAATATCCAATTGTTTGACATTTATGTATCCATCTACGTTTTTATGTGTTAAGAATGCATTTGTATGTTATATTAATGTCTTCTTTAAGTTTTATTAAAGTAAGTTCTTTAGATGACGGACAGATGGGCAAAGGATGCCCGCAGGCCCCCAGGTCGGCCTCCGACTCGGTGGCGGAAAGAGCTGGACGATTTTAAAAAGGGTTGGAAGGAGTTGGCCATGGAAAGAAGTAAATGGAAAGAATTGGGGGAGACCTTTGCCCAGCAGTGGGACAGCGAGGTTACGTAAAAAAAAAAAAATTCTTTAGAGACCAACGTGGGTCGGAGTTGTAGACCACCTTAAGGTCTTTGTCATGGTCTTACAGTTGGTTGAGACAACCGCGACCGACAATTTAAAGTGCCTTTCAAAGCATAGTAGCGCACAGATAGTCTTGTTAATACTCAAGAACGGCTGAGTTTCGGCTTATCTTGGTACCTCAATATAACATAAAACCCATTTGATAGAATAATTAGTCGCACCCCGCGGTGTTACCCGCGTTGTACCCGTTCCCGCAAACATTTCTGGATAAATGTATCCCATATGTTATTCTGATGTATAACCTATATTACTGTAAAGTTATATCCAAATCCGTCCAGTAGTGTTTTTCGTAAAAGAGTAACATACATACATACATCCATACCTAGAACAACATCCCTCCGCAAAAAAAATTGCAATTATAATATTAATAGGATTTTTACTCGCTCAATGTACTCGTATCTGTATAGAAGGCAAAAGGCAATACAACCGTAAATATCTAAAAAAAACTTTGTTTGTATATTTGCCAAATACAAAGGAAAAACAGTAAGGTACACTAAAAACAAACTTAATTATCTCTTAAATTATTCGTTTACAATGTCCATATAAGACAAAGACATGTTAAATATTGTCAACGAACGGCTTAAAGTAAATTTAAAATACCCATTCTTTGCTTTGTAAATAAATGGTATGCATGATGCGAAAAAATTGCAACCTTCCTCTGTATCCATATATACAGTATGTTGGGTATCTGTATTTATTTTATATTTTGTGCATTAGTTAGAACTTAAATCACCTTAGTATGATCTTATAGGTTAGGGACCTACCCTTATGACGAAGTTTTAGACCGCTAAAGTTTAAGACGAATATGATTAAATGGCAGGCGCACGCGTCGGTTCACTTTTGTATGACACCGCCCGCGACGGGCGCACGCTACGGTTCACTTTTGTATGAAGCCACACGCCGCGGGCGCCCGCGACGGTTCACTTTTGTATGGAACCGCGGCGTGCGCATGCTTTAACGCAGTGTCGGCCCTAAATCCCAGTCTTGACTATGTGCACGGGCTCTTACTTTTTAAGTATCATATATTTATAGTTTATCTTCTTTCTCCTTGACAATAGTTTAAACATCAGTTGTAAAGTTACGTTTAAACTAACCTAACCCAAACTAGTTAAAATCAGTACTGTGCGACATTCAACTGTTTAGTCTTCAGTTTAATTGCACGTAAAATCTAAGTTACCAACATAAAACGTAGTATTATTTACAGTCATAGAAGAATCTTAATCTACCCGAGCAAGACAGAACAGTTGAGAAATGAGAAAACTATTTAGAAATATATAGACAGTAATTTCTTAACGTTACTGTAGCCTGTATTATGATACTATCCACTCATTGTATAAATCAAACTGAGTGTCCGTATATCATTTATAATAAGTGAGCAATTCAAGTGAAAACTGAGCTTTATATATACTAAACATTTATGGAAGATGTCTTCGTTACAACCCGTATTTATCGCCACCCTTTTAAGTTGAAATCGCACCAATACATTCGGTGTCACAGCCTAAAACAAACAATTTGTAATCCTGAATTATGTGCTGCTGAATTCATACATTTAAAAGATATGAATCTATAAGTTGAGAGATGTGACGCTACTGGACCTGTATGCGATATTTTTATCGATATAATTGGCTGGTTTGTCGATGTTTTTACGTTTTTGGGTAGGGTTAACATTAAAGGTTACATAATACATTGAGTAACAATAAAAGTATTTCATTAACGAATTTCAGAAGAGCATAGTGAAGTAATATATTTACGTCAATAATGTAAAGTTCGATATTCAAATCATTATTATACAATGAGGTTTCAAATATCGAACCATCGAGCATAAAAAACAAAAGAAAATTTAAATGATTTGCATTTATAATAGGTTGCAGTTTTATCGACATTTCCAATCACTAACATTAAGTTGTTGAGTTCTACAAATAAAAACATCGACACGTCGCCTCCTCGACCTTTCCCGGATAGCGTGACTATTTGTCACTTGCAGTTGACTCCCGTACCTACTCGCTGCGAACATTCTGATTCCCATCACTATTTTTATAACAGAACATCTTAACCACATCTATATTTTCACACAATAATAACCATTATCTTGTTGACTTTAGGGGTGTTAATGCATAAGCAAATTTTGAGCGAATATGTGAAAGTGTTGTAAAGTAAAATTTATTTGCACAGCATTGCTTTCGGAGTCCATGTTGTTTTAGCTGAATTGCGATCAATTTGGTTGGACATTGCTTGAATTCTTGAGAGGTCTTGGATAAACATTGCAAGTAAACCATTAACTTTGATTGTACCTATTTATTCTTTGGTGTATGGACATAATAATTCGTTGGGTATTCACTGTTTTAAAATAAGTCGCCGTGCCGTGAGGCCATGCAGTTCACATTAAGATCTAATATATAAAATTCTCGTGTCGCGGTGTTTGCCGCTAAACTCCTCCGAAACGGCTTGACCGATACTCATGAAATTTAGTGTGCATATTGGGTAGGTCGAATCAGAAAACATCTGTTTTTCATCCCCCTAAATGTTAAGGGTGGTCCACCCTTTACTATATTAAAATTTGATAGTTACTAAACTACCTCTTGATGTGTTAACAGCTGTTATAAGTTTTTCTTTGCCTAGTCTATTTTTTAACTTATTTTTTTGGTATTTTAAAGACCAGTTTTGAACTTTCTTGCCTTATATGTGAATTAATTATTGGTTGTAAAATGTTTTAAATAACTATTCTAACGTTTAATTTCCTTATAAATGTTAAAAATTAAATTGATAAAGCAATAGGTTTTTATCGTCGATAAAAATGTGAAATTAACCCGTTTTAACACCTATTATCAATAATACGTTGAAAATTAACAAATTCAACATGTTTTTGGATAATTAAAACTAATTTTTATGTTCTGGAATTTCTTGTTTTGTGTCATTATGTTTAATTTTTATGCGTGGGTTGCAAATAATATCTTGGAAAGGATACGGTATAAATTTTTTACTTGTTGAAAAAACGAGCTCTCTAATGATGTGAGTGATTGTGAGATTGCTGAAAATTTAGAAAAACTACGCTTTTATGTAAATTTTAGTACCTATCTAAATTTTGCCATAGGTAATATTTTTATTGGATTTTTAAACGACAATGAGAGGCGTTCGATTCCAGAACCAAATATGTAACCAACAATAATAAATCCAATTAAAAAACAAAGAAGCATAAATCACGATATTGAAGCCAATGACATCACCGAATCGTGTGTAGTTGAACGTCATAAATAACGAGCGGTCAATCCTCAAATTAAGTTAAGTACCACAAGCGATGCCTCCATTACTCTTCATAAGGCACCGACCTCTTTAATGATTCCTAAACCTCCGACTACCGTACTAATAAACATCAATCAACCACGAAATCATTATGAAAACGAATCAATCACTATATTGTCTATACGGATTTATGCAAACAGAAAAAGAGTAACATTTAAAAAATTAAGAAGAATATCATTTGACGTGAACCTACTGTGCAATATAAGGAGGATTCGATTAGTCATTATTTGATTTAGTTGGGCGCGTCGGAGCGGCCCCCGGCGCGCGCCGGTAGGGGGCGCCCACGAGCGCTGCCCGGCTCCGGCGCTCATCAGCAAACCTTCCACACTCAATGTATACCAGGCAGCGGGAGAAATGAATCACTACACCAGACAGACACTATACACTACACTAACACACAACCTGTACCGCCATACCCAACTATCGCCAAGAATTTTGATGATACCCAACAATGCAACCAACGTAATAAAAATCAATTCAACAACCATTAATATTCCGAAAACAATGATAAAGTTAATGAACTTGAATTACAAGCAAAGCAAATCGAAACCATCGACGGTTTCAACGGTTAACAAAGCGTGATAGACGTTTAGTGCAAAAAGGTCAATCCATACAAATCAAAAATACTCATAACGTTAACCTGTACAGAAGTAATAAACATCGAGGGGGGTTAATTATGAATAACCAACCTCTAATAAGTACAAAAACACAAGTAATATGAACTCAATGCAACATAATTTACAGTCTTTACATGCTCATTTGTGATTAGTCGGCGCGAAAGGGCAAATCCTTTATTAAGATAGGTAATGAGGTTAAATTCGATACCCAGCACCAATAAGCAGTACATCAATAGTTATTGCAAAGGAAATTAAATTTTAATTTACAAGTCATACGGTGTTTTATGGTGTACACGCAATTGAAGGTACTAACGAAGACGCGGTAGAAAATTATGTACAAAAAGGTATGATATTTAATGTGGTACTAAATAATATGGACTTAGTTGAGTGGGGAGTAAAGTTGATATTGTAAGTGATGATGATAATGAAAGAAAAGGAGTTAACGATGGATTGTGTGGTAAGTCGGCACCCTGCTGTAGCGGCCCCCGACTGCGGCTATCACGGACAACACATCGATTAGTGATCGACCGAATTCAATTGGTTGCCGCGACAGGACTCGATACTCGAATCGAGATCTCGATCAAGATTTATATTGTTCAGTTTTTTTGAAAATTTGCATTTTGAAAGCGTCATGTCAACGGCAACGCTGACTCACCTGACAAATGGAACGATCGTGTCCCTGATACGACGCGTTGACCGTAAGCACAGCTCATATTATTGTTGTTATATGATTACTGTCATCTGTATCAACTGGTTTTTGAATTTGATTCGACAAAACAAATCGACAATGCAACGTCATTTACGAGATTTAAAAACGCTTGAGTCTATTTTTTGATTGATTGTTATGCCAGCTTGTGTTCGAAGTTTAAAATGTCAAGTAGTATGAAACAAAAGAAGTACGAATGCCTATGTGTGAATATGTGTGAAGATATGTTTGTGTAATTTAATAGTACATTAAAATTACTTTTGTATAAATTGAAATGAAGTTTTACATCCAACACAAGGACTTGGGATAGTTTTTTCATTGCAAAATGCCAACGTCCAAAATATTATGATAAATTATTAGCAAGGGCACCTATTTTTTGAATAGCTTTTTCACTTTGCATTCTTCTATACCAGTATAAGAAGAATACATTAACACCATGTACATACGTACACTTTCATCTTTTTCTACATATTGTTTAGCTTACCTTCTGTTTTTCTTTGAAGTAAATAGATTGATTACCTACTATCAGTACATTTCTATAGTACCTAGTCCTACGCACAATCTTCAAATGATTTAAAGTTCCAAATCGCGTGGGGTTATTTTTATGTAGCATAAAGCTTATCACGCATGCGCAACACGATCACGTGATATTTCATTTTTATTAGTAAAAGTCATGACAACACTGTATGTGGTATTACCATTGACATCCAATGTTAATATAAAAAATTAAGTCTATATTTTGACTGTGGTGACGTGTACATGTGGTATTTTTAAATATATGTGCTTTATGAGTCAGTAGCGATATTCTTTATTATGATACATATTAAAATAAATTTTATTGAAATACCTGCAGTGTTTTGAATGCATTATGTTTTGGAGTTGTCTTAAATATAACTCAATGAGCAGTTGAAGGTCGAATACAATTATGTTGAAGAAATACTTTTATTATTTTACCATTTAATTTAATTGTATTGACCTCTTTACCTGGTGCAAAATTAAAGCATGTGACATTTCTATCTGAGCGCTACCTTCCGGAGCATGTTAAGCACGTCCCGTTTGTTTCAATCGTTAGACCATGTCGGAGGCCTTTAGGCGGTCTAAAAACTCCGACGCCAGGGTTGGCCAATATCCTACTCGAAATAAATGAATGGAAAAAAAATTCAGAATATTAATAATTTCAAACAAAAGCCACAGGCAAAAGCTAGTCTTGGAATTCATTAAGAAACATTCAATATATATAAGACAAAGATGTTAAGCCGTCGAGACGGTTACATGTTTTGATTAGATCATGCGTGATAATCGTATTAATTGTCGCCGAAGAATTCTGATGCGCGCCTTATTGTGAGACAAATGTCCATTTATTAAACTATTATATGTATGTACTGGTTTGAGACACTTATGCTTAACATTTTTAAGGAGGTATTTTTCAAATTCTTTAACTTGGCAATTATTTAGGAGGCATACAAATTTGACTCATGGTACCATGACTATGGTATTTGGCTAGTCATTCTTTTTGCGATTAATTAAAAACAACACCGAATGATATATTTCATTTTCATACTGTACTTTTGATTATTTCTTTCATAGAAAAAATATTTAAAAAAAATATAATAAATAATTTGGATAAGGCCTTTTGGCTTCTGGACATCATATGGAAGAAAAGCAAAAAAAAATCTCCAAAAAGAAAACGAAACTACAAAACAATTTATCAATTCCTATGTAAATTGGACCTTTAAAACAATTCCTTGTATCTCAACTCTTATTAAACAACCAAATATTAAACTGTGCCTAACAAATACCTTCTCAGCCTCACAATTCTGTTTACAACTCGAACGCTGCCAATTTAATTGCGCAACAAAATCATATAAATAAGACATTGCGTTAAGTAATTAGATTATCTCAGCACGTTATTTATCCACTTCTGGATAAGGAGTCATATAGAGTGGTTAATACCCAACCATTAGTTTTAGTGTCAATTTGTTCGGCAGAAAACGGATGCAGTTAATTGCTAACTGTGTTATTGATTGCACTGTGTGAGATAGTTTGTACTTTGTTAAGCTTCAGAATTTGTACTGTTTTTTTGTGATTGGGATTATTGGATTATTAAGTTAGTATTGTTAAAGGTAAAGTAGACAATAAAGCTTATATTTATTTGATAGAACTTTAGAACTTAAGTTTCCTTAATTCTAATCGCTACAATAATCTTTTTACCTATAATTATCAAAATAATATTATATTATATAGGTATATAAATGAAGAAATATTCTTCATAAAGTTTGACATAACTCCAATTGTCTTACTTGATATATTTTTCTGTTCCAAACCATCGTATTATCAACTCTATAGTAATACTTATTAGCACTTATTTAGTGCAGAGCAGTAAATCGTGAATTAATCGCGAAAACAATGAATAAGTTTTCCGTGAGTGCTTAGTGTTACATTTATTGTTACTAGTTCACCCACTGGCACTGTTCCACTATTAATCTCAAGCCGATTATCTCGTTAAACCATATTATTAAAACTTTGATTATAACTATAGTAGAATTTGCCTAGAATAGAATATAATATTCAGTGGTTTCTAATAAAATCAGCCTCCGTGGTCTTGCGGTTTGAGCGCTCGGCTCACGATCCGGAGTTTCGGGTTCGATTCCCGGTGGGGACAATGTCTCACAAACATCTCTTTGTGAGACTGCCCTCAGTTTGGTTAGGGCATTGCAGGCTGATTCACCTGATTGCCCGAAAAGTAAGATGATTCCGTGCTTCGGAGGGCACGTTAAGCCGGATAGTAGTCGTTACATGAGCCATGTCAGAGGCCTTTGGCGGCTCAATAACTCTGACACCAGGATTGGTCAGGTTGGCCATCCACTCGATGAAGAAGAATAAAATAATTTCAAATGCTAATAATAACGTAATAAAGTAAATGTAAGTTCAAGTAGGCCAGTCGCTAAACCTGGTGTCAGAGTTATTAGACCGCCTAAAGGCCTCCGACATGGTCTAACGATTGAAACAACCGGGAACGACAATCTAACGTGCCCTCCGAAGCACGGTAGCGCTCAGATAGAAAATGCCACCATCGGCCACTCATATCGTACTTCCACTCATACTTTACGTTGCTTAACAACCGCAATGAGCTTACATCGCTTAGTCAAGCGACCATGAGCGATACAATAACGTAATAATCCTCACCAATGACATAATGACAAGAGGGAGAGAGCGGAGAGTATGCTGGGCAAACTGAGAGAATCCACGTAGAAGTTGATCTTCTTCATCGAGTGGATGGTCAACCTGACCAATCCTGGTGTCAGAGTTATTGAGCCGCCAAAGGCCTCTGACATGGCTCATGTAACGACTACTATCCGTAGAAAGTAACCGGGACCGACGGCTTAACGTCCCCTCCGAAGCACGGAATCATCTTACTTTTCGGGCAATCAGGTGATTCAGCCTGCAATACCCTAACCAAACTGAGCATAGTCTCACAATGAGATTATTGTATATTGTCCTCACCGGGAATCGAACCCAGAACCTCCGGATCGTGAGCCGGGCGCCCAAACCACAAGACCACGGAGGCTGTTGTAGAAGTTGATGTAAAATTATATTTACATTTTTATGAGAAAACTTAAAACCAAGCACAAACCCAAGAAACGTAAATCGTAATAAATATTTTACAATAACAGGATGCTGTATTTAAAACTTTTATTATACTACTCATCGTTTTAATCTTAACGAACGTAAAACATGATCAATTAATGCTATCTAACTAAAATAAAATGACTAATTAAAACAATTTGCACAAATTCATATTCTCTAATGTTTTTCGCTAATAAATCGCAAAAAAATAAGTTGAGTGATGTACGAGAGTTTTCAATAAATTATCGATAAAACTGTACAATAAAATTTTATCGATGATTTTTATATGGATTTACATGTGTGCTTCCAAATTTATGGAGATGGTTTTTATTGATGTTTTAAAGTTAACTGTGTTGTTCCTTCGATGTATCGATAAAGTGAAATAACATATTTTATTGTAGCTTTTCCCCAAGAACTATTATTATTAATTTATCCTCGTTTTATTTTTGTGGAAAGTTGTGTAACTGCTGTTTAGTAGATATAATATTATCAAGAAAAATTGTAATGCTTTTTTGTACACAACCTACATTAGGCATTTTATTATGTTTATTACAGATCTTAAATACATCTGTTGTAATCATTACGTGTTTCTTATCGATAACAATATCGATAAACTATACCCCATCACTACACCGTAATCGTGTGTGGTAAAAAACAAATAAAGTGATACCAGCTTTTATTTACCCAAATGCAGCTGTAAAACATAAAAAATCGTTTTTTTCTCAAACTTTAATTGCCAGCAATGAAATAATTAAATGTGACAATCGTAAACACTGGGCGGACATAAAACATAAAACCGTGTTAGGGTCAATTTTGCTGGTATCGAGCCTTTTAAGACTAAACGATTCCTTCGGCTTCTAAGAATGCAGTAAAAAGACTAAAGTCTATCTTTAAACTCCATGAAACTATTTTTTTTCTTTAAATTCCAATCTTACGAAGAGTGGTATAGAGTTGGGAATAGAGCGATCTTTTTATGTGGTATATCATTTTATTATATTAAAAACTGACCTTAGAGTGGTAATTATTAATTACCTACCCAATCATTAATTATTCATATTAAATGTATAGAGACAGCAAAAGGAACAGATACAGGCAAAGGGGTGGCAGCTGCCCCCCGTAAAGGCTCAAAATTCTCTTGAATTAATGGAATCTTCATACACTTTTCAAGTTCTTCAACCAACAAGTACCACTAATCGCCCCCAAGGCCATAATATCCCGCCGCCCTTAGTGTATCAGCCTAGCCTAGTGAACCCAATACGGGGTAAAATTAATTATATAGTTTCTATAAAAATAAGAAAAAAAAATATAAAAATAAGAAACAATTTAAGAATTATTATGAAATGCATAACAATATATTTGTATAAAAATGTAACTTAATTTTATATTAGTCTTGAAACGCTGAGTTGTTAAATTTGATACCCCATTAAATGCAACATAAAATTTTATAACGAAAATAAATAAAGTTCATAACATTGTATGCCTTAAAATTATTCTATTTGATACTTATTGACCTTTTAATTTTTTACTGCAAACACTTCTTGTATACCCAAGACTTGCATTTTCATTTTTTACGTGTCAAATGACAGTAACGCCTCGGTGGTCTAGTGGTATGTGCACTCGTTTGCCAAGACTGAGATTCCGGGTTCCCGAGTCGAGCGAAAACACGTTTCCTACTTTTCAAATATGACTCGGGTTTGAGATCACCAACCCGCATTTGGCAAGCGTGGTGATTACGCCTAATCCTCCTCACTGTTCTGATATCTTCAGTGAGATGAGAGGCCTTTGCCCAGCAGTGGGATATTACAGGCTAATACTTTACTGTACTTTAAATCACAGTAATGTATAGTATCTTTAACACGCAGGATTCGAAAAAACTTGGATATGATAAAAACTTAAACATGAACGCGATGGGTTAAGTCGCGGGGAACAACTAATGTTAAATGAGATGCACACGTTTATCCCAACATTACTGTTAGTTAACCAAAACCGAGCAACTTCTACAAATGCCTTAAAAGATTAATACGTTCGCCAAATACAGTCGCCAATCTTATTTCAATCTATTTCGCCAAACGTCATGTTCACACATAGCGTCCACCAACAGTCAACAACTCATTATTTAACAGCTGCAGTGCAGTTGACATACGCTCGTTTCCAAAACTTAAAACCATTTAAGAGCTAAGTACTTCTGCTATACACTTCTCTATTACGTGGGTAAACCACGGTCGGACCAGTACATATATAAAATTCTCAACATCGAACACATAGCCACAGCATATAGATAAATTAATTTTATATCTGTTGCGAGTCGTGCTCAGTTTGTGCCCCCGGGCGATGGCGGCGTGAGAACAGTCCTTAGCTCGTGCCTTTACGGTGAAATGCTTGAGACGCGTGTCATGTCTTCTAGAATATCTTGTTACGGCTAGACGAGCAGTGTCGCAGTGTGTTGGGCTTTAGGTGGACATAGAAACCTCTTTGTATGGACTCGTGACGATTTGACGACAAGTGGAGGATGGAGATAAATCTAACTGACATTTGTCAGTGTGTACGAGTTGGCGTCTAGGAAAGGATGTTTTGTTTTTGCTTTGATCGTGTTTTAGTATAATTATAGGACTGAGTCTTTAGTAGATGTGATTTTATGATGCATCGTTATGAATTTTCAGAAGACCAAATTCTGTTTTTTACTAGGTTAGGTTAGGTTTTGGGCCAAAAACACTATCGGAAAGTTACTAATGGTATTGTAATGCTAACAGCTGGCTTAACCCATTTATTTGTATCATATTAGACCTGCTTATATATTTTCTTGGGTTGCTTAAAATCAATTATGCATGAAAATTCAAACGTTCTTAATATTAAAATGTGCAAAATTCAATAACTCGACCTATTTCATAGCTCGCCCACTAAAATATAAAATACAACTCATAATCATTTCAAACTTACCACATAAATATCTCCAAATCATACTACGCAGTGACAAACCGACCAACTAACTGTACAGCCACACCATACATTCACATAAATCACCATTTTTCCATGACCAATCCAAGAGCACAGCTTTCGTAGAAAATAATTTATAGCACGACAAACGTGTAAAGTTAACTGCCTGTAATTGGCGTCATCGGTCATAGGTACTATCCAAAATTATGCGGTTAATCATACCGCTCTGGAGATATTGGCTAAACTTCCTACACATAAAGTTTAGTAAGCCGTAATGCATGGTCATAGTATGTATAGGGATAGGTGTAAGTGATAAGCGATTTGCTGCTGTCGTTGTTTTGCCATGTAGAACGTTGTTAGATATCGATTATTTCCTGCTATTGCGTTCGGTTGAATGAACTTCGGTTAAACGTGATTTGGTCTAATAAGGTCTAAACATCATTGCCACGTACAACATTCAATTCAAATGCTTTAAATATTCAATAGCCTTCTTATTGTCTCTGTCACCATTTCATGAGTTGCAAAAATGACTAAATTTCTACACTATCTTTTCTTATAATAGACAACGAAAACTTACAAATTTGGCTGAAATTCTGTGCCTATTTTATTGAACAATTAGAACTGAAACAGAATAAAGTCCGAGTCATCTGCAACTCCTATCTGCTGAATTTTACCTAACATTTTTTTATTAATGAAACTACAAAAAGTCGAGTCGTGGTGCAGTCGAGTTTTCCACGAAGATTCCCAACATGAGAAATAGTATCATAATTTAACTACGATATTAAAATATACTCTAAACACGTTGTATACACTTGACATTGCTCTCACCCAAAATGACACCATTCAACATACGATTTTCATAATTTTATCTGGTGTATAGCAACTATACTGTTACGGCCGTATTCATAAACGCTTATTCACTACGCTATATCTATTAAATGGTTTGTCCCATTCCGACATACGCTAATTGCCAAAGATCGAAAGAGACAAAACACTTTAAAACACTGTTTTAGTTAAATATCGTTTATGAAAGCGGTTAGTATCTTATAACTTAGACCATAAGGTCACATGCCGCGTGTCTTGAAAGCTACGTGCGTGACCGCTAGTTCGCCTACACAGTACAGCACGCGTTTGATTCGCTCTTCCACTGCACATCTCTAAACGAGTCGTCGTTATTATATAATAAAACTGTATTTCCATTCGGAATTGGCTTTGCGAGAACTTTGATAGCGACAATGAAAAGTATAGACAGAAATTATTGCGTTAAAAAGATGGAACACCGGGAAAGATGAAAGGTAGTTTGAAAACTATGTGTTACCAATACAAAAAAAAATTAGCTTCCAATGTCCAATTTTCTGGGTAAAAACCTCCCTTAACATCTTACTGAAAAGAAGGTTATATTTTCATCCCGAAATTCCTACGGGAACGGGCACAACGCGGACAAAACCGCGGTCCTTTTGAGTTTGGGCGCATTTTAGGTCTTATGTGTTTAACCGTGTGTTTTGTCCGGGTATATTTACTTAATTAGGTACCTATTGTTAAATTATGCTTATTAATAAGCCGCGAGTTTGCCATACCAGCGACGTCAAATCGCAATTTATAAACTTACTCATTCAATATTATCTATATTAAAGTTTAACAAACAAAGTTACAATTAAACTAACTTAAACATACACAAATAACACCAAAAAAGTTTCAATAGAACTCAAAAAAGTAAAACAAAATTAATCAACCCAATTACTTTAATTAATCAAGCACTCAAACGATGCTTAAATCAAGATCTTAATTACATTATACTTAAATAATCATCTACCAATGATACCGTGTTTTTATTGCTTATTGCATTATCCGACATTTCTTATCTGGTCGGATTACATCCACTAAATTATTACACGATTGGGCCAAAGGCTGGATATCATTATTCAGACATTCGTTATGATTCCAACGTAATGATAAAAGTGTTTTATTTTTTGTTTTAATTAGATTTTGAAAATGTTATTCCGTTGTAATAGTGTGTATTAATTAATTTTTGAGTGTGCTACCTTCGTCTGTATATTGTATTGGCATAGATTGAACAGCTTTATGTATTTGTGCCTTAATAACATAGTTTATACTTAAGAAAAGTACTCACAAGGGTTTTTTCGCGTTAGAAAATAAATGTATTAAGAAAATCAACATCTTACTTTTTGACCCATGTGAGTATGTTCACTATGTGTTCAAATCACTTTAGTTTAAAATGGACAATAGTAATACTGATTTTATAGGCGAAGTGTATCCGTAAAAAGTATCAATTGGAAATACTGTAGTATAAACTTTAGTACACTTATTAATACTTTATGAATACCGTGACCTCGAGCGGTGTAATTCGCTCGAAACGTTCAGGTACGTAATATATACCCGTTTCATCTATACTAATATTATAAAGCTGAAGAGTTTGTTTGTTTGTTTGTTTGTTTGTTTGTTTGTTTAAACGCGCTAATCTCAGAAACTACTACAACGCGGGTAAAACCGCGGGGCGCTGCTAGTTCAGTATAATTAGTCCAAATCCTGTTTAAAAAGTATGTTTAATACACTTATAAGCTTCAATAACACGAATTCTCATTAAACAAACGATTTAAAGCACAATAGTGTTCTCTGTTTTAAATTATTTAGCAATTGGTGTGCGTGTCCAATGTTCCCATGCCAATGTGATTGCAATTATCTCGCTCCATTGAAGCATGTGTCCATTGTCTATGTTTATTAGCCGTAACATCAATATAATTGACCTGCACAATGCCTTACAAGTGTTGCCAAACAAACATCAAGCTTTCTAATTTGCGTGCTTTTTTGTTTAGACTTTGGCTTTTAATGTTGATGAGCTGTGAAATGGACAATAGATCAAGGTAGAGTGCTGAAGGTAGTAGTAGAGGCTTTTGCTCTATTTATTTATTTATTTATTAGACACTACAGCAATATAATCACTTTGCACTTACAATTAACTTATAAATAATTTATGTTCTGAGTGACATATTTTGACATATCTATATTTAGGAGTAGCAGTGTCTCAGTGTTTTAATCGCTTTGTGGCTGTTCCTGTGGGAATTTTGGGATGAAGAAAAATAGCAATTAAGCTTTCCATTGAATGAGGCTATCCTATACAAAAAGAGTTATTCAAATTGGATATATAGTTCCTGAGATTAGCGCGTTCAAACAAACAAAAAAAGTCTTATAGATAGAGTTAGATGTACCTACAGCTTGCTTTAGAGTCGTGTTGTCCTAACTTGTATGGTCTCTGACGTCATGTTGTCTTAATTACTTTCGCACTAGCTATTGATTATTTATACACTGGCACTGTGCTGCTTACTTATATACTTTGGTGTTTATCCCATAGGTGATACAACTTTGAGCATCAACATTTTTGTACATTACTACATGAAAATGCCTCAGGTGACTACAAAACGAATCAAAAGGATAAACTTATGATTACCAAAAAAGGATTTCCACAGCTTCTTGAAATACATTTCTTTATAACCATATTCAACTTAAATAGTCATTTGAATCCCATATTAATGGAACGAAATGGATACAACAGAAAGAAACGTGATAAAGAAATGGGTACAACAGGTGCAGACAAATAAAATGGAACACCATATGATGCTCTGTCCACTAATAAACTACTCAGAATCTTAACAAGGTTTTATAATTAAAAAGCCTACACATTAACGTCTTATTGTTAATTTACAACCTCCACAATCGTTTAAATTGTATCATAAAGTTAAGTTAAAAGTTCTACTAGATTCTTAATCAGTTTTAATGAGTCCAGAATCTGTTCAAATTTTCGTTAACAAATTGGATTTCTTAATATAAAAATTACGTTTTGAATATTTGTATATTGAAAACGACATACATTTGAATATTTTGTGTAACTCGATTTAAATAATTCTTGTATAAAACTCGCTTATTAATGCTCGACGCTTTATTTACGGATACTTCATACAAATACTTCCATGCCACTGAACTCAGAGGCATGTTGGTGTAAAGAGTTGATGAAGTGTCTTCTATTATCGAAGGGTACGCGATCGATTTAGTCCGAGAAAGGATCATATTGCATCTCAACCGATAATCTCGACGTCCGAGTTGCGCGTGACCCACTGACAAAACAAGCGAGCCGATCACATCGCATTGTTTTCCCATAGCCCACAGGCCCAACGATTCCATTCAGAATCTCATTACACTTGAAAGGGGCAAACAAATCTGGCGCAACGCTGTTCTCATGGACGTGTCCGTCGTTAGGGCAGCGTGAGGTGACCATTACAGTACAAAGAGTTGCCTAAAATAGAGAGCTTTTGTGAGGCGGAGGCGGCGGCGGGGCGAGGCGGGGGCGGGGCGGCGCCGGCAGCCCGCGGCTCAGTCGCGTCGAGTCGCCGGCCGCCTCGCACGCTCGCTGCGGACACGGGACAGCGCACGCGCACCCACACACACACTACGACACCGACACCGACACGTGCTCCCATGATATAACATTCAGTTCCACAATGCAAGAATCCAACTCAAGGTCAAACAAATCGACGTTGAACTCCTTAGAAAGCGCCATCATCAAGCTGAAAAACAACTTACAAATACAAGACTGCAAGACCACGGAAATGAACAGCCTACTAGTGGAACCTCCCGCTTCACAGCCGGATAAAAATGCAAGTAAGAGTACTACTACTTCATCTACTGCAAATATTAATTTGTCGATTGCATCAGCAGCGTTGTTACAAGAAAACATGTTGCAAAGATCGTTGCAAGGCGTAGTAATATCCCTTCAGAATGCAATGATGAGTTCGTTGCAGCAAGCCGCGCTCTTGCCTTCAAACTCCGCGGCCGCCGCTGCCCTAAACTTACAAGCCCTAGAATCTTATTTGACTTTACAACGCCTCACCTCCGTGTCTACCGTCAATAGTTCAAGCCAACAAAGTACACTTGAGAATAGTTCTACTTCCAAGCAAGATATACTAAGGATAGCGACGGCAAGTGCAAAAATAAATGAAGTTGATACAACCGAGAATGCCTCAAGAGAGTATTCCCCTAAGACACCTGAAGAATATCCGTTATCAGATGCGATAGCAGCAGAGGATGTAGATCTATCCGAAGAAGTAGAAGAAGACTTAGCATTGTTAGATAATGAAGATGAATTCACTTTAGAACAGCATTTAGATTCCACTTCCAAGAGCTACAGTTTTAACTCTCAGAATTTGGATAATGGATATCCCAGCCTACTTATGAACGCAATGTATCAACAACAGATGAATGGAAGTCCATCTCAAGCGCCTCTCTCCCCACAGCCGTCAAACTCTTCAAAGTCAACAAATAGTTCAACATCATCAAGCAGTAGTGTTTCTAATAAGCAGAAGACTGCTGGAAGTGGCCCTAGAACAAAGAAGCAGTTTATTTGCAAGTTTTGTAACCGGCAATTCACGAAGTCGTACAATCTACTCATACATGAACGAACGCATACAGACGAGAGGCCATATTCGTGCGACATTTGCGGCAAAGCTTTCCGACGGCAAGATCACCTCAGAGATCACAGGTAAATACTAAAATATCTTTGTATCTTAACGTTTTCTATCCAAAACTGGACTTAATATGTCAAAGATGTTTGACAACATTTCCTTTTCACGTTTTATGTTTGTCAGTGACACTTTTATCTATTAAAAGCTATAATTTAAGTCAAGTAATATTCTCGTAATCGATTAAGACAATCTTAACTATTTAATTTGTTATTCCCTTAACAAGTTTCTAATGTTTTACGACCTAACCGAAAACTCGTTAGTATCTGAAGCATTATCTCCATTCCTTAGTTGAATAGCTAAATCAGCTGTAGTGATTTATATTGTTTCCTATTTTCAAATTCCGAATCCGACATTCAGGTTTTTATTTTAAAGATAAAGCATCGTGTTGAACAACATTAATTTAAGATGTTCATTTTTCGATATCAATAAAAGATTTTTCGGTCGTCCGTTGTTAATGCGAAACATTATAACCTTTGAATAATGGCGGTGAAGGAAAAATATATTTAAAACAAAAAGGGTTAAGTATGGCCGGTGCAGATGGTATCGACAAGGCGTTCGTCACGCTCGTAAATTATTTCACAAACCGCCGCTAATCCCAGCAGAGTCGATGTTTTAATTTTGAATTTTCATTTTGTTCTTTCACTGACTTCGCATTCCTTATAAATCTCCATCAAACTTTTTTCTCAACAAAAATATTATTTACCAATAAAAATAAAAACAAACACTATACTAAAAAAGATGTTACTGTTACTACAATTGGAATTCCAAACACGGATTTGGAACACAATAAATATGATAATGGTATTACAAGAGCTCTCAATCTATTTCTCCACTTATCTTTAGATCCCCACCCAAAAAGAGGTAAAGGTGTTGTATTTTTAACACCTGTCTGAGGGCGATTTCCTTCCAAATCACCGTATCTCTGTGGCAATAAAATAAATTCCGTGGAGCCGCCCGAGGGTGAGCGGGCCGGCTGTCGATGTTCAATCGATGTCCGTTGACACGACATATTATAATGGACCGAACCGAGGCTTCGACGGTTTTTTACAAAGCACGTGGTGATCCTGACGTGAGGATTAATATGGACAACAAAAAATTATCCTTCGCATACAAAATCAAGTTCCAAAGTTGTTCCTTTTTTGTTAGATTAAAATTTGGATAATGGACTTAAATTAATTTGTAGCTTGTTTAGTTAGGCGTTATCTTGAAGCTTTAAATTATATGTTGTTGTTTGATTTTAATAAGCATTGCAATTGAAATTTCATAGCCGGTCTGTTCGCATTGGGGAGTTCATTAATCAGAGTCGCGTTGGGAAGTAGGCCTAGCTGCGCCCGCGCCGCTGTCGGCACGCCTCGCCGCGCGCGCTCTCCCGTCCCGTCCTCTAATCACCACCATCTCGTGTTTTAATATCGATATTATTATTTCATTCATCACGTTGCTCTTTATCGTCAACGATCTCACCGTACCTAACGATTATTACACGTATTACGTTACTCGAATCGTTATTTTTATGTTCCATGTATGTTTGTTTATTTGATACGATGGTAATTTTTCGAATTGGACTCTCGATTGCCGGTTTTCAACTGTTATTATTGATTACACGTTGCTCTCGACGTGTTAATTATACGGTTGTACTTAATTTTAATTTGAAAGTTACTAGTGATATTTTCGTTAGGTGTTTTTGTGGCAACGTGTGGTTTATCTTAATAACATGTTGTGTTCTTATCTGTTACATTTGGGGTCTATTAATTTATTCAATTCATAATCTAATTGATAAAAACTGTTGTCACGTCAGCGTCTTGTCACTATAAAAAAAGTAATTGAAATGTATTCGAACTTGGAGCATAAATTGAAAGAAAAAGGTTTGTCTAATCATTGTTAAAGTGTGTACGTTATCGAGTTGTAAATTAATGATGTCGAAAATGAAAGGCCGGTTGAATTTATTACCATTATCCCCTTGGGTGTTGTTTGCTTCCTTGCAAGGTGTCTGTAACACGCGATACCATTGTCGATGCATTGGTTTCGACGCCTCAAGACACAAGTATTTATTGTGCCCACGCATCTCGGCTAAATCATGTAGGATACTTGTGAAACTTGTTTATGAAGATTTGTTATTTTGTAACAGAACTACGAGTAATATCTGTGCGAATTTACAACTCATCTTTGTACAGCATTTGTAACTTTTGATCTTTGTAATATTGTATGTAATTTTCAATATGCTGATATATTGTAAAGTATGGAAATTGTAAAATGAACGTTATCTTCTTTAACAGTTGATTAATTTTACAACCATACGTGTATTGTATATTATTAATAGCGTGAGTTAGTTGCAGTAAAACTATTATACAATATTTTGTCAAAGTCGCGTTGGTATTTTTTCCGTAGGCGTCGTTTACTTGGACAGTTTAATATTGGCTAATATTTATAGCTTCTAATTTGTAAGCATTGGGTTTTAACATATTCTATTCTTTATTACAGGTACATTCATTCAAAAGAGAAGCCTTTCAAGTGTCTAGAATGTGGAAAAGGGTTCTGTCAATCCAGAACATTAGCAGTCCACAAGATCCTTCATATGGAAGAATCTCCCCACAAATGCCCAGTATGCAGTAGAAGTTTCAATCAAAGATCGAATTTAAAAACGCACCTCCTAACACACACAGACATAAAACCGTACAACTGTTCCTCCTGCGGCAAAGTTTTTAGAAGAAACTGCGATTTACGACGACACAGCTTAACGCATAACCTCGTTGGAATATCGTCGGTTAACACGTCGCCAAGCGGAAGCAACGGAAAGAGTCCATTATTAAATCCTAACTTTCCTATTGATAATATAGATACGGAAGATGAGAATTAGCATTAGTTTTTGTACTTATTTTAAAAGACTGATTTAATATTGGTGCCTTGTAGTTGTAAGGTGATGCAATGTAGTATTAAAATTGGAAATTTTGATAGTGGTTGATGTTATGATAACTGTTTTTTTTTGTAATCGTTTTTTAAAAGTATTGTTAAACAAAGTAAGGTGTAAATAAGGCCGAGTGCTGATTAGAATCAAGTCAGTCTTGCAACGAACTTTTGGTCTATTAAATCTAAGCAGCATCACAGAACTTTTGTAGTTTTTATAAAGGCAGTCTCAAGACATTTATGACTATAGTGTATACTTGCCCTAAATGGCGCAGACTTGTTGAATTCTATAAACGTGACTTTAGCCTTATATGTATTATCAACTGAATTCATACAGCCATATTTAGAAGAATACATTCCAAATTACAATAAAGTTTATCAGTTTTAAACACACTAGGTTGTGTGTAAAATTACTTTTAGATTTAAGTCAATTTTCTGAATTGTAAATTACTCTGATCTCATTTTTTTGTAAATATAAAAAATCCGTCCTTTATTTCATAAGTTGTATAAATATTATTTAAGCAATCATATTTCTATATGAGAGTGTCCATTTTCAGTGAATGTAGATACTATTTGTGCCTTTTAGAATATAGTAGCTTTAAAAGTGTCTTAGTTTTTTAGTTATAATTAAATAACTATCCTGAATTTTTGTTTCATTTTGTTATATAATAATACCTACTACAGAGATGCTTATTCTTGTAGGAACATATTGGTCGTTGTTTCATTTTTAGGGATCCGTACCCAAAGGGTAAAAACGGGACCCTATTACTGAGACTCCGCTGTTCGTCCGTCCGTACGTCTGTCACCAGGCTATATCTCAAGATCTGTGATAGCTAGACAGTTGAAATTTTCACAGATGATGTATTTACGTATATTGCCGCTATAACAACAAATACTTAAACTAAAAATAAAACAAATACTTATTCAAGGGGGGTTCCCATACAATAAACATGATTTTTGCCGTTTTTTAAACTACGGATCCCTCCGTGCGTGATTCCGACTCGCACTTGGCCGGTTTTTGTGTTTTTTGAAATAGCGTTTTGACTTGATCCGTATGCACTCTACATCTATGTACATACTCTACATCACAAACGATTGACTATACGTCGTTGTTAGACTCAACTGCGGTAATTTTTAAGTTTACGTTTAGTCCGTGTAGGTTAGGTTTACATTAATACTTCATTATTTTAACCCGCATTTTAAAACCCGCATACACTTTTTCATCATACAAGTACTGTGCGTACTATTCTCATCATACTATGTGTGTGCTAGGTCTTATATTACGTGTGTAAGCTTGTAACACCAACCTATATAAATTTTCATAGATAAATATCTCCTGGTTTAATTGAGTATCAAAATTGGTACTGAATCACGATGAATGAACCACGGAAGGTCAAAGTACTTAACGGAAAAATCGAAGTAACATCTACATAGATAGTGTGAGCAAATTATTATACGGTAATGTAGCGTTCGTGGCGCAGTTTGACTAAGCGATGTTAGTTCATTCCGATTGTTAAGCATCGTGCAGCTCGACCTTTACTTCAATGGGTGGCCGATAGTGGCATTTCTATCTGAGCGCTCTCAGAGGGAACGTTAAGCAGTCGGTCCCGGTTGTTTCAATCGTTAGACCATGTCGGAGGCCTTTAGGCGGTCTAAAAACTCCGACACCAGGGTTGGCAACTAACGTACTCTAAATGAATCTATACTAATATTATAAAGCTGAAGAGTTTGTTTTGTTTGTTTGTTTGTTTGTTTGTTTAAACGCGCTAATCTCAGAAACTACTGAACCGATTTGAATAATTATTTCACTGTTAGATAGTCTATTTATCGAGGAAGGCTATAGGCTACATTTTATCCCGAAATTCCCACGGGAACGGGCACAACGCGGGTAAAACCGCGGGGCGCTGCTAGTAGATTATACGGATGTGCAGTCCCATGCGTGTCAAAGTTACTTATTGTGATCGATTGATTGTCATTTCGCTCACAAATAACAAGCGAAGCATCAAACTTACACAGTGATGTTCGAATGAGTGAATTTGACAACATAAGTTTTTATAGAAATCGACATCTTCTATATCGTCTTTCATAGAAATCAACCATGTACTTACTAATTCCATACCATTCTTTGGCGTGTTAAATTGTAATAAGGGTACAAATATAATTATACTTTTCATAAAGTGCAAAGTAGGTAATTTATTTAGAAAATTTTAATGACATACATTCAATATTAGCTTCTTTTATTGGTCAAATTGTTATTTTGACATTTCAGTCAATGCAAAGTTTGACAGTATTATTACATAGATTTTTTTACTTAAGATAATGGTTTAATTACCTAGTGTGTTACTTTGATTCGTATATAATAACTTTGATAAGATAATTAAATAAAAAACCGGCCAAGTGCGAGTCGGACTCACGCACGGAGGGTTCCGTACATTAAAAACGGCAAAAATCACGTTTGTTGTATGGGAATATTTGTTTTATTTTATTTTTAGTATTTGTTGTTATAGCGGCAATATAAATACATCATCTGTAAAAAATTCAACTATCTAGCTATCATCGTTCGATACAGCCCGATGACAGACGGACGGACGGACAGCGAAGTCTCAGTAATAGGGTCCCGTTTTTACCCTTTGGGTACGGAGCCTTAAAAACTAAACCTATCGAGTTTTAAGTTAAACAGTGGTAAGGTATTAACAGTGGTAAGTAAGGTATTGGAGAGGTATTAACTTATTCCAAGTAAGTCTGAGTTAATTATAATAGCAATATGTATAATTGTCTGACTCTACCATTACAGGTTGTCTGACAATCTCCTCTCTGACTCTTTTTACAGTCAGCCATTTCCCCGTCACAATTTCAAGCTTATTCCGGTTCTCAACAGAAATCAAAAAGCTCATAATGCTTTAAGCTGTCTACGAATTAAAGGAATATACTAACAAACATCAAACCCATAATTATAAAGTATAACAATAAGTCCAAAACCAAACCGACTATTAGCAACAAAAGGCAACTACTGAGATTGAAAAATCGATTCAATTCAACTAAAAATTCGATGTAAAAGCATCAAAGATTCACACGACATAAAAAGACTTATCGACTCAGTGCCACACAAAGACCTCTTGAGAGTGTATCAAAATGACACACAAAGCTTCTCTTAAAACTCGTTTATAATGGACCACATGTCTTATGTTTTTTTTTGGTAGATTTTGGAAATGGATGATGTGTTAAAAAGGTTACAAATTGAGAATGGAACCAAAGAACGACCGTATCTTGTTACGGAAAAGCGAACTTTATTTATAATGCCTATTCGTATTCTAATTTGGAGGCGATAGGCATTATATATTATTCATGAAGTGCCACATCTGTATTTTATATACTCGTGGTTTTGGCGGGTGATTAGGTTCGGGTTTTATTTGTATTTATGTACGTTTGATTTTGAATTTAAATTGAAGAAAATGGGATTTTAATATTTTTAATATATAGGTATATCACTGCACTGATATCTTCGGTTGGACGAGAGGCCTTTGCCCAGCAGTGGGACATTACAAGTTTCAATACTTTACTTTACTTTTTTATTGGTGTAGGTTACATTAAAACTTTTGGTAGGTACTTATAGAATTTTAGTTACTTATGGATCAAAAAAATTTTTAGTCTTTAAAGAAAATCTAGCCTAACTAAGATAAAAAAAATCGTTAACAAATAAAAGCAATAATTAACAAAACGAAACGTGCGTCACATTCCAAAAAACAAGTTTCCCAAATAAACCATAAAGATCCACATCTATTGTTAAAAAATAAAATCAAAAATGTTGATACAAACGCGTATAATTGTGGTATAAAACAATTACCTTAACTAACCCTGTATGACGCCTCCAATCAAAATTAACATCAAAGATTGATTATCCACAGACGCGACGAAGCCATTACAATATGACAACATAATGGTGCCTATCGCTATTTTATGGCTGCGCAAATTACGGTAATCGGAAATCCCGCTGTTGAACAAATAAAACGTAAGTAAAGTAAGGAAATTCGAGTAGGTTGTGACCAACACTGGTGTCGAAGTTTTGAGACCGCCTAAAGGCCTAAAATGGTCTAAAAATTGAATTGGGACCGACAATTTAACGTGCCCTCCAGCACGGTAGCACTGAGATAGAAATGCCACTATCGGCCACCCATCCGAGTACGAACGAAGATGCACGTTGCTCAACAATCGCAATGAGCTAAGATCGCTTTATCAAACGCGACAAGCGCTAAGTAAGGTAAGTTTTCACTTGGTATTGTCATCGACACCTATTACTCACAAAGGACAATGTTTGTCAAGAGAGGTGTTTGAAAAATATTTGGGCTCGAGTGTGTATTATTTAGGGTTTATTCGCAAGGACCACACGCAGTAAGGACGTTTTTTTTTTGCAGTATATTCCTTTCGACTGTGAAATTGTATAAGCTGTTTTGACAATGTGTTTGGTACGTGCGTTCTCGGTGTTTTGTATTTTAAGCACGGTTTCCTTTTTACTGTTTGTCTTCGTGTTCTTTTGGGTTGAACACTTTTCTTTACGTTTATGTACGTACTAGCAGCGCCCCGCGGGTTTACCCGCGTTGTACCCGTTCCCGTGGGATTTTCGGGATGAAAAATATCCTATAACCTTCCCGTTGAATGTGGTTATCTATTACAAAATTATTCAAATCGGATAATTCCTGAGATTACCTCGAACATACAAACAAACAAACTTACAAATTTTAACTCTTTCTAATATTAGTAGGTATATATTATGTATGTAATGAAAGTGATGGTTATATTACAAAAATATGATTGAAGAAAATGCTTAGTAGTCGCACTTACATTGTATATTTGTCAGAACCTTAACGGTAAATTACTAATTCACAAAAATAAAGGGGGACGATTTTCACAGAGTTTATGCAAGTAAAAAATCGACACTGCTAAATCCTCTTAATACTGAAATAAGTTTTTTTCTTCATAATGATAAGAATGTAAATATGCATGTATTATAAATATGCAGAGCAAAGGCTCTCTAATGTCACTCATGCGATAACCCTCTGTGTATTAGTCATGTACTCGTACAGTACAAATAATTATTATTTGAAAGTAAACTCCATTCCTTAACTTCCCATAAAACCTATTCAACTCCAGAAATACATAAATAACACTCATTCCTTTATTACAGTTTAAAGTAATTTAATCTCCGCAAAACAATATTCAATGGACTCTGAAGACATACCCCCCAACTCTTCAATTATTTCCAACATTGTGATATCCATAATTACTTTCCATAACTAAGAAAATAAGCAACATGACACCCCGCTGAGAAATCACAGACAGTAGTGCATAATTACATCAAAACTGCATTACTGCGATATTACTAATATTTATAATCTTTGTACATTAATTTACTGTAAAGCGGGTTGAAACTATGCAAGTGTAATTTCATTTAGTTTTATAGTGAAGGCACGTTGTCGGGGTATCACGAGTATGCGAATTAACGGCGACAATTGTGATTACCTTTAGTGTTCGAGCTTCTCGGGGTTTAGTTGTGTTGTAGTTAAGTGCTCGGGTCTGGCAAAGAAAAGGTAAGGTGCAGAAGGGACGTGTGCCTACAGTTAGATTTAGTTTTATGCCTATAGTGATGAACTACTAAATAGTCGTTTAGAAGTCGAATTGAATTGCAATCAAGTGATCCGGTATCGGCGGCGTCATGTTTCAAAACATGTTTCCTACTTTCAAACATGGCTCGAGTTTGAGATCGCTAACCCGCATTTGGCAAGCGTGGTGATTACATATACCTAAGCTTCCTCACTGTACTGGTATCTTTAGTGAGATGAGAGGCCTTTGCCTAGCAGTGGAACAATACAGGGTACTTCTTTTTCAACTTTTTTTTTTCTACTTAACACAATTACATTTTACAAAATTTTGAGATTTTGCTAGCGAAAATCTTTAACGCCATTCCTACCCGCTAACTCTCACACGGCTTGATCTGTTTTTACAGTCCCACCACCTTATCTGTTCAGTTGACGGCGTCGCTAGTGGAGAATTTGGTATTGCCATATAAGAAATTCACCAAGAAACAAAGGTAATTAAAACATGTCTTGCAAGTCAGTCTATAGATATCATTAAAATTTAAGAAACTACAATATCAATCATATAGAGCGTAACTAACATAGTATAGTATAGATTCAATATGGCTTAATTATAATAAAAAAATATAATAAATTATAATATTAACATGCATATTCCAGGTTTACTGTGTTTAGTGTTTACCAGCTTCGATCACATCGTCACTTACCATCAGGTGAGATAGTGATCAAACAGGTCAAAATTTGTGACAGGCTCACAAATCAATAAATATAACATATAGCTATGAACCTTAGTAACTACATAAATAAAACAATAATGCAGCACAATAGGATTTTATTTATATTTTATAAAAATAATTGTGGTCATGGTTTCTGAGCTCAAGCGGTCGCACTCCAGGAATTCCGGTCGACGTTCCTGAACCATCTGCTGATTATATTATAACCACCAGCTATATATATATATTTTTTGTAATAATGAGTGATTTAAAATTTCCATATCTGGCTACATTGACCTGTCGCGGCAGCAACGCGTTCATTCAGCTTTTCAAATGGTATTAATGGAGCTTGTAGGCGTTTCTCTTCTTTCATGAAAGATATAACTTTTAAAATAATTAGCCGTGCATCACTTTTGAGGGGTTTCGGCATTTTATTTGCTTTTTTCGCAATGAAATCAATAAATAAACACGGGAGCACTCGCACTAGACATCAACTGACAGCGGAATGACGTTTAGGAAAAAACGGCTGACGCGGCTGTAGTTCCCATTTTGCCCACCTGAACAGATAAGTTGGTGGCACTGTACATCTAAACACTCTGTTTGTGGTACGCCACAAACGTCCCATTTGCACTATACTTACTCTATACGTATATTCCACGTGTAGTATCTTGTCAGTGTGACAGTAACGGGCGCCATCACGATAGTCGAATAGATACGGGCCGCACACGACGGCCAACAATACTTGTTAACGATTGCGAATCGATTTATTGAATCGATACTTTTTATTATTGAATATTAATTTGTATGTTAGGGAGGGGACTTAAATTAATTTAAAAGGATTCTAAATTCGATTTTGGTCGCTAAAGTTTGATCTATTAATGGTGTCGTTAAATATTAAGTGATGTGATTGGGATAAGATTAAGCTTAAACTAAGTTGGATGTGGCTGTAATAATCGTTTAGAAATGTTCCAGATTTATTTATTTTTGTTTTGTAAGGTATGTTCCTTGGATCGAGGGGCTTGACATGTAGTCCAGTCATTATAGTAAGTTCACCTCGGAATTCGAGATACCCAGCTGTAAGTCTGTAAATACTTGTATATTGACACCCTAAAAGTTGTCTCAAAACCTACCTATGGTAGGGTGTACGCAACTATTAAATTTCAAGGTCAAAGGTCACAAAAATCGGTTTTTAGCGCTTTTTTTGTAAATATCTCATTTCCTATGGGTTTTTTGCTATTTGTATTTATACAAATATTGTAGAATACAAAATTCTCTACAAATTATGTCAAAAAATTTTTTCATACGGTGAACCGTTTTCGAGATAGAGGGCAGAGAGCGCGCGGTCACAGCATCACTTCAGGTCAACCGGTGCCTCCGGTCGAAAACGCGCCATATATAGTTGATGAACTATCGATAAATCAATCGATTATAAATATTTGTCAATTTTTTTTAACTTTTATATTATATTAAACATTTTTTTCCTAACCTATCCACTTTTTATTCAGTATTAATTTATTTAACAACATTTCCTGCCCATGTAATTGCAGAATTGTTAAAGAAAATATAGGTATTATATTTGAATTTTAACCTAATTATAATATTAATAACTTCTAACATGATGAAAAAAAAAGCAAATAAATTATGAATTAATCTTTTTATTAAAAAATATCATTCAAATCTTCTTCTTCCTCTTCATCGTCGTCTTCCGGCTGCTGGTAAATTTCAAACTGGTCTTCATTATCGTCTTCAACGACATTTGTCTCAAGTTTTTCCATGATTTCGGGGTCAAAGGTTCCATCTTCGTTAATGTCGCTCTCATATGGTATAGCATTGAGACAAGCTTGCCTATTACATTGGCCACAAGCTAAAGAGCATTGCAAGCCCGCTTTCCTGCACCCGCATCGCGAACCACAACCACTCTTGCAGTTGCAGAAAATTGTATTTAGCAAACCTTCTGGAGCAGGTAGTAAAATTGTCATGATAGGCTCCAGAAAATCGTTTCGCATTGCCCAACCCCATACCTGGGGTTCCAAATCATAGCCTAACCATGTTTGAACTTACCAAAGAGTTTTGTGTATGTAAGTTTAGTAGTTTCGACGAAGTTTTCACGTATAACCCAACTGTTTTCAAAAGCCAGCCTAATATCAAAATTTTATACAACTTGTATGAGGATTTTGACATAAGGCCTCATTTTTGAAGTTATCAGTATTATTGAATAGATATAGATTTAATGCATGAAGAAAATTATATAAGTTAATAAAAATTGATAAATATTTATAATCGATTGATTTATCGATAGTTCATCAACTATATAATATGGCGCGTTTTCGACCGGAGGCACCGGTTGACCTGAAGGGATGCTGTGACCGCGCGCTCTCCGCCCTCTATCTCGAAAACGGTTAACCGTATGAAAAAAATTTTTGACATAATTTGTAGAGAATTTTGTATTCTACAATATTTGTAAAATTACAAATAGCAAAAAACCCATAGGAAATGAGATATTTACAAAAAAAGCGCTAAAAACCGATTTTTGTGACCTTTGACCTTGAAATTTAATAGTTGCGTACACCCTACCATAGGTAGGTTTTGAGACAACTTTTAGGGTGTCAATATACAAGTATTTACAGACTTACAGCTGGGTATCTCGAATTCCGAGATTCTTACCTAATTTAAGCTTAAATGACTGCACTAATGGTTTTAGTATATTTAAGGTTATTACTAGGGGTGGGAGTAAATGGATTTTTGGTATTATGAAGCAATCTTAGAATACAAATAGCCATATGCATTAAGCTACTTTATACTTATAAATTTAGGTATAACATTTTGACCTACCAACGTACGTACTAAATTAAAGACATAAAAATAAAATTAATGTTAAAAAATCGACATTATTTTTAACCATAAATATTAAATGCCGAGATTAAAACAATATCACAAAATTAAACATGAAAAATAAAGGAAAATTCCCATTATTTATACCATTTAGACACTTACCTTAAAAATCTTTAAAACAAAATGAATTTATTACGGTCTTTGGTCCTATTGATTTTATCCACGGATTTTAATAAAATCATGATAAAAATAATAATAAAAAAAGACGTGTGGCACTCGGGGACTGCCGCGGTGAAGCTATTGCATAGCATTTTGTATCAACTTATGCAATTATATTTGATATATTTGATATCTCTTCTCTCTCACCCCACCCGCCTCCTCTCTCTCACCCCTCCCGCCTCCTCTCTCTCACCCCTCCCGAATCCTCTCTCTCACTTCTTCTCTCACCGCTCCCGCCTCTTCTCTCTCACCCCTCCCGCCTCTCTCACCCCTCTCTCTCACCCCTCTCTCATCCTCTCTCTCACCCCTCTCTCTCAACCATCTCTCTCACCCCCCTCTCTCACCACCCTCTCTCACCACCCTCTCTCACCACCCTCTCTCACCCCCTCTCTCTCCACCCTCTCTCACCACCCTCTCTCACCACCCTCTCTCACCACCCTCTCTCACCACCCTCTCTCACCACCCTCTCTCACCACCCTTTCTCACCCCCTCTCGCTCACCACCCTCTCTCACCACCCTCACTCACCCCCTCTCTCACCCCCTCTATCACCACCCTCTCTCACCATCCTCTCTCACCACCCTCACTCACCCCCTCTCTCACCCCCTCTCTCACCACCCTCTCTCACCACCCTCTCTCACCACCCTCACTCACCACCCTCTCTCCACCCTCTCTCACTCCCCTCTTTCACCCCCCTCTCTCACCACCCTCTCTCACCACCCTCTCTCACCACCCTCTCTCACCACCCTCTCTCACCACCCTCTCTCACCCCCTCTCGCTCACCACCCTCTCTCACCACCCTCACTCACCCCCTCTCCCACCCCTTCTCTCACCACCCTCTCTCACCACCCTCTCTCACCACCCTCACTCACCCCCTCTCTCACCCCCTCTCTCACCACCCTCTCTCACCACCCTCACTCACCCCCTCTCTCACCCCCTCTCTCACCCTCTCTCTAACCACCCTCTCTCACCACCCTCACTCACCACCCTCACTCACCCCCTCTCTCACCCCCTCTCTCACCACCCTCTCTCACCACCCTCTCTCACCACCCTCACTCACCCCCTCTCTCACCCCCTCTCTCACCACCCTCTCTCACCACCCTCACTCACCACCCTCTCTCACCCCCCTCTCTCACCACGCTCTCTCACCACCCTCTCTCAACCCCCTCTATCACCCCCTCTCTCACCACCCTCTCTCACCACCCTCTCTCACCACCCTCTCTCACCACCCTCTCTCACCCCCTCTCGCTCACCACCCTCTCTCACCACCCTCTCTCACCACCCTCACTCACCACCCTCACTCACCCCCTCTCTCACCCTCTCTCTAACCACCCTCTCTCACCACCCTCACTCACCCCCTCTCTCACCCCCTCTCTCACCCTCTCTCTAACCACCCTCTCTCACCACCCTCACTCACCCCCTCTCTCACCCCCTCTCTCACCACCCTCTCTCACCACCCTCACTCACCACCCTCTCTCACCACCCTCTCTCACCCCCTCTCGCTCACCACCCTCTCTCACCAAACTCACTCACCCCCTCTCTCACCCTCTCTCTAACCAACCTCTCTCACCACCCTCACTCACCCCCTCTCTCACCACCCTCTCTCACCACCCTCTCTCACCGCCCTCACTCACCACCCTCTCTCACCCCCTCTCTCACCACCCTCTCTCACTACCCTCTCTCACCACCCTCTCTCACCACCCTCTCTCACCACCCTCTCTCACCACCCTCTCTCACCACCCTCTCTCACCACCCTCTCTCACCACCCTCTCTCACCACCCTCTCTCACCACCCTCTCTCACCACCCTCTCTCACCATCCTCTCTCACCACCCTCTCTCACCACCCTCTCTCACCACCCTCTCTCACCCCCTCTCACTCACCACCCTCTCTCACCACCCTCACTCACCCCCTCTCTCACCACCCTCACTCACCCCCTCTCTCACCCCCTCTCTCACCACCCTCTCTCACCACCCTCTCTCACCCCCTCTCGCTCACCACCCTCTCTCACCACCCTCACTCACCACCCTCACTCACCCCCTCTCTCACCCTCTCTCTAACCACCCTCTCTCACCACCCTCACTCACCCCCTCTCTCACCCCCTCTCTCACCACCCTCTCTCACCACCCTCTCTCACCACCCTCACTCACCACCCTCTCTCACCACCCTCTCTCACCACCCACTCTCACCACCCTCTCTCACCACCCTCACTCACCCCCTCTCTCACCCCCTCTCTCACCACCCTCTCTCACCACCCTCACTCACCACCCTCTCTCACCCCCTCTCTCACCCCCCTCTCTCACCCCCAACGCACAATCGCACACAACGCCGTGTCGAAGGCTGCCGAACTGAAACGACGTTAGACGATGCACGGCCTTCAAGCCACACCTCCTTCCCGTCGGATCGGGTAAGCGTGAGGTTTTTTTTCGTTACGGTATTTTTGGATTTGGTCCCCGCGCTCAAGGCCCGCGATAGAAGCTATGCAATAGCTTAAAAAAACATGCGATTGAACCTCTCTATCTGTTATCCGATGCTTGGCCAATGGGCGTTGGGCGGGAAAATAGGCCCCACCCACTATCGCTCTGTCTTTCTCCTGATTGGTGGAACGGCGTAGTCGATGCGCGAGCGCAATCAAGCGTAAGAGAGATTGAATTTACCTTTGAATTCACTTTTATGTGAATGCGTAAATATTCGATTAATTCTAAGTACAGGATTATTTCTTATTGTTTAGCGTTTAAGTGTAGTGTGGAATTGCGAGGAATATAAATGCAAAGTACCTGTAGAGTACCTATAGGTACTTGTATACTGATTATAATCTACATGTCAGTTGTTTAAAATTAATTTACTGTTGCACTGAATTACAATAACTTAAGTTATAATTAAAATCATACCTTTTTCTCCAAAAGATAATATTTCAAGTGGGGTTTGCTAGACAACGATAGCTGCAAGTATGGCGCTGTCCAAACCATGTCTCACTTGCCACAGTCCCAACAGCCCCGTGTCCTGCACTACGGAGAGTCTGTAGAAGGCAAATTAATGAAAAATAATAAGCAATTGATTTATTTAGTAAGCTGAAAGGCATTTGCCTTGCAGTAGAACATTAAGTACAGGCTAATTTAAAGTGTTTCAATTGAAATTAAAACATTACGATAATTGGTTCATATTATACGCATTATATCAACCAATTACTGTAAGGAACAAGATCTTTCAAGGAAATTTCTATTATGTAATTAGATATAAATCGATCTTAAGCATTTAAACTCGAGCTAAGAATATTATACCACATTGCTATGGCATTTGATAAGTAGTTGCGAGTACCTTAGTGGCCAACCCTAGTTTCGGAGTTTTCAGACCGCCTATGGGCCTCCAACATAGACGTTTGAAAAAACCGCGACCGACAATTTAACGTATACTCTCCGAAACACGGTAGCCCTGAGATAGAATTGCCACTATTGACCCATCCAAGCCGAGCTTAACAATCGCGATGAGTTGACATCGTTTAGTCAAACTGTACCAGGAGTGCAACATTTGGTGTGATAATTACATAGCATACCAGACGTAGCATATCATAGATCAGGGACAAAGGCAAATTTAGGAAGTAGGAGGGAATAGGAAGGAATATAATTCCTTATAATATAATCTGCACTCAAGTTGCCTACCATCAATAAGATTAGGTAATTTTAGTTTATTCGATTTTTCTCCACTATGTGGATATGTAGAGTACTTACAGTGTTAAAAATGTACCTGACTTTTTGGGAAAGTAAACCAAGATTTTTTTTATAATGACGATCTATAAAGAAACTTTACCATTTTTTTTTCGAGAGTAGACCTAGGTATATTTATGTATTGTTATTCTACGTGGGTATATATTTCCCTTTATCCGGCGTTTGTGTCGCCTTAACATCCGTTATATCTATAGCCATGGCCGTGCATTAAGCGGGTCTGTGTCACACCGATAACTATAGTAGTAACAATAAATAGATACGATCTTCCTTGTGCTAATTTAGAAAATATGATTGAAAATTTCTTAAATTATTCTGAACTGCTTATCTTTAGTCCTTATTCGAGGTCTAAAAAACTGGCGACGTAAAATTAGCGGAATTGAAAAAAAAAACACCGAAATTTGTTGCTTTTTTGTTGCTAATTAGTTGCTAAAAAAATAATTTTTTTGCTCTAACCGATCGCACAAAAAAGGCAATAACTCTAACTTTACATTAAGATAGCGTGGGAATCACTGAATGTCGACTGATCAATCAAGCAAATAAGGGTCAATTTGTTGCTAATTTGTTGCTGGAAGATGCTTAGAAAAGAAATAAAAAAAAATAAAAAATTGATTTTTTTTAATTATGCCAAGTTAATAAAAAAATCGTTTGTGACATTTTATGTATTATATATGTATATATATAAGTCATTTTAATGAAAAGGGACAGTTTAAACATGAAAAAAAAATAACCCTAACCTACCGAATTACTTACTATTCGGTAGGTTAGGGTTATTTTTTTTTTACTAGTCCATAGTTATCGGTTAACATTACGGTTAGAGCAAAAAAAATATTTTTTTAGCAACTAAGCACTGTGAGGAGCGACAAATTTTCACTATAGTTTTTCCGCGGGAAAATCGTTAGTTAAGCTAGCGTGGTCGATTATTTTGTGAACCGATCTCCAACTTCTCTTGACTTCCGGTTTTTATTTTGTTGCTGACTCTTTCTGCTAAATCAAGCTGCATTGTGAACAGCAACAAATTTTCACTATAGTTTTTCCGCGGGAAAATCGTTAGTTAAGCTAGCGTGGTCGATTATTTTGTGAACCGATCTCCAACTTCTCTTGGCTTTCGGTTTTTATTTTGTTGCTGACTCTCCCTGCTAAAACACGGTGCACCATGAGGAGCAACAAATTTTTACTATAATTTTTTCACGGAAAACTCGAGAGTTAAGCTGGCGTGGATATTATTTATTTTGGCATAATTAAAAAAAATCATTTTTTTTAAATTTTTTTCTAAGCATCTCCCAGCAACAAATTAGCAACAAATTGACCCTTATTTGCTTGATTGATCAGTCGACATTCAGTGATTCCCACGCTATCTTAATGTAAAGTTAGAGTTATTGCCTTTTTTATGCGATCGGTTAGAGCAAAAAAATTAATTTTTTAGCAACTAATTAGCAACAAAAAAGCAACAAATTTCGGTGTTTTTTTTTTCAATTCCGCTAATTTTACGTCGCCAGTTTTTTAGAGCTCCTTATTCGTTACTTGGTTTAATAATTAATATCGTATAAAACAGTTATATGAAATAAAGAGCCATGTTGAAATACTATTAAGGAGATAAGTTAGTGTCGAGTCAATTTTGTCCTTTAAAAGTTTTGAGATGTAAATGAGTACCAAATATTATTTTTAGTTTTATGAACGATTTAAGTATTATTTTTTTTGTACAAAATCAGAACATAATTTTGCTTAACAATCGTTGGATTTCCAAATGTTTTTATTAGAGTATTTATTAGTATTACAATTACAATTCAAGATCAATTCATCAATTATTATTCAAGAATATCAATAAACGGTCTCTAGGTCAATAACACCGTTTAAACTTAACAACAATTTTTCTCCTCAATTCATCAACGTTACACATCGGTGTAAACGCGTCCCACTATCACGCACGCGCTAAGCGCGAGAAGTATTCACACAGCTAATATTGACACGGCACCGATGCATTGTGTCGGCGTTTAAACCAAAAGGTTATCTTATCTACTGTTTGAGGTGCAAACATAGGTGTTTGGTGAAGGGCGCATGCTCGTCTGTCGGTCTGACTGTCACCTCAAATATGGTTATCTCTGTAATTGACGTATTAACTTATTGGTCGGTGTAAATGTTTCCGGGAAGTTGTCGTCGGTGATTTTAATAGAATTCTTTGAGAATGTACATGTTAAAGAAAGGGTTAATCAGTTTAATTAGGAAGGATAGGATAGGTTTTTAGTATGATAATAAGTATGTATTATAGTATATAAGTACCTATTTAAGCTTTTGTAGTTAATATAAAGAAGATGTGAAGTAGAATAAAAAACTTTTTTGTTAAAGTCTAAGGCCAGATTGCATCTCAAAAATTAATCTTATTTCGTATCTAAATACGTTTTTAAAATAAAAGCGAATTTTGAAAATATTTTTCAAATAAAACAAAATTTGAAACGGATGTCATTTGTTTTCGAAACGATCACTAAATAAAATTTTGATTTCTTATAAAATCCGCCCAAAAAGTTTTTATGCTATCCGCCCCTAATAGGCTAATGTTGTGTGTAAGTGTTCAAATCATGTTGAATCTTCTTTTTTTAAATTTGACGTTGCACAAAAGCATGCCTTGGAAAGCGTAATATATACGAGTATCACGTAAGGTTGTTTACTTTTGCAAATGTACTTACTAACAGGACTGCTTGTTTATTTTCAAAGACATAAAACAAAGTAGGTACAAGTACACCTTTTGTATTTTATATGGCCTAATCAAACTGTGTAATTAAATGAGTATAAAAATAAATAACAATGTTTGCAAATCTCAACGGACTCGTTAAACAAAATTAATTATTTTACTCACAACATTACAACATAACATAAAAAAGTCGTTTAGCTCCCAATAATTTTTAATTAACAAACTAATAATCACAATTTAAATACCGAAACCAGTTCCGGCAAAAAAGTCGTTTAAATTCCATTATTTATTGCAAATCAATTAACGAACTCTATTCACATGTTTTTCGTATCAAAGGATGAAGTAGGCAGTCGATTTTATGTGTTTATTGTGCCAATAGCATCCGAAGTACCTTTTTAATTAACAGGTTTATTTATAAGTCGAACCACCGTCCACTGAGGATAATTAATGTAATATAGACCGACAAAATAGGGGCAAATAATTAAAATGTCTTAATTTTATTACTTGCTTACAAGTCCTGCCTGCCAAGTTTATTGGACCATAGGACTGTAGAGATACTGGAAGGATCCGAAATCGTTATTTTACTCAGATAAAGTGTATTGAAAAAACTACTTTGAATAATAAGGGTAGTTAATGAGCTGTCTATGGGATTGATTGGTGGATTGGGTGCCTTTATTTAGGGTAACACGGTCGATTTTAGGAAGCAGGGGTAATAATTTGAAAAAAGGAATTCTGTTTAACTGGGTACTTTGAACATAATTGGAAATTACCAATTTTCAATATTAGCTCATCATGACTAAAACTATATATTAGACAGAATAGAATATTAAAGTATTAAAACTGATAAAAGGTATTGGTTGGATACTTTTTTCTTAGTACTTATTTATAGTTACTGAAAGAAAACTTTAGTGACAATCAAGGTACGCCCTAAAATAACTGTAGTGTAAAACCTTCGCAGAAGGGACAAAGACTACGAAATTGAGAAATAAATGGAAATTTAGTCTGTAATGCATTTTCCATGAAACCCAGAGTCAACCATGACTCACTTACCGACCATAACTGTGTACTTAAGTAACTAATTACATTTTATAAACTACTAGCAGTGCCCTGCGGTTTTATCCGCGTTGAGCCCAATCCCGTGGGAATTTTGGGATGAAAAATAGCATATAACCTTCACGTTAAACGTTAAATGGCTATCCATTACAAAAATAATTATACAAATCGGTTCGGTAGTTTCTGAAATTAGCCATTACAAACAAACAAGCAAAGTTAGTAACGTTAGCTATTTATAATATTAGTATAAATTTGTGTGAATGAACTAAGTTTATACATCAATTATGTTTTTCAAAAACGCTTTTGAATGCACAACTTAATATCACAATTCGAAGTACTTAATTTGCTTTGCTTAAATTAGTTCCAGATTGGGTATTTTAACGACGAATCCGACTCATATTATAAATGCGAAAGATTGTGAGGATGTATGTATGTTTGTTACTCTTCCATGCAAAAACTACTGAATGGATTTGGATGAAACTTTACAGCAATATAGTTTATACATCAGAATAACACATGGGATACATTTTATCCCGAAATTCCCGCGGAAACAGGTACAACGCGGGTGAAATTAAGTGAAGTATAATAACCGGTAGAACGTCCCACCAAATTGCGTTCATGGGACATGTTTCAACAAAAAAATGATGAGTGTAATTGGAACGACTTTATGCAATGAGGAGTCATAAATAATTTACGAGTTTGTTGTTTTTTGGTTATATTAAATACATATAAAAGCTTCATTGTATTGGAATTGTTAAGTAGAGATGTTTCAATTGGATTCATATTATTTTAATCTTGAAAGGTTATAATTATATTAATATTATAATATTAACAGCATAACAATTAAATAAAATTAATCATTAGTATACTAATATTATAAAGAGGTAAAATTTGTAAGTTTGTTAGTTTGTATGTTCCTAATCTCGGGAATTACCAGCCCGATTTGAATAATTCTTTTTGCAAGGAATAGCCACATTCAACGGAAAGATTATAGGCTATTTTTCATCCCGAAGTGCTCACGGGAAGAGACACAACGCGGGTAAAACCGCGATACGCGCTAGTTCTTAATATTTACGCATAAACATATACGCAAGCTTTATGCTTTACTCCAGCATAAAACCGTCTCCCAAAAAGCTTCCTCAACAGCCACACCAAGATAATAAAATCACGAATTTGTGGACATTAATATTTCCCATTTCAATTCCACACGAAATTAGTTCACTAAACATTTTTTAGTTGAATTTTAAGTAATCAGCTTCACGTTGAGAAGCTCGGCATAAATTATATATTATTAAAAATATATTTTATTTATGATATTGTAAGTAATTTTATTTGGAAGGTTCTCTGAAAAGCGACATTTATTTAAAAAAATAATTGTATCCTCGTTCCGAATGGAATTAATGTATTTTTTACGTTTTAAATGGATCTTGTTTGTTTTTGTTTTTTTAATTATGATAATTGTACTTTTTATGTTTACGTTATTACCACAAAAGTGTCATACATTTGCGAAGTGACTTTGTTATGATTTTGATTGCAGGGACATTGCAATTTGTGGTTTTTAATCCTTTTGCCTGTATGCAACACGCTTTTGAAGGAATACAAGATGATGCAGTGTGCAATGCCCCTAAAATCAATCTATTGGAACTGTCATCAAGGTAGTATTTCGGCCATTTTGGAAAATGTCACAACTCAGAAGCGCGTCCTCTCCTCAAAATCATCTCAGTACTTCAGGATCAACACCCTCCAAAACATCATCCTGGATCAACTAAAGGAAGGAGGAAGGAACAGCCTGTGATATCCTACAGCCAGGCAAAAACTCTCATTTCACTGAAGATAGAAAAGTAAGGAGGATAAGGCATAATCACCATGCTTACCTATTAGTCACAGACAGTCACAGGCCAAAACATAAACCCCTGTGTGCTTAGTGCGAGTTTTCCAATTATTTTACTTTAACTTCACGTTTGCGTTTAAATGGGTTCCCAACCAGTGGTCCGTGAACCACTGGTGGTCCGTGAACCACTGATGGTCCGCGGAAGACAAAATATGGTCCACAGACGCACCAAAAGTCGAAATATAATTCGCGAACATTATCAAATTAATTTATGAAAATTTAAGGAAAGTCGTTGATAAAATACTGAACCAAATAATATTTCACAAATTCGATCGAATAGAAAACTTTTCTATTCTTATTTCTAAGAAAAAAAATATTATTTGGTCACTCAATTATCATTCTGTAAGTATAAAAAGGTAAAGTCGGATTTAAAATGGCTTTAAGGGCCAAGTAAAACATGCACAAACTTCGATCGCGTTCCGCGCTCGCTCAAATGTTTGATTGAATGAAGTCGAAAATACATTTTCTTTGAGGTCCAAGATAATAATAATTAATGCTCAAGTCGGACTCGCGCACATTCAATGTGAAATACAAATAAATTAAATCGCTAATTAATGAAAAAAAATTGACTGGAGGTCCTTGATGACAACAATAATTAAAAAGTGGTCTCCGGTCTAAAAAAGGTTGGGAACCCATTCTTAACTCTGTACGTAGTGAGCATCGAATAACTGTGAGTACGAGTATACTCATTTATTACGTTTTTTCACCGTAAACCGTGAGTATTTTTATTTCTAAGTTGGTAGCTCTGTGGCGTCCAAACAATAAACCGGCAAAATTGAATATACCATATCGACTGTGTTTTCATAAGGTATAAAGTACATATAACATTTATGCGGGTTATTTTATTAGACATCGACCATGGAATTAGTATGTACTAGTTGTACGTAGTACATACTAATTCCATGGTCGATGTCTAAAAAAATTACCTTCTAGTTGTACGTAGTACATACTAATTCCATGACATCGACATCGCGCACTTGACTGACATTGTTTGTTGTTTGTAGGTTGCCATAGCTCCTTACTTATGACATTTTTAACCGACTTCAAAGAAGGAGGAGGTTTCTCAATTCAACCGTATATTATGAATTTTTGGTAAAGCGATATCTTTTTTAAAAATCGTTTTCCGTCAATTCCGTCAGAGGTTCACTAGGAACTCGAGCAGTAGAACGAACACTGGACATTATAACAAAGATCATCTTGAGCTCTTGCGGTCGTAAACATCTTCCAAGCGAAAAAATAATATGCTGACCATGACATCGTTTGTTTATAACACTACTAGAAGCACCCCGAGGTTTATTTACCCGCGTTGTGCCCGTTTCTGTGGAAATTTCGGGAATCATTATACATATAAACCTTCCTCTTAAATCACTCTATCTATTTAAAAAAACAGCGTCGAAATCCGTTGCGTTGTTTTAAAGATCTAAGCAAACATAGAGACAGACAGACAGACAGACAGACAGACAGACAGACAGCGGAAAGCGACTTTGATTTATACTACGTATTGATAAATCACTATAGTTACAAACAAACAATTACATTTTACGTCCGTTCGCCCGTCTCTCACCAATAAATTCAAAGTGAGAACTTTACTTTACGCACAGTGAGCGTAACTGTCAACTTGCAACTCACACTCGCGAAATGTACATTTACGCGCTTACTAAGTCGATGGCAGATTTTAGTTCGCATTGTGACCACTAGGGGCGCTTTTTAGCTACATATATTTCTGAGTTAGGCAGTGGTCCCACAGCCGGCGAGAAAACGAGTAACTCTCGGCGATTTTCTCTCTCAAGAAACGCACAATAAATGCATATTCCGTATAAACGAAAGAGGTGCAGATATTAAAAGTTTCTCGCTGACTGTTCACACTGCCGGCATCGACTCGTTTTACTACTTAGTTTTGTCGCTGAGCGAGGAGCTTCAAAAATAAACTCGCTCAGCGATACTCGTTCAACGATGCTAGCTCGAATTATCATTTCTTTACAGTGCGACAATGAAAGTAGATAGAAGTAGGTTTGCACAGGATTGAGCAACTGCGGACGAGTTGCGCGAGTAATCGCTCGTCGCACTTGCGCACTCTCTTTTATATTATTATAATTCAGCTACAATACTATCGAAACTACACACTGACTTCCTGTTGATCGCCAACTCGTTTATACATAGTTTCTAGTTCTACTCGTTTCTCGTTCATCGTCGGCGTCGGCCTTAATGTTGACGCTGTGAACGCGTAAAAATAACCATGGCAACTTAAAAACAACAGACTCACAGAGTTTTTTCGCTTACGCGACTGTAAAGTTATTTGGAAAACTCCCACTAAGCACACTGATTAGGTATTGCACATATTACTTCACCAATAAACAATACCTTGTCCAAGAATTAACCTATTTCCTCAAACTAAAACGAAAATAGCACAAAACAAAAGAGTTTACATAAAACTCGAACAGATGTTAAACCCAACGCGTTCCTGAAGTGTTCATAACAACTCGGTTGAACACGATAAAATAATTTGCAACATTACGATTGCATTACTCCAAATGAAATCAACTTATCGGCCCGGCGGGTGGCAATCAAACGAGTGTTGATACAAAAATGCACCTTATTCCCTTAAGTTTAGAAGGTTTCAGTAAGACAAATTAAGACGCAAGTAAGTGCTAACATTCATGTTTTCATTGGTAGTAATTTGTAGATAATTGATGCTGTGTTTATTGGTTGATACAGATTGTGTTCTGTAAATGTAATGGAGAGATTTGTAGCTTTAGTCATGGTTCTACAAGATGGTTAAGAGCTTAGTTGTAGAATTGATTGGAATTGTTTTTAGTACTTAGATTTTGTAGTCGTTTTTGTTAGGGTACGAGGTTTGAGGTAGAGACTGTTGGTGAGTTCAATACAACGCGAGGGAAGGGTTTCATTTCATTTCATACAAGTGAAATAAGGCGGTCACTTACTCACTTGCCATTTCGGTCAATCTAGACTCTTTTAAGATCATATTAGATTCTAAACAACTATTTAGGCTTGAAATAGTGTTCCTATATAAGGACGCCAGAAATAAGTTTAAACATGATTCAGTTTTCATAGTTCAAGTTGTAATAGTTCATGTCTTTATCAGATATTTAAAAAATCCTTTCACTCAGTCACAAATTAAGTTTGAACAGAACAAATCTAGTTGTTTCGTTTTTGACTACTCGTAATATATAGACACGCATTAAAGAGAAAGAGACAAAGCTATATAAAAAACGTTAAATTCGCAATTCAACCCCTTTACTTGAACGTACCGCTCATTTATTTTTTGTCTCACCACACATTCTGTTACTGAATACGAATAAAAAAACTGTCGTAACCACACTTCATCACACAATTAAATTCCGTCAAAGAAAAGGTATCGATGGTCGTTCATAATGGTGTCTATTGTTAACATTCAACGCACAATACCTTACTTATGGATCGTTTAGGACATGAAAAAAGAAATGGCTAAGGTTGGGGACACACGGCTGTAAAGGTATGTCAACTTGTTGGCTATGTAAGTTCGAAGGTAAGTGGCTGAGCCTGGTAAGTAGTAATGTCATGGTTAAAAATCGTTTTTAAACTGGATATAGAATAGAGATTGCATTTTAAACAGTTTTTAAAGTACAAATTATGTATATGTACCTAATATAGGTACATACTTAATATGAATATGTTTCATATATGCGTACATTGAAATGTTATATTTTAGCAGTAACGAACGTCAGAAAGAAACACAGGATGAGTATTAAAAAGTATTGTAAGCAAATTTAGTTTAATTGTTTTATTGACTGTAATTTTATTAAAATTGTTCTCGTTCTACATATGTTGAAGATGTCTCAAGTGACGTTCAAATACCATCACGTTGGATATACCTACGTATATGTTGTGTCATGCAAGACAGTCGCGAGACAAAATACTTACAGAAAATGCAGCCTAAGTAATTAAAAGAATTAAACTTTATTCTCCATTTTCAATAGCCGTGTGTATCGCATGTTATTTCGGACCATAACAAATTCGTCAGATCGAACGCGGCGAGCTTGACGGCTCGCGTGTCCGTCTGTGTATGAATATTGTGACGGTTGCCTTTGTTGGCCGAGATACGGTACCGTATGTGGTTCACAAACTACACTACAACTAATTTGTGGTTAATTTTTAAATAATTGTGGCCATAGAAGTTTATTTTGAAACATTTTGTGAACAAAATTCCAAAAATTAAGCCAGGATGTATTTTGCGGTAGAGTTGTTGAAAATAATATGCTAAGTAGGTCGTTTACTTGCTCTTTGAAAACAATTATTTACTGTAGTTATGTATAAGAAAAAAATACCTACATTTAAAATACGCAAAAAAAGAGTTGAATCGATTTAAATCGACTAAGAACCACCGCAGAAATAGGCATTGCAATGAAGAAAATCGCTACGAAATCGGTGTCTCCGTTTTAGACCTACATTTACATAGACAAACACACGAACACACACACACACACACATCGACATCGCTATCGCCGTCAAACTTAACTTTTAACTCCCTTCCCTCATAACCCTCTTTTGCATCGAGGGATTATAAATTATCACTATAATTTCTCCTAATACTACGTATAAACTACGTTCAACCACATAGTTCAACCACATATATATATCAACACTACATGGTCTGCTCCAGATCTAAAACGCCGCTACATTACATGGCGTCTAATCTCAACAAAACCCGAACAATTAAACGAAATAGAACCATAACCAGCCAAGAATAAAAGTTTGTAAACTCGTGGAATTTCAATACAAGTACATGACAGTTGATTAAAGGGCCCCGAAACTCGTATCTTGGTCGGGGGCCCGTGACAGAGCGGCGCGGCCCCGCGGGAGGGCCCTGATTATTGTATTTAAAATAAATAAGTACCTCAATGAACGATTGTCCACGTTATTGAAGGTACCCTCATGGTAATTTATAGAGTAATGTTGTGATACTTTTTTGGTATGCGACGCGAAATGTAACCGTTGACACAATATTTACTGCGAATGTATTAAGAGTTTTTGTATTCCCTTTTTAGGTTACAAGATATACAGTTACTTTTTAGGTTACATTCAACTCTTTAGGTGTATAAAATGTCGATTTTTTGTTTTAAATGTGCAGTAAGTACTAAGAAGTCACGATATGGATGAGTGGCCGATAGGGGCATTTCTATCTGAGCGCTACCGTGCTTCGGAAGGCACGACAAATTGTCGGTCCCGGTTGTTGCAATCGTTAGACCATGTCGGAGGCCTTTAGGCGGTCTAAAAACTCAGACACCAGGGTTGGCTAGTAACCTTCTGAAACTTACTTACTTAATTCAAACTCAATATCCAAAACTCCTTTTATATCGAGGGCTAAAATCATCAAAAGCACAATACAATAAGCTCAGTACTAACAACATACAACCCTTTAAAATACGTACAAATAACCAACCATTAACGTAATACATAGACGCATCTGTTGGGACCAAAATGTGTTTATAATGGCCGAATAATAAACCAACCGTTTCATAATCCTTTGATTATATAGTACATCTTTTTTTCAGTATACACATCATTAAAATAGTTTATAATTTAAAAGTTTAGTAAAAGCTTGTAAGGATGTAATTGGCAGTTTAGATTTAAATGAAAGCTCTACTTTTGTGGTACAAAAACTTAATTTTGATAGTGCTTTTTTATTGTTGTAGTAGTGGTTAAACGACATTAAAGATCTTGGGATTAAGTAGTATGAGTTTCAGAATAAAGATAGGAGTACCTAATTAATTAGGTTCTTCTGATATGAGATCGTATCATATTAAAAAATTAAACTTTGCGCTGTATCAATATAAAAATAATTACTAAGACACGTGTATTGTGCTTAATTTCTACTTGATGTTTAGCAAGTTACTGTAGCTAGGCAATTCTTAAAGCACTTACTTGAATTCAGTCTTCTTAAATATCTCAACCCCTTATAAAAATAGCATTTAAGAAGTTATGGTCCGAATTAATATCTTTAATAGGAACTAGTATGAATGGATCTTGACTAAACCATTAAGCACACACTTCAGGAAAATAATCTAGGATAGGAGAAATATATTCAGCATTTTAAGTTTTATTTAGTATTTCTGAATTAACCAAAGTAATCAAAGCTAAGCATTCCAAAGATCAATACGAAAATATTCTCCATAAACAAATACAAACCCTTATCAAGATAATCCAATGTTTACTCAAAACCGTCGACATCTCAATTTCCTTGAAACAATATCTTGATTTAAAAAGGCCACCTCTTTTATTGTATTTCAAATAAAAGACTGACGGCAAAAAAGGAGTATTTTGAGAGAAGAACTCTTGGTTACACAAAGTCCTATCAAAAAACAAACACGACAATCGACTTAGGTGCTCTGGCGTATCCTTGGAACAGAGCAGTAAAATTTATGATTCGTCGAATTAGTATCTGTTACTTTTTAAATAGTGTTCAAAGACATAATCTTAAAGGTATTTGAATGTTGAAGATGAAATGAAGAAAAAGAAGAAGAAGAAGATTTGATTGTTTCTAGGTTCGAAAGTACCAGTATACTAGCAGGCGGCTTGCGGCTTTGGTTGCCCACATTGTGCCCGCTAACGTAGGATAGGAATATTGAAATGAAAAGCCTAATAATAACCTACCCATTGAATGTGGTTTCCCATTACAAAAATAATTATCCAAATCAAAACAAACAAAAAATCAAACTTTTCAGCTTTATCATTTACATCACAAAGTGTATTAAGGCTTTGAAAACAACAAACGCGATGTGTTTTTTAATTTAATAATTAAATTAAAGAAACATCAAGATTATTTGAAAAGCATTCCAGAATGATATTAATCACCTTAGAATCATAATAATAATTTGGAAAAAAATCGAAGTGTTACGTTTGTGTTTTATTGGTACAGCACCACACATACGTTTGGACCGCTGAAGACCAAATTTTTCGAAGAAGGAAGAATTTTACTGACCGTTCAAATAAATATCAAGCTCGATCAAGCATTACGGTACGTGAGTTTATAGCGAAACGTTAGTCATGGACTTAACTAATTCAAAAGCCTTAGAAAGACACAAAATTTCATCTATACTTAGACCTTTGACCATCTAAGCCAGCCCAACATCACACAAAATAATATATTCCCTTCCATACACGCTATGACGTATAAAACAATCGGTTACATTAAAACATAAATAAAAGGTATAAAATCGACGGGTCGGACGCACGTAACATTCTTAAAACATCCTACGCTTTCAAATCAAAATATACCCCATTGAATGGCGTATCCATTGAATGGGGTACATTTTTAATTCAACACACAATAATCGTATAGTGAAACGGCCGGGGCGTTTCGCGCGCGACCTGCGATTATAGTCGCTTTTTTCTCTTTGTTATTTGCTTCGTAGATACCTTTTACATCGCCGTTCAATTACTGAAGCGCGAGTGAGGCGTTTGGTTGTTATGGATATGCCTATACCCTTGTCATTTAAGTTGAAGCATTGTTGAGATACTTTTAACCGTTTGTAATTATTGTGTATTTGACAAGCCCGTTGACTCAGTGGCATGTGAAAGCTCTTACTGTGTCGGTGGTTGTGGGTTCGATTCCGGCCCGGTGTCAACAATACGTGCAGAATAGTTTGTTGGTGACGATGTGGAGGTCAATTATTTATTCATATAAAGTATTTGTGTATGTATTTGTATTAGTATCAGTTAGATTTCATAATACAAGCTTAAAACTTAGTTTGGGTCTAATCAAACGTGTGTGTTTATTTTATTTAAGATCGCCTCGGTGGTCTAGTGGTATGTGCATTCGCCTGCCAAGACTGAGATCCTGGGTTCAATTCCCGGGTCGAGCGAAAAAGCGAAAAGCCCTGCAGTGGGACATTAAAGGCTATTAATTTAGCAATAGGTATTGCTAGTAGTAAATATTGGTACCCATTACCCTCCATCTTACCCCGTCTTATCCACGCTATTCCTCCGCTGCGCCCACGCACACTGATTGCGCTCGCCTTGACATTAGTTCGACTGTCGCCCGACCCGGCCCTGCACTCTCGTGAACCGAACAGACGAACACGGCGACTTTAGATGTATTGAATTGTTTTACATACGACACACGACGTTTTTGTAAAGTTGAAAAGTGGCTTTATTTTGAGATTTATAGGACGGTTTTAGACTGTGATGTGAGCTATGCTTGACAATTGGTTCTGTTTTTGAATTAATTCGATCCTAATTCGGTAGTGCAGTGCTACGATTGAAAGTCGATTGTTCTGTACCATGATCCAAATTCGATTGTAAGGAAAAACTTAAGGGTCCTATAGCGGTTTTTTTGTCTTAGAATATTTTTTGCTATTTAGTTCTAATTTGAACTACCCCTACGTAATCCTGCCCTAATGTCGTCATAAAATGCAATAACAGCCAATCAACAACGATCTCCTCCGTTTTAAAAGTCGAATAAAAACTGAAACCGCACACTGTCTATCGAGCAATCAATGCCAAAGATAAGATAATGTCTCGCCGCTATCCAGGTTAATTGATCCGTCACTTCTTAAGTTATCCTTTGGAGATCTTTATCAATAACAGGCCAAAGTATTATGGTCAAAAATGTACCTTAATTAGGTTCTGTAGTGTCCGTCATAGCGTATTAGGGATTCGTTACATCAGAAAGTTGGTTTCTGCATGAAAAGATGGCGGCTACATATCGACTGGCGCCTTAAACGTGTGTTATCGAAGATACTGTATCGAATTACAGACGAGCACATAAATGCGTACAGATAAAATTGTCTAGTATTGAACATGTTTTTGGTTTTGTTGAATTTTAAAGGGTAAAACAGATTTAGTTTTGTTTGATATATTCAAATAAATAACTATTGGTGGTGCTACTGCGCAGCGACGGTAAAGTCGACTAGCGATTTTTTTCATACAAAATTGAAGCGTAAAATCTTCTTTACAGAGAATCTTATTCGAGAGTTTTTTGATTGACTTCTGGTCTGAAATCTATTAACCGCATAATAGAAACAAGATGTCTAAGGAACTTTTTGTCTGTCACAGACTTTTTGTCACAGACTGACTTAAACAGAGTTGCCTGCGTCGAACAGGCCAGTCTATAGACTATCTGGACTATAAGTATAGTCCACAATCCTAGGAGCTAAAGTCCAATGTACTGGTTTCTTAAGTTCAAGCAAACACTACTCATTTTGAATTTAAAGTCGTCTGTTACCACGGTTCCTGTAAAAGGAACGAAATCTATACTAATATTATAAAGCTGAAGAGTTTGTTTTGTTTGTTTGTTTGTTTGTTTGTTTGTTTGTTTAAACGCGCTAATCTCAGAAACTACTGAACGGATTTGAATAATTCTTTCCCTGTTAGATAGTCTATTTATCGAGGAAGGCTATAGGCTACATTTTATCCCGAAATTCCCACAGGAATGGGCACAACGCGGGTAAAACCGCGGGGCGCTGCTAGTGTCAGATAAAAATGTAAAATAAAAGCGAATTTATCCGTAAACAAAGTTTCAATTCAAATGTTCTTTTTTCAAACAATTCGACCGTACCAACCGCCACACCGAACCCGTACATTATTTCCTAAAGACCACACAAACAGTCAAAACAAACCTTCTTTGAACAGAAGACAGTGAATCTTTACTTTCCCTTCTCTCCCATGGGAAATCAACAACAAATGAAGAAGTGAGAACATCCCAACCGATCCTAATCCTATCCAACTGAGCTCTTTAAATAAATACTTTGTTTGAATTATCTCTGTTGGTATACAGTTGACAAAAATGATAATTGGATTTAGAAAATGACAATGTTTGTGGTATTCCATAGACAGTTTTTGTGGTAAACTTTCTCCTTAAATACTATTTAAATGGCAACACGGTTTGGGATCCAATACAAAGAAATGAAATGGAACTTAATTATTAAACACAATGTAGATATTTAAGTTTCAGCAAGTTAGCTGGCAACTCTGCTGTCGTAGATTTTAGCACGCCTTAAGGCTTCCAATATGGTGTAACGATTAAAACAAACAGAACTGACAATTTAACGTGCCCTTCGAAGCAATTGTAGCGCTCAAATAGGCATACTACCCGTCAGAGTAGTTTATCAATCGCTAAACTTTCTGTCATTTGTTGTTTGTAAACATTACTCAAGGAAGCCTAGAATAGACCTAGTGTAGAGTCACCCTTATCTATACTAATATTATAAAGCTGAAGAGTTTGTTTTGTTTGTTTGTTTGTTTGTTTGTTTAAACGCGCTAATCTCAGAAACTACTGAACCGATTTGAATAATTCTTTTTGTAATAGATAGCCACATTCAACGGGAAGGTTATAGGCTATTTTTCATCCCGAAATTCCTACGGGAACGGGTACAACGCGGGTAAAACCGCGGGGCGCTGCTAGTGCATTATAATAGTATAAGTTTATAGTTACAATAGTGGTCAATTTATTTAGTGAAACTATAGGTTCCCAGTAGTTCGGTTTGACGTCAGAGCCGAACTAATGGGAAAAAAATGTGGCACTAGTTCGGTCCCGGACTAATCCACCGAACTACTGAAACTAGAGGAATTTATTGGTTAACTTATCCATCGCTAATAAGTATCATATTTTAAAGGGATACATACATTTATCTATAGCGGTATTTAACAAACTGACAATAAATAATAAAAATCCCGTAACGTTTCCGAAACAGTACAGAAATAAAAAACAAAACATTTAATTGACAAAAAAGTAAAATAGCGGTCCGTTAGCGGGATTCAGATTAACTGTACAGTATTAAAATGATCATTGTAACCGTTCTTAGTTCAGGCACGCGTTAAATCCGATAAAAAGACGTTCAAACACAAAAAGGACAGTAGCGAAAAACGTACCATAAATCAATGTGAATAGAAAGTTCCAAAAAAGCTCATCAAACGGAACTTTTCAATATTTTGGGGTCTTATAACCACTTTTTAGTAAAAAATAATAATCTAAAGATTGTAAATCCATCAATAAAAACACGGGCCCATTGTAAACGATTTATACAAACAACCGCACGCGGGTTGGATTAGCTTTTTAAATAATATGTTTACAGAGAAAATCCGATTAACATTAGTTTCTTTGGATAAGCTTTCTGTTATAGACAAAAGTTATGTTTTAATCTTTCCTTTTTTGTGTGATGGTATTATAGAGAACTGTTTAAAGAATGTCACTGTTGGTTAAAACAGTTAGTTAATCGTTTTCGTTAACTGATATATTTAATTTTGATTTACTGTTCATGTATTTTGAACAGAAGTATATATAGAAGTATAAGTATATATAGAACAGAAGTATATATTTTTCTTCGGCCTCTGAAGGTAGAGAGTTAGCTAGTTGTAATGTCGCAGGGTGTATCGGTGGTTTTCGGTGGTCTAGTGGTATATGCACTCGCCTGAAAATACTGAGTTCCCGGGTTCAATTCCCGGGTCGAACGAACATGATTCTTACTGTTCAAACATGGCTCGGGTTTGAGATCACCAACCCACAATTCCTTAATCCTTCTCACTGTACTGATATCTTCAGTGAGATGAGAAATCTTTGCCCAGCAGTGGGACATTACAGAATAATACTATTACTGTCGTACTCAGAGACGACAAATAAATAAACACTTTACAAATTGACGTTATTTTTCATACATAACATGTCAAAATCAGTCATTAAACCTCTCATAATATCTACTTAGGAAGTATTTCACGTCTCTGAGTACGCACGTAAGTACGAACCAATCTTTTTCCCACAATAATTTGTTCTCATCAAATCACATATCTTTTCAGCCGTTCAGCCGTGAAAAGGAAATGTACAAGTACAAGCATTTGCTTTTACAAGATTAATTACGGCTGACTAAATTTAAAGAAGGGTTTCTTTCACAACATTATTTATTTATAATAAAAAAATTTATTGTTTACAACGAAGGGATGAGCTGAGGATATTAAGAGTATTATCCTAAAGTTTGTCAAAGCTGAGTTTGACACGTATTGTTAGTAAACAGGATTATAATACGTTCGTTTTAAATTTTTCTGACACTTCTGAGTAAACCGATGCTTTAATATTAGTTAAGATATTAACTCCTTTTAGTTGAGGCCCTAGAGTTTACTGCTGTAATAATAATATACCCGGATAAATTCACACACGGTTAATTAGACCCAAAGTAAGCTCTTTGCTTGTATTCTGGAATCTAACTGATATTAGTACACACATCGTCTAAAAACATAACGGCAGTCGTTTTAAGTGTCCGTGACAGTGGCTCAAACACCACATTATCGTAAAGAACATATTTTCTCCAAAATTTCATCACTGCCATTGCTTCGGACCATCAATTTGTCTCAATTTCGAATATATTCATTCTATCGTAAGCTATTGACATAGAAATACAGTAATAGGTCGAGAGGCAGTCACACCGAAAGCTAAACTAATGCCTGTCGATAAAATAAATGTATTTAATTCAAAAAATGCAATTTTAAGTCTAAGTGAAACTGAAAGAAAACTCTTTTTAATTTAGTTACATAATTTGAAAATTAAATATTAAAGTTTAACTCTTATGAAAATAATAAACTTTATTGATTAGCCAAAGTGTGAATAAAGTTATTAGGCACAACCTACGTTACAACCTGTGTTGACAAGACATATTTAAGGAGAAGCCTTAACAGTATGATTCAATTAGAGTTTAAATAGGTATCAGTTATCAATCAGTACAGTGAAGACGATAAGGCAAAATAAATGTTATTATCTTTTCTCGTACGCCCTGTATTCACACTAAAACTTTGTAACAGCAAGCTAAACTAAAACAAGTGCTCTATCTAAACTTGTTACAAAGTTACTCTACCGTGTAACATACAGTCACACTTCATGTAACAGTATATCACATCATTATTAGTCCCGCGCGGCAGGTCCCATCTACACCAACGAATTATCGCTCAATTTATAAAAACAAATAAATTTGTAATGAAAACTGAGGTTCACTACCATCACCTTGTAGTTTGGTGACACTTTGAATGAGGTAACTGTTGAGATACCGTTACGTTTCATTGATGGTTTGTTATGTTATTAGTTATTGTATAGGTGGACACGTTATGTTAGGTTCCTTTATAGTGTTCTTAAGTTTGCATTTAGCTTATTCTACATTTAGTCGACACGTTTAAGCTTGTAGCTTAGCTTAAGTTTAGTAGGATACATTTTAATTCATATTGGTAAAAGTCTTACCTGAAACTGAAAATAGAAAAACCAGTTTTATTTTCACTACTTAAGCATAGACTTGTCTCGGTTGTCTAGTGGTGTGTGCACTCGCCTGCCAAGAATGAGGTCTCGGGTGTAACCACGCTTGCCAAATTAGGCAAGCGTGGTGATTACGACTTCCTCCTCACTGTACTGATATCTTCAGTGAGATGAGAGGCCTTTGCCCAGCAGTGGAACATTACAGGCTTTTAAAAAACAAGTACTTCCCTGATAATTTCATTTTCGTTGTCAAAAGTAAGTTTAATTATGCATTGCGAGAAAGTATCTTTCTATAAATCACCTCAATTTATACGTAACCATTCCCACAGCACATTACGAATAAAATACAATGTGAAAACACGAAACAAATATATATTAATAAAACATGTCACTCAATTCAATCTGTCTGAACCAAACACCTGCCTGTATCAATAGCAAAAATATTAGCCATCTAAGCAATTTGAAGCCGGAAAACAATTCTAAAAATGGGGCTTGGCTCCACTACGGTGGTCTGTTATCGTCCGTCCGTCCGCCGTCGATTCCAAAGAGACATTTCAACTTTTTTACAGCTCTGTTCTTCGCGACTCCACTGTTCTACAATCTTAGAAAACCACCCACATAAAACTTACTAAACCTTATTAGTTAAATAATTAGGACGCGTTTTGAATGAACACCTTTACATAAGATGTAATCTTTTCTTGGCGTTTACTACAGTTTTATCATTTTACTTTCTCACTTTTTTACGAGTTAACGTGTGAGTTGGAGTGTCTTAGATACGATTATCGATTAGGTAATGTTATCAGTAAGAATCTATTGTCTTCCGGTGTGTTTGTATTGATTTAGGTGTTTCGTAATTTAGTGGCGCTAAACTATAAATGTGGTTTCATCGTATCCTGTTAAAATTGACGGGTTTGCGTGATATTTTCACGCTGGGAGAATTAGGGATATATTTATTGTAAAATGAAGGGGTACATTCATTATTTGGGTTTTATCTTGACGGCGATTTTACAATGTTGGTGACGTCATAGCAAATATTGCGCTAATATGCTTGTGTTTTTTTATAAACATCAAAATATCAAACATTTTCGCACTTGCTATTGAATTCATATTGTAATAGGTAGGTATCTTCTTCTTATCGAGTGGATAGTCAACCTGACCAATCCTGGTGTCAGAGTTATTGAGCCGCCAAAAGCCTCTGACGTGGCTCTTGTAACGACTACTATCCGTAGAAAGTAACCGGGACCGACGGCTTAACATACCCTCCGAAGCACGGAATCATAGGTAGGTATGACATTTCTATTCTTCTTCTTCGTGTCGATGCCATTACTATTATGTCAATACGGTAAAATTAAGGTTCATTTTGAAATAATAAAACAAAGAACCACAAAATAGACAAGATACTTCTTCGAAAGTTTCTTCTTTGAGAATGTACTCCTGCCCTCTTCCGTGCAAAAAACTATGCATACAGTACCGATCACTAAGAATACAATGCGGATTAATGTATTTATCAGATGCAGTTATTTCGAAATGGAACAATAAAGTTTAATGAAGGAAGGTCTAGATGTTGTAACTAAACGCCTCTGGAGGGCTCGACAAACGATGCGCGATGTACGCGATCGCGTTGATGTCTTTTCAAGGGAGCGTTACAGTGGTAGCAAAACAGTTTATTTTAAATGATTTTTATATAGCAAGTATTGATGTGATGTGAATGATTTTCTTATATACTAAAACATCTTTCTCTTAGGAAAATTTTGGTCGTTGTTTTTAGTACGGATGACACTGGGTGAATGACTGTTAACGAACAGGTTGCAAATTAGCTTTCATCAAGGATTGGCCTTGAATATTCAAACCAGGAATCAAAAAGGTACTGAGAGCTACCTATATTCAGTAGAGCTTGAGTAATCTGACATATGTCAATTAACAAAACATACCCAAATATTTTTCTTTAAACTTTAGCATGTTTCTGCTACCAGTACATTTTGACGTCTTTATTCGTCTGTATGAATGCAATAATATGCACATATTTAAAGGGATAGTTTTATGCAATACGATGCCAGGTACAATTTACAATGCGGCTGGATTTTGTTTACTGAAGTAGCGTTGTAACCTTTGGGATTATATCGTTCGGGAATGTTCTAGATTCATGATAAGATAGTGATTATAGCGCTTGTATAACTTTAACCAAGACTGTAGTAAGGCAGTATTTTGGTGCAAGACAATATTTGTAGGTAATTAAGTTCAGAGTCTGTCAGAGTTTTGAGACCATCTAAAGGCTTCCGCCATAGTACAGCGAGTGAATTAACAGAGACCGGCCATTTTACGTGCTTTCTAACGTACGATAGCGCTCAAATAGATATATGTATCATAATCAGCCAACCATCCAAATATTTTAATCCGCATAAAACTATAAAAAAGTTGATTACTTCCTTGATTCCAAAGCCTAATTACGTCTAACCTTCCTGACTTTACTGATATCTTTGTTGAGATCAGTATTTGCCTAGCAATCCAACACTAAAAACTAAAACGCTTTTTATTCACTTAAAATAAGTTATTTATTTTCCTACAAAAACACTTCTACTTAAACCTATATTATATTAAACAAAGCAACATGAGTCATTCCCAACTCCTCAATATATCAGTTCAATTGTTAAATAAACTTTGTAATATAGCAGTAGCTTTGTGTAATCCGAACATTGTCTTAGAGCTGATGTCGCATAAACCAAGTTATTTGTAGCTCGGATACGTTTACTGTAACAGATATCTTAGAATCTAGTATCTGTAAAAGTTAGGTTGGATCAGATTGTTATACTACAAAGAGTAAAGGTTTAGTGTTTTTTTTTTAGAATGTGTTTGAGGGGGCTTACCTGGGATATGTAATGATTCACTCTTTTTTGAATTGTCGCGCTACATTAAGTAACCAATAAGTCACATAAAATAAAAAGTCACTTCGTGTAGATTGGTGGTCAATCCTGGTGATGGAGCTTTTAGACTGCGTAAAGGCGTCCGACTCGGTATTTAAAAGGAGATATAAAAAGTAAGATAAAATGTAGCGAATTAAAGCGATTTAGCGATGAGTTTCACGAATCATATCAAACTATAGCAACGTCCAGGTACGCAGGTTCGGTGGAAATGTAGCAAGTTAAAGTACAAGTTTCATTAAAATATTTGAGACTAGATGTAAATAAAAGTATTTCTAATATAATTATATTTGTTTGATTTCATAGTTTAGAAATATAAATATTATTTCATATTAATAAATATTAGTTTACTAATAGAAGTAATGACATTATTGATAATTTTTACAATTTGTCAAAATCTATTATTTTTAAAATACAAAAAATAACAAACAAGTGGTTTTTGGAGAAAATTATGTACCCTTAATATTAAGAGTCTGTTAATTTTAAATCAAACCACAACAAAACTACCAATTTCAAAACCGTTTAAAATGAAATCAAAAACTCTATTATCCTAATTATCTACTGAACCAAATTAAACGATCATTTCACATCAAAAAAGTCAAAACATTTTCAAAACGACAAATTGCCGGAGTCGAGACGAATGCGACAAAAAATTCGCCTCAAATTGAACACAAAAAGCATTTTATTGCGACTAACGAGCGAACCCTGATGTTATCGTTAGTATTACTTTCATCCCTTATCTTGGAAACTGTTGCTTTCGTCTGACCGCACCCTTATAATTAGGTTAAGGTTGGTTTACATGAAGTTTTCAAAAAAATATATTAAAATGTATTAAAATTGGAAATGTCTTTTAAACTTATACAACTCATAATTATTGAATGATATATTGTAATGTAATGTGGATTATTAAATGCAATGAACTAGAAATCCATATACAAAAATAAAGAAATAAAAGTTTCGTTTTTACAGCCTTATAAGGCTGTACAAAATCATTTATTTTTTACTACAGTTGCCGCACATCTTCAATAATATTGAACAATTCCGATTGCGCAATATTGAAATCATAAAAAAGTTGGGGATTAGGTAGTAATTACTTTTTTGGTCCAAAATTAATTTGTCCAATAAAAGTATTGGCCAATACTTTGCATTAAGTTTTACAAAAATATATTGAACAATACTTTTTCCGTCTAGACACCACCTAACAGCGTCATGTAAACCATCCTTCCCATTTTTTGTTCAACTCTATTGCCGATAATCATGTCACACATTTTTTTGACAAAAACCACACAGGACAAAATAGCGTTACCATCAGATTATCATACGCTTGTGGTTGGATTATTACTTAATTTTTTCTACGAAGCCTACCTGATCCGAAAACCCAAGATGTCTATACGATAGAGCACTTGACAATCACCACAATAAATTGACACTTCAAATTTAACTTGTCTGCTTTTAATACAGTCCAAGATATATTGGTGGTTTTAAACAAATTAATAAGGCAAGCAAGCTTCTTAACCGGGTGAATACATTGTTTATTATACCTATTAGAGATTTGACGAAACATTTTGAGTGTGTTAAGATAAATATTGCTGTTACATTCATTTTTGTTCTGATGCGATTAAATATTTGTGGAATGTGTTAATGCCTTGTTTGGTTTTTTGTTCTCGACTTCGGTTATTGATAAGGAATTCAAATAAAGAATAAAATTGCTTTGTAAAATATTTGGAATACAAATGTCTATATGAATATTGTGCTGTGTAATATATACAAAGGCAAGCATTAATTCTAGTAAACGTATGGAATAATAAGTTTGGTGATCATCAATTAACAGTCTGAAAATAATTAGCATTCCAACCCTCCTAGTCAAGGGGTTATCCTTTGACAATATATTTGGTTACTGCCTATAAAAATGTATCACGTGACAACGTTAATGCGGCAAATTGGCAATGTCAATGTGTTGACGATCTCAATGGGCTGTGATTGGTGAAACAGACCCCGCACCGCTTTGCTGAAAACGCACTCTTAGTATAGGTATGTCTCTTATATAGCTATGACTGGTTAAAGATTTCGAATCAATGTAATGTTCCTATACATTACCAGTTTAACGCTTGTCAATTGAATTTAAGTGTCTTTTTATACGCTTCGCTTTTTACGACCAAATCGGCGAAATTGAAAGCTTCAAATGTACCGTGCAATAGATTACTCAGAGAAACTCGCATTTTAGCATTATGTGTTGTCTTTCTCTTTTGTTTGAAAATAGAATAGGATAGATATAATACTGAAAGTGACGGAACAACTTATACTGTAGAGTTAACGAGAATTGTTTTTTATGTGAAAATAGATTTAAGACGTTTTGTCTTACATTTAATGTATATGTTACTGTGAAAGCTCGAAGTACGGTAAATCCTAAGATTTAAGAGTAAAACCTAAGATATACCAATTCTTATTGGTCCAAAGGGGATTGTGATTCGAACTTTTACCGTCATTCACATGGTAAATTTTAGGATTTACTAACCTAACCAAACCTAACCTACCATATACTGAATTCGAATGGTAAAAGCACGAAAAAATTGATAATTTTTCAGAAATACTTACATTTACCAATTCATGTCGGTAAATCTTAAGACTAACTCTCAAAGCTTAAGAGCTACCGTAATTCAAGCTTATACAGTAACATATATGTACATACTTTTACTAAATTAATATGAATTTGAGTGGTTAAGAAAGGATAATAATATTTTATACATATAAATGTACGCATAAATCACTAATTATTACTTTGAAATGGAATATCTAAATATATAAAATTCAAAGTCCTGACTGACTGATAATCAACGCACAGCCTCAACCGCTACACCTAGAAACATGAAATTTGGCAGGAAGGTTCTTCAAGTGACGTAAGTGCACACTAAGAAAGGATCTTCGAAAATTCCTTCGGGAACGGGTCAACGCGGGCAAAGCCGCGGGGCGCTGCTAGTATTATATTATATCACTACATAGTATTTAAAAACAAAGTCGCGTCTGTTTGTCTGTTGGTCTGTATGCTTAAATCTTTTAAATTACGCAACGGATTTTGATGCGGTTTTTTGTAATAGGTAGAGTAATTCAAGAGGAAGGTTTTTATGTAAAAAAAAATCCAAAATTCCCACGGGAACGGGCACAACGCGGGTAAAACCGCGGGGCGCTGCTAGTATGTATATATACTATCAGTGCCCCGCGGTTATACCCGCGTTATGCCCGTTCCCGTGGGAATTTCGGGATGAAAAATAGCCTATGACCTTTCCGTTGAATGTAGCTATCTATTACAAAAAAGAATTATTGAAATCGGACTGATAATTCCCGAGATTACCATTGGATAGCCATATTCAAGGGAAAGGTTATAGGATATTTTTTATCCCAAAATTCCCACGTAAACGGGCACAACGCGGGCCGCTTTTAGTACATTACAAAGTAGGTATAATCCATAATTTTATCTAACTAGGCGTGTACACATATCTAAGATATGACTAAAAGCAACTCAACTAATCTTTATTACTCAAATAATCTGCGATATTCAAGTGTTTAAAGACTTTAGAGAGATTAGTGCGTTCTATCCAATAGCATAATTCGCACTGTTTATTGCTGAATAAATTTATCTTTACCTTCCTGAAGATATGGCGGAAACTACTATAAACATAAATAACTTGCCTATAAAATTCAACTTTAGTTCCCTTGTTTTAAAGGTGATTTTCGGTTGTGTTCTAGTCAAATCTAAATACCTATAGGTAATTCATGACAAGTATTCCATCCATTTTATTACTAACTTTCTACGCTGTACGCTTTATGTACCCTAGACATAAAACACGGCGACACGATAATTGTATATATATAAGATCGATAATTAATTATTACGTCATCATAAGGATGTATATATAATGTCAAAGCTTCCTTTCTAAAAAGATAGACCATTTCCTAACAAACTTTTTACATAATCTTTCCATCTTAACATCGTTTCACAAACACGTCCTGTGAGCTTTAATAAATAAACGCAGACATTCAGCTAGTCCAAAACTAAACAAACAAAATGCCTTCTCACGAAAGTCGTTCAGATTGAATTCCATTACACGATACACGTTTAAAACGCGCTATAAAAATGCAAAAAACTTACTGAACATGAATCAAATGCGGGACCAGCAAAAAAACAAAAGACAATCTGTATCTCAAAGAAGGCAGCTCAATTCCCGAGAGTGTGTTATTTATTAGTAAAGATTGTCTCAACAAATCACACAGAGTAATCATTGGGAAAACAATCCGGAATCATTGGTGTAACTTGAGATCTCCCCACATTCGATGATTGGACAAATAAATATATTTTACGTATCCTGTTTATCGGGTTTGGGGTGTTAATAAAAATGTAGAGGAGGTTCGGCCAATTTGGATATTAAAATGTGTTTACTAAGACAGCTTTTTTTGAATTAAATTTTTAGGTTTATAGTAACGAAAGTAAATGTAATTTAATAGTGATAGTAACGCTTATCACTATACTGAATGTATCAGTAAATGAAGGCAAATGCTATAAGTACCAAATTGTGAAATATATCCAGTTTTCGTTATATGTATTTTAAAGCTTCTTTATACTAAAGATGAAACGGTAAATCTATTAATCCCAAATGCAAAAAAATGCAATCTTTATCATCGGTATTCCTTTTAGTAAAGTATAATACAAAACTACCTAATTTGCGTTCAATTAATTCGTTCAATTGTTATTTGATTGACGGATTGATTTGTTGCATTAATCATTTATGGTATTTATTAATCCTCTAAATATTAAGGAAACGATCTTCAACCGACCTTCACACTTTATTAAGCATTTAATTGAAATCTGGATGCAAAATAATGCATTTTTTGCTATCAGATATTTTATGAGTAACCAATTTGTCTTCAATTTATTGTAATAAAACTGCGTTTTTTGTTTGACAAACAACTAATAACATTATAGGAAGTTGTTAGTTAAGACGTAACGATCAAAACGCTGTTTTTCTATTTTTGTTTAAACAATAAAAACATTGTTTTTTTCATTCGTCTTTTTGCCGGTGGTCCACTTTGGCCCACAGTACCGCGCGGTGTGAATGGATCCGTTCGCAGGGTGGCCGGCGTCACTCTTCGTATCGTTACCAATAAATTAGCCACTAATACAAGCCTCGCCCTACAGAAGACTGGTCGTGTCAAGTCACCTCTAATGTACTGCGGCGATAACAATTTCAACATCATTTATACGAGCATCGCCATTTTACCCTGACCTCCTCTTTTCAAAAAAAATATTTAATAACAAAGATCTATGTTATCTGGTTGGTTGTGAACATTCGCTGCATTGAAATGCAATGAAATGTAGCTTTTTACATTGGTATAATCGATGTGACTTGGTAGGTACCGTAAATTCTAGCGAGCTTTTGTTCGTGTATGCACAGTAATTGATTTATAACTTTGGCAATAAAATACTGTTCGTTATGCGAATAACATTTAATGAATGGGATCATAATGAGACAGTTTATTGGTGGACAGTGGGCAGGGAAGTTAGGCATAAATTAATGTTGGGTCCAATTGTACTTTATAATGTCCGGAGCATTCTGCAGTACAAAGTATACTTAGAACTGAATCAGAAGCAGAATACCTATTAAAATGTTTCAATATTTATATACTCCATTCTTCTCCATTCATATATAGTTTTGAAAAGTGCTACCAATTTTTGTTAATGGACTCTTTGAAGACAGAAGAAAGAGCTTCTCAATTCGACTGCTTGTTTTATTTATGTACCGATGTTTCTGCATTTTATAAACTGACTAGAAGCGCCTGATATTGATATATAATTTTGCTTCTTTCTTTTATGTTTTAACCCTTCTTTTTTCAACACAAGGAACTAATAATAAGTATTTGATAAGATGCGACGGGTGGCTCACCGATGCGGAACACTCGAGTCGCTTGCGATTTGTCGCAGCGATCTCGTGGCGATAGCGCCGTGCTAGCGTCAGCGGGACGCATTCGATTGTGAGGTTATGCGAGAGAGACTTGTTATGTATTTATGACTAGCAGTAGCCCGCGATTTTACCCGCGTTGTTCCCATTCCTGCGGGAATTTAGGGATAAATAAAGCTTTCCGGTGAATCTGGCTATCTATAAAAAAATAGAATTTTACAAATTGGATTGGTAGTTCCCGAGATTAGCGCATTTGAGCAAACAATATATACTCTTCAGCTTTATTTTATAAGTATAACTAAACTAAGCTCTAAACTTGTATTAAGGAATCTAACTCACTGATACTACTACTCGTACATACACAAATACTTAATAAGAATATGTATATAGTTGACACCCAGACGTCGTCGTCAACAACTATGTTTGTTGACTCCGGGCGGGAATCGAACCCGCAATCCCCGACACAGTACGCGCTGTGACAAATCACTGTTTTCCACGTTGCATAATACCGTGCATAATTCTCAGAACAAAAAAAAACTGCCCAGCAAAAGCTTGTTATGTCCTTTACGAAGTACAACTATCGAATACCAAACTACTCGAACGATCGAATGTAATCGATTCTCTTCGAATAATCGAAACGTGTCCATGTCGCTAGTCTGTACTTATCTTTATGTTAAAATAATCTTATTAATTTATGAATGTGTATTTAAAATTAACATTTTATAAAATCCTCTGTGACTTGTAAAGTGAAACGATTACGAGATGTAATGTTAATCGCGTTATGAATTTATGTGGTTTAATTGATGATTTTATGCTTAATGTTCTTTATATGTCTTGATAAGGTCATTTGATATGCAAAGTTAATTGATAACTGATACTTAAGTATTAATTTGATACTTGTTAACTGATACTTTAGTATTCATTTGATGTTATTAAATTCGCTACACTATCGCTCTATAACGGAGAAGTAGATCATTACAACTCTACTAATTATTTTATGTTTGTTACTGGTATTAATAGTTGAACTTAAAGCGTCATTGACATAAGGGTTCTCAAATCTCAAATCTTCTTATATGAAAAATAAAAATCTGTTCGTGTGCGCGAACTGCAAAGCACGTTTCAATTCCAAATTATTAAACAGTAAAATTAAAAAGTATTAGCCTGTAATGTCCTGCTGGGCCTTTCATCTCACTGAAGATATCAGTACAGTGAAGAGGAATTATAAATTTCAGTTTAAAAAAATACTTCAAAATACAAAACATTGAAGTTTGATTAAAGACCAAAGTGATGACGTTAGACCACCACATACTTAAATCATAATTTATCTATACTTCAAAATGTTCGCAATAATGTTAAGCCGCGCCCAAATTATAGACCAAAGCCCGCAAACCTGACATTTAGGTTCATTTATAATAAGCGGGTAAGATGGTAGGAAACAAAGTTGCCGTATTAAAATATCGTTTTAATTATGTATTTCTATAAATTAACGGGAGCATAGTAATTATTAACATTCATATTGTACAGCAAAAACTTTAATCCTTTTCGTGCAGTTTGTAAGCTTTTGTCTATTTGTACCCGACAGCGATGAAGCCTAAAAGGGGTCATTCAAGATTTTTTTTTTTGAATGATCTATATTTTAATATGTAAGTTAAACTCTTCATTGTATTGATATCTTCAGTGAAATAAGAGGCCTTTAACCAACAGTGAGTCCTAACAGACTAATACTTACTTATAAGGCTAACGCCACTAACTAAAATTACATTAAAAAAGCTTCTTTAAGGCTTGTTTATGAATATAATATTTGTTTAATAGTTAAATTAGTAATAGCCGAGACACCACAGGCCTTATTCATACACGCTTACTAGCAGCATTTTAGCTATCAAATGGTTTGTCCCTTTCTGACATACGCTATTTTCCAAAGAGCAAAAGAGACAAAACACTCACTAACAGTGTATTAATTGGAGAGCGTTTAGAATAAGGCAGTAACCAACTATCTTTCAAAATGCCAACTTATAATAAGCGGAAATTCTGAATTACCCTATGCCTCTGCAGATTGTTGCTAAACAGCAACACACATCCATCCATCCCACAAACATATCTGACAACATTAGCAGGATAAACCTCATATAGTCAATAACTAAGCTACAACGTTAAAAGGTCCATAAAAACAAGTTATAGCCTCCATGATTGATTTTCATAAGAAAAGGCAGTTTTATTACAGTGTGAACTGCACATATTTTGTTACTCAAGTCGCTCATTTTATTTATACCAACATTGTTACTTTAAGAACGTGTCATATCATTTTACGAGGCTACTAGGTAGGTTGTGATGGTACATTGTTTGATTTAAATATGGAAGGGTTCAAGGGAATCGATTTCAGGGAGTAATACCTCTGTTTTGATACAAAAGGGTTTTGTTTTGCACTAAAGTGAAGTAAACTCGAGTAGGTTAGGATCAATACTAGTGTACAGGGTTTTGGTCTACACCTTTAGGCACCTTTTTTACCTTTAGGCAAAGGTCACCCGATGCGTTGCGTTTTTTTGTATTGCGTAGCGTTACCTCCTTGTATGGCTCTGTAAGCTTTAGCAAGAGAATATTGACTGTAAGATCTAGAGCAAAAGACTAGCTTTTCAGTTCAAGGATGGATTTTAGATCTTTAAGACATTACATTATTTGTAGTAAGAGGTTCTGGTAAGGTATTTTTTGTGAATCGGAATCAAGGTAGTGTCTGCAATAATAACTTTAAAATATTATGCAACATTTCAAAAATAATTGAACATAGATTCTTTAGTCAACATTTCTTCAAAGTTACAGGTACTTAATGAAACAGTACTGCCAATAAAATATGAACCTTACTGCATACAACTAAAGCTTATACTCAACTAGCTAATTATTAAAGTATTGGTTCTATACCGTAGAAGAGCAAAACATCTTAAAACAATAGTTTTCTATATTGATTGATGGGTCATCGCACAACGTAAGTAGTCAGTTAGTATAATTACAGGCAACGAGCCGACATTGCATACGCCACAACATTTTGACATCACAATAGATGGACATGAGAGATTACGTGTTATATTACTATAAATATGAGGTTGGTATCGTGAGAAAATTGTTTCGATATGTACTATATGTTTAGAGGTGGCGTACAGAGAATGTGACATTAGAAAGAGAGCCAATAAATAGTAAGTGATATAAAATGTTGAAAATTAAAGAAAATAAAAGTGTCTGTCATGTCGTATAGAGATGTGAAGGAGCTTGCACTGAACAGGAATAGATAGAGAAGTCTGCATCGGACTCACCGACTAGAGCTATTAAATTTATGATGATGATACAAAGTTTTAGATACTTTCTTCAGGTACAACCAATTTACGCCATTACTAGCTTAAATGAAAATCTGTGATTTCTTGAATATTCTTTCTTAGACCAAATATCAATCACTAATTAAATTAAGTTATATAGGTATCTAGAGTTACAAAAACGTTTGGAAGGCATGACATGCCTACGGGAAAAGTAAAGCCAAGGCCCCAAACCAGCTCCTATAAGCAAGTGACAATCGCTTGATCGCTAATCGCTAATCGCTATCTGTCAAAATTTACAAGTACGAGTAAACAATGTGATACAACGATGCCTTATGTCAATCCTACACATTTTAAAACGATTCAAATATCGATTCTATTAATGGACTGCCAATTGTCTAAGGCCTCTGGTACAAGTCCGGAGGCACTTTGACTTATGTATCTTTTGTGCTCTATAGAAATAAATTGCCTATCTATATAGAAGTCAAAGTTCGTGTGAATGAGTCTTAACAGTGGTATAAAACAATGCATAGTCGGTGCCTTAAATTTTCTGTTGACCTTTGGCTAATGCACTGTCTATCCCACTGATAGTTGATAGCCAAAACTGGTAATTAGCCCGTGATTAAACCCGGTACAGTGTAGTGGCATGCTCCCACGATCTTTAGTAGGGTGACCATGTTTATGTGTTTTTGAGGGATTGTGTTGATCTTGATATGTTTTGACTAGATTGTAATATAATATGCTAAGTTGCTGCTCTTATGCAAGTGGCCAATTGTCAAATGGCTAAAAAGGCCTATATCTACTACTTTAGTATGCTTGTTTACTTCAGTTTCGTCTTTTGAGAATTTTTGATTTCACTGCCATTTATATGATAGACTATAAGTTTAGAGGATAGTAACTTTTTATCTACTCACAATAAATCATTTTTTACACGAAAATATTACTATTTATTTGGGTACATATGTATTTTTAAATAGATAAAGACTAAAAACATTTATTAAAACATTACAAACAAAATCAATTCTATTGAGTACAACCACAAAAAAACCCAAAGCTATTAAAACTCACAGTCACCCTACAATCCGAAGATCTTCTAAGAAATCAATCCTAAACTTTACACCTAAAAGGTTTTGGATTAGATAATTATATGAAATAGGTACGCATTGTGTTCAATCTTAACGCTTAGGGTAGCAAATATTATAGAAAAAATGAACTGTTTGGTAGATGTATCTATTGATTATGCACTTATGCGGTAGCAATGGATCGGGCCTTTTAAAATTGACAAGTAATTTACTTGTCAAATAGTTTGATCTGAGATTCAGATTAAAAGGATATGCGGGCTCAACACTTTCGAATAATAATTTAGTAAAACATTCTAGTTGTACGAATAAAATTGGAAGACAAAATAATTCAGTTATTAATGCACACAATTTAAATAAAAAACAAACGATTTCCTGCAGTTTTACCCACCTTTTAATGGCAATCGGGAAAGTAAATTGTATTCGACTGTTGTGTACCAAATTTTAACTATACGATAGTTTCATCTAATCCTTTCTGTAAATTTTCTGTAAAAAAGTAACAAATTGATCCATCCATCCATCCATCCATCCCGCGTTATAATAAGTAGTAGTAGTAGTAGTATTAGCCTGTAATGTCCCACTGCTGGGCAAAGGCCTCTCATGTCACTTATGATATCAGTACAGTAATGAGGAATAAGTCGTAATATACAATAAGTAGTAGAGTTGTTAAAATAGAAACCTAAAACGGCAATACCTGAAACTTTTATCCATAAAAAACCATAGAATCAAATCTCAAAGACAGCAATGAACTGTAAAACTCTCTTCAATAACATCAAGTATAATTGAAACACAATACTTCAAAGCATAAAGTCTCATAGACAAAACGAAACCTGGGATATAAGAAGCAAACTTTCTACCTAATTACTTGCAAATATTTCACCGCAATAAATAACTTATAATAGGTTATCTCAGTTTCTATACAAAAGCGTATCGTTTTAAATTAAGGTTAAGGCGCACTCATTACTGCTGGGCCCATTTGCGAAAGCTTCTGTTACAACTTTTTGTAAGCTTACTGGCGATAATGTATCGATACGCATCTGGGTAGAATGTTGGATACAGGGTGGGTTTGAATTCTTGTTCAAAATAAATAAATTTAACACCTTCCATCTTATAGCTAAGTAGTTCAAGTATTGGCAGGACATACAAAGCGACAGAAGACAAACCCACATAATTTCACTGTAAAATATGTTCCTCTACTGAAAGTCCTTCGACTAAATACATAATTTTGTATTAATCTATACTAACAACAGTTTTATTATCTATGCAATTATTATAAAGAGGTAAAGTTCCGATTTTTTTTTGTTTGTAAGGGATAATCTCAGAGTCTACCAATCCAATATGAATAATTATCTTTGTAATGGATACCCACATTCAAGGGGAAGGTTATAGGCTACTTTCATCCCGAAATTCCTACGGGAACGGGTACACCGCGAGTAAAACCGCGTGGCGCTGCTAGTAAATAAATCTTTAAGTAACGCTCTATCGTACATAAACTTTAAAGAAAGTCGCCCTGTATACAGAATTCAAAAACAAAATACGTCCGACACGCCAAGAAGACGTAGTGGCCCCGTCCATCAAGTTGAGCCTACAGAGGCCTATAAAAAATATGAAAAAATATCGCCAATTATTGGTGCGCTTGCCCTAATGGACGTTGCTTGTACAATGATTAGAGGTGTATCGTTTCTATGGGGTTTACTCACCTGTGAAATAGCGATGGAAACTGCATAGGAATTTGATGATGCGGGTCTCGTGACGCTGTATTCCTTGTCCTATCCTACTATTATTATACAGGGTGTAATCGTTAAGTGTGCACAGGCGATTATTCCGTAACTATTGCAGATATCAAAAAACTTTAAACTGTGTGCTTAGTGGGAGTTTTCCAAATAACTTTACAGTCGCGTAAGCGAAATAACTCTGTGAGTCTGTTGTTTTTAAGTTGCCATGGTTATTTTTACGCGTTCACAGCGTCAACATTAAGGCCGACGCCGACGATGAACGAGAAACGAGTAGAACTAGAAACTATGTATAAACGAGTTGGCGATCAACAGGAAGTCAGTGTGTAGTTTCGATAGTATTGTAGCTGGGCTATAAGCGAGTGTGCAAGTGCGACGAGCGATTACTCGCGCAACTCGCCTGCAGTTGCTCAATCCTGTGCAAACCTACTTCTATCTACTTTCATTGTCGCACTGTAAAGAAATGATAATTCGAGCTAGCATCGTTGAACGAGTATCGCTGAGCGAGTTTATTTTTGAAGCTCCTCGCTCAGCGACAAAACTAAGTAGTAAAACGAGTCGAAGCCGGCAGTGTGAACAGTCAGCGAGAAACTTTTAATATTTGCACCTCTTTCGTTTATACGGAATATGCATTTATTGTGCGTTTCTTGAGAAAGAAAATCGCCGAGAGTTACTCGTTTTCTCGCCGGCTGTGGGACCACTGCCTAACTCAGAAATATATGTAGCTAAAAAGCGCCCCTAGTGGTCACAATGCGAACTAAAATCTGCCATCGACTTAGTAAGCGCGTAAATGTACATTTCGCGAGTGTGAGTTGCAAGTTGACAGTTACGCTCACTGTGCGTAAAGTAAAGTTCTCACTTTGAATTTATTGGTGAGAGACGGGCGAACGGACGTAAAATGTAATTGTTTGTTTGTAACTATAGTGATTTATCAATACGTAGTATAAATCAAAGTCGCTTTCCGCTGTCTGTCTGTCTGTCTGTCTGTCCCTATGTTTGCTTAGATCTTTAAAACAACGCAACGGATTTTGACGCGGTTTTTTTAAATAGATAGAGTGATTTAAGAGGAAGGTTTATATGTGTAATGATTCCCGAAATTTCCACAGAAACGGGCACAACGCGGGTAAATAAACCTCGGGTGCTTCTAGTAGTGTTATAAACAAACGATGTCATGGTCAGCATATTATTTTTTCGCCTGGAAGATGTTTACGACCGCAAGAGCTCAAGATGATCTTTGTTATAATGTCCAGTGTTCGTTCTACTGTTCGAGTTTCTAGTGATCCTCTGACGGAATTGACGGAAAACGAATTTTTAAAAAGATATCGCTTTACCAAAAAATCATATATACGGTTGAATTGAGAAACCTCCTCCTTCTTTAAAGTCGGTTAAAAATGTCTTATGTAAGGAGCTATGGCAACCTACAAACAACTAACAATGTCAGTCAAGTGCGCGATGTCGATGTCATGGAATTAGTATGTACTACGTACAACTAGAAGGTTATTTTTTTAGACATCGACCATGGAATTAGTATGTACTACATACAACTAGTACATACTTATTCCATGGTTGATGTCTAATAAAATAACCCGCATAAATGTTATATGTACTTTATACCTTATGAAAACACAGTCGATATGGTATATTCAATTTTGCCGGTTTATTGTTTGGACGCCACAGAGCTACCAACTTAGAAATAAAAATACTCACGGTTTACGGTGAAAAAACGTAATAAATGTGAATACTCAAAGAAACTCGCACTCACAGTTATTCGATGCTCACTACGTACAGAGTTTAGAATGGGTTCCCAACCTTTTTTAGACCGGAGACCACTTTTTAATTATTATTGTTGTCATCAAGGACCTCCAGTCAATTTTTTTTCATTAATTAGCGGTTTAATTTATTTGTATTTCACATGGAGCGTGCGCGAGTCCGACTTGAGCATGAATTATTATTATCTTGGACCTCAAAGAAAATGTATTTTCGACTTCATTCAATCAAACATTTGAGCGAGCGCGGAACGCGATCGAAGTTTTGTCACATTTTGTCTTCCGCGGACCATCAGTGGTTCACGGACCACCAGTGGTTCACGGACCACTGGTTGGGAACCCATTTAAACGCAAACGTGAAGTTAAAGTAAAATAATTGGAAAACTCGCACTAAGCACACTGATATCGAAAGTACTTTACCTAATGAGTAAAATGACATTAATAACTTTTTAAAAATAAAACGAGAAATATCCAAAAAAAATACATTAATCACTCCCATACATTTTATTTCTTAGTAAGTACAAAATTTTGTATTCAAAGCATATGTTCGAAGTGACGTCCTCCTTGTGCAATACAATGACAATCCGGAGTCGAGCGAAGCATGTTTCCAATTTTCAAACATAGGTTTAAAGGTTTAATATCACCAACTCGTATAGGCAAGAAAATTTACGACATTTAACCACATTTTGTGCCAATCCAAAAAAATAGATTTTACTTGGCTGAGTTGCCGACGATAGTAGCATTTTTGTCTGAGCGCTACCGTGCTTCTTTACAGTTTCTAAATGAACTTTCCTTAACATTTGCGGAGTAATTAAAGCAATTGCACGACGTACACGATTCTGTAACTCTTCTAGGCTGTGTACTCTCTCAGCGTACACGTGGTCTTTGACAAATCCCCATAGGAAGAAATCACAAGGCGTGAGATCCGGGGATCAGTTTAAAGTTTTTTGATATCTGCAATAGTTACGGAATAATCGCCTGTGCACACTTAACGATTACACCCTGTATATGCGAAAGTATGTGAAGAATGATGTACGGATGTATATAGGTACATAATTATATTTGTTACTCCTTCACGAAAAACTACTTTACGGATTTGGATGAAACTTTAACAGTAATAAAAGAATAACACATGGGATATTTTCCATTTTATCCCGAAATTCCCGCAGGAACGGAAACAACGTGGGTAACGCACTATGTGTGTCTTACGTTTAAAGAACGACCAAGAAAAAGTTCTTAACTTTTAGAGCGTTCACTGAAAACGTACCTTAACTTTAGATTAAGTTGTTCTATCAACGAGCTTAATAACATCAGTAACAACACTACGTCTAATCGATACCATGTAATGTATAACTCATTTTCCACGGCAAACATTTCATTCCATACGTTCCAAGAAACGTAAATCGAATCGACAAATCAAACACGAGTTGAATTAAAGATAATCAAAGAAAGGAAATCACGATTATATAGACAATCGAATCGAATCGATTGTGAACATCCTTTACGTTGCCGAATGAATTTACACAAGAATGATGGTAATTAGAAGAATTGTTCGATACGTCTCGATATTTATTGCCCGAGTGTCTGTTCAAATGTAAACTCATACATAGTGCGGTTTCTAATAAAATATTGATGATGGTTTGCAACAAAAGCGGTTGTAAAGACACATATCTAAGTTTTATGCTTAAAGTATCGGTCGTTTATATTGACAGGGCTGGATTTAAACCCGGTGACGTTAGCTAATAAACTGCAAATCAGCGAATTTTTCAATGCAATTCTGCCAGTGCAAAATGTTATATATCAAACGTTATCTGCAGAATAAGCTGTGTCTCTTGTAAGTTCGTAAAATGTCAACAAAAAGCTTCAAACTACGTCTAAAAACCTAAAATATATTTAGTACTAAGGTAACGTATCTAAACGGCTTACAAATTATAGTTTCATTTAACCGTAATTATTAAACGGCTTTTTTAGTTCTTAAAATAAAATATATATTACAAAAACTCCAATCTTCCATTCCTAACAATTTACGCTCTAATTCTCTTATTAAAAACAATGCAACAATGAAACCAACCAATTACAATATTTTCGTCTGATTTCTTTCACAGATGATACTATAATCATAGCTCTATGGTACTGGTTGTCTATCCCACCTTGCCACTGAATGACGTTTTGACAGACCAACCGAAATTTTAATTGCATATATAATTGTAGCAAATGTTACTATTATAAAATTATAGTGTTCATTTGTTTTTTATAGAATAATTGCCTAGCAACGCGTGCCGTGGTTGTGTGTTATAAGGTGAATTAAAATGGCCGCTGATTTAGAATTTTATGGTCTTTACATAGACTATTGTGTTAAATCTAAGGAACTAATATGGAAAAGATAGAGAGTACCTACTATTGATATATAAATAAATATTTATAGGACAAATTCTCACAGCAATAATAGTATGGTCTCAATAGAATAAAGTATTCAGGTTAAAAATCTCATCTGCGATACAAAAACGCTAAAGAAAGCGTAAAAAAACGCTTGTACGAATGATGCCTTATAAAAGAAATAAAACAATCCTAAGTTGTTATAAATATTAAGAACTAAAAACGATTCCATTAACAAATTACATTTCCGAGTGTAACACCTTCATAAAAATAAATATCTTTATCTACACTAATGTTGTAACATTCTACTTATGTTTCCAATACTTGACTTATAATTACTACTGTTATAGCGCAGACAACAAAACAATCAATTTAAGCAATTTCACATGATGGTATAATATCCTAAAACATCGATATCGATATCGTAAAATCTCATTATAACATCAATAAAACGCGACCAATTAACCTGGCGAGCCTTATGTCAAAATCCTCATACAAGTTGTATCAAATTTTGATATTAGGCTGGCTTTTGAAAACAGTTGGGTTATACGTGAAAACTTCGTCGAAACTACATACACAAAACTCTTTGGTAAGATCTCGCTCGCTCCTGATTGGCCCTACGCGCAGCTGCGCTCTCATTGGTTAGATTTTAATGGCGGCAAGTTCACTGTGACAATACACGTACGCGTGAAAAACTATTGTCAGCTTTTACTCTTGTTGTTTGATTAATTGCAATTAGTGAAGATAAAGTAGTGTATGCAACTGCATATAACACGGGTATTAAAACACTCGTTACTATTATGAAACTCGCTGCGCTCGTTTCATAAACTCACACTCGTGTTTTAATACCCTTCCTTATATGACAGTTGCATAAACTACTATTTCAGCTTCGCTGCGGTTGGTATCGTAAAATAACGAAACACAAAGATTAACTCACACATATACAACGATAAAGTCAAATTGAAAATTATATTAAGACAACAAGCGTGTTAGGTGGCGCTCGCAACCTTATGAAAGAACATAGTCGGCAATCAAGAAATGTTAGTGAAAAAACTAACGATTTCACCATCAACCTACGTAAGCAATAAAGGTACCATTAATTGCACCCGATTTTAACCCTAACACGCCGCCCCGTAGAAAATCAGACCATCCGACTAATACCATCACTGATACCGACCGACTAACGCTAACAATAAAACATTTGATTAATTAAAAACCCAACGAAAGTAACGCGTGAAGGATCTCAATAAAATTTGTATTTTAATTATAGTTTATTAGACGAAATTGGCTTTGTTTTTTGTAGTTCGCGGCAACTAAGCACCCTTCGCCTTTCGGCCCTATTGACAATTTTACAGGGTCAATTATCATTATTGACTGTGATACGATGATTAACTAGTTTTCTGGAAGGGTTGGTAACGTACAATAATTTTAACGACCCTTTATAAATGTTTAGGCAAATTGGCATTTTTTGCTTCCTGGTTAATACGGCGCTAATAAAAATCGGAGTGGATTGTACGTTCTGAATCATATCTTGGGGCCATTAATTTTTGACTCCGAGGTGGTCAAGAGATAAGCATTTGAACATGTTTTATTACACGGTGGGCGAATGGACACTTTTATCTAAATTACTTACCGACACAGTGATACTTTTACCAGAAATTTTATGTATAACAATGATTTAATAACTTCACTGCCACACGGTAGAAACCCCATAACTAATGTAGGTAATTGGATAGAACATCAATTTCAGCACTTAACAACTCAATACCTATCTTATAGCTTAATCAAAACATCTTTAAAAAGTATTTGATAACAAAAAATCTGAGCCCGGACACAAATCTTTGAAATATATTCGTGTTAACTACAAATTAATTACATTCGGACGAATGTGACAAATTAATTTCGTTAATCAAATGTTGCGCGAACGCAATGTATCAATCGGACAGCTCACGCGCAGATAACATTAGCTTGATTTACGGTTTACCGAAATGTGTGGTGTCGAAAACACCCGAGACGGTTAAACGGTTAACGCACTTTCGCAACGTTGACAAATATAGAGGATTTTTTAAAACAAAGATATAAAACTTTTTTGGGTTTATGCTCATAAATATTTTGGTTAGATACCGTCGGGTCATTTTGAATTTGCCAGATGCTTTTTTGTTTTAAATGCCGATTTAATCAAACCGTAGATTACGTTGGTAAGGTTTTTGTTATATTACATTCTTTAGCGATGTCCCACGATTTTCTGGATCTATAGATAAATTAAATTCGCTCTGCAACAATAGTATAAAAATGTATGGAAAAGTGTCATGACCACAGTAACCACAAAATGTAGTGTTCTATGTCTAGTGATCTTATCTGCGAAGCAATTACCTCTGTTTTTATAAGATTTGCTAAGAAAATAAAAAGAAACAATTAAAAAGTCGAAAGACACTAAACTCTTCCCTGTGCATTTTATTCTGGTCTGGCTTAAGCATAAACAATAACAAACCTTTTTTTAATTGAACATCTTAACTCAGACAGAAAGACTACGCAAATACTTTTTAAATATAGAACCAGAACATAATTTAAATAACCCAGAGCTGTATAAAAAGAACGTTCCATAAACATGCAGGTTTTATTCAAATAACTTGTCCTGAGGCGAGCGTGATATGCAATCATCTCAGTTATCTAACAAGATGAGTGATCGCTTATTGTCCGCCCGCTACTGGTCTTACGTGCCACACAAAAAAGGAACTATAAACCAAGTTCAAACAAACAAATACCAACCTCAAACAGTAGGAAATTGAGGTCGTTTTCGTGTGAACAGCTATGGCAATTGAAGCGGTTTTTATTCTATTCAATGACTGGCTACTGGTGTTACGGCTCTTATTGCGTGTCAAGAGAATATAGACGTTATTATTGCCACTTATTGCTATCAAATGATGGTGTGCGTGTTTCTGTGAGGGCAATTTTATTGAAGAATTATTGAAGAAGGCAGTGTTTGTATTGAATATAGAATACTTAATGAGTACCTATTTGTGTTGAAATGTACCCTGTATTTAGGCATTGTTTTGGTACATTGTTCTCGTAAAATAAGCATAGTGCAAGCTGTCGCATCAGATAAACAGTGCAGGAAGAGTGTTACAATAGGATTGCAGTTTTTGATACTTTGATGCATGTGAATTTAACTTTTATACAAAACTTACTTCTATTAATGTTTAGATGGTTAGCACAGGCCATACATTCATACAGGCAATTAAAGACATTTGTCCACTATGTTTGCTGTAAGTTCCGGTGGCAAAACGCTAAACACCCTTTTCCGACTCCGATTTTGTGTCGTCCGGTCAGGAATGAACACGAGCGAATACGACTACCGACTACAGCCGACAAGTGAAAATGGACTTTACTAAGCCTTTTTCACTACACATTTTTAACCATTTCCTTAAAACTGCCTCACTCAGAGACGTCCATTAATCAGGCATTTAAATAATTGACGTAATTTTACAAACATAACATATCAAAATCACTCATTAAATATCTTCTAAGGAATCATTTGAAGTTTCTTAGTACGGGCATAGACTCTAAGCCCATTTCAACCAAAAGTATCAAAACACGGCATCTCTACTACATCACGTTGATTTAATAACATCAGAGTCGATAGCTCGATACCCAAATGGGTTTTGATTTGGCGGGAATTATTGTAATCTGTCCCGGGACAATGGAGGGCGGTCCTCGTGAGTGCGGCCGTGTGATAGAGATGGGAAACGCGGAAAATATCCACATATGTATGTGTGTACAGTGTTGAATATGTAAGTGGTTATAGGTAGATTTTGCTATGAATTGAAACCTACGTTAATGTCATTATTATGTGTTGTATTCAACAGTAGCCTCCGCCGTACGTAAGTTCCCGTTTAAACAAATAATAATGGTTATAGGTAGAGTTAAAATGCAAACTGTCATGGCTGATTTTTCATAGAGTCATAATGTTCTATAGATTTTTCAATCAAAGACAATTTCTTCTATTGATTGAGTTTAGTGATGGGTCAGAATGTAATGAAAGCACCTTCTTTCGCTTCAGATGGGACTATGGTCTTCAGATGAACTTCGACAAATCGATTATACATTTTAATTATTGTAAGAAATATCGCGCTTACTGTTTAAATTCGAAAAGTTTTTCCAATAGTTTTTCAAAATATAAGTGTTCTTCGTACATTTGACATTTGGCTTACATAAATACGGTAAGTACTCAGGTCTCAAAGTCTACTTGAGATTTAATAATTAACATCCAAACATAAACTGCATGAAGACCACACGCATCACTACGAAGTTTGATGGTACAAACGCACCGGCGCCGGCGCATACAAACAATGTAATACGTACAGTACAGTCAGCAAATCAAAATACTTTGTCCGACTTGTATTATAAATGCAAAAGTTTGTGAGGATGTATGTATGTTTGTTACTCTTTCACGCAAAAACTACTGAACGGATTTAGATGAAACTTTGCAGTTATATCTAGACTAATATTATAAAGAGGTAAAATTTTTAAGTTTGTTTGTATGTTCGAGGTAATCTCAGGAATTATCAGTCCGATTTGAATAAAACGCGGGAGAAACCGCGGGGCGCTGCTAGTAGGTTATACATCAGAATAACACATAGGATACATTTTATCCTGAAATTCCCGCGGGACCGCCGGTAAAACCAAGAAGCTCTACAAATAATTTTTGTTTCTATAAAATATAGTCCAATACTCTCTTTGTATTGTTGTATTCTGACGTTTACATTTCGAAAACTAAACTTTACCAAATAAGTGTACGTCCACAACGAATTGTAAACACATTGTTATAATGCGGAACAAACAGACGTATTTCCTCTCAAACGACCGAGTACAGAGGAAACAAAGTGTTTGAAATATAACTTACTTATATGGATTGACACTGTTTTCCTTTAGAACCTTAAACTAGATACTTTTTGAAGTTCTGATTGAGCAATTGTTTTCGTTGGTCAGACGATGGGGTAATTCATTTAGGGCCGAACACTGCGTTAAGCGTGCGCACGCCGCGGTTTCATACAAAAGTGAACCAGCGCGGGCGCACGCCGCGTGCGCCCAAGCAAAATAGTGTCAAAATAGTGGTTGGCAAGCCGGCCATTTAATATTCCTTAAGAAAAAAGTAATTTAAGTACCTTAAGCGTTAAACTTCTTCCTTTCCTTAATTTCATTAGTCATATTATACAAAATTTTCATCACCCAATGTTTCCTTCATAGATATTGATAAACAATTCAAGTAAAAAAATGATTAATGTGCGAAGGCATTTCCTGTACATCTTTAGTCACGTTCATTGATGTTATAGATTATTTAGATAAGATATTGACTCATACATAGTTTAATAGTAATCGGGTATTTAGTAATTTTGGTTTAAACTTTGATCCGGATGTGAATTAGTAATCCAGAGGCCGTTAAAGGGTAAAAGTAAAAGTATTAGCCTGTAATGTCCCACTGTTGGGCAAAGGCCTCTCGTCTCACTGAAGATATCAGTACAGTGAGGAGGTTTCAGGCGTAATCACCACGCTTGCCTAATGCGGGTTGGTGATCCCAACCCGAGCCATGTTTGAAAAGTAGGAAACATGTTTTCGCTCGGCCTGGGAATTGAACCCGGGACCTCAGACTTGGCAGGCAAGTGCACATACCACTAGACCACCGAGGCGTTAAGGGTCTATAAACTCTCTCTAAATTCTACAAAAACTAATTAATTCCCAATAAACAGAATGAAAGTGAAGAACAAATATTTTTTGGACTTTTTTTACCCCAAACGTAATTTACCGCCACTTTACTACAACTATTCTATAACTATTCGATAACAATACTAACTGATGTAAGAGTACTGGCATCTGCAATGGAGGACTGTAAATGAAATGGCATTAGACATTAAACGTACAAGGCTATATATTTTAATACCTGCCTTATGGGTCCGTAGTGTGACCTTATGTCTGTCGGTATTGCCGCTACGGGTTCGGTGAAGATTGCGCCTGCAGTCGAACTAGTGTTGGGATCTATTTGGTGCTATCGACACATTCCTTTTTTTAATTCATTTGTCATTTAATTTTTCTTTTGTTTTTCTGAATTTAGTGGACAGTGATAAATATGTTATTACTTATGTTTTGGTTTTGTGAAATGCTGTATTAGATAGTAATATGATTTTATAAAGTAAAATATTGATATAGACCAGTAAATAAATAAAAGTACTACTTACTTTAAATGATTGCACGGGCGTGGTAGTACAAGGACTTTATAATTGTTAAATTACAACATTTATGACGTCAAGCTAAATATCTTTTTTTAATGAAGTACGCAGATATTATAATGTTGTTGGTGGATTTAAATTAAGTGGAACATTTGATTGTTTACAAATTCAGTTGAATAAAATAATGAAGTCCCTAATGTAATGAGCGTTTATATGAACTACAATATAATGACTTAATGAGGGTTTAATACTATGTATTTAAAATATCGATAACATTTTTATAATTTAAAATCCGTAAAAAAAACTTTACTTAAATACGTTTGCAACTGCTCATCTTCTTCTTATCAAGTGTATTTTCAACCTGACCAATCCTGGTGTCAGAGTTATTGAGCCGCCAAAGGCCTCTGACATGACTGCTCATATCAATAACACATTCACATAAACCGCCTCAAAAATCGATAAAACGAAACACCCTATCGATCTCAAGCCCATCACTAGCGCCCCGCCCACGCAGGTCGCCGGGCCGCCCCGCATTCGTGACATAACGCCGCGATATCAGACGATATCTTTCGCAACTCACCATCTGTAACCTTTACTTGTAAACCAGAAAGTGTACTAAACTTGCTGACATCTTGTCGACTAGGTAACTTGGACAAATAAATGGACTTGCATTTGTTTACTAGACTTGACTTGAATAGACGTGGACTTGAATCAACAAACAGTTACTGTAATTATAAGCATCGTTTGGATCTTGGACTTGTATGGACAACTTGTTATTTTTATGATTACTTGGGGCATGGATCAGTGTTGGAGATACGCTGATATGCCGTCTACTGTACTACGTAACTTGATATAGTGTGTCTGTCTAACTGTCTGTCCCTATGTATGCTTAGATCTTCAAAACTACGCAACGGATTTTGATGCAGTTTTCTTAATAGATAGAGTGATTCAAGAGAAATGTTTATAAGTATAAAAATTAATAGAACGGGCACAACGCGGGTAAAACAAAAATTCCTGAAATTACCACGGGAACGGGCACAACGCGGGTATAACCGCGGAACGCTGCTAGTGTATAAATAAAATTGTCATAATAAACTGAACAGACCAAGTTCGTCAAAAATCAACGCTTCTAAATTGGCCATAAAACAAATAACACCCACTTGGAGATTCAGAAAAGTATTATTTATGTTCCTATAGCGTGCGAGTTAATTAGACATTCATTGACTTTGACTATCCGTCAGGTTTATTCATTTCGGGCGTCGTTCATTCATCATCGAAGATGGAATTGAAGTATGATTCAAAAATATGTGCTGACAGTGCAGACACAGTTGTTGGCGTATGTCAATTTTATTCCAGATAATTTGTGTGAGTTTTTGTGTGTGTATACGTAATACATAGTATCAGTTAGTTAGATTCCATAACACAAGCTTAGACCTTAGTTTGGGTCTATCCTATGAATACGGAGGTAACAACTTAGGATAGCGTAACTAGTGGAAAAACATTCATTCATTCATTCATTCATTCATTGCGAGTCGGTTAGTGGCCTCCGACATGCTCTAACGATTGAACCGGGATCGACTGTTTAACAAGCCCTCCGAAGCACGGTAGCGCTCAGATAGAATTGCTAATATCGGCCACCCATCCAAGTAAAGGCTGAGCTGCATGTTGCTTACCAATCGCAATGAAATAACATTGCTTACATAACTACTTTTTAAACTCACACGATTTGCACTCATTATACTTAATTTAACTGGGTTATCCCGTGACCATGAGCGGTGTACTCCGCTCGAAACGTCGGGTACGTATTTTAGTAAAATACGTTAAATTATCTAACGCGATACAGACCCGTTTCATCTAACATTGCTTAGTCAAACTTCAAAAACAAGCTATTCAAAGAATCAATCTGATGATTATCGTCTCATCGGAACATAAATATTTAGAGACTTTAATTTAATCCAGATTTCATTCACAATCAGGAGAAAAATCTTTAAACTTTCAAAATGCCAAAAAGCGACAACACCATCATTAGGCACTAATTTAAAACCTACGACACACAGACAATCAATTTCGCCTACAATTTGACGCGAGGATTTATCGCTAATCAACCATTGAATGTTTATGAGGCTTTCGCCTAAATTAACAATGTACGGTGATTTATTGGACAACTTTAGAGGCAGTGTTGTGCGGGTATAATATCAGATCATTACGTCCAACACGGAAGTACGTGGGTGAATATCACCGTGACCAAACTATAATTTGAAATCTATCCGTTATAAGTTAAACACCGTGACGGCTTTTAATTGTTAAGACAAATGATTTGTTCAACAAAATGTTTTTAATTGTAAACACGTGCTTTTTGTTTGTTGATCTTGAATTTTGACTTTCTAGAGTTTGTGTAGAATTTGTTGTGAAGTGTTTTGTATTTTAATTTAAGGGTCTGATTTTCGCGACTATTAATCGACGCGTTTTTTCAAATATTTTTTTATTACAAAAATCTCAAATATTGTCATAAAAATTATAAAGTTTTTGAAGTCGGTTAAAAAGTGTCAAATGACAAAGAAACAAAGACACAGTTAATCCAAAAGTACGCAATAATATACGTAAAATATACTTCCTGACACAATGTTGCTTTGCCCGTTAGCTACAAAACTTATATTATAACATCTCTGACAGTTGAAATTAAGAAACATTTAAATAAAAATTATGACAAAAACAAATGATCACGATTTCATAAAATTAAAACACACAAGTATCAAACACTCTCTCAACATCACCTACACGGAACCAGACAAGTAATTTCATGGTATTTTGGCGGAGTCAACCGCAATGAGTGATCTCAGACGGTTGACCGCATCATTCATGGAGTGTCGAAATGTAGATACTACTGACACTAGAAAGGGAACAGGATTACGTTTGTGTCATTGGTGTCATATTGTGTCATGTTTATTACTTGAATGAGTATTCGTCTTTTGAATGACTTTGTCTTCTACATAGCTCTCTTTTCTATTAATCAAGAATACAAAAAATCAATTTTGGCAAACATCTACATACTATAAATACTAATATACTAATAGTTGATAATATTATAACGAGATTAAGTTTCTAACTTTGTTTGTTTGTTTGTTACCCATACATAAATATCTCATAGGGTGAAAAATGTTTATGAAAAATTTCATTGAAATCCATTCAATAAGTTCTGCGTAAAAGATTAGCAAACATACATACACACATCATCACACACTTTAGCGTATATAATATTAGCAGGATATCAATGAAAACTTGTTTTTTATATACAAGTAAAGCCGCGGCCATAACTACTCATTCATTTAACGAAGCATTTTGATTAACAACGAATAGTGAATGAAAGGTACCGATTTAGTTCGTTCTCTACTCGAATTAACGATATGTTTGCACGCAAACCTTAAAACTATGAACAGGTATCGTCAACTCTATGCTCTTTGTTTTAAGGGCAGTATTGGTTTGACAAGTTAATTATTTTTCATGCAGAATGATTTGTCTTCATCTCATTGAGGTGTAGATTCGATCACTTGTTTATTGATGTCAATTATATTAAACGTGTTTGTTTATGGTTTTGAATTAGGAATTAAATAGTAAGTAATTGTTAATCATTGATTGAATTTCTAATAAGTTCAATCAATCAATGCTCGTGTTGTGAAAAGTGCCTTGAAAATTGTTTGAAGTATTTTGGAATAATATGTAAACATGTGTTCCCGCTCATCAGCCAATAACATCTCGTCATCACTGCAATTAATGAATGAACATTGCTATGGGGTATCGAGCAACATGCATGGAACTGATTACAGCAAAAACACATCAACATGTTGCTGCGTTTTGTTATTTTTAGACAAAATATGTGTACTGTGAATAAGTTCATACAATGATATAAACTAATATTATGGGCTAATCTCAAAAACTACCAACCCGATTTGAATAATTCTTTTTGTAATGGATAGCCACATTCAACGGAAAGGTTATAGGATATTTTTCATCCTGAAATTCCTACGAAAACGGGCACAACGCGGTAAAACCGCGGGGCACTGCTAGTGGTGTATTAATTTCGTTTCTTTATTTAAATAAAGAAATAACATAAAACAAATGAATGAAATAAAAACAAATAAAAACCAGAGTTTATTGAAACGGAACTATCAATTAAAACATTGAATGGGAATGAATGAAGAAATATAATAAAATATTTTGTGGTTTTTCCTAGAAACCAATCAAGTGTGGTTAGAGAACAATTTGTTGGAATATTAAATAATATTCTGTTGAAGTTCCGTTTGTGTGTTAATTACTGAAATTCGTGTCAGTTGAAGCTTTACTATTTACCTCTTTCGTCCTATATACCTAGGGTTAAAAGCCTTTGCCCTGTCGTGGGCCATAATTTTTTACCATGTATTGTCCCACAGCTGGGCAAAGATATCCCCCAAACTACGCCACCGCTACCTATCTATAGCTGGCACCAGTCAGTGTTAAATGCAACGATAGTCTGTATTGTTTTACTGCTGATCAAAGGTGAATACTTTCTTTTAATGGCAACACTGACCCACAGATTCAGATTCTAGTTTAAACTAGAATTAGGCACGTTAGACCCTCAATCGTTAGACCATGTCGGAGGTCTTTAGGCGATCTAAAACTTCCTAAACCACAGTTGACCACTAACCTCGAACTCGCTTACTAGTCAAAACTATCCTATACATCTAGGGCTAACTTATGAATAGTTTAGCTAAGAAATGGTTTGTCACTTTCTGACATACGCAACATTCCGAAGAGCAAAAGAGACAAAACACATTATATCTATACTAATATTAGTATATTAGAGGTAAAATTTGTAAGTTTGTTTGTTTGTTTGTATGTTCGAGCTAATCTCAGGAATTACCAGTACAATTTGAATAATTCTTTTTTGTAAAACATAGCCACATTCAACGGGAAGGTTATAGGCTATTTTTCATCCCGAAATGCCCACGGGAACGAGCACAACGCGGGTAAAACCGCGGGACGCTGCTAGTTATTAATAAGGCGGTCACAAACCAGGCAGTACAATAACTATAACGTGGGACACAATTACTATAACAAGCAATAATAAAGTATAAATCATAGGGCACTGATACCAAATCTTACACAAGTACATACAAACACTTTCACAGATTGTAGTGGTGTCGGAGTGTGTGAATTAGTCTCATTATCGGCCGGAACACCCACAATGCGCCCACATTGTACGAGTAGATAGCCACTCTTGTAACAGATACACTAACATGCAAAGCTATGTCTTGTTAAACGAGGATTAGAATTGATTGGAGTTTTAACAAGTAATTTAGGTTTGAGTGATTAGTGTTTGTGGGGTCTAAACTACCTAGACTTACTATAAGTAATAGGCAAATAGATAGATCTATAAGAAAGAAGTATTTAGCCTGTAATCTCACACTGCTGGGCAAAAACCTCTCATCTCACTGAAGATATCATCAGTACAGTGAGGAGGATTAGGCGTAATCACCTCGTTTGACTAATGCGGATTGGTGATCTCAAACCCTAGCCATGTTTGAAAAGTAGGAAACATGTTTTTCGCTCGACCTGAGAATTGAACCCGGGACCTTAGTCATTAAATCTCTACTATAGAAGCATTTCAAATCTCTGAGTACAGACGTAAGAAGAACAGATTTTTCAGTTTTGTTACGATATCATAATTAATTTATCTAATGCAATAATAAAGAGTCTAAAGAGAATTTTGTCTGTTTGTTTAAACTTGTTAATGTCTGTAACTTCTTGTCGGATTTGAATCATTCTTTTAAGATATTATAGCTACATTCAATATGAATGTTATAAACTCATTTTTATCCCCTTATTTCAGAAAATGGGCTGAATTCGGGTAAATTAGTGAAGCGGTGCTAGTCAACATAATCTACAGACTCTGTCCAATATATCCATGAATATTAAAACAATCAACGATTGATTTATTGCAAATCAAACTTTTAATTTGCATACTTTATTAATATTACATTATCCTTGAAGTCGACGATATATATTTGTTATATAAATGTCTGATTATATAAATGTGTCATCAGCTTTTTAGGTTATATGGCGATTGATTTTTATGATAAAATGTGCGTTAATTTATGACGAGACAATCAGTCTGTCGCGGAAATAATAAATTATTAATCAGTTGGCACACTTAGATAGCTAAATATACATAATTTAACGTATTTACTAAAATACGTACCAGACGTTTCGAGCGGATTACACCGCTCGTGGTCACGGGATAACCAAGTCGTATGTACCTGTTAGGTGTTCATCAAACTGATATTCATGATCTTCAGTGAGATGAGGAGCCTTTGCTCTGTAGTGTGTCACTACAGACTAAAATAAGTAAGTTCGTGTAGGGTAGTTGCCAACCCTGATGTCGGAGTTTTTAGCCCGCTTTAAGGCCTTCGACATGGTCTTACAATTGAAATAACTGTGACCGACAATTTCCTCAGTGTCTGCGGGCAGCAGTGCGGTGCTCTTTATTCGAAATCATTCACGCCGCCACCGCAAACGGCGGCATGCCGCGACAGCAGTGTCGACCGAAATAACTTTCACAGAAATTCATAGATACCACAAGTGCTGCATGCGGCCGGCAATTGCTGAGTTCTGCTGCAGTCGCTGGCGAAAACATACCTTACATTGTACATAGGCTCAAACAACTTGTTCCGAAATTGATCAACAAAAACCGTGTGAACTACAGCAAAATTAAGCAAAATAGCTCGCAGCTACTATTGTAAATGAGATTTAGAGGTTAAAACAAACAGACAGGTCGACTTCCGCGTATTGTGTGGCTTACAATCGTGGTACATTTCACGCCGAGAGCGAAATTAGCGCGGCACAAAATCGTGTTTTAGACTATTTGTTTCATTCTATTGCGACTTGGGAAGTCTCTGTCGAACGGAGAATGTAGACTATGTTTAGTTTATTGATTGTTTTGGAGTAGATGTTTCAATGATACTAGTGGGTCGTTTATTAATTCTCTTAATTTGTTTACACACCTACGGCTGGGGCTCATCAAAATCAGACGATACTTAACCGATTTTATATGTGTAGCTAATCGTACCATAATCACTAGGACAATATTAGTGTTAATCTATACTAATATTATAAAGAGGTAAAAGTAAGTTTGTTTGTATGTTCGAGCCAATATCGTGAATTACCAGTCCGATTTGAATAATTATTTTTGTAATCGATAGTCACATTCATCGGGAATGTTATAGGCTATTTTCAATCCCTAAACGTTAAGCCGTCGGTCCCGGTTACATTCTACGTATAGTAGTCGTTACATGAGCCATGTCAGAGGCCTTTGGCGGCTCAATAACTCTGACACCAGGATTGGTCAGGTTGACCATCCACTCGATAAGAAGAAGAATCCCTAAACTCCCAAGGGAACGGACACAACGCGGGTAAAACCGCGGGGCACGGCTAGTGATAGTGTAAGCTTAGTCTGAAGGAATCAGTGTTGTTTCTGATCAACGCATGCAAAACGATTCTTACTCTATCATATAATGGCACCACAATCCTAAAACTTTAACATGCTCTCCGAATCACTCAGATAGATATCCCACTATCGGCCTCCTATCCAAGTAGTGCCCTGCATGTTGCTTAACAAGTACTATGAGTTAATATCACTTAGTCAACTTACTAAATACAGGAAAAGTTATTTAAGAGACAGTCATATCCGTTTATCACAATACTTATCCATGCGTCACCCTACCGCTGTAAATTCAACTCTAAGAGCTTAAGAATAAAGGTTAATAATTTTTCATATCTGTCATATCAGATTGTTTTGAACGGTAGCCGTGGATGGCGAGAAAGCTATGTTTTATATTCAAGTTCCCACGGTGGAATAAGGCTTTATTACCACCAAAGCGATGCTACGCTACGTCGTCGCTGTGCTACGCTTGATACTATTGGCGGATATTACCATCACGTTTTGTGCTACGGTTTACGTTTGATATCATCGGGTCCATAGTAAAACACAGCTTTAGTGAAAAGACAGACTTAGGTCTATATTTTCTAATGTTTACTAATGGCAAAGTGATACAGTACCAGTTATAGTATTATAGCTTTATAGCTATCTGTAGCCCACTTTAGTGGATACCCAGTTTAATATGAAAGGTTAAGATTGCGGACATTTTTGGAGAGTCACGATATTTACGATTATGACAGTATCTGAGTCACTAGATACACTCATAAATGTATGGAAAATACTATACTACTAAAAATTATATTAATTAATACTGTGTTGCGGTTTTTAATTAGGTAATACTGCGTTCATTAAGTTAGTTTAAGGTAGGGGTAGTGGGGGGTTGGGTCGCGCTCTCGCTGATGATGAGGCGGTGAAGGAGCTAAGGCCTTATGGTCAACACTGCGTTAAGCGTGCGCCCGTCGTCGGTTCACTTTTGTATAACACCGCACGCGTCGGGCGCACTCGTCGGTTCACTTAATGTATGAAGCCACACGCGGCGTGCGCACGCGACGTGCGCACGCCGCGGGCGCCCGCAACGGTTCTCTTTTGTATGGAACCGCGGCGTGCGCACGCTTAACGCAATGTGAAGAGAACGGGGCCAAGTTCTCTTAAGGACAACTCCGAAGGTCAGCTAGGGATAACAATGACAAGGACAAGTGACAGTGACAAGTCCAATAGGGACAGTTAGCATAAAAAAGACGAGCAGAACTCCTAAGAAGGTATATAAACATTCTACATTGATTGTCTGATGTTAGTAAGACATTGTACTACTTACCCAAGATGAATCACAAGCTGTATCTCTGAACAACATATTCATTAAGTTTCCTCCACTGACTCATGTGAACTTTGCACTCAACACTTTCATTTCGTCTTGAATATATTAAGACAACGAATATATTAAACAAGAGATTTTAACTTTGAATTGAATTGAAACTACGTTTACGATACACTTCGCTTTTATTTTACATTTTAATCTGACGTTTCGGCCCCTTTACAGGAAACGTGGTCACAGAAGACTGAGGTGTTAAGCGTATAGACAAGAAAAAGTAAAAATATTGGAGCTACCGCCAAATTTATTTTGTTAGGAAGCAATGTTACGATTTACGCAACGAGCTAACAGTGTATTGAGATCTTGCAGTGTTGGGACTTGTTTGTGGTTTCAGCTTGTTGATGATGGGATCCCAAGCAGGAGGTAACTTCCAGCCATCTTCTCTATTAGGATAATTAGGATATTTTTTTAATTTCAAAAGTTTCCCTTATCAATCTAGGCACATATCGGTGTTCTCGAGCCAAGATTTGTGGTTAGTCGAATATGTAATGGCTGTGTTTGTGAGAATGGACCACAGAGCATAGAAGCACCACGGTAGCGGCCGGCGCGGCGCGGCGGTGCTTCTATGCTCTGTGCAATGGACAAATAATTTTAAAAAAATAACATAAGTAATCATTAAGCCTCCATGCAGATTAAATTCTCTAGATTCGTAATTCGAATCATCAAAAAGAAATAAAAATAATTATTTTAAAAGTTACCTCTATTCACTTTTTAAATTCTTTTTAAAGGTTCGAATTACAAAAACTCATCTCTATTCTCTTTTCCAATTCTCTTTATTCGACAAAAAGTTGTAATCCACAATCAAAACACGCCTTCGACTACGCAAAAGAAAAAATATTGCAATAAAATTAATAACAAAAAAGGTATTAAAATGTGAATCTCAAATGGGACCGGTATGTAAACTGGTTCGTGTAACGCGGTGGCAGACAGCTAGTCTCCTTTCGATTACTCATCGAGATCCAACCTCGGGTATACCTTGAGCTGCGATCTCACTACGCTGTGAGTTGTGACGCCACGTGTTGAATAAAACTGATATAAGGGTGTGTTTCCATTGAAGCGGAGCGGAGCGAGCCCGGTTTCCACCGCAAGCGGAGCGGGCTCATTAATGACTCTATTTAATTACCATTGCATTACTTGTATAGACGCATAACACCTCAGTCTTAACAAACCACGTAATGGCTGCCAAACGGAGTCATTAATGAGCCCGCTCCACTTGCGGTGGAAACCGGGCTGTAAGGAGCGGTGCGGACCGGTGCCGAGTTCAATCAACCAATCACAATTACGAAAAGATTTTGACAATGTCATTGCGTTGTTTGACAATTTCAATGCGTTGTGATTAGTCGATTGAACTCCATTCAGCTTCATTGGAAATGCACCCTTAGTGTGTGTAAAAACTGATATAACTAGTCTGTATGTCTGTGGAAGCAATGCATGACATTCAACAGTGTAACCGCAGCCTTTGATTGGTAATTTGGTACTAGCGATTGAAGTCATGTGTAAATTATGGAACAGATTCGATATCTTGTACTGTAAAAATAATAGTATTGAAGTATCTGTTCTTATTTAAAATAACAGCTGTTTTTTTATGATTTATACTTTATGATTTTGATACGATGTACTTTTTTGTCAATTTGTTTTCCCGACTAATATCGACCATGCGACCTATTTTGATGAAGCTTTTACCGACTCGTGATATTGTGGTATTGGGAATGTAAAATACCTCGGAAAATGAAACCAACATAATAATTAATCAATCATTTATTTACCATCACTCTAATGATTGTAATACATACATACATAATACGTATAAATTGGTCAGTAATATAATATTTTACATCTAAATCTATATCAAAAATATGGCTAGTGACAGACAAACTGTCCGTTTATTGGCACATGTTGTATTCAAATATTACCTGATAGTTACATATTAAACCAGGTTAAAAATACCTGTTACTAAATAACAGCTCCAAAAGTATTATGATATTTTTTTGTTGTTATAACAGTTCCTTTCAAATAACAGTCGAATATTATTCTTCATATAGTCTCCAATTATTTTAAAGCATATATTAATAACAAGCGTGCGTCTTGTGTGACAGTTAATATATAAATACTTATTTATATATCTTGTTAAAGACAGCTAAGGAATTTATTTAGTAATAAACTTTACGTGTTATTTCGATTATGACGAAATATTGCAAAGTCTTACTTTCATTTTGTTTAATTTATTTGTGAAGAAACTTTGTGTTATTAAAAGCTTACTTTGTAATTAAATCTAATGTTCTTTTACTTTATGGGCTGTCTCATTCAGTTTGCGTATAATTATAAAAGCATTTTAAATTAACAATATTTAAAATATTCATTCTTATTTACTGCTTACTTACCAATACAATTCGAATATTATACTTACTACGTTAACCAATAATCGATTTTAAGATAAATCGATTATCCAAATTATCGTAGTATAAAATCCTACTTTATCACTACCCATACGTCTATGTATTAGGAACAACCCTCAAACAAAATAAGCATAATTATTATGGAATGTTACAAACTATAATTAAAAATAAATAATAACCGAAAAAAAACGTTTTTGCTTCAATTTTGTCCGATGAAGTCATTATTTATTTTAGAACAGCATACGTTCTACGTATTAGAAAGCCTATAACAATATTAATTAAATAAAATATAAATATTATTTTTACATTAAAATATTAAGCAGTTAAGCTATTTAAATGCTACCATCACTTACACTAATAAATTCTATTTACAAAATCACCAGAATGTTTTTGCTTGTTATATACTTTTCTTAATTTAAAAATTAGAATATGTCAAAGTCAACTGTCAAGATGTTGAGTTGAATTCCAAAGAGTTTACATAACTTTTTTTCCATACCGGCTTGGACAAATGCACAATCAAATTATTTTCAGTTCTTAAAAAAAAGTCATTCATTTTAAATTGTGTTCCAAATAGTTCAAATACCAAAAAGAACACCATTAAAAACGAACTTTTTTTTGGGAGCGTATTGAAATAATAAGGTTCTATGTAAGTTTTTCTTAAGATTGTATGCCAAAAACAATTTTTTGATTGCAAATACCCCATTCTGGCGGTGTTAAGGGACGAAGCACGAATACTGTTGTGTAAATGAAATGTGAAATGCGCTAGACCGAAGTCTCATGTTTGATTCACCAACGTAGGTACATGGTCTCCTTTTTGCTGTTATAATGCATTTCCCTGTAACAAAAAAAATGTTATTAATAACTCTATACATATAACCCATAGGCATTTTTTTTTGTTATTTAGCAAATATTAAACGAAAGACATTTTATTTTTTTTATTGTAAAAAAAAACTGGAATATTACTGTCTTTTGTTTTACATTTTTCTAAATAAAAAAACATGTAAAGTGTATGAAATTGTATAAAATTAAGACAAAATAAAAAAAGTTATACAAGGCTTGTGGTTTTTAATAAAATATTTTATTTGCACGATCATATTTTTATATTTTTCTAGCGGTCTCCAAATAATACATTTTAGATAATCGTACAGGCATTTTCGAATTCATATCATTCTATTTTTTCAAAACGACGTTATTCATCTTTTTCATTTAAAAAGGTAATCAGAATAGTTTTATAGCGTTAAGACTGAGATTTTTTTTACTATTTTTTGAGATTTTTTAATGAGATCATCCCAATGTTTTAAAAAAAATAATTAATAAAAATATATTTAAAGCATGATATTTATATTTTGCATATAAATAATGGTAAATAAATTAAATGTCGTTTATATAAAAATGATAATGATGCGTGATGATTATAAAAATGATTCTTACTCATTGTTAGAAAGAGACCACTGAAGTTGATCGTGCTTCTGTCACCTTCACCGCCACAAGCATTGACTACATCTACAACAATTGGAAAAACATATTAATATTAAAGAAAAAAAAGTATTAATTTCTTCAGGACTTCATGTTAATTCGCCAAAAGACCTCAAAAGGTTAGATTAATATCCCTTTGAACCTTCAATACCCTGTCCAATACATGGAGAAAATGAGGACAAAGTATAAAATAAAAGAGGTGCTATACAAAAAATACCAAAGTAGAGGAAAAGAAAAATCTTGATACACCAATAGGTATGTAATGATAGGTATACAGTTTAATCCAAATGCATTGACAGTTATTTAAATCCATAACTTTAGAACAGTTATTTAAGTAGCTGCCTCAAGACCGCCGCAAAGGAACACCTTCTGAATTCAAAAAGTTTCAAATCTTCTTAAAATATTACGAAGCGATAGAATCTTTTTAATTTTTTAAATACAGAATACAAATAAACAGCTATTTTCATAAACTACCGTAAATTCTTTTTTTAAATTCGTAGAATTAAAATGACAACCGTTTGCCCCCAAAGTGGATTAAGATTGATCTCCCAAATCTATGGTTAAGCCTTTTTAAATCTCAAAAAAATTAAAAATTTTAACCAAATTATTTTTAATTCTGTTTGAAGATATAATTGTCGGTACAGTAAGTTCGGAAATAAGAAGATTTGGTCATGAGATTAATGTCTGATGTTTAGTATTTAATCGTTTTAGGCGAATTAAAACAAAAGTGTTTTCGGAGCGCGTTTTAACTGACAGTCATATTATAAGCTAAACTCTTCTTAACAGTTTCAATCCCTTAATAAGCCTAAATCTGTTACAATTCTTTATGACATAAAAAATAATTGAAATTTAAGATCCGTGCTTAAATGTCACTGACAAAATGACAATCGTATTCAAAAATAACTGTATTTGTAAGACTATGTAAACTATGAAAAATCTCTGTGTTTCTTACCGAATACCTAAAACCAATAGTTAAAAAAACCTTTTTTACAAAACCATAAGCATCTAATAGACTTTCGGCATAACCAAACCTTAAAACCATAGCGTATTCGTACTAATCATTTTTGAACCAGGTAGGTACCTAAACCTAAACTTTAATCTAGAAAACCAATCAAAACCTCCTTGGTACAAAAACTTAAACTAATTCATCAAAAAGTTTCAACACCTAACCAAACTTTTTGAATGTAGAATAACTGTTAAAAAAGATCGGATGGTGTGTAAACTGCATAGTAAAGTGCCGGCGGCATTTGGTACGTTCGCGGTATCGACACTGGGTTACTTCGTGACGCACCCTGTACACCGTATGTGCGACTGTGGGAACGAGACTCTTTGTTATGTATACAGGGTGATTCGGTTTAAGTAATCATTAGTTGTTGTGTAGCGAACAATGATTAATCGTATTTTAATACCTTTAGTAAACTGTTTTTTAAGTATTACTTACTAAAAAAAATAAGTAAGAACTGAAATGTTTTGTATAACAGCACAGAAAGTCAAAGTACGTTGCTAAATTCAAATAATCAAAGATTGTCAAGTAATTATTACCATTTTATTATAGAACAAAGCTGAAATTGTCTGCTGTCTACTGAAATTATCAAGGAAAATTTGATAAACGATAAATATTACGAAAGAAAAATAACCAGTTATAACTAACTACCCATCGAGATGTATAAGTTAGTTATTTAAAACAAAACTCACAATAAAATAAGTAATAACACAAAAATTAACAAACAAACATCTAAAAGCAATCCGACTTTCTTTTACAATAAAAATCATAATCAGAATTTCGAATCATAATAATATTTTTACGAGGTCCCAATGAAACTTAATGACTAGTAGTTATAAATTGACGGCGAAAGACTTGTTTATTTACATATCGAATGATCAATATTATTCGACACGTGCCTTACTATACGTCCGATCGTAAAACAAACACATTCACACACAATAACATGTCATAAAATAAAAATGTATAATGTATAAAATATTATTTATTAGCGAGTTCATACATGTTGTATGTCAACGGTATAATTTGTTTAGGTATTCTGTATAATAAAGCCTAATTGACCTGCTTATTCAAATTTTATACAAAGAACCGACTTATAATATTTTGTAATGGATTAGACCTCTTTTGACAAATAAAAACAAACAAAATTAAAAAAAACTGTCTTTAAATCTTTACTCCCTTTAAATATTTTTTTTAAGAAAACTCTTTACTCCGTTTACTTAAATCCAAAAAAAAATGTTTGTTATAAACAATACCCACATACAATTCAAAATAAAAAAATGCATTGACCACTTCATACATCAAAAATGATATAAAAGTCGATTCCTTCACCACCCTGTATTCGCTAGTGATTTCAAGAGTTACCTAATTAACCGCATTTGCCACCTCGACCGGGATGCGCCGCGACTCGATGCTCCGTATCGATACGATAATTACAACTCTTACAACACTTACAAATATCAGCCATCGGTGAACTGTTTCCAGTGCTTTTCTAACTTCATTGTATTAGTTTATTTTCATTTTATTTCATTTAAGGGTATGTTTTTAAATTCTGAATATTTTTTCACGAGATTTTTTTTCTTTTTGTTCGTTATACAAGTTTGATCTATTTTTATGCAAGATAATTATTTTTCTCGGGATATTGAGATACTTGTTTGACCTCAATAATAATATCCCACTAGTGGGTAAAGGTATATGTTACAAGTTTAATATCTTTATTGAGATATTAAAAGTTGACATGTACAGTATAAGACAAAAAGGGAAAGAACTCCATTAGACAAATACGTAGCTCTTAAATTCAAAAAATTATAATCGCACCTAAAATAAAAACAACTAAAATCATGATAAAACTTTTAAAAGAAATCTATAAAACATTAATATGTCAACTTTATCCACGACTCGCGTGAATCTCAAACGACCTATCGAATGAGATCGTATCGATACTGAAACCTCTACGATGACCTAATGAGCTAAATAGGGCGCCGATATCTTGGGCTTCAATCGATACGTAATTAAACCCGATTCGATGTTTGAATTGTTCCACATTTGAGTAATTGGGTGAATAGCTAGTGCATTGTTTGAATAGGTGAAAGGAAAATAGTTTGAATTCAAATAAAGAACATACTTTTTTTAAGGATACAAAGCTGTTCTTTTGTACAAGTTTTTTGAAAATGGAATTGGACCTTTTGTCAATCAATATAGTTATTGGAACAACATGAAAGTTTGAATTATGATTCCGACCTCATTTACGATCTCACTTGACATCTAGTTGCGAGTTAATTTTGTAAGTTTTATTCCATTTTCAAATTAAACTAGAAATGAATAATGCATAATGCAATATGCATTGGCTAAGTGTGGTAATCTAATTTTGAATTCAAATCGAACTTTGACAGATCTTTTCAGTAAGCACAAAACCTTTGCTTTCTCAGTTCTCACAAATTACACAACTTTAACAGTAAATTAATGTGAAAGTACCTACTGTAAACAATAATTTGTATCATAACACTTAGTAAAACAATCAGTAGCGGTACTTTAAACCCTAGAGCGCTCACGTCGGAGTCTGATCGGTATTCACACGCAATCTTTACTGGTTGGTTGTAATATAGTACCGTGTTGTTTGAATGTTCTTTCATTAAGTCGGGGTTCGAAATTTGAAAGGTTGAAGACCTGTGAGTTTTAATGTGGAAGGAGAGGAATGAGGGATGTGTTTTTTTTTGTTTCGGTATCTATGGTACGGATTATCTTTTTACCTTTTATTTAAAAGGTATGAATATCAATTTATAGTCTGTACTATTCAAAATAGCTTGTACAGTTACAACTAGACAACAGCTTACCTACCTATACCTATCCTAAAGATAACAGACATAAAAATCTTAGTAAGGCATATTTGGTCTTATTCTGCAATCAATATTGATTCTAGCCTCACTGTCTTCATATTCTAGCTTCTAAAATAAGGTTTAAGTCTACTACAATATTCCTCCGTATGTTTACTTCCTAGTTCCCGTACCATGTAACTACCTACATACGGCATACCCCACCATCGAACAAAACAAAACGTTCGAATCCCGCCATAAAATTGCTGCAATTTCGTCTCCTTACTGTTAAACGTTATGCATCGTCTTTCCTTGTACAGCGCACATAAACTGCAAATTATAGCGAGGGCCGGTCACGTGTGTTATGGGCTACCGTCGAAGTTCGCACACTTTCGGAAGCATTAGGCCCTATTAAGCACCGTTAACACAGGGCCTTCGTCACGAGCTCACGAAGCGAGATCTATCGTCGATCAGTAGCACCGAGAATCGCGGACCCTTGTCGTTTCACACGGAAACCACGCGTACGTACCATGAACTCAAATGATTAAGCTCAAAATTTGAAATCCGAATTTGAACCTAAAGAAATATACGGATAAGACTTCTTGTTCTATGTGGTGTTTGGTAAAGTTTTATTGCACACGAATTGTCGTGTACTGGGTTTGGTGAACAAATGTAGGATGATAGTTATCAAGATATCAACGTTTTATGTATGGAATGAAGACATTTTAGTTCTAAACTTTGAAGATTATCAATAGTTTACCGTTATTGTTTATAATGCGCATTAAAAGAAAGCTTAAAAAATGATTAAACATTTAATTTCTGTTTCCGTGTATAAAAAATAAAAAGTTATCGCTTAATTAAATCCTCTTTACAGTTGTCATTTGTCAAAAGGTCATTACACCTCTTAAAACATGAAGGTTGGCAGGTGACATCTCGATGACAATTCACATTGTGATTAACATACAATGTACAAGTAGCGATATAACTCTTTGTGACGTCACCGCCCACCATTAAAACACTATAAAAAGTGTTAATGGACATGTCCTCATATTCCTAACGGTAGGTAAGTAATGGCATGCAAAACTTTGCTATAGAGAAAAAGGTTTTAAAAAGATTTTTCTTCTATTGTCAATCAATGGCCATTAAAAACATTCTACATTTGAATAAATAATCAGATAAATTTAAATTTTCTGGAACCGAAATAGTTTTTCAACAAGAGGGTTTCCGAGTCTTTCTAAAAAGGAATAGGTTTCAAACTATTCAGTATCAAAAAGAATAATAATTATTACCTACAGGGAGCAAGATTAGACGTGATCACCAAATTGAGGTTATTAAAATATTAAACATTTAAAATATTAGGTACAGTTAAAATATTATACTATATCCCAAATCATTGCAGTAATAATTTACTCTAAGTTTTGTAAGCCCTGCGGTATTGTTTTGCTACTAAGTGTCCAAGTAATTTACACCGAAACAGCACCCGTGATCGGCACTGCGCTAACGAGAAGCGATCGGTGTGACCGCAGCCTTGTCACCTGACCTATTGTGTGACCACGAGGTATTTAGGACGTTAGGTACGTAGAAAAACCTTTATGGTAAGAATATAAGGAATAATAGGTAATTTAGTAGAACAGTGCATACGGAACTTTACTTAACCCCATGAAATGAATGCGATCGTTCCAAATTCCATTTTCAAATTTAAACTTAGTCCATAATACTAACCATCATTATTATTCTTACTAACAAAAGACTATCATCTTTTTTTTTATTTGTGGTTAATTAATCACCAATAGATCCAATAACAGCCTCTTTCAAATATAAGTAAAGATGTAAAATAATCAGACTTATCATAATTTAGTAATTATTTTTAAATAATTGCTAGAAGGATTTGATGTTGAATAAATTTAATTATTTTGGCAATGACACTTAGCATTGATTAGGTGCGTCTCAATAAAGACTACCCGTCATTATGTGTAATTTGCACAAGTTAATTACGTCTCTAATTAAGAAATACACAATTTTAACCTCAAATTACGATTAAAAATTTGTAGAATTCTAGAATTATGAAAACGAATTTATCGTTTTGGACTTATAATTTCTTATTTAGAATCAAAGATATTGTAATAAATAATAAAATGTTGTTTCTGGATATAATGTAAGGTCAATTATCTATGAATTATGGAATATTTATAATGAAATTGATGCTTTTAAATTCATAATTCGAATTCAAAACTTTGACAACTTTTTAAAACGTTCTGTGTTTGATAACATAACATAACGATTGGAATATTTTTAAATTTATGTTTCGAATCCAGTGACAACTTATAGAGATAACTATTGTTCTATTTTAAAACTAAGTATTAAGAGTGATACACAACATACCTGTGCTGGCGCAAATTATCCTGTCTCTTGAAACTCTTCCCGCAAACCTCGCAGCTGAATGACAGGTCCGGACTCTTATGGGTCCGTTCGTGGATCATCAGGTTGTAGGACTTCGTGAACCGACGTTGGCAGTACTTGCAGACGAACTCGCATTTTGGGCGCAGTTTGCGTCTGAAATCCCGTGTGTGGTCTTCGTCAATTTGCATCACGGCGAACATTTTGTCTAGAAGCGATGCTTACGACGGGCGGGGCTTGGTCGCCTGTACAATGATAAGTTATCATATGTTGTGTGCGTATGAAATGATACCCTATTGTCAGAGAGCTAAAACATAATTCTGTAAGTGTACAGTGTCAATGTATGTGTGTTATTACGATGTGTGCGGAGCATTGATATGAATTCGTCTTGGTCTTTTTGATAACAAATGAAAAGGATGAAGTGTTTTATTGTACCTAATCAACTTGGAGGATATCTTGTTTGAAATAGCATTAGAAATTTAACAATTATTTATAAAACAATTAACACTCATTAACGTTACAGTTGTAAATTAAATCAATAGAGAACCAAAATTGAGACACTTTAAAACCAAAATTTAATTATCATAAAACAAAGTGCGGTAAACAAAACCAATCTATCGATTGTATACGCACCTTTAATTCTAAATATCACAGTAGTTTAATAAATAAACAAAAGAACTAATAATTTAAAACGTCACTAATTCGGATAAATATTTGAAATCGGAATCTCAAATTCAAAGTTTAAAATAAAAAAGTTTGAATATCGATCACTGACAGCGCGGCGTTTAAAATAAATCGAACACGAAAAACGTCAAAGATTAATAATGAGACTAGAAGTGTCAAGTGGAACGTGCGATCAAGAGCGGGTGCGTTTAGCAACTGCGCTGGCGAGAGGGTGCGGAAACTACTGATAGCGTTACGCGGAAGGCGCACAGCCCCCACCACGTGCTGAATGAACCAAACAGGTAGCGCCATGGTAAGCTGATTGCCCCCAACACACATTGGAAAATCTGACGAGCTTTACACGTGAAACTGATTATTTTTAGCCGTTTAGTCATCGACCACAATTTCGATCTCTAAGCTCTAATGAATGCAAAATCTTCCATTGTATGTAATGAAACGGAAACTTAACAGATGTGTGGCTTTTGACACTGTGTAATAAAGCTATTGAATAATGGACGTTTTTATTGGAGACAAAAGAATGATGAGTATTGTATGTTGGGTATTTTATTCGGTGGGAAAGTGCGCCCGTGACGGGTGGCTTGCGGCGCTACCGTGGGTTTCACTCACGAAACTCACATGACCTCCACTTATTTCGGCACCGGTACTGTTTACCAGTAAATTGCTGATGATTTTAGGCTTCTGTCATTACAGTTCGCCGAAGGCTTTTGTACTTTCTAAGTAATTTAACTCCCTGATAAAAACGGTATCACATTACACATTGATTACTTGTTGTTTTTATTTGAAAAAAAAAATTTGAGTTATCATTAATGTCGTAGTTCGAAGAAGGCTTTATCTATTCGAAATACGTTGTCCTGTTCCATGAATAAAGAGTTGATTCGAAAATCAAATAAAGGAACTTGCTTCAAATTTCGAACGATTTATGAGCAAAAAGGTTGATTATAATTACATACGTTTCGCCAGGTGTGCAGTTAGTTAATACCGTAACGAAGTGTAAGAAAAAGAATTCATTCAAAAACGTCAATATTTTCACGCAATATTCAAATTTTGCGTGTTAAAGGAGCTATAAAATTTAATTCCGAGAACAACCGTGAAGCGACACTTAGGACTCGTTTTACAGTCTCCATTCAGTGTTTGAATCATACGACCATACGGAAGAAATTTAATGAGTTTTCTGCATTCAAAACAATATGAAAGCTTACCAACTTTTACTCATTACATATTTTATTTTACAAGAAATTGAGCAGCAAATTATGATTAATCATTTGACACCTATTGATAGAAATTGGTTTCACTTTTGCTAATTTTGTTTAAAACTTTAATATTATAATATATATTGTTTAGTGAAAAGTTTCTAGTTAAATATTATTGTGAATACTTCTTGTCTTGGTAATTACAGCCTTCTGTGTAACTGTAGACTATGAAATATCGTCAGTGAGAGTAAAACGGTTACTCCCTAACCTTAAGAACAGATGCGGAAACTTAAAGCGGATTGCACAAGCAATGTTATTTGTATTTCGTACCTAAACAAATGATGTTCGTTTTAAAAAGTGTTCTATTTCGTGCAATATAAAATGCAATTTTGAACGTGCAGCTTTTCTTTTTGATTTAAGAGTTGTTATTCAATAAAAAAACTAGATTTTTCTTATATCAGTCATGAAGTGATTATTTCGATTACGCACTGTCTCATAAAAACCTACATTTACAAAGGAATTGAGTACCTATATAACTTTTTCAGTTACTAAGTAAGTACACATATTATTCACCATAGGCTACCTAGATTCTAGATTAGACATAAGCTTTTAACTTCTACCGTATTCTTAGTAGTGATGACATCTGTAAGAAGATCACGACTTTTCCGTAGACTTGCAAAAAAGTTACCCAAGATGAGTAGATAGTTAATTTCACATTAAACCAAATATGGTAGCGCAGTAGATAACTTGTAATAATGCCGTCTGGTTAAAGAGCGGAGACAATATCTCAAAGACTGCTCCATTTGTTTTATATCTTTGTTTCACTATGTATCGTTGGCATTTAAAATAAGAACGATTATGGAATTTGTTATGACTACAAGCAAGATACGAGTTGGATATCCAAAGACAATTACCTCTATAGATGTAATAGGTTTAATGATCTGATTCCATACTCATTACCCCAGCACTTAACTTTTTTAATCTATGGATTGTACAATTGGCCTCATGATTTGCATTTTACACCAACGTAGAATAATAGTATTCCAGTAGAACATAGTCGTTTAATAAATAATAAAACATCAAATGTTAAATACATCTGGACAAATTCACACACGAACAATTAGACCCAAACTAAGCTCTAAGCTTGTATTATGGAATCTAACTAACTGATACTACTACATACACACACTCAAACACCTTATACCTAAGTATCGTAATTTTGCAATTCTACTCAGTTAAAAGCCTCCAAAAAATAAAGTTACATACTTAACATTTCAAAACTATAACATCAAACAAAATCTAGAATATATTAGAGAGGCATAATTATTGAAATTAGTACAAACGGATTCATATCATGACTCATACTACGCATTTCAAACGCGATGATTCAGCCCCCTTGAACTATGACATTTCACAGAAAGACGCACAATAATTAAAACGGTAAAAAACCCAATATAATGCCAATTCATTGTTCTTTCTAATTAGTTTTTTATTCGGAAATCGCGTAGGTCGTGGCTTGTGACGTATGGACTAGAAGGTAGAAACAAGGAGTTATAGTCAAAAAGTAAGAAGTATAGAAGTGAATGATTATTGACTATAGTATGTGACAGATTTTCTATGTTAACCAGTGTTGCCAAACTCATTTATTTGAACATACTGTATTAGCATGATCCTTGGGTTATTTAGGCTCAATTTCACCATTACAATTGAACTCGATCAGTCAAACTTAGACTTATTTCTCGAGCTAAAATGAGATTAATACTTAAAAATTAATTCATTAAAATAGAGTTCAGTTGTCCATGGTTCCTAGAGACGGTTAATTTGGCCCTTAATGTTTAAACATAGCCACATGACAATCAACTACATCTTGATAAATCGACAAACCACTCTTGTACATTACGGATATTAGTTTTATAAGTAGCTAGATGACTAACAAGCTTAAATTGAAGGGACCTCAGTCTGAACTAACCTATTAAATTCCCGCAAAACTCAGTTCCTCACAAAAGTCCCTCCCTCAATAACTTGTCCTATAAAAACCCTTTTTCAAATTACTAAGAACTTCAGTCTATCCCAACTGAGAAGTCTAAGAACCATTGTAGTTGTCTGAGATTCATTAATACTGTCCTACGAAATCTAACACGTACATAAAACTCAGTACGCCACAATAATTACTCACAAAAACTGCCACTACGGACTTAATTACGCAAAATTCCACAAATATACACAATAAACTTGCAACTACTAAATTGTTATTCGATTGTCAGCAACATTGTAACAAAATTGACAATTAAAATATATTGCACTTGGAAATGTGTTGCTATTTAATGCGCACTGTTTTGCTTGCGTGGTTTGATATGCACCTAGTCGAATAAAGACTGTTGACCGCAACCGTCACTAGCCAAAGAAAGACCGCAAACGGTATACGCACGTAATTTAGGTACGTTAGTCTGCGGCCGCGGATGCGGCGATGCGGTTTTATTGTAGCCTACAATGTTTGCGAACCGTCTCCGGTTACGGTTTGTAGTCTATTTCCGTCTTGTGCGTTAAATATTGGACTAAGAATTTTTTTTGTGTCCATTACATCGAATCGAACAACTCATTCTAAACACTGTTATGTTAAGGCTATGTGACGAGTTCAGGCTATCTGACTATAGTATGTTCAGACTATCTGGCTAAAGTATATTCGGGCTATCTGACTAAAGCATGTTCAGGCTGTGACAAGTATGTTCAGTCTATGTGACTATAGTATGTTCAGGCTCTTACAGAACACACTTACAGAAGGACGTTTCCATACGTTTCTACAATATATAAGTAACATACCTCCATCGTAATGGTAACACAAGTTATTATAACCATCATAAAACTGTTATCCGCTGACTTTGAACCGTTTGAACCACTAATTGTGCGTTACAAAGTAGGCGAAGTAATTAATATTTTATCACTATACAATAAAATGTTATTATTCAATGTTAAATCGTAACTTTTGATGCTAAAATAACCTTTTTTGTTGAGGTAAAAGTATAGTCGAGTAGGTTAGTGGTCAACTTTGAGACCGACTGAAGGTACGTTAAATTGTCGGTCCCGGGTGTTAAACGATGTCAGAAACGGTCTAAAATATTCTATATAGATTGGACATGACAATTAGAGATGATGAGCTATAGTGTAATTAACTAAAACTAACACATTATTGACTCTGATGCTAAAAGCTAGCGGTTATACAAACTATGGGCTAATTTACTAAAACTACACATAAAAATATGATTCAAATATTTCTAAACGTAACTTGTCATCTCTTCAACCTACCGCTGATTAGTCAATTTATACCCAAATCACACGAACCCATAAAATAAATTAAGTCAAATCAAATTCACTAAACAATTTGAATAACAATGTCCGCGACCATCTAATAATGGAAACAAAAAACTTTAAAAGTTGAACACTGTGAAGGTCTGATAAATAGCCACAATGCCCAATCATAAATTAAGCATCTTTTTAATAATACCTATTCATAAAAGAAACCATGATCACCCATTTGAATAAAATTATTACCGACTCTTTGAAACACGCGTGCGCGTCTTCTTGTATTTCAACACGAAATTTTATGTTTATCATTCTATTTGACATTTTTACGAACAATGACTTATTTGCGTCTCTTTCTTTCATTCTATAGTCGCTTTGATGTGAAAGGGATGCCCTTTTATTGTGAGTCCGTCGTTTAAATTATGAAGGAATTCAAGCTATGAGCTGAATCATGATAATGTAATTACAGTATTTTTTTGTTTTGTGAATAAATATTGTATTGTGAACGCATTTGTTTTGTTAATTGAGTTTACAAATATAGTATAGCTTGCTTGATTAATATTTTTTAGGTTAAAACAATAACAATATCCGTAAATAAACAATTAATAAAGAAAATATCCGTAAATAATGTATGATTAGTTATAAAAATCAATAAAGTTGTCAAAAATCTTTGATTTACTTCCTCTATTTAAAACTTGACACTACGATCAGAACTTTTCATTGACACTAAGGCGGCAAAACTCTAGACGTGCTAGCTTTAGTCAAACGGCCCATACTCAATTTAATGTGTATGTAGTAATAGAAACTAATGAATGAAACTTTCTACGGATAGTAGTCGTTACATGAGCCATGTTAGAGGCCTTTAGCGGCTCAATAACTCTGACACCTGGATTGGTCAGGTTGGCCATCCACTCGATGAAGAAGAAGAACGTCACACTTCCCGCACCCGCACTATGGGTGTCTTGAGCTTTATTCAGTGTATAAAAACGTTAAACACAAACTGCATTGAAAAACGTTTACGTCAGGTTGTAAGTCGTGCCGTGGATAACGACCCTAACTTTAATAACATAGGCAATCAATGTAAAGCCACGGGTAAAACATAATAATTTAAATCCAAGTTGGCTAAGCTTCGCCAAATTATAATATACAAATGAGCCGAGCAGAAAATAACGAATAAGTTTATGTCCTCCGCGTTCCCACAGGAACGGTATGCGCTTGCAACGGACAGAGAGATGCGTGGAGTCGAATAATGATTGTTAGTACAAAATATTGGTTATTTGTTTTAAAATGTATGGTGTATTTTTTATTAATATATATCGTGTATTTCTTATGAGAAATATGGTTTCTTTATTTTAACAATATATTGTTTTTTTTAATAACAATCATCATAAATATTTAAGAGATGGGTTATTGTCGGTGAGTCCGATGCAGACTTGTTTCAAAGTTATTACAAAATATATCGTTATTTTATCTTTAATTAGTTCCGTTGCAAGTACGTTTGTACGTAATGATGTTTGCAATAATTGTCAATAAATATACGTAAATATAATTTCGAATAATCAGTCCTTATATTTTAATTTGTGTTTATAATTTGTATGGCAGTTATAGTCCACACCGGAAAAGGGGTTTGGAAGTATGCTCATAATTTATGATATGATATAATGACTTTACAGTCATGAAATTTCACGCAATATTTGCCTTTTACTTAAAGCACATCAGACTTGTCAATATATCTTTTTAGTTAGGATTCAAATTAAATATAAATTTATCAAAATTCTGTCATTTTTATGACACAAAATAAAACACAGGAAAAAACTATGAAAAATTCCTACACTTCACTTAAAAAACATTATTATTTTTTATACCACAATAACTACTCCACACCATTTCTGTTCTTATACAAGCCAGTATCTGAGCGCCGGCTGATATATTGGGGCTCGCCTTCACAGCCTCCGGCTATGCAGCCGAGCTCGGAGCCGAAACCAGCCGAACGTTACCGAATGTCGAATGAACGAACTATAAGAGTTCGAATCTTTATTATGGAACTTAAGGGTGCTTAGGTAATTAGGATTGTTTTTCTTTTCAATATTTTTCTATACTAATAAAATGTAGTAGGTTTTAGATGACATTAAAATACCACAGATCGGAATTCACGAACGATGTAGAGCATTTATACGAGAGTTTTTGTGTCATTTAAGGAGGTCACATTATTATATTAGCTTTAGGTATCCCATTGTTGGGCAAGGGCCTCCCCCCATCGTTTCTACTTCTCTCTATTAAGCTTCACGCTTCACGACGCCAACCCGGCATAAATCCGTAGAGTTCATCGTTAGGAGGTCACGTAGCTTAAGTAATTTGATTTGTTTTTGTTCTACATTTGAAATATATATAACTGTGTTTATCTATTGAACAACTAAAGCAACACAATCATAGTTAACTATTATCGGTTTTATGAGAATCATATATGTTGAATACATCCGTAGGTACTAATTAAATAATTATTCTAGTTATACTTCGTATACAATATAGACATTTTGTCAATGAACAAAAATTAAAAATGATTCTTTGAATGAGTTTTTCAAGTCAAGCTGTAAGAATTTAATTGACTGTGTATCATAAAATGTCAATTAATTTAGAAACAAATCTGTCTACATCATTTAAAACAATCGAACTCTACCAACGAACTACGCACATACCAAAACCCTACCCCCATAATTTTCCCTCCAATTCAATAAACCATTTACATAAGCCCTCCCATTACATACAAGCTCCGCACATTGGTTCCCTCCCGCGTTTTCGAAATTCCCTCAGGGTAGAGGCCGAGCCAACAGTAGCGGTACATACAGACAAGACAACCTACATTATATATGAGAGGGAGTTGACTACCGGTTTACGCAGGCCAATCAATACGATTGGATGGTATTATTTAACTTTGGAACTTCGGCTCAAGAACATGTTCAGCGGTGTAGTACTTTGTCACATTAAGAACTTGGAAAATGTCATTTTTGTGGAATTATGATATGTTATTAAGTTTGATTCTCATTGATATGTTGATAGGTGTTACGAAAGTTGAAATGTGATAAGGTTTGAAATATGGTCACTTTTTTAATGAAAGGATAATTTAAAAATGTAACTTAACGTTTTTTGTAGCTATACAATACAATCTGCAATTTTAGACTTTTGACCTAAGTACACTTAATGTTTTGTCAATGTTAAATCCAATTATAAAGTCAATTAAAATTTATTTAACAAATAACAATAATTATGTCTCTTTTTAGTATCGATATTAAATTAACAAGGCAATTTTGTGAGCTCAAGTCGTGATCACACATATGATTTGCTAGCCCCAAAGGCTTTATTAAGATGTTAAGGACTGCATAATTTAACCTCCTTTTAACACACAAAAAAAAAACATTTAAAACGTTCGAACCCGAAATTAGGAACGCAATTTAAGAAAATAACAAACCATATTCCACATTCAAATTTTCGATTCCCCTACTTTTTGTCACGACTCAATCAATTCGATATACATTCAAGTCGCATGTAAAAAATGAATTGAGCTACCGTTCACCAATCAAAGAATAGGGGCGGAGCGTAATACGGCAGCCGGATGCGCGCTCGTTTTAAAAAACAACGGAAACGTGATTCGAAAAGGGTTATGAGACTTGTGGTAGGGGAATTATGTATTTTACTTATGTAGTCAGACACGCAACGTGTGTCAGTTGTTAAGAGGCGAAATAAGTAGCAATTTATAGATATATGGAAGTGTTATACCAATTCATGCATTAAGTATTACAAAAACATTACTAAATCGATTTTTTAAACAGAAATAGATAAAATAATACGACATAATTTCCCATAAGAACTAAAATGTTACTCTAGAGCCTGTACATAACACCATACATTTTTAATTACTGCTTTTAAAACTTTAACATCCAAGAGGTCGACGGCGTGGGTGGGACTTTCTATCGCTTGGGGCATTTTCATGTGGGAAGCAAAGTTACCAACTCGAATACACAGTCCAGAGAATCACCCATCTATAAATTACTTTATCTCGTAATCTGATATCTAAAATCACGCAAAATATTCGCGTAACGATGATGTCATTATTGACACCTGATTTTAATAAAGTGTGAAACTATTTAATTATCATATCATATTGTATCGATCTAAACTTTGAATGTCAATTTTATTCTAAAAACAAATGATGACCAATATTTTAATATTCGAATGTCAATTTTTGAATCCATCAATATTAAATTAACTAGATGTTCGAATTAAAACTATTTCTAAGCAATGTGTGGAATTGTAGTAGAGGTTAGGATTATTTGAGTTTAAAAAAAGAACATAATTCAATGGTGGAATTATGTTGGAATATAAAAAGCAAATACTTTTCCATTCTCAAATGATTCTCTTTTCAAACGGGGGCTTAACAAAAACCGACTAAAACCCGACTTCAATCGTTTTAAAGGATGTTATTTCTGTCTTAAAATAACTGAAATATGGTCGCTTCCTCGGCAAACTGTACTGTTTGCTAAGGTGATACAAGTCAGGTACAGTCACCTGTGGCGCTTGGCCACAAACAACGGGATGTTTGTCTTGGCCAAATTCGATGGCCAAACGGCCAAACAGCGCCGGCGCGAACTGACCTCAACAAACAGACTCAATGGGTGTGATTTGGACATTTTGTGAATGAATATGTGATAAGTGGTTTATTAGTAAGTTAGACGTTTTTGTTCACAAAAAATATAGGAAGATGGAGCGATAGAATGGGTTTTTTTGAAAGCTCTTTTGATTTTCAGTTTTCATGGTTTTATTTCTAATTACTTGGGAATAGATTACTTTTTAACCTTTCAAGCTTTCAGCGCTCCTTGTCTTTACGAAACAAAAACATTAAATATCTTTGTAAATAATAAACTTTTTTAAAACATTTCATACAAGTTATTTATACTTTCACGAAAAAGGTTTTAAATTGTAAGGTATCCGTAAACGTAGATCCAATTCAAATTAAACTAAACTTACTTAATAGAGAAATAAACCTACCTTAACTCGTGTACAGTAATGAAAAATTAAAACTGAACTGCAGATCTGCAATTGCAATAGCCTTCACTTTCTTATCTTCAACTTATCGGTAAACACCTAACAGGGATCAGTATCAGTATCAGAATAAGCTTCAAAGAAACTCCGCTTTACAAAAGGATACGATAACTTGTGCAAATATACGAGTGATAATATTTATCTAGTCTTTTATCTGCCGCGCCTAAAAGTAGCCCCAAGCCTTTGTATTCGCAGATAAGAAAACAAAAGAATTAGGAAAATAATACCTATTGAACTGATACTTTTAAGTACAATAGATACGCGAGAATTTACTTTCCTCAAGGTTGAATTTAGTTCAAACATTAATTGTTTGTAACTTTTGTGCAATTTCGCCGAAATATTGGTTTGTGCAAATATGCAATTATGCGAAACTATTAAGAGATGATTGTTTGAGTTGGTTGAAGAAAGGTTTAGTAATATCTGCTAAGCGTTTCGTAAAAATGCTTAATGGATACACCGAAAAAGCAAAAGTATTAGTCTGTAATGTTCTACTGTTGGGCAAAGGCCTCTCATAGCACTGATGATATCAGTACAGTGAGGATAAGGCGTAATCAACACGCTTGCCAACACCGAAAAGGTGTTTGGTTTGGAAATCTGAAATTAGTACACCTTCCACCAAATGTATATATGTATATAATAGATCATTGATTGATACTTGTTGTAAATCTTCTTCTATAATAATTTATAAGTGTTGTTAAGTATCCATCTTAATATTATAAACTAGCAGCGCCCCGCGGTTTTACCCGCGTTGTACCCGTTCCCGTAGGAATTTCGGGATGAAAAATAGCCTATCACCTTCCCGTTGAATGTGGCTATCTATTACAAAAAGAATTATTCAAATCGGTTCAGTAGTTTCTGAGATTAGCGCGTTTAAACAAACAAACAAACAAAACAAACTCTTCAGCTTTATAATATTAGTATAGATGCGAAACTTTGTGAGGAGGATTGGGTGTAGTTTGTTACTCTTTTACGCAAAAACTACTGAACGGATTAGGATGAAACTTTACAGTGATATAGATTATACACCAGAATATCACATGGAACACATGTAATCCCGAGGAACGGGTACAAAGCGGGTAATAAAGCGAGGCGTTACTAGTACTTGCGATACTTTTCTATTCATTTGTAATCAATAGATTGCAAGAAAAAAATACCTTTTTCGCTTTCCAGCATTCACAAGGAACGAATAAAACAAAAACCCATATTAACATTCAACCTCATAATATTTGTTAATATTTAACACATCCCTAGGAATTCGGTTTATCTATTGTAAGAGATTACTCCGAGATAAGTTTACTCGAAACCCGCCCAAACCCCGTGAATTATCTAAAACAAATATAAGTTTCCTGCTCTTTCAAAACCTCTGTGTTTTTGGACAAATAACGTTGTGTTATGTACCTACTTGTTAAATGAAATAACAAAAGTTGTGGCCACTATTTTAATATCAACGTCAATAATAAAAAAATCGGTTTTTGCGTCAAGGAGACCTTTAAAAACTTTTTAAATACTATTTTGACATACGACTGATATAGAAATGAAAACTACGTTTAGGTATGGATAATAATAATAAAAATAAATTAATAAAATTTATTCGTAGCAAAAATACACTTCGCTTTTATTTTATACTTCTTTACAGGAACCATGGTCACACAAGAGTTATATATACGACTTCTTCTTATGAATGTTTTCAAACTAATAGACATAGAAACCTTTTCGCTGAGTTCTATGATCAAACCTCGCGGTCTAAAAACTCTGATACTACTACATTGGCCTTACCTACACGAACGTTCTTACATTGGCCTCAACTTAAACTTATTTAGAGCTTTCTACGTTTTCAAGTGTAATCAATCTTCTAGTACTCCAATACCCAATTCTAATTTTCATTTCACATCTAATTCCTTTGCCAATCAATACATCGATTTATGAGTTCGATGTTGCTCTGCGAAAACTTAAACGTACAACAAATGTCACATTCACAATAACTGTTTCATAACTAATAATAGTCAAGAACCGTACTACACTATAAATAACGTCGAAAATCTACATAATTTTAATGTCTCGCCATCATTATTCATTACAAAAAGGATTCTTAATTTTAACGTTTTATGCGTATCATTCATCAATAATATCGATAGTGGATATGCAAATGTTGGTGTGATACATTACTGGGCACGCCGAGGTTGGTATAAACGGTTCGCTCCATTCGGCAGAGTTGAAAGAAAGTGGAGACTCCCCGCTGCGAGTCCTCGACGTAACAGAATTATGGTGTTCGATATTCCAAACATCTTTTGATCTACTTAAAAGAATTCCACCGAATTTGTAATAAAGTTCTGTTTTTAAATATAAACAAATTAATGTGATTCGAGCGAGTTTATGACGTTATTCGTTTGTTTTTTTTATTCCAATTTTTTAATCAAATGTTTTATTATACTTATTCTTTTTTTAATTATTAACACTGTCCTAATCTTTAACTTTTTAATACAATTTACTCAAAAGTATTTTAAAAAATCTTCTTCTTTGTGTCGATGGCACAAAAATAATAATAATGATGTATGTATTATACCTAGTTATTTTTTGTTTCAAGAATGGTGATACTAAAAGCTTGTGTAGGCATCCGTTCCAATCCCGTCACACAATACACAAAGTCGTTAAGATAAATATTCAAAACAGTGTCCATATGTGAATGATATTTATTGTTTCTTCGATATAATGTGGAGGAGGTAATGACGCCCTCTGGTGTGTTTTCATTCGCTTCTGAATTACACAACTGTTAGTCACGCAATATGCAAATATTAATATCATATTATTATGAACGAATGAACGGGTATAATTATGTTTGCACAATACCTCTTATTTGGGTTTGAATTAAGTTTACAATATGTGGTGTGTACAATACCTAACTTTGATTTTTAAACGAATTTACTTTTTTACCTTAAGCTACTCGTATGTAAGTGAACTAAGTGTAAATTAATGGGTTAATGGGTTCGCATGAAATGTGCGGGTCGATCACTTTTATACACCTATGTTTTTTATGTAAATTCTCCTGAAAAACTTTTTTAAATAATATTTTTAATGACAATTTATTTATTTGTTCTGCGTAAAAATTATTGGATTTAAGTCCATGTCTGTATAATTTAAATGCTAAAATGTTAACTGAATTAAAAGAAACGACATAAAATTCATTGTTAACAAAGGATCATGGGTTGTCCAGCGATTTAAGAGTAAAAATCACTTTAAAAACCAAAAGGCCAACGGTTAATTATTTAACTGGACTCCTACACGGATGTTTTCAATTTAACACACACATACACAAGTATATAATATACATAAATTAAATATAATGATAAAATGCAATAAAGACTGTCTGCTTTTTTATTCTCCTCGCAAGTAATGATCTATAATTACAATCTGCTGTCCAAGATTTATATTTCTCGCAATTTAAAAATGACCTTAGCCACTTTTTTGAAAGATAATACTGGTGAAACAATTATGAGTTTTTTAAATGTGAATACAGGTGAGAAAGAGACGACAATGATGAAATTAAAGTTACATATTGTACAGAAGGTATCAGAGATGAAAAATGAAATGTATAGCAATTTTTTAGTAAGTAAATTACCGGCATTATGCCTAAATGGTTTTAAATGCGCTATGATATGATAAATACTGTACGCTGATTGGCCGAATATTGGAAGTCAGTTTAGTATTCCACCAATGAACGGTCAGTATTTATCATATCTTGTCTTGTCACATATTAAGGGTGTAATTGTTCTATTAGAAATGTAAGATTCTTCTGCAGAGCAAAAGTATGCTCAATTTTAATATAAAACAGAGAAGTGACTATAATTAAGTAAAACCACTGATCTTGTTTGACACGATTGGGTAAGAAATACCGAACTGACATACAAAAAGTAAAAAAACAGTCAATTAACAGAAATCATAGTCGACACAAATCTCATGGGAATATTTGAAATGTGTCAAAGATGTGGCTAATGACCCGTACAACAAGAAATCTTTAACAAAAGCACCAGAGTGCCATACAGAATCTCAAAAAGTTTTTTTATTCAAACCATTCTTCTTTTATTGTTAAATAAACCATAAATTTGGAAATGGTCACTATAAGACGCAACTGCCGCACGATTTGATGAAAAAAAGTCCGTTTTATAAGTCTCTTTTGAGGACAATATGCTGTTTCCTTTTTGTAGTTGAAGCGCCGTCTGAGGCGCTAACCTCCATTAACATGATAATGTAAATAATATTCATATTTTATTATGTTTTCGATGTGAAAGGATGGGAACTATAAGTTAATTGTAATCGATGATCGCTTTCCGTGTGATTGGTTTACATTCCGTTTGTTAATCGGATTATTTTGTTTATTTAACTTAGATTTTATAGTTAGACTTGGAATTTTATTAAGAAATATTTGAAGTTGAAATTGTTAACGTTAATAAAGTTAACGTATTATTATCGAATCATGTACTTAGTTAAAAGTACATATGTACTGCGTTAAATTAAGTGCATGATTCCATTAAATACAAACAGAATTACACCGTATTCGTATTATACGAGTATTGAAAGGGAACATATTTCAAACAAGATTCGTACAAGTGTGAATGTGACGACGTGAATGAATAAAATGAATGTAATGAAAATGCAAATGAGATACGATGAAATGCTATAAAAATATGCAATAATACAAATTAGTAACACAAGCACAGAAATAAACACTCCGTCCAATTGATAATAAAACTCCGGTACAAACAAACGTTTACAATGTTTAGTTACGTAAGCTCAAAGCTCGCGAAAGATTATCAATTGTACAGAGAAAATAAGATGTGTTCGTACTTACTGTATCTGGGCGATCGTAACGGTGATGATTGTTGACTAATGTTTATTTTTACGTATAAATTAGTCGGCTGCGCGTCTGTGACTGTTGCTTATTCGGTAAAAAACAGTAATTTATTAGTGGCGACTTCTCGTGTTGGCGCGGCCTTAACGAGTGTGTAGCGTGCGGTGCGGTGGATAGAAAAAACTGGCTCGCTGGGTACGTAGCTCGAGCAGCAGTGGCCTGAGGAAGAATAACCCCAGGAGTCGATGGGAGCTGCCACCGCTTCCGAAAGCACCCCGCACCCCTCACCGCCCCCCGCCCGCCCGATACAGATCACGCATTCTACAAATACCTTTAGCTCCGGCACCGGCGACCGCCAGCCATCTCTTTCACTCCTCCGCTGATGCTGCAGCGCGGAGGTCCGAGGAATCACTGTTGGCGCGGGAGGGAGGGGGTCTAATGGAAGTTTCACAGCCGACGACGCTTCCTAAGTTCACCGCGTAAAGGTCACACGGGCTAAGCGAGTTGAGCGTCGCAGCGCAAGCGTGGAACTCGACCGCGCGAGGTAGCTGCGCGTGCGCAATACCGGCAGCGCCCACATCACCGGCCGTTTAACTGCGCGCCGAGCTCACGGAACATATCTATCTCGCTCGCACTCCACAGCGAGTCGCATCGTTCCTTCTCACGCGGGGACGTGGAAAAATGTATCTAGTTCTGTCGAGGCGAACGCGCAGTGCAGTAGCTGATATTTTTTTTTTCGTTTCAATAAATTTGTGGTTGTTGGTCTCGCTTAGGCGCACGCCCGGGGCCCGTTGAAGTGAGATGGCAGATGGCTACCGGGTTACGCCTTCCGCGCGTTCTCGTTATTATGTAGGTTGGCCACGCATAGCTGTGTACCGAGGTGCAATTATAAGATACACATAACGCCGAAGTAAACGGTTGTTTGCGGTGAGGCCGGTTATTTATGTTCCCTCGCAACCGCTACCGTGCTACGCGACGCCTACGAACATTTCTTTTATTACAATGTCTGCCTGTCTAACATTGCTACACGCGATGTAGTATTCACTTAGTTTAAGCATTATAGGTACGTATTGACTGTTTGATATGACTACAAAGCTTACAATTAATATGTATGAAAGCGTATAACAAATTACAATTTAAATCATATTCAAGATTAAATGCTGATTGTTTGATTAGACTGTTTAAAATATGAGAAACATATAATACAAGTTATGAAAGAGCTTGTAACGATTTGTAAACCATTTTCAAGAATTGTAAAATGAAGTTTGGACCGAACGTAACGGGCTGGACACGCGTCTCACGAATCCATAAACAATAGAACAAAGGACAACAATAAACAAAACTAACATTCCGTCATGGTTGTAAACATGTAATCAAGGTGACAAACAGACAGACAAACGGACAATTGGAGACAAAATCAAAACATATTAGGGACAACATTGTTAGTTGAAATTGGCAAGTATTGTGTCTATCTACGGGGGCTAAAAGACTTTGTTGGGTCTTAAGTGTGACGGAGACAATGTGGGTTGAACGGGAATCTTTTATGGGGTAAAAAAACTGCGATAGTAGAGTGTTAACACCGCCTTTTGTTGACGAAATGAATGGCCGACCACACGGCGTGATATGCGTTGCTAATTTTCTAATTTTCGACCCTTGAATGTTGAAATGTTTGTGATAAATTAACATTTGAAGATTGAAAAAATGTCAATATACTTTTTGGATTCCAAATGGCCGCGTAAACGATATAAATTTTGTATTTAATTACTTTATTACTTGTACAGAAATAAGCGCCCGTTGAAGTCTTTTGAATGCAGAAACTAACTCCTTCATTTATTTCTGTTTGATGTTTTTACGAAACCTCACTTTCTCTCTGCTATTTATTTATTGAAAATATAATTAAAATGAAGTAACTATGTCAACGAAGAAACTATTGAGAGAACCAGTGAGCGCGTTGATGTCTTTTCTTCGTCCACTCTTTATTCTTGATTACAAATCAAACTCTGTAGATAAATTTCATTAACGACATACTTAAGTATACTTAGTAATTTATCATAACGTTAACTTTAACCTTATGGAACCTTATCATATTCAAAGTTAATAGAAATTCTGAAATTGTATAATGTGACATAGTATTAAAGAGCTAAACATTTCCACTAGGTGACTATGCCGCACTATGGTCAAACAAATGTGTTAAAGATATAACAGTAATTGTTCTAACAGATTCGACAGTCGATAGACAGATCAACAAACGTTTACTTGATCTCGGAACTGGATTGTTCAACGCTACCGGCCCCATAAAAGCTTATTGTATCTACAACTCGATCATCTATACCTTATATAGACCACGGTATCGGATAGACTTCTAAAAATAATTTTTTGGCTCATCATTAATCGACAATGCGACTCGAACGGTCGTGGCTTTGTCTTTTTAGACGGTGACGCAATACAACCATCGAACAATACATGTTAAACGATTTCAAACCTTATTCTCCAGTGTTATGGTTTAATCGATGTTGAAAGTCTAAATTTTTGATCTCGAAAAGAATTATACGTTGACAACAGAGACATTGATTCTTTTTTTAAATATCGATTGTGTTCTCATGGTGTACTGTGAGAACTTTTCGAAGTACTCTGTTTGTTAGGCGGGGCTCATGAAATGTTAAGCTGTGTAAGACAAATACTTTTGAATAAGTAACGAGACAAACATTGATTTTGATTCGAGAATAAGCCCCTTGATTGTGATGATCAGATGTAGGAGTTAACTTGGTATTTAAATACTTGTAACCAAATATGTTTAACAATCAATTCATGAGAGGTTACTATATTGTCTGTTTTTTCCTAATCTCTTCGCTTATTAACTTTCTTAAATATTTCAATATACTTCCAAAGGGGTTTTATTTTTAACTGATTTTGGAAAATTTGAAATAGGTTTTTTCTTTAAAAGTAACACGTATCTAAGATATCATAGGTAGGTAGGCAACACTTTACTAAGATACATAAGTGAATCTCAAAATTGTTTTAATTAGTGTTACCAAATGGTGTATCTTTTTTGTAGAACGTATTTTGTAAATGAATATAGTGTAATAAGTTAAAGGTATATATGAATTTGAAAGCATTTTTGAAAGCATTTGATGCAAACCACAACAAAAACAATGTATTCAATAAAATATAAAAACAAATTAAAAAGACATTATATAATTAATTGCTGACAGGTAGAATTGCCAGAAAATTCTATCAAATTGTGCGATCAGTGTAGTATTTTTGGTATTTAAATACCTAAAAATGATTAATGCGCATAATCTGCAATCTGCCACTGGGTTTCTTAAAATCCTATACAGGTAGTCCGGATAGGTATTCCATAGTGATACTGATCAAGACATTACAGACATAAATATGCAAATTAATTTTAACGCGAAATTATGGTATTTATAAACGAACGACCGTGACACAAGAGAATGTTACAAACTTTATAGGGGAAAATAATACGAGTTTTATGGGGGAAAAACAGAACATAGATTTGAAAACATAGATATTACCAATATGTACCTTTGTAGGCAAGAGGTGGCCATCGATTTAATTCGAGCCAAAAGTTTATTACGAAATTTTGCGCCAAAAGGACATGATACAAATTACTTAATTACTGGCTATATAAAACAGAACCCAAAATACTTGTTAATAAAATAAAATGAGCCATAATTTAGAAGTAATAACTCTTTGCTTCCCTTATCCGATCGCGTGCGGATTATTGAAATCATTAGCATTATTAAATGAGCTTTCAAACTAACGATGTTCATAATTAGGCAAATCATAAATTTCAATAAATCGACCCCACCTTCAAGCGGCTCCATTCACTAAAAAATACCATTAAACTTATATTCACTCGTAAAATTTGATAGAAAGGAATTAAAATTTTAGCGTTATAGCGTCTAACACAGTTTTATAGTATTATTAGACGTATCTTGTAAATATCACGGAAAGCGCGTGGGTCGGACATTCGTAGTTTAATAAGACATTTAAAACTCGTAAAATTTACCAAGATGATTATAATCGATTGTGGGATGCGAATCACATTACAATGACTATCAGACGTTAATTACTTTTTATTGATTCGTAAATGGACTTGGACAGCCATAAAATAAATAAAGATCCTAATTTGTTAAAAATACGTAAAATATATTAAAATACATACAATGTGTTGCAAATTAACAATAAAGTTTCAATTCTTCAGATCTAACGAGGCACAGGTGTTTGAAAACTATGCTAATCGATGTATTTAATCAATATTTTATTCGCAAATGAATGTATTATGTAGACTTTATATTCTTTTATTCAACGACTAACTATAAATTGGAACGAGAGACAAATAAGTCATAACATTTGTTAGACTCGAGGCATGGTTTTATTTCTTTTGTCGAAACAAGTATTGACATGTTTTGTATGTGAAAAATCCTTTATATTCACTGTAGGTTATAATTTAAATTTAGTTTTTGTTTTATAAAGAACACCTAGACAGGTGGAGATTGTGCAAAAACTAAAGTTGGAAACTAAAGGTTGGAATGTAGAGCAGCTAAATATATCAAGAGTTTGGTTATGCGTTCCTAATTCGATTTAATGAGAAGAGGTTTAACTTTAAATATCGGAACTAACGCAAATTAAAAAGTAAAGCTTGTCGTAATGTGTGGTTCTTTTTATAAAACCTTTAGTTATTTTTTTAAACATAAAATGGATTGAATGCACAGCAATGAAGCCCAGCCCTGTAAACTTATGTTCTCAAATTGCGAAAAACACTTCACATACCCTTCAAAAAGCCTCAACAACAACTAATATTTTCACTACTTTAATACCGGCGCTACATGAAAGCCTCCACTAAAATATTATTTGAAGCAAACTTAACTTAAAAACACATTTCGCACCAGAGTAATATAAGTGTTGCACAAATCACATACTTTGTTTAAAACTGTGTCATTTTCAATAGTATTCAATCTTTTTGAATGTCACTTAAGATCGGTCGGCAAATCTTTGGTCGGTGAGGGCATTACTCTTGGCATTCTTGGGCTCATCGGCATGTTGAGATGAATGGTGCAGCGTCTATAGAATATACATGGCGCGCTCACAATGGTTTGCCTGTCCTCCTATTATTATGCGGCAAGCTTTTATGTGCACACGTCATACGATAATGCTGGGTATAAATAAGCTAGTGCTCATGTCTTGTATCGCGCTAGTGATGTGTGATGCGATGCCGGAAGATGCTTTGATTGAACAGTTTTATCGATATGAGTAAGGTTGGTTTTTAAGCGTTTCATAAAAATTAGAATTAGATCTTAGAAATGTTGGTAGAGATGTGTTCTAAAATTTTAGAGAGACAAAACCGTCTTGTTTTGGAAACCCTAGATTGAAGAGAACTAAAAACCCGCAGAAAAATATTTCTCTTAGTAAAAATGTGTTAAGGACGATTAATAATATATTAAGATATTGTGATTTTTGTCTTATCTAATATTATAAATGCGAAAGTTTGAAAGGATGGATGGTATGTATGGATGTATGTTTGTTATTCTTTCACGCCAAAACTACTGAACGGATATGGATGAAACTTTACAGTAATATAGGTTATACATCAGAATAAAACATAAGATACAGATAGACTAGATAGCCGTTGGAACGTAAACATCTGTAACTTTTGACCTGCCGTTTTATTTATTTTTTCATGGTTAAATAGAATTTTAATACTTTAATAAGTAGTGCTTTCAAAGTGTAATATCAGTGCTAGACGGTAAGATAATAAGAACTCCAGTATTTAAGTGCTTTAGTGAGAAATAAGTGTTAAAAAACTTTAAAGAATTTGAGGTTATACAAATTTGCTAATTAATTTAATGACATTTGACAGCATCAATCATAATTTTTGACTTTGACAGTTGACATTGTTATAACTGACATTGACGTTGTCTGTGTTGATAGGTTGCGCTGTGTAGTGCCACAGACAACACAAATTTTGTGTGCTAAATAAACTAAAAAATGGCTTCTGCTTCTAACGTTAAGTGTGCTGGCTGTAAGGGCATTATTAAGGGCAAGGAAATATTAAATTGCTCATTGTGCTTGCTTAAGTATGACCTACTCTGTGCTTCTTTAGACAAAAGTCAGTTTAATATGCTAAGCAAAGATGAGAAACGCTTATGGCAATGTCCAGAATGCCGCAGCAAACAGCCTAAAATGGGTAATACTAACACGCCAATACACTCGAGTTCTCGACCATCGAAAACTCTCTCAGCTGAGGCTGGAGGTATATCACCAGATCCATCTGCGCGCAGTTATGTAACAACGAGGGCCAAATTGACTCAACCATTTGACCCCCAGGAAAGTTTGACGTTGGAGAGTATAAGAGAAGTGATAAAGAATGAGATGATGGCCATTGTCCGTGTTCAAGTTACTGAGGAATTAAAAGCGATCCATCTGGAAATGACCAAGTATAACGAAGCTATGACATTCATTAACTTGAAATATGAAGAGCTAAAAGCCAGCGTCGAAGAGAAGTCGTCTGTAATATCCAAGTTGCAAACTGAAAATATGGCTCTGCAAACAACAGTATCCGATCTGTCTTCGAGACTCACCACAGCTGAACAATATCTACGCGAATGCAACTTGGAAATCAACGGAGTCCCGGAACACCGTTCTGAACATCTTGTTAAGACCGTACTGCAACTCACTAAAACTGTTGGGAATCCCGTCTGCGAGTCTGATATCATGAATGCTACACGCGTAGCGAAAATATCCAAAGAGAGCAACACTCCAAGATCGGTGGTAGTTAAACTCCGCAGTCCGTTGCAGCGCGACTCCGTCCTAGCAGCTGTCATAAAGTTCAACCGGGCTAATTCAAACGACAAGCTTAACTCGCAACATCTTGGCTTAGGTGGTCCACGTGTGCCTATTTACGTCGCAGAGCATCTCACACCAACCAACAAGGCTCTACACGCAGCTGCTCGCAAGAAGGCTAAAGACGCCAATTACAAATTCGTGTGGGTGCGCAGCGGTCGTGTCTACGTACGCAAAGATGAATCATCTCAAGCCTATTTCATACGAAATATTGATTGCTTGAAACTTATTTCTTAAACGTGTTTTCCTTACTTTAATATATTGTAAGATCTTTGTAATTTGTTGTAAAATTCGATTCGTTAAATATTTATTACCAGAATGTGCGGGGAATCAGAACAAAAACTGAAACCGTTTTCTCAAATGTAGCTCAATCAATGTATAACGTAATTGCAATGACAGAAACCTGGCTTAACCAAAATATAAACAATAATGAAATTTTCGATTCAAGGTACACTGTTCACCGTAGAGACCGATTATGTACTAATAATTCTAAGAGAGATGGTGGTGGAGTTTTACTTGCTGTATCTAACGACATTCCGTCCATTCGTGTAACTTCATGGGAGAGTGATTGTGAAGATTTGTGGATAGCTTTAGAACGCAAATGTGATACCAGTAATCAAATCAAAAAGTTGGCTATATGTGTTGTTTACTTGCCCCCGCCTTTAAATACAGAATCACTCAACAAATTTATGAACAATGTTAACAACATAATGAATCTAGTAGATGATGTCGTTATACTGGGAGATTTTAATATATCTTGTCTAAAATGGTCAAAGGAAAATGACAGTTTCTTGAAACCTAGTAATTATAATAGTGTATTGAGCCAATCGTTTGTAGATTTTTTGTCATTACACAGTCTATACCAATTCAATGACGTATTGAACTCTGATGATCGCGTCTTGGATCTAGTTTTAAGTAGCTTATCTCATGTAACGGTTGAAGAACCAATTAGTTTAATTACTAAGCTTGATAGTCATCATCCAGGTTTACTTGTTACTATCCCTAATGTGTTCATAGACCAATCTCTTCAACCCTTAAAACAACCAACATACAACTTTTTTAAAGCCAACTATGATCTCATTAATAATGACTTATCAGGAACTAATTGGTTTGAGATATTTTCGGAGTGTCCCGATGTAAATGCTATGGTGTCAAACTTTTACGTAAAATTATGGGAAGTGATCAAGAAATATGTACCTTTACGCAATCCAACTCATTACAATTATCCACCCTGGTTTAATAAATCTTTGATAAAACGCATAGCTGAGAAAGAAAAGTATAGGCTCAGGTATCATAAGTACAAGAATCCATTGGACCGTATCTCCTATGAAACTCTCCGAGACCACTGTCACAAAGTGTATGACTCGTGTTACTCACGTTATAAGCATGGCATTGAACATAACATAAAAGATAACCCTAAATTATTTTGGAAGTTCATTAAGAGCAAAAATCAAGGAACGTCGTCCATCCCTACTACCATGCATAATGATAATAATGAGAGCGCAAATACCGGCCATGACATAGCTAACCTTTTTGCCCAAGAGTTTTCTTCGACCTACAAACCCACTAACCAAAATCACCTCAATAACTTCAGATTAAACAAAAGTGTAAATAGCAGCTGTTTATCTAATATTCAGTTTACAGAACGCGAAGTGAAGAATGCTATCAAATTACTCGATATTTCTAAGGGAGCAGGCCTAGATGGTATACCAACAGTATTTGTCAAGCGTTGTAGTAAAGCTCTGTCTCTGCCGCTAAGCCTCATTTTTAATCGCTCTCTGGAGGATGGTTGCTTCCCAAACGAATGGAAAAAAACGAAAATAATCCCAATACATAAAAAAGGTAACCAGGATAACACAAAGAATTACCGACCTATAGCGATATTAAACTGTTTCTCGAAACTATTTGAAGCCATGGTCTGTCCAATCTTGACAAAACATGTAGATTCGATCCTGTCCTCCCATCAACACGGGTTTCGCTCGGGTCGCTCTACGACTACCAACTTATTTTCATTTGTCTCCGACTTATGCCGAGAACTTGATAGTGGAAAAGAGGTTGACACTATTTACACAGATTTTAGAAGCGCCTTCGATAAAGTGTGCCACTTAATTCTTCTTTATAAATTGCAGCATGCAGGGGTGGGAGGTTCCCTACTAGACTGGTTTCAGTCATACCTATCAAAAAGACTCCAAATCGTGAGAGTGTGTGGATATGACTCTTACTCTTACTATGCTGACTCTGGAGTTCCGCAAGGGTCCCATTTAGCTCCAATACTATTTTGCATATTCATCAACGACATAACACAAATTATTAAAAACTGTAAAGCGCTCTTATTTGCGGATGATTTAAAGATATATAAAACCGTGAGTTCTTCATGGGATATCGACTCTATTCAGGATGACTTGGATAATATTAAAGAATGGTGCGACCTAAACCAAATGGAGTTAAATCTAAATAAATGTTATCATATGCGCTTTACGAGGAAAAAGAAACCTATTGAATCTACTTACTCCATAAATGGCACCCAATTAGAGAAAGTTAATTTAATGAAAGATCTTGGGGTTACAATGGACACTGAACTTAGATTTAAGTCCCACATTGATAGCGTAGTCACTAAAGCTGCAAAGATGCTTGGTTTTGTTAAAAGACAAACTAAAGGATTTAAAAATTCACTCACTAAGATTGTCTTATTCAATAGTCTAGTACGGAGTCACTTAGAATATGCATCAGTAGTTTGGAATCCTTTGTACTCCTCACACTCTCAACGAATAGAGAACATACAGCGTGCATTTACCCGTCATTTAGCATTTGTCTCACCTGGTATTTCTCATAGGAGCAGTTATGATCAGCGCATGCATTTTTTTAATATGTTAACACTGCGAAATCGCCGTAAACTTCATGATTCAGTATATCTCCACAAATTATTAAACAACTTTATAAATTGCGAAGATTTAAATTATAATTTAGCTCTTAATGTTCCTCGTACTATCCCCCGCAGGCCTGTAACCAAAATCTTACATACCCCCTCGGTTCGAACAAATCTCGGTCTTAGCTCCCCAATTGTCAGATTATGCAATGAACATAATGTACTTAACGGTAATGTTGATTGTGATATCGACATATTTCATGATTCACTTCCCAGCTTCAAGCATAAACTGCTTAAAATACTCCGTCAAAATATGTAGTTTGTTAATTTTTTAGTTATGTTTACCTAGTTCTACCATTTTTGATTCATTTTTTAATTTTTTATCTTTTTTATTTCTACTCATTTGTACTGTGTTTACTTTTTATGAATGCTGTACACATCTGTTATTGGTGTTCATATCAGAATTGTACTCTGTAACTATAGATTTAAGTGTATAATATGCAACACTGTTGATGTGTCATTAAATAAATAAATAAATACATTTTATCCCGAAATTCCCGTGGGAACGGGTACAACGCGGGTAACAACGCTGGGCGCGGGTAGTAAAAATATAAATCAGATTTATAATTGACACATAAACTTCAACTTGACTATAACCACTAACCAGGTTACTAAATCACGAGTTAATATGTCCTATAAAACATATCGATGAAACGATACATCACTAAATTGAAAGTTAAGGAACGGCGACGTTAAGAGCGGACATTAAGAGATATATAGAATCGGACATTATTTATATTATGCTCTGTTCAGTTATGATGTCCAAACGACATTTAACTCTGTAAGTGATGGTCGGCGGCTGCCCAGCTCTATTATTTAGTTACACTTTGAATTCTTATGCTTTAAAGTGTTCTTAAAACTTAGTGATGTTAGGTAAAAAATACCGACAGTACTGACAGAAAAGTGTAATAGTTCGGTGTCTGATTTTGAGCCGCGACGCAGACTAAGTTACATATACACTTCGCTTTTATTTTACATTTTTTTCCGTAAACGTAGTTTAATTTAAAAAGTAGTGTCCGCTTAAACTTAAGAAAGTTATTTTAGGTATAATTAAGTAAGTAAGTATTAGCCAGTAATGTCCCACTGCTGGGCAAAGGCCTCTCATCCCACTGAGTTATCAGTACAGTGAGGAGGATTAGGCATAATCACCACGCATAATAAATTTTAGGTATAATATAGTAATTTTATACACCCGGTCAAATTCACATACGGTTAGTTAGACCTAAACTAAGCTCTTAGCTTGTATTGTGGAATCTAACTCACTGATACTATTTTATAAACAATACACAAGTCCTACGAATATTATAAATGTGAAAGTTTGTGAGGATGAATGTAATATGTATCTTTGTAACTCTTTCGAGAAAGAACTACTGGACGGATTTGGATGAAATTTTGCGGTAATATAGGTTATACATCAGACTAATACATGAGAACATCAGAATAATACATGAGATACATTATTATCCCGAAATTTCCGCGGGAACGGGTACAACGCGGGTAACACTGCGGGGCACGGTTAGTACTTGGATGGATAGATTATGAATACGCAGACGTATCTTTAATATTTTAATTGAACTATTCATGGCACTTATACAGACTTCACAATGATTATATGTATTAAGTGGTTAACCGCTTGGACTATGAAGCCTAGTTGCAAATAACCACTATCAATAAGCACAAGACCACCTTTGGCGAATTTAATTTCAATTTCGAACAAAAGTACTTACAATACAATTGTGTTTAATTCTGTGGGGCGTCAAAATACTTTACAAAATACCGACGCACCGAATGTGGTCAACAATTCCGCTGTTTGTCTCCAACTTAAAACATGGTCATAAACTAAACCTTACCGCGTTCGAAATAAGAGTGATTTTTATCGAAGTTTAGCCGAGAAAAATGTATGTCGTGGTATATTTAAAAGTCATAAAGGCACCCTATCGGTTTTCCGCGGTGTTCTGAGAAGCGGTCTGTTGGTCAGTCCGTCTGTTGTAACTATACATTGTCGGTGTAGTTCAAACACACACTTCCTTACGTTGAAAAAACATCCTGCGGAAAAATGAGTTTCCGTCGTTGTGGTTTTGTTTAAATGGTGACTGGTTTGTTTTAGGTCTATAATAAAATAAGAATATTTACTAATATAATAAAGCTGAAAACTTAGTTTTTGTTTGTTTGAACGGGCTTATCTCAGAAACTAACAATCGGATTGGAGTAATTAATTTTGTTATGGATAGCCACATTCAGAGGGAAAGTTATCGGCTATTTTTCCATTCAAATTCCTACAGTCCCCTGTAGGAACAGGCACAACGCGGGTAAAACCGCGCAGCGCTGCTAGTATAGTATATATGGAGCTTCATACCACTAAAGTTAGTGTTCACTTGTACCTAAAATCTGTTCTTAAGGGTCTTAGATACAGTTACAGATACAGTTAGCTACAGTTTCTCCCTAATTTATTTCAAAACAAAATATATAAAAAGTTAAGGGATGGGGTAGGGATGGAATAAAGTCACAATTTTTGCCCCTCTTAGGAAATAATTTACATTTAATAGATATTGACTTCTGATATTTTCATTAAAAATGCTATGCATAGAAGGAATGTTTGATATAAAAATGGCGTCGGTATAACTATACTCAAAATGTGCAAAACCAAAGCTTCCAGTCCCTACAAACAGGGGATTGAAAGAACAAAATCATATACTTATGTTAATCTCAAAGGTAAATAAGGTATAAAAATTAAGTACCTAACTAAATTACCATAAAAACACATCTCCTTAAGTATCCCAAAGAAATACTAAAACAATTTAAACCTACCTACATTATAACACTTATTAAGGCTAATTTATTCATCGAACCATAAAAAAAACAATACAAAAATAACGCTTCAGAAGTGTCGAATTACGTGTATATCTCTAAAATGATATTGTTGTCTGTAGTGAGTCATAATTACACCTCAAACTGTGAAACAAATATAAAATGTTATGAAATTTCGTTTGAACACTTAATTGCAATAATTTGTGTGGAGTTTGTAATAAAATGCTTTTTTCTGTAATATTTAATTGCGTTAATTGGTATATTATTTGGTTTAGTAAATGTTTTTGACTGTTTTTGGGTGACGTGGGTGTTGCGGCAGAGTTACACAAACCTAGTCTAGAGGGACAGAACTATCTAATTCTACAGGTTTCTTAAGCTTAAGCGAACACTAATAATTTTGAATTGAAACTACGTTTACGGATACACTTCGCTTTCGCACAGAAGTCTTCTGTGACTATGGTTCCTGTACAGGGGCCGAAACGTCAGATAAAATGTGAAATAAAAGCGAAGTTTATCCGTAAACGTAGTATCAATATCATATTCTTACTGAAATCTAACTTAATTAATGAAAATTCAGACGTTATACAAACTTTCTCAAAAATATAGTTTAAACTATCATTAAATCATCATCCTATCATAAAGTGATTATTTTGAATCACTGAAATATTTAACTGTTTGCTAATCTTATTTGAGTCACATGTTGATCCAAACATCCAAACTGTCTGGGCATTTGACGACAAAATACTACAAGTAAAAGTAAAGTAATAGCCTGTAATGTCCCACTGCTGGGCAAAGGCCTCTCATCTCACTGAAGATATCAGTACAGTAAGGATTAGGTGTAATCACCATGCTTGCCTAATGCAAGTTGATGATTTAGTATTAGTAATCATTTTAAATAGGTTTATTTCAAAACGGCATTCTTTAGAAGTGTAGTTTCATTTCACTTGTCTTTTTTTAACTATACAAGCTATCTATACTTAGAAATAATCTCAATCACTCAATTCCTTACAATAGGTAGGTAAACTAAATTCAACGGTTACGATGCTTAACTCTTATAGAAACTTAGGGTTGGCTGATGTCTCTTGAGTAAGATATTAAATTACAACTACTATGCATTGTAAGTACCTAAGTATAATGATATGTTATAGATTTCCTTTTTGTGTTTCCTTCCCTCTATACTAAAAAAGGTAGGTATATAGACTGCTAGCAGCGCCTCGCGGTTTTACACGTGTTGCGCCTGTTCCCGTGGGAATTTCGGGATACAAAATAACCTTCTTGTTGAATGTGACTATTCATTTCAAAATGAATAATTGTAATCGGATTGGTAGTTTCTGAGATTAGCCTTTACAAATAACCAAAGTTAGAAACTTTACCTCTTTATAATTAACAGATAATATTGGACTAAGAGCCCGCGAACCCCAGACCTTCGTCATTTTATAAAAGCTGAAAGTTTGTCAGCGCATGCTCCCAATACAGGTAAGAACGATGGATAATTATGAAGTTTGGGTTACAGTGGCTTTGGCAGGTAAACGGTACTAAAGGTGTGTAAAATACCGATCAAGTTCATCAAATAATAAAGTATGATTTGTGTGACATGACATATGTCATTTGAAAGCTCTTGAAGAGTTGTACAAGTCACCCTTTGACTGTGATATCGAAATCGACGGCCAACTTGGTGTTTTCGACCATTGAAGATTGGAGTTGACCTATGCTATGGACGCTGATCCTAATGCTCAACAGTGACATGACCTATGTCATTTGAAAGCTCTTGACAAGTTGTACAAGTCACCCTTTGACGGTGATATCGAAATCGACGGCCAACTTGGTGTTTTCGACCATTGAAGATTGGAGTTGACCTATGGCTATGGACGCTGATCCTAATGCTCAACAGTGACATGACCTATGTCATTTGAAAGCTCTAGACAAGTTTTACAAGTCACCCTTTGACGGTGACATCGAAATCGACGGCCAACTTGGTGTTTTCGACCATTGAAGATCATTGAAGATTGAAGTTGACCTATGCTATGGACGCTGATCCTAATGCTCAACAGTGACATGACCTATGTCATTTGAAAGCTCTTGACAAGTTGTACAAGTCACCCTTTGACGGTGATATCGAAATCGATGGCCAACTTGGTGTTTTCGACCATTGACCTTTAGTACCGTTTATCTGCCAAAGCCACTATAACCCAAACTTCATAATTGTCCATCGTTCTTACCTGTGTTGGGAGCATGCGCTGACAAACTTTCAGCTTTTATAAAATGACGAAGGTCTGGGGTTCACGGGCTCTAGGTCTATATGTAGATAATAAAAATAAATCAAAGAGATATGGCACACTTACCAACGAGCAAAGTCTTCTATGACCACGGTACCTGTAAAGGGGTCGAAACGTCAAATACAAATGTAAAATAAAAGCGAAGTGTACCCGTAAACGTAGTTTCAATTCAAATTGAGTAGTGTTCGCTTAGTCGTAAGAAATCAGTAATTACTCTTTTCTTTAATACTTATTTTTCTACGAGAAACATTGATTACAAACACGTGGCATCCCTAATCATGAACCAGGCACTAAGTCTGTTCCCACGGCGAGGGGCCCCAGGCTACAGCGAGATGGACTCTGTCTGGCCCGCGACGATTAGCCTCCCTGCCCGGCTAACTTACGAGATGACAATTTAAAGATTAGATTGACTCGGTAACTGAAGCATAAATACCTAATGGTATTGCAAAATACTAGCCCTGAAATTTTCTATCGTTAGTTTAAAGTTTTTGTCTTGTGTACGTATTCTGAATTGAGGTTACGTTTATTGCTGATACTTCGTATTAGTGTTGATGATATTCATAAAAATAACATTCGAATGATAGTTTCAGAGATTTGCACGTTCAAGTAAACCCACCTTACATAATTACCATTAATTCATTAATATTCTATTCGACCATTCGCTACTACACACTACTTTACATTTAAGCCATATCAAGGTATTAAATACATAGAAATCAGTGTCTAATCTATCAAGGTACGGCCTTTCTAGATAAATACATACCAACTTCTTAACCAGTGTAATCTATCGAGTAACAAATGCCATCAACCACTTCACACCTAACGCGCAACCCCGGCGGTACTCAGCATTCCTATTTTATTGTGTAATCCAATTCCCCTCGTAAAAAGTAAAAGAGTTGTTAATCAGGTGTGTGAGGTACATACATCCATTCATTCAGATTAAATAGACGATGGTACAAGGGTGGAAAGGCACATTGATAGATACATATCTTAATTAGCCCCCACAGGACGAAGTTTTTTTGTGCCCATTGAAACCGTGACGGATATTTGTGGAGACACGTACAGTCGGGGTGAAAATGAAAATGGTTATTTTAACTAATATGAATGTAGGGTATTTTAAATCTTGTTATGTTGTATTAAAAATGTGTAAAAATCGTCATTGGATCAAATTAAAATATTATTATTTATTACGAAACGAACCTGTCTTGTTAGCTATGGGATCTTTAACTTTAATATTTTAAAGGTATATAACCTACTACATATATACTAAACTACATTCTATCTATTTCTGAAAGTATAAATAATTTTAAATAAAGATACGTTTAAACATTACACGTTTAAAAATAGTTCCACAATAGTCTTCGTTACAGAGATAACCTCAGATAAATTACAATAAAACAACCAATTAACAATTCTGTCTGTAACTGTACATCTAAATTAAGTTCTGGTACGCAAGAAAGGTGAAATAGTTAAGTGTTTCGATAGTTTGTTTTGGACTGATTAGTGGATCGTCGAAGTCTCATTCGTTGGTTTAATGAATTGAACTAATACTGTGTGGTTTGAGATGAATGAATACTCGTTAGTGCGTCATAAAAATTATGTTGGTCTTGTGAAATAATGTGTGAGATGCAACAGGACTAAGTATTTTAAGTGTACAACTGTGCTTGAATATACTCGTATGTTTTAATATAATGGTGGATTCTTACTTGTTGCTTAATATTCTATAATTTATTTTTATAAGTAAATTCATAACTACTTTAGACTGTAATGCATAACACATCATATTTGGTAATATCTAGCTTAAATACTATTTTGCTATAAGTGCTGTAAATGCCTATAATTGGTGTGCATACCAGATTTTTTCTCATTGTGCTTTTAAGAATTTAGTTAGTATGTCCACTGTTGGTATTTCTAAAAATAAATAAATAACTAATTTCCACTACCTAATTCCATTTTCGACGCCATTCATAGAACTAACTAGGATTTTTTCCACTTGTTCTATTGAATGAAGGGATGGAACTAGTAGAAACAGACCATTGATAAAGTATACAGATTGTCTTTTTAAACCGGTCAGTATGGGCAAATCTGGATCTTAAAGTGATACGACTTTTTTTAAGAACCATGTCATCGATTTTAGAGATAAGAAGAATGTAATGTAGTACTGGTTTCTTAAGCTTAAACGAACACTACTCATTTTTGAGTCTTCTGTGACCACGGTTTCTGTAAAGGGCCCGAAACGTCAGAATAAAATGTAAAATAAAAGCGAAGTGTAAACGTCGTTTAAAATAAAACATCTAAAGTAGTTTAAACTTGCCGTATACTAACCGTTTTAATAAATTCACCCTCTATAACCCTCTGTATCATATTAGTAGCTTATATTATAAAGGCTATGTTGAGTAATTCTATATTAAAGTGATAGGGTTTTTACTCCTAGTAATTGACTTACTATTCCCTTAATTAAAAATTAATAAACGAAGTAAAATGTTCTTAATCTAATAACAAACATGGGTTATTCTCGTTAATTAGGTACCTACTTATTTGTAGTCTTATTAAATAACCGCGTCGGTGATAAAACGTAAAAACAGTTGAAATAAAGCGGTTAGTTTCGCTATGCTCTATTCCCGCTATGCACTGATCATAAAATACCTAACAAAAAGTGCCGCTATGCACGGAATCAGATTCTTGGACTGTCGAAAGGAAAATACTTATGCTTAAATAAATAAAAATTTAAATAAATACTCTCTTACTAGTTTCACTAACTATAACTAGTAAACATTATTCGTGTTAATCAACACATACTCGTAGCTTAAACCGTCAACACCAAAACAACGAGTTTTTTGGGTTACCTCTTCCGGGAATTTGTACCTGAGTGTTAACTTTTGTCCTTGAATAGAAAGAAACAGTAGGATTGCGGTTTTGGTGCATTTTTATTTTACTGATAAACGTAATTAGGTTAGTTCGTTAGTACGTCTGCAATCATGTCGGACGCAAGTTCTTCCCGTGGTCCGGTTAAAATTATACAATAATTGATAGTAGACGTGGTGGAAAGTCCCTGTTATATACCGGACACAATTACCATTTTGTAAGACAAAATAAAAGAACTGTTGTCTGGCAATGTGTAAATAAAAGAAGTGATCCTATGCAGTGGAAGTGTAACTTTGGAATCTGAAAATATATATTTTCTTGGCTTGTTTTAATGTCATGATTTTGAGTTGATTTATGTTTCATAGCGTTTTTATATTTTTAATCGAAATATATGCAATTCTTAAATTTAAATTAGATTTTTATTTACCAAAACAAATTTCCTCAAACTATGCAGTCCCCGGCTAGCTTTAAGAGTATACTTTAGAAACACTTTTCTATCGAATTGTACCTTCCTTTGTTAAAGGTAGCACTGAGAAATTCAGAGCAAAGCGGCACTTTTTGCTAGGTATTTTATGATCAGTGCATAGCGGGAATCGAGCATAGCGAAACTAACCGAAATAAAGAAACCGTTCGTTGTTTATGGATTTGCGTAGGCGTTGATATCTGTCAGTAACAAATTACGGGCCTTTTGATTGACAACATTTATATACGGAATAACTTATTACATACCTACATTCACTTCGAAATTGTTAACTTTATGACAGAAAATTGTAATATAAAAAATACATTTGCATACCGCTAATGTTTGTTTGGATGTAGGTCAATTATTGATTTGGAAAGTAGGGTTACGGTCTGCTTCAGTGATCATACGAACTGGATGAGTATACATAGATTTGAACATGTTGAATTTGTAACATTTCTATGCATTCATAAGTTGCCTACATTTAAAGGTTAACATTGGGTATGTTTGTATTAAGAACGTAGGTAGGTACATTGCTGATTAAAAGATGCATTAAGCATCTGTTTTATTTAATGTACCAGTCGTACGTACGGGTAATTATCAATTCCAATTAAGTATACTTTGTAATACCGAACGATCGGCCGTTAAGTTCGCACATTAACGTTAAATTATAAAACGTGTAGCCGTCAAATACTCGAGATAGTCATCAGATATTACTATAAAACGCGTCCAGCAACCGAGTAAATTGGCTTATTACCATTACCTCAGTCGAAACGTGTTTATTAAAGGCACGCTACATAACATTTATTATAGGCGTGTGCCGAAAGACTCCGTAAACACCACATTTGCATCTCAACCGTCTGCGAATCGATCGCTAAAAAATCACCGCATTATACTCAAGGCTCGACTGCCTATATAAGTTACCATAGAAAATTGCCGTCGCAACTCATGACAAGAGCTTAATAATAAGCTTTAGGGGTTTAAAAATAAGAGTCAAAGTATCGGTTAAAGTGGAATCCCATAAGATGTTGCGAGCTGTAAATATTCCAATACAATAATACGTGCATTGGGCCGGCGCGCGCGCGTCGGTTCTGAGTTCTGACCACTACTGTGCATTTCCCACGGGTTGGTGATACGGTTGCACTGCTCGCACGGTATAGCTGCGTCCCTCTCTATCCAGATGAACCGCTCTTTCGTTAAACGAAGCACACCCACACACAGTGTCGGTATTTGAGATTGTTCCGAGACCAGCATATATTACGTCAGCCAAATGTACCAACATTTGAGCATGAGACAGGTTAAGACTCATGATATTGCGGTATGCAATCGGTTTAACAGATTACTAAGGTATTACACTTGATAGGAACTAGGAAGTACCTAATTTAGTTCACATCCTAAAGAACTTTAAGAAAAGTAGATGCTTGAAATCGAAACACGAACCTCATAATTAAGGTACCTTTGAAATGTTCAGTGTAAACCTATAAAGGAATTTGAGATAAACAAGTCCTGATATTATAAGTTCCAGACTATACTAAAATGCTATTTTAAACCCTCAATTCCTTAGTAAAGCAATCATGTTGTCAATTTCGATAATTGTAGCACAATTTCCTAAAACTCCTATCAGTTTTTGCTTCAATTTGCAGCATTCGCTTTAATTACGTGTGATTTTAGTGAGAATCGAACGCTTTGTAATCCACTGCGTTATTTGTTGAAGAACTAGTTTAATCGACCTACCTCAAGGGCCAATGTATGTATGTCAAGAAATAGCGTTTTCTTGGAATTCAGTCGGTTTCGTGTTGAACTAAATTCTAATGTTAAGCTCGTGCTTATCGTTTCGACTGTCAAGTAAAGCCGCCGGCGAATCGTAGTTAATAATTGGAACGAATTTGTAAAGTTAATTGTGGAGCAAAATTATATTGGTCATAGTAACTTAAATTATTTTACTAAAAGTATTTTTATAAATACGTTATACTCTAACGCGATAGTCCCGTTTCATAATACCTACTAATCTCTGCATAGTACGAGTATAAGAAATGAAACAAAACCCGCGTCTGTCTGAATATTCGCACTAATGTTTGTCTATTCCTAGGTCTAGGTACAGGTTTTTAACGTCATTATACTAAATGAAACGGGTCTGTATCGCGTTAGATAATTTAACGTATTTTACTAAAATACATACCCGACGTTTCCAACGAATTACACCGCTTGTGGTCACGGGATGACTAGTATACAGACCCGTTTCATTTAGTATGAGTGAAAACCGTGTGAGTTTAAAGTGGGTATTTAACGTACCTACTTTTAGGGGTGAAGACAGATATTTAGTCACTGGTCAGGGGATGAGTATTGGCACTTAGCTAAGGGCGCGTTTCCATTGAGGCTGAGAGATGAACGGAGCTCAATCGACCAATTTAAGGTTTGAAGATTGCCAATAACACACTAAGCTTTAGGGGTGTAGTTTGCCGGCAAACTTATTGACTGCGCAGGAGTGGAGATTCTGATGTATGTAATATACACACTTTTAATAATTTCAGCATAATGTTCTATCACTATTTTTCTGTTTTCCCTCAACAATGTACAATTATTTTTCTTCTTCAAGTCGAAATGGTTATTTTAAATGAAATGTGTTTAGACTACAATTTGTCCAGGTCTATTGGACTGTCATTTGCCTTCCAAAGATTATCCACAGCGCAGGAACGGGGCTGAACAATGTACAATTATTTACATTTCTTCCGAGATCAATTTATTGGTGATTTAATAAAGGTTTCTTAGATTAAAAGAAGAGATCTTGTTAGAAAAATATATTTTTATTTTATTAATCAACAATTTACAAAAATATATTTAACACTTTGTTACACGTCTATTCTTATGATTAGGAATAGTTACATATTATGGTTTAGAGAAAGTAATAACAAAAATATAACCTACTAAGAGACATATTTATAATGTACTTACATGACCAGATCAAAATGAAACATTGTTCAATTTTAACTCTTAATGTTAAAACAATATGGTGCAATTTGCAACTAATACACTATTGTACCACTAATTATATTCGTAGATTGGAGGTAAGTACTTGTTTACATAATATACTAGTATCCCGCCCTCGTTGCGCTTCGTGTGATAGGGCCAACGCCTGTTAGGGGTTGCATCTCGTAAAATCACTTCTTAGCGAGCACCCATCTTCTAAAAGGAACCCCGATGCAATATTTGAAGGTCCAAACTCTTAGTTTCTGATATTTCGTATTTAAAAGTAAGAGGATTTGCCCCTTTTATAGATTTACATGCCGTTTATAACTCCCGGAATGGCACCATATAAAAACTTATGACAAAATACTGTCAAATATTCATTTTTGGCGACTGTTGCTTACCGCTGCAACAAACGTTGTCCATGAATCTGTATTCAAGCAATATTTTTATTTCTTACTAGCAGCGTCCCGTGGTTTAACGCGCGATATATCAGTTCCCATGGAAAAAAAATAGCCTATAACCTTCCCGTTGAATGTTCAAATCGGACCGATAGTTCTTGAGATTAGCCCTTACAAACAAACAAAGTTAGAAGATTTACCTCTTTATAATATTCTTCTTCTTCTTCTTCATCGAGTGGATGGTCAACCTGACCAATCCTGGTGAGAGTTATTGAGCCGCCAAAGGCCTCTGACATGGCTATTAGTAATATTAGTATAGATGTTTTAACAAATTAAATCACAGTACAATATTCAACATGATCTAATATGGTATTTAACACAAATGGAGATGTATCCTCCTCACTTTGAGATACAATTTCAATATAACAAATACATGCAATCCAATTTATGTTACAACAGTTATTTGGGCACAGATTTGGTACAGCTGTTATTTTAATACGAATTTACTGTTTTCATAGGTTTAAACGAACACTACTCATTTTAAATTGGAACTACGTTTACAGATACACTTCGCTTTTCATCTGACTTTTCTTCAGTGACCTTGGTTCCTGTAAAGGAGCCGAAACGTCAGATAAAAATAAAAGGGAAGTGTTTTCATAAACGTAGTTCCAATTTTCCCGTGTGAATCCCATGACCCCTGATAGTAAGCGATGTCACTAACCACTGGGCATCATCCCATCAAAAACATTCTGTAAAAAACTAGTTAATGTGTGACTTGGCTAAGTCACACAACATTAACTATAAATAATAAAGAAATCGCAGTAAGGAACCTAAAACTTGGCACGATTTTGTCTAGATTTCATTACTTTTTAGAGATAAACAAGTAGCTCCATCGAGACTTGGCTAGTTTTTTTACAGAATGTTTTTGATGGGATTTCACTTCTTTTTGTAGAAACGTGGGCTTATTGATTTATTTTATTAGATTTTCTTATTTAATACAGTTTTTTAACATCAAATGTAGCGGCCCACCAGGTTGAATATTTTTTGTAGAGGCGGTATATGTCGATATCTCTAAGAGTTTGGTTGGGCTTTTGTGTTTTCTAATCATGGTCACCAGGTACTCCAGATCTTCGATTATCCTAGTTTTTATAGTTTTATCTTTATGTCTCTGTACCAAATTTCAGCACTCTGAGTTTATGGGAAGTACTAGTTCCATTTTGATGATCATGAGTGAGTGAGTGAGTGAGTGAGTAATTAGTGAGTGTCATAAATGCGAAGCTTTGGTTTCGCTTAACTTCGGAACTAAATGACCTACAAACTTGAAATTTTGGATTTTAATAGCTTACTGGATGACGAAAATTTCTACGTTCTGGTCTTATCCAGAGTTTCTCAAATAGGGGCCTGAAAATGCGGCGAAATGGTTCCAGTAAAGGATGGTACGGCAGTGTTTGCTTCGCGCTCGACTTGGACGACTGCCGTGCCCCCAGATTCTAGTTTATCCACAAAGAAATTTTAGGGTCGAAAATGACCTGACCCACTTCCTTTCTCCACTTGGCGTGGAAACTGCCGTGGCCCCAGATTACACAGATTACAATAATTGTATTATCTATATTAAACACACTTATAATTAAAAGTTCGGAATGTTTGACTTAAAACTAAATAATTTTCTGGGCTTGACGTTAATTTGTTCGAGTCAAAATTTAACGCTTTTTGCCTTTAAGAATTATACTATAAATCAGTAAGTATACTATACTTAATTTAGGTTTTAAAATGTCAAAAAAATAACTTACAACTAATTTGACTGAGTATGAGGTCTAGACAAATTTGAGATACATCAAATTGAAATATTTTCGACACAGTGACCTTACGCCCGACAGACTAATAGTGCTTCGTAGATGTACTCTACGCAACCGTTCCCTTGGAAATTTCGAGATATAAAATAATCTCTTGAATCTCCTATCCAATACAGAAAAGAAATTAAGGTTAAAGAAATATGGTTTTTGACGGCAGATGTTTATAAATCAAGTAAACCACTCTTAATTTCTTGACATTACAAATGGATTGCACGTGTGGTCGCGGATAGTCTATACTTGAGTGGTTTCCTTGCATTATAAACTGATATGTCGCGAAAAAATGAATAGTAGGAGAAGAAAGTACGTAAGTAGAATTATTTTATCTAAATCTTAAAGTGATCGAAGAACAATAAAATAAAATTTTGATCAAGTCAATTATCTTACACATCTAACAAAAAATCAATAAAGAAATTAATTAACTTAAAATTAGTTATATTTAACTTATTATGGCCATCTTAATGAGCAGAATTCGACGACTATAAACCTATTTCTGGCAAGTTCTTTACAACCCACAATTTAAGTAAAAACTTTATAGAAAATACTTAACGCGAATGAGTTACATAGCCGAGCGTTGCCTTACGGTTACAATTAATACTTATATAATCTACACAAAATGTTAGGCGCGCCTAAAATAGTTTTTATTTTTATTTAAAAAAAGGACTCGCGCGTTTTATTCATTTTAATGTCTCATAACCTATACCAAATTCTGTTCACTGACTAAAAGCTTATCTATAATAAGAATCAATTTGAAAGAGTACTTATTAACTAAAGGGAGATGTGAAAAGGGGGCGGGGCCTGTGTCGCAGCAATATGCGCAAAACGGAACACATTGCGAGTCGAAATATTATGTGTAAATAGTTTACAATGATTGCGTACTAAAGATTATTCGAACGTTGAGTTCTAATACCGCAATGGTTAATGAGCACATTCAAGCTAACAAAATACTTATAATACGCATGTTATTGCGTATGTAGTAGTGCTGTACGTACATTATTCACAACTAGTTGCGAACGACACACTCAATACGAAGTATTGTTTTTTATTTTTATTACTTTGTGTGTGTTAATGTCTAATGGGGACACTAGGTTTCGTACTCAGCGCGTAGGTTGGCATCTTATTAAAATAACTGTTTCTGTTTACGACCTTATCACAACTTGCGCAAGTTTTATTATAGGAACTACTTTCCTTACTCTTTATCAGTAGAAAGCGTTCAATAATCGGTCACTTTACACGAACGCAACTAGATATTCTTCCTTTAATAAAAACGGTGGGAACGTTTAATCAAAATATGGTATACAATTTGGTTAAATGAAACACTAAGTTAAGGCTAGTTTTTAAGATTTAAAACGAACACTGCAACTTTTTAACTATCCAAAACATAGACTTCTTCACTTGGCTTCGCAAATCTATTCTATATAGGATATGTACGAGTACTATTTATATTAATCAATCGCATTGAAAGTAATTAAAATATATGTACTAAAAATACCTTTTGGTAACAAAATATAAACGACTGAATCATCTTCAAGTCAACCCGTTTTCATGGTTTTCCACTAACCTTCTCAAACTCACTTACCACGTTGAGTAATTAAATACATTAAAGAGAGTCTTAGAAGAGTTGAATATTTTATATCGTGCCTTTAGAGATTCGTTTTAACCCCTCATATCCCGCGGACGCGATTTCAAGTCAGACACAATTGATTTTCTATTGTGTTTCTAATGCCGGTAAACAAAAGGTTAAATCAATGGTATTGCTCAATAATTTTACATTAAGGCACATTTGGATAAATTAATTTTGTCAATTTCCATTGTACTTTACTTAAAATCGGTGGTAGAAAACAACTTATCATACATTGGGCACCAATAAAACGTTTAGACGCAGGACGACCAATAAATGACCTACCGACGCAAAATGGCCAATATTTTGTAAAACATGCAGTGGAAGACAAACAAGACTGACTCCACCATCCTCCCGCCAAGCATATAACTCAAGACAAAGGTTTGCTCTTCGTTTTATCTCCACTTTTGGTGATAAATATTACAAAACTGTAAAATATCATTGTTCATTGTGCGTATGGGTATAGTGCAGTGTTGTTCAATTTGATTGGTCATTTAATATCACTTTTATCATTGGTCATTATGCGTCTAAACTCAAAATCATAAAAAAAACGAAACAAACATTGGCCACCAATAAAATTACAAAAAGAACAACTTATCACAAAGCTTTTCAGCGGGTTGTTGTCCCACACTTTGTCCGACTAAATAAGCGAGTTTATGAGCATACTGGCAGGGGGCGGGCACTCGCACGGTGCCAGGCCAGTTGTAGTACAAGTGGCAGAGCTTGTAGGTGAGTCGCTGGCATTGGTCGGGTGTCATGCCACTGTCGTCGGAAACTACTACGTAGTGAGTGGGCGTGACAGTACCTTGGTTCACTTTTTGAGATACTATTAGGAAATCGTACCTGTGGAAAGAGAATGTAATTAAAAGAGAGCCGAAGAAAGTCTTTTAGAGATTCGTTACCGTTGTTCAGTAGGACACCAAAAAAATGTTTAAGAAGTTGGTGATGACCGGTTTTCGAATTTTGTAGGTTAGTAGTAAAAGTAAAGTAATGTCCTGTAATGTTAGCCTGTAATGTCCTGTAATGGCAAAGGCCTTTAATCTCACTGAAGAAATCAGTACACTAGAGGATTACGCATAATCACCACACTTTCCAAATGCGGGTTGGTGATACTCTAACGTTACTACTGATTATTTTCTAGCATTTTATAGCTTACCAATTTCTCCGAGTAATATCATGATCGACCACCGTTCCTGGGTGTGGATTCTCGAAGCCTCCGCTAGCTTTCATGAAGATACGCGTGTTTATACGTTTCTGTACCACGATGTATGTTAAACTAGGACTGTACGTCGTTCCAACTACATCGAAACATATCTTCAGCTGCGGTATTTCGTAGTCGTTTAGTAATTTCAATTGGCCGTCCCCTACGCCGTCTCTGTAATGTTATATTTATTATATGAGAATACGAAATATTTATTCATAAAGTTTTCTAGTATACATACTAAGATGATATAGGGATTAAATATACATCGGAAAATAGCAAAGATTTTTAAAACATTTTTAATTCAATTGAATTTTTACGCCTATGCCAAAACCTCTTACAAAAGCATAGAACAATCCTATTTGATTTTTTTTATCTAAGAAGGTAATTCTAGAATATAGTTATAAGGCTATTTTCCATCCTGAAGTTCCAACGCAAAAGAGCGAATGCGAATCCGCGGGGCGCTGCTAGTATCACATAAAACTTGATGAAATGCTCACCTGTATATAATTATACGGTCAGGCAATTTCCCGTTGACATTCAGATAATGCTTCAACGCATCAATGAAGGAAGCTTTCAAATAATCTACAATCTCTTGACCCTTCTCCTGAAACACTGCTTTCGAATACCAATGAGTCAACGAAGGGTTGTAAGAAGCGACAAACGCACAAACACTGTTTTTCTTTCTAGAAACTTCGTGGTAACTATCTATACCAATCACCATGGCCGTTTTGAAAGGTATAGGTATATGCCATAATGTACCGCCGAGCTTGCAATTCATTTGAAGTAGAATTTTCTGCGTTATAGCACGAATTTTGTTTTGGTTCATTATTGTTCTTGCGTTTATTACCTGTGGATTTATAAAAGGGTGGTTTGGGAAAAAAGGTTACAAAGCTACGCCCCAGTTATGCTACGTTTGATATGGTTGGTGAATACCAAAGGCAGCATAGCGACGTAATTGCTCTCGTTGGAAAGCCTTATCGATGAAGAGTCGAACCATCTTAAGACACAGGTAGGATGGATTTTCTTTTAGGTAATAAATGGATTACATATGAAACTAGCTGTCCCGCGCGGACAATAGATGTCGCTAGTGTGAATCTAAACCTTCCAGAATGCCACTCAAACGCATACAAAAAAAAACATTCAAATCGGTCCAGTCGTTTAAGAGTTCAGTGACATACACACATACAGTAGAATTATATATATAAAGATGGTACATATAACTCTTAATACCTACCTATATTCAATAAAATGTACCAAGCGAACTAAGTCTCCCAACAAGCAATGGTGTTTCACTGAAACCATTGTCTCATCCAAATCATTCTATGCAGCCGCTTCAACATCTAAACACAACAAACATCCATCCATCTTCATTAAAACTAATACTAACCTGCGACGGAATAGGGTTATCAACACAGCAAATCCGTTTAATCGCCGCATACCGGTCATCTCTCGCCGTAGGACAAATAGCGACCACCATTTGTATCGATGTGGTTAGACATTTCTTGAGAGCGAGTACGTATGAATCGGTGCGGTCGTTGGGTAAACGAATGAGTTCGGGGTTCGATACCGTGATGCCCATTGGACGGCATGAGCGTTTGAGGGTTTCAAGAAAATCCTGGAATTGTAAGATATGGGATAAGATTAGTAATACTGGTTGAATCTAGTTAAAAGAAAGTAAGTTCGAATAGGCTAATGGGTAACCCGGGTGTCGGAGTTTTATATGACCACCTAAAGGCCTCTGACATGCTCTGACGATGGAAACAACCAGGACCGACAATTTAACGTGCCCTCCGCAGCACGGTAGCGCTCAGATAGAAATTCTACTATCGGCTACCCATCCAAGAAGAAACCGATTTTAATGATTTATTTATTTATTTAATTATAATATATTTAATAAAAATCCCGAAATTCCCACGAGAACGGGTTCTCTGCGTTTGAAACCGCGGGGTAAAGCTAGAAATAAAAAAGACGTGTGGCACTCGGGGACTGCCGCGGTAAAGCTATTGCATTTATATTGGCAAGTTGGCGCAATCGACAATCGCCAACTCGCCAGCTCGCCAGCTCGCCAGCTCGCCAGCTCGCCAGATCGCCAGATCGCCAACTCGCCAGCTCGCCAGCTCACAAACTCGCCAGCTCGCCAGTTCGCCAGATCGCCAACTCGCCAGCTCGCCAACTCGCCAGCTCACCAACTCGCAAACTCGCCAGCTCTCTCACCCCCCTCTCTCACCCCTCTCTCTCACCACCCTCTCTCACACCCCTCTCTCACCCCCCTCTCTCACACCCCTCTCTCACCCCCCTCTCTCACCCCCCTCTCTCACCCCCCTCTCTCATCCCCTCTCTCACCCCCCTCTCTCACCACCCTCTCTAACCCCCCTCTCTCATCCCCTCTCTCACCCCCGTCTCTCATCCCTCTCTCACCCCCCTCTCTTACCCACTCTCTCACCCCCTCTCTCACCCCCCTCTCTCACCCCCCTCTCTCACCCCCTCTCTCACCCCCCTCTCTCACCCCCCTCTCTCACCACCCTCTCTCACCCCCCTCTCTCACCCCTCTCTCACCACCCTCTCTCACCACCCTCTCTCACCCACCTCTCTCACCCCCCTCTCTCACCCCTCTCTCACCCCCTCTCTCACCACCCTCTCTCACCCCCTCTCTCACCCCCCTCTCTCACCCCCCTCTCTCACCACCCTCTCTCACCCCCTCTCTCACCCCCCTCTCTCACCCCCCTCTCTCACCACCCTCTCTCACCCCCTCTCTCACCCCCAACGCACAATCGCACACAACGCCGTGTCGAAGACTGCCGAACTGAAACGACGTTAGACGATGCACGGCCTTCAAGCCACACGGTGTGGCACACCTCCTTCCCGTCGGATCGGGTAAGCGTAAGGTTTTTTTTCGTTACGGTATTTTTGGATTTGGTCCCCGCGCTCAAGGCCCGCGATAGAAGCTATGCAATATTATAGCTTAATAAAAACAGTTACCATGGTACATTTCTTGTCCCGCTCCGTATACATTAACGCCCATCGCATTATATCCACCGCATCCATGACAGCATTTCTCGTCACTTCGTTATTCCATTCGGCATTTGGTTTGCCCGGCACTTTAACGTTATTGCCGAACAAAATAGGCTCTGGCGGTAATACTCTTCCCACTAAGTTGATTGTTTCCTCGGCTAATGAGAGACCCCAGCCTGTTAGGCGGCTTTTGGCCTGTTCGTTGTTTAGGACGTTTTGGATGTACTGAAACATGGGAATATGTAGTTTTAGGACATGCCTGGATACTTGGCACTTTTTGATATGTATAAGTATTAAAACTTTTGTAAAAAAAAACTACTGAATGGAAATAATTTCATTAGCTTTGTCAAATAATGTTCAAGTTTCGACAGACTTCATTTTTAATAATCGAGAAAAATAATGCCACAGAAAAACAGAAATACACATTTACAAATACATAAAACACCTACACTTTTACGTTTCCAGTAACGAAAGCAATTTCAATAACGAATTTTTAAACATTAATATTGAAAATAGCATTCTCAATTTGCTTATATAAGCTAACTTTATTTGTTCAAATCAAAATACATACTAAATTGTATAATCTACTAGCAGCGCCCCGGGGTTTTACCCGCGTTGTGCCCGTTCCCGTGGGAATTTCGGGATTTTTTTTACATAAACACCTTCCTCTTGAATCACTCTACCTATTACAAAAAACCGCATCAAAATCCGTTGCGTAATTTTAAAGATTTAAGCATACAGACAAACAGACAAACGACAAACAAACGCGACTTTGTTTTATATTAAGTAATGAAGCTAGCATACCTTTTTAAACGCAGCATGTCGTTGATTAGGCGTGATTCTGGTGTACGTAGCTACATCCTTCATAAGTCTAAAATTGTTTCTTTGGTCGTCAGTTAAGCCCGTCATTTGACATAACTCAGGTACAAGACAAATCATGAAATCGACCTTTTTCTCGCTACCGGCTACTAACTTAGATTCCCTGTAAATGGAAAGTACAATGAATGAATAAAGGTAGGCAGATATCTTGTCGACTCCTGGGGAAAGATAGTAAGTAGATATGCTAGTATTGGTTTTACACGCTACCCATGTGACGTTTGCAGCAACAAAACAAAAAACCGGCCAAGTGCGTTGTTGTATGGGAATTCCCCCTTGAATATTGGTTTTATTTTATTTTTAGTATTTTTTGTTATAGCGGCAATAGAAATACATCATCTGTGAAAATTTCAGCTGTCTAGCTATATTAAAAACATATTGTAATCATACCTATCAGAAGAAACGCTGGCGGGACGTCCTTGTCTCCTCCGACAGCGAGTGGTGAGATCGCGAAAGTCAGGGAGGTTGGTAATGTTTGGGAAAGACCTTTGCCCAGCAATGGAACGATATAATTGAGAAGAAAAAATGATACCTGGATATAAGCATGGGCTGGTCCCAATCCATGATTTGGATGCCGTAATTGTTCTTGTAGTAGTCTACGAAACTAATCTGAACAGTTTCACCTTTAACGTTTTTCTCAAAAGTCGATTTAGGTGTCATTGAATCGTCTATACTGTCCACTCTGCAATAAATTGGTATTTATAGTGTGGTACGCACCCGACATAAGATAGACATAAGATAGTTTATATTTATACAGGGTGAGCAATCCAAATGGGTCAGTATGGAGGTTTTGGAAACCATAACAGATAGCGAAATCTTGGCTTAGGAACCATGACGTTGATTTTAGTAAAAAGAAAAACTGCATTCATATACTTACAAAAATACGTGTACTCGGCCCAGGAATCGAACCTGGACTTTTTTGAAAAATTAAATTTCGTTATTTTCCTTTGAATATCGGTTATGTAGCTCTTAAATAGTAAATGTTACTAAGAAACATGATATCTAAAACTAATAAAATGCATTGTTTTTAAACAACGAAGTTTTATTTTTCAATACTTCAGTGCCGCCGCCGCGCCGGCCCTTTGACTTTGTATGGGGAAGTTTTAATATTGTTTAAGTAATTGAACAAAAACACAACAAAAAGATAATTATTTTATTTCAGTAAATGTTCAAAATGGTATGTTCAATTACTTAAACAATATTAAAACTACCCCATACAAAGTCAAAGGGCCGGCGGGCGGCGGCACTGAAGTATTGAAAAATAAAACTTCGTTGTTTAAAAACAATGCATTTTATTAGTTTTAGATATCATGTTTCTTAGTAACATTTACTATTTAAGAGCTACATAACCGATATTCAAAGGAAAATAACGAAATTTATTTTTTCAAAAAAGTCCAGGTTCGATTCCTGGGCCGAGTACACGTATTTTTGTAAGTATATGAATGCAGTTTTTCTTTTTACTAAAATCGACGTCATGGTTCCTAAGCCAAGATTTCGCTATCTGTTATGGTTTCCAAAACCTCCATACTGACCTATTTGGATTGCTCACCCTGTATAGTAGACCTCTAGAGGCCGAGCCATATGGTTTTATAAACCTCTTGCGCGTACTATACAGCCTTCATTTAAGTGAGAAGATTATTTTTGTACTAAATCGTTTAATACTATGTAGTGATTAGGAATAGACGATAATTGCAATTTTGAGGCTGGCATATGTCCTGTGAAGACAAATTTTACCCGCGTTGTGCTCGTTCCCATAGGAATTTCGGGATGAAAAATAGCCTAAAACCTTCCCGTTGAATGTGGCTATCCATTACAAAAAGATTTTTTCAAATTGGAACAGTAGTTCCTGAGATTAGCGAGTTCAAACAAACAAACTGCAGCTTTATAGATTACTTACCTAAATAGTTTCTTATTATAAGTAGTCATAACACAACTTCCAATCAAACTTTCAGATAACACCTTTTTCCAATTAGCACCGTCCGATGTCACCGTTTCTTTTATCAGTGATAGAACAGTTTGCGTTCTAAGCACGCGATGAGTAGAGTCCAGTGTTAACATTAGACCACCTTCGTATTCGTCTACAGCTGTGACGTATCTGTAATAAACAACCATATTTAATTACTAAGCAATGTGGTAGTATGATATGTCAAAATATCAAGAAAATCAATTAAAAATAACAGGACTTGTAAGGGACTACATAATTTAGGGGCATGAATTATTATAAAGCTATGGCACAGTAGTAAAGTTAACCGTAGAGCTCGTGGAGTAGTTTGACTAATCGATGTTAGTTCATTGCGATTGTTAAGCAACGTGCAACTCCACCCCTACTTGGATGGGTGGCCGATATTGGCATTTCTATATGAGCTTTACTGTGCTTCGGAGAGCACACACACACACGGAGAGCATAGTATATTAATTAATATTTCAAAATAAAATTTCAAAAAAATAAATAACAAGACTTGTAAGACTACCACAATGTTCAACGTCAAAAAGCAGGATAGAAATTATCAAAATTGGTTTATATTTTTCTGAAACATAGCCTGCAGCATGCAGCAGGTTTTTTTTAATCTCCTAAGCCAGATATGCACAAGAGGCAGCCGCCCGACCCGAGTCTGCCTCTAGTGGATAACCACCTCTATAACATCAAAAACAGTTTATTAAAATATTTGATACTCACCCCGGCCAAACCTCAAGTTTATGCTGCGGTATTTGAATGGCAGACCGTTCATTGAAGTACTGTCGACCAAACCTAACCAATTCCAGGTCCCTCATTATATTTTTGAATAGCACATTGTATAAATGTATCATTTCACTTAATTGACGAGGACGGCGGTATAGTATCTGGAAAATAAGGTAACTGTTTTAAAATTGTAATTGATATTTAGTCAGAAAACGTTGTTGTATTACGTTATCCTTAACTAGGAGCGCCCCACCGTTTTAACCGAGTTGTGCCAGTTCCCGTGGGAATTTCGGGATTTTTTCTACATATCTACCTTCCTCTTGAATCACTCTATCTATTTTAAAAAACCGCATCAAAATCCGTTGCGTAGTTTTAAAGATCTAAGCATACATAGGGACGGACAGACAGCGGAAAGCGACTTTGTTTTATACTATGTAGTTTTGTTAAACTGGACGCACCATAACTAGCCAGTTACACAAGACCTCTCAATGAGCTCTTAATAGCATTTCAATCAGTATAAGTACTTCGCAAGACACGTTAGATTGTCGGTCGCGGTTGTTTCAATCGTTAGACATGCTTACAGCCAGTCTGATAATTCTCAGAGGCCTAGAGGTAGTCTAACAACTACACCAGTAGATAAAGATGCATACTACAGACAATATCTCTTCTATTTTTTATCTCTATAACTGGGTTAGTAACTAATCTATGACTGAAGATTTTACCAGATTTTATTCACTTACCGTAATTTCAACTTTACTTTGGTCGTAAGGGTTTGTGGACACTAAATTTAAAGCCTCTTCTGATAACATGTGCGGTACATATAGGGTAACGCCATCAAAAGTCTTGTTTTTGAAGAAATGATTGTGTTCTAGAAAGAAAAATAATTATGAAAAATACATCCTACAGTAAAGGTCAACACTGCGTTAAGCGTGCGCACGCGTCGGTTCACTTTTGTATGAAGCCACACGCGGCGGGCGCCCGCGACCGTTCACTTTTGTATGGAACCGCGGCGTGCGCACGCTAAACGCAGTGTCGGCCCAAAAAAATCTAAGCTAATTATTCTGTCGTTCATTTAGACAATTCAAGAAAATTTGATTGCAATATTGGGAAAATATGTCGCCACAGTATATATGTTACGATGCGAATAGGTAATTTCCATAGTAAAAATATTACACTTTATATAAATTTTTGATTTTGTAAAGTGCTGACAAAAAATAAAAGAACCAGTTCGTACAGAGTGTTTCCTACTTACGATTTAGTAGTTGAAATTTCAAATTTTTGTAGTCCTGAGGCGGACTATACTTCACTTCATATTCAAACACACAGTTTTCTTCAAACCTCAGGTATATAAAGTTGGCAGTAACATCTACTTTTGTACCCGTTTCACCTTTCATTACAACAGGTGGTTTGCTTGCAACTTCTCTCTGGAAACCATAATTTTATTTGTATACTAGCTATTCTATAGTTTGTAGGATAAGATAGGGCAGAGGCATTTGCCTAGAAGTGGGACAGCAATGGCTAAAATCATAAATAATAATCCTTCCTTCCTTCTTCCAGCTTCCGGTGGGAATTTCATAGGATTTTTATGGATTTGTAATGAAAATTACTCTATGTTTTTAACCTGAGTTCTTTCTCTACCCATATCTATGCCACTACAAAGTACTAGTATCACAAATAATGTTCTACTCTCTCTCACTAATACTTCTTAATTTGTCACTCTTTCAGCTCAACTAATTATTTTCACCCTATGCCAACACCACATCTCTCCCTATCATGTTGAGTCATCGTTATGCTCCAAATATATGATTTAATAAACAATTTATCAATAACTACAATTAAATTATAAACAACTTACAATCATTTTATTCTTTCCAATTGATGAGGAAGTGACCCCCGATATTGTGCTAGCGGCCATTTTCTCTGATAACACTGATGTTGAATCATCCGGTATTGTTGATGCTGCCCTTGATTTAGCTGCGTGTCTGAAAATACATCAAAACTGTCCATATTCCAACCCCTTAAGGTACAAAATAAATTATGCGAATATTAAATGCCTATCTTTATTACATATATTCATTTTCATTTATTTTGCGAATAAAGGTACAACAAGGTGTTACATTGTAAGTGAAGTTTCTCTTTATCCTGCCTCATATGTGAGGCGTGCAAATATTTTATTACAGCTTTATTGAAATCTATATAAATATATTTCTTTGTGGCAATAAATTGATATATTTTTTTTTATTTTATAAATAAAAATGAATTGCTGTTCGTTAGTCTGCTTAAAACTCGAGAACGGCTGAACCGATTTGGCTAATTTTGGTCTTGAAATATTCATGAAAGTCCAGGGAAGGTTTAAACGGTAAGCAGTGACGGAATAAATGCGGGTGAAACTGCAGGGCACAGCTAGTAAAATATAAAATATAGACATTATTGGAGTAAAACCAAAAACAAAATGTCCAACCTATAAGATTCTTTTCTCTTTTCTGGAGTTCAAAAGAGTACTGTTAAGTAAAGAATAATCCTGATTGTATGAGATTTCCACATAACATCTTTTAACTTGATCTGAATAGATGTGTATTTAAGTACATTATACAAATTACCTAAGATATAGGTGAGATTGTGAATAATATGATATCTTACAGGTTTTGCAGTAATTTTAATCCTCGGCCGCATCCAACAGCTGGTGCTGGACTAACGTCTGATGCAGGAGTGAAAGAAGGTTGACCTGTAACAAGATATTAAGGTATTCAGTGAATGAGATATGTTTCTCAACAGATACACAAAAATAATAGCAGAAATAAAATATTACTTCTTGCATCAAATAACTATTACATCTTCCACATAAACTTGCAAAAGTACGCATGGTAATTCATTATGACAAGCGCGTTGGCACAGTGGCAGTGAGAGTGCTTACTGTGCCGGGGCTTGCGGGTTCGATTCCCACACATAGACAACAATATGTGCAGACATAGTTGTTGGCTATGACAGCTGGGTGTCAATTATATTTTCTTATAAAGTATTTGTGTATGTATATGTAGAAGTATTAGTGAGTTAGATTCCATAATACAAACTCAGAGCTTACTTTGGGTCTAATAAACTGTGTGTGAATTAGTCCAAGTATATTATTATTATGCCTAATCCTTTTCACTTTACTGATATCTTCAGTAAGGATAGGCATTTGCCTTGCAGTGGGAGATTGCAGGGTTTCCTTACTGGTTTGGTGGTCTTACCTGGTTTGGGATGTAATTTGGCTAACATCATTGAAGCTCTCCCTCTTCCACTCATGGGGGGTACTGTGCTTGCCGAACTTATCTGTAAATAAAACAAGAATTGACAATGAATAACTACTGCCGGTCTGCCGGCAGTTTTCTATTACTGTGACATGTTACTGACACATGTGCCATACTTGAACATAATCCGTCTCTATGACTTATTTCATACCATTTCAGTAGTTTTTGGGAAGACTTCATTACTTTTATATTTATAATTATAGTAGGTAAGTAGGTACCTAATAGCTTCCTGCAGTGAATTTGTAGATTTTGTTATACTTATTCTACTACTTATTTATTTTTTTATTTATTTATTTTATTGCACAAAACAAACTACTAGCTGTGCCCCGCGGTGTTACCCGCGTTGTACCCGTTTCCACAGGAATTTCGGGATAAAATATATTCCATATGTTATTTTGATGTATAATCTACATTACTGTATTCATCCAAATCCGTTCAGTAGTTTTTGCATGAAAGAGCAACAAACATACATCCATACATACATCCATCCTCACAAACTTTCGCATTTATAATATTAGTAGGAAGTAGGATTTAGTAAGTTTGTACACATAGCTGGGACAAGTGTGATTGACAAAATCATTACCAAATTCGTTAGGTAACCAGATCCAGCTTTTAGGTCTAAATAATCCCAAAATACAGCAGTGTGTGATTTTTTCCAGGTGTATAAATTTATATAATGATAATGTAAGAAGAAATTGTACTGACCACACTGGGGGCCACGCTGGGCGCTGCGCTTGACCGAGGAGTATCTTCCGGAGACACATCTTCAGAAGCTGGTGGAGTGCCCTGAGCCTTCTTCAGGGCCTGGAGAAGGGCCAGACCCCGACCTCTACCTTTACTTGGATCCATCGCTGTAAAATAACAGTCGAGTTGAATTTTTTCTAAAGTAACGTCGATAAAATAGGTAGGTACATAAAAACACTACCTACAACGAACAATTTAGATAGGTAGGTATTAACTATTACAAGTTACAACTCAAGAACAAGGTTTCATAAATTATTTTCGAAGGTAGATAGCAATAGTGAGTTTGCAGAAGGTATCGGAATTAGCAAGTGCAAGGTTTAATTTTGAAATGCAAACTTCAGCAAAATTGCACACTGCGAAGTTTTCAAATTCATCAAAGACAAAATTCGCGTATCCACTGAGGTAAGCCAAATCACATTATTACTTACCTGGAAATAGGTTTACCAATCAGCATGTAATTCAAAATTGATCAACAAAACAAATAAAATAACTTTCCTTTCCCTACTCTTAGCTTAGCAGCCTTAGCAGCTCATGAGCTCAGCCAGCATTCAAGACTTCAAGTATGGTTTTTTTTTTGCTTTGTTTGCTTGCTTGAATTGATATTGAATGATTGATTGCTTGTATGCTAGTGATGGGCGACCAGGACGTAAAAATACGATCCAAGATCCAACGTTATTTTGGATCCATGCCACAATGATTGTACCTACCCTACTTTTGGTTTATATGTGCTAATTTGCTAAATTAGCGAACGCTTTTGTGAAATAAATAATATTATAAATAACATCATTCATTATTAACTAAACTCATTGTAGTTGAATTAAAAGTCTTGTTTCTTATTTCTTGGCAACACTATCACCAATCATAAGCGGAAAGCAAAAAGCGAAGGCTTCGAATGCTCGTATAAAGCTCGTATATGAACTTCGATGATTTTCCAATGTGCTCACCGCGACCCGTACCGTAACATAAATCTTGTATGGAGGCGGTCTCAGGGAACTTGAAGCGATAGAGAAGCAAGCCCTAATTATTAATTTTGTTATGTAAAAAGCTGAATCAATCACAGACTGAATTGTTTGTAAATAACCAAACCAAACAAAAAGGCAGTTATACTCTGTGATGGTAATGATCATGAATATGAGTGATCTGTCAGTGTATGTCAATGTTAGTTGTCGGCCTACAGTCAATGTCATTCGCTATTATTATTTTGTATTGGTATTGCAAAGCAAAGCAAGTTAGAAAAAATAAGAAATTAGCAAAGAAAAATCATAACATATCACAACTATTTGCAATAAATTAACAAAAATGATGCTACGAAATTCTTTGCGATTTTTTAGAAATGGAAAGTACAATTGCGGTCGTTTATGCGCATCGTTGTATTGCAGGTAAGATAGAACGCAGTATTAATTTTTGTTACTATTTTACATGCAATTCTCTGCACTTAAACCTAGTTTTAATTAGATTTATTTATAAGACTAAGCAGTGTAGCATTCTTTAAGTCTAGAAACTTGGTTTAGCTAACCTATGCTATGCTATCTATGTGCTTTTATACGGCTAGTTTTATTATATCATATTTTATTATACCTACTTGTTTGTATATATTTTCAGGCGAACTGATATCAAACAGTTCAGTGTGCTGTCACCAAATATATTGAAAGAGAATCTCAGGAAGCCAATGGTGAATCAATGTTTGTGTCGCACCATGTTCATTCAAACACAAGATACTCCAAACCCAAACAGCTTGAAGTTTCTGCCGGGCACCAAAGTATTGGAGCCGGGACACACCATGGACTTCCCGAATATTGGCGCTGCGCAGTGTAGTCCTCTAGGTATGAAACCATATTATAAAGATGTAAGTTTCCAATACTGGTGGTGGCCAATCGGAGTTTGAATTATATTTTTTTACCTTTTTGTTTTTTTCTTCTTTATTTTCTTAACCTGTGTTGTTCTATTGCTGGGCAAAGATCTCTTCTGAATGCTTTCAACCTTCCCTGTCTTTTACAGTTTCCCACCACTATAGTTTTTCTTTAGTTATTTTTCATTTTAAATTGATGGGTTCTTTCCTCTTTTCGCTATCTTCTGATTTTCTCTTTACATAGGTAACTAACTGTTTTCATACTTGACATATATTTAATTTATGTATTTATCAAGGTAACTTAGAATTAATACCAAAAAATAGCTATCAAGTTACATAGATCTTAAACATATAATTTTGTTTGATTTCAGCAAAAATGATTTTTCGTATTGAGGGAGTGAAAGCGGTATTTTTCGGCCCTGAATTTGTAACAGTCACAAAGCAGGATGATGATGTTGAATGGAAATTACTGAAACCTGAAATATTCGCCACCATTATGGACTTCTTTGCTAGTGGATTGCCAGTTGTCACTGATGCTAAGCCTTCTGGGGAAACTCGTTAGTATTCCATAACCTAATACATTCAGTAGAAATGTATGCTTCTAAGGCCTTAGTCACTAACTCAGAGAGGTAGCGGCGGTGGCGGAATCAACTAATCACAGTCCTTGAAACGATTTTGATTTAAGGGTGTTACTATACCAATTGATCAATCCTCGATCGATGGTAGAATAGATTAGTCGATGTCGATCAATAGTTTCTACCAGACCAATCGAACGATCGTCGATCGACGGCATCGATTGGTGTTAGAATGGTTTAGTCAACGCCGTCACCTGCAGCCCACCCGCGCCCAGCGTTTATCGATCAACGTCGACCGATGCCATCGACCGGCAATCGATCGAATGTCTAGTCGAAAGTTATCCGTGGATCAATTAAAGCTACCAGACCAGTCGATCAATTTTGATTGACGGTGTTTAATGCCGTCGATCGAGGATCTAATGATTGGTGTAGTAACACCCTAAGATTTCTAGAACTGTGATTGGCCAATTCACTGTGCGACGATAACCATCACAATGTTACATTCCTATGCTATGTTTTATATAATTTTTCTAAATATTTAACAGAAATCAACGAAGACGATGACGAAATAGTCCAAATGATCAAAGAGCTCCTCGACACCCGTATCCGACCGACAGTACAAGAGGATGGCGGTGATGTACTGTATGTGGACTTCAAGGATGGAATACTGACGCTGAAGATGCAGGGGTCGTGTTCATCGTGTCCTAGCTCTATTGTCACTTTGAAGAATGGAGTAAGTTTTTATTAAAAAAAACATTCTTTAACAAGTTCCCTGTCCAGAGGCTCATCCTTATGTAGATCCCAGTGAGGCACACTGGACTGGTTGGGTATTGTTTTGTGGCCTACCTACTCTGCTGTCAGAGTATTAAGACTACCTAAAGGCCTCCATTTAAAAAACATCGTAAAATACTGTGAGAATTTTGTAGCAAAATTTTGTGAGTTGTGAATTCTAGTTGGGTTACCTCGTTATCTCGTCTTCAGATGTAGGAATTCAAAACGATTCTGATTCGATTAAAAATTACATCCTAAAGAGACATCTAATTTGATACTAAATTGGTATGATTTTAATTTGGTATAAATTCGACCGTTTGTTAACACATCTATTCACCAACGTATGTGTATTATATTAAGTACCATCTTCTATTAAAAATATATTAACGACCAATGTTAGAGTGTAATAGATTTTTTCGAACCAGTATATCTCTACCAAATCCAATACAATACAGTGAAATTGTTTATAATGATATTGTTTTCTATTTTTTATACTCTCATCTCAGTTGACTGTTCCAATATCTTCAATGAGATGTGAAGCCTTTACCCAGTTGTGGGACGTTACAAAATTTACAAGCTAATAGTACAGTCAGCCAAAAATGTGGTCTACCACCCTACGGTTGAGATTCATTTGAACGTCATGAAACAACAAGGTCAATTTTCATTTAATAATAGAGGTCCAACTAAGTCACCCAATGATGTCAAATGTCAGGCATCTCAGATAACAGACAAAACGTCATAACATAATTGTGCATAGGAAAGTGAACCTTAGCGATCGTTACATCTCGCAGAAACTTTTGTCAAAAGTGGTAGACCACTTTCTTGGCCGACTGTACCTACTTTTTTCCTCTTTAGGTACAAAACATGATGCAATTCTACATCCCCGAAGTGTTGGCCGTCGAGCAAATAGACGACGAAGGCGACAAATTGAGCGAAAAGGTCTTCAAAGAGTTCGAACAGTTGAAGAACAAAGAATCGTAGAATATTTAGACAAACATTTACTGTAAGTAACTTGTATATATATTTGTTTTATGTAACATAGTTTAGTCAAACGAATTATATTGTTTTATCTGAGATTAGTTGTTTGTTTTTATTGTGCCTTGTTAAATATGTAGGTTTTTAACTTTAGCCTGAAAACTCCGAAAAGGTTCGTATACATTTCTCTTCATAGGTTGTTCAGTAGTCTAGTTTTAGTTTAGTGCCTCAAATCTTTTATTTAGACTAATATTCTCTATAGGAAAATTGAAACAATAGATGGTATTCACCTTGTATTCTATTGTATTCAAAATTAAGAGTTAATGCACATCTTATTAATTAATACGGTGCGTATTATCTATCGCAAAACGCTGCTGGAACACAGAAGTAGGCATTAAATGTTCAACCTTGTACACATAACCGATTATGCGTTTGTGCATCGACCACTATCTGTATAAGATAAATCTGTTATGTTCTATTTTATTCTTTTTAAGCCTTTCCTTTTCTATTATATTTTTTTCTTTCTTATCATATTCTATTCTATCCTATCATATTCTATTCTATCCTATTCTATTCTATCCTATCATATTCTATTCTATCCTATTCTATTCTTTCCTATCCTATCCTATTTATTCTTATCATATTCTATTCTTTTTTATTCTATTATACGAGTATCTTCATTATCCGGCAGAGCGGCGACGACTTTTAGTTTAACTTTAATGATTCAAAATAAATAAAACGCACTCTCTTTCAATTAATTTATTATGCAGGATAATATAAAGTTTGAGTATCATAGACTGTTTTCTGAAAAAGAAATTTTATATAAAGCCTATATTACTATTACACAAATTGGCCTCTTAAAATAGAAATTTAAAATTATTCCTAAACTTAGTTATAAACTAAATAATGTATGAACATGGAAATATCTTAATTAATTTAAGTAAACATATTGAATAACATAATGTATAATTAAACTTAAATAATGTTTTTGCACAAATTTTAATAATATGATCAATTGATTAAAACTATTAATAATAAATGGCAGTGAATTGTTTTAAAATATTAATCAGAATAATAATAAGATACTTTTTTATAAAATTACTAAGTTACTTTCGGGAAATATAGAAAAATGTTGAGAAGTTATCAATTATCATTTTCATTTTTTATGGCACCTAATGCGATTTTTTTAAATAACTGTTTAAAGTGGAAAGCAAAAAACTAAATTGTACCAAATCTCTATTTTATTATTGTATTGTAGAACTAACCTGCGTAATAATATTTTAATTTATATTAATTATAATTAACAACGGATACACTATTACGTAGGTAAAGTAATTAAAAGTAACTATTCATATAAAATAGCCTTCATTGACAAGTTTTTTATAGTACTTATTATAATATATTGTTTTTAACATTATTCTACATTGTAATAATTATATGTAAATTATAATAAACATACACATACTAAGTAGGATATCTTGGGTTAATTGCACAAGAATTGGCTATTTGATTTAGCGCCAAAATATGTTTAAATACAACTGACGTTCGTTTTAAATTGTGCTCTATTCGGTGCAGAATAAAAAACAATTTTGAACGAACAGTTTTTGTTTCTGAAGCATACTTTAGTAGTGTATTTAAGAGCTCTTGTGCAATCCACCCCTAATATTAGAGAATGTTATGTATCAAAAGTAACTTTTAAATACATTTCTTTATCAGAAAAATCACTAAATCCGTTACAAAAATGAAATCCTTTGAGATTTCCGTAACTTTTTCATCTTTTTCATACTAAAATAGATTCAGTGAACAATCACTGCATCAAAACACTCTTTTGCATCAAAATCAAAATGCTACGCACTTTAGTACCTTATCAAATTAAAAAATACAAAATCTCATTGACATGTTAGTAGTTAATGCAAAAGTTTGAATATGACAGGGTTCTTAGTATGCTGCATTTGTATGGGTCGCATATTTAGCATCCGCCTGGTTCATAGTAATTAGAACAGATGAAAGATGAGCAAAACCGAAGGGCGCTTACTATTTATACTGATACAAAAAATTGGAAAAACCCACGAGACTGAGAACTGTGTAAATTGATAATTAAACTTATTCTCTTTATGGTACATGAACAGTCAAACAAGTTTCCAACTAACACTGTTTATTGACATAAAGTTACTCGAGCGTAGTTGGTCAAAGTCAAGTTTTCATCTCAACCTACTTTACGAACAAGTAACATTATTTATGTACGCTCAAACATGAATTTACATTGGTATCAGTGTGGTAGCAATGGTATGATTTAATTATAAAGTTATCTTGGAGGTATACAGCCACGGTTTTATTCTGCCTGACCTGATCGAAATGATATTCAGATTTTATTTCAAAATGCTTGCAGGTAATATTGTAAAGAGGTAAAATTTGTAAGTTAGTTTGTATGGTCGAGCTAAGCTCGGGAATTACCAATCCGATTTGAATAATTCTTTTTGTAATAGATTGCCACATTCAACTGAAAGGTTATATAGGTCTTTTTTTACCTCGAAATTTCCACGGGAACGGGTACAACGTAGGTGAAACCGCGGGGCGCGGGGTGCTGTTAATTACAAATAAAAGTGTACCTTAACAAGGTAGACATAAAACATCATTTTACATAACATAATAAAATGAAACTGTATAATCTACTAAAAACTTTCAGTTATAATGTCAACTATTTCTTCACTGTTCTAAAATGTACCAGAATGGACACTATATTTACTTAGATGTGCCAAAATAGGCACTATGTACATATAGTTAAGGGTTACATCTGCATACACAGCATGAAGGGAATAAGAACCAATCCATGAAAATTCCGGCGCAATCGTCATTCGGGTCGTAAGCTAGGAGTCGATGCCATTTGTACTTTTGTTCGCAACCACAGTCTCTGGTACACCGCGCTGTTGATTTTTTACTGAAAATAGTTATGAAATAATTTTAATTAAGGTATGAAATAGGTTTATGGGTAGGAACGTAGATATAGCACACAGGAAACACAGGGTAGGAAAGAAACGGAGTTTTAATTTAATACGATGATATTTTTTTTCTTAGAGGCCTCTGCCCAACAATAAGATGATACAAGCTTACAGTAATAGTAATAGAAACTTTAACTGCTGTTAAAATGTTTCTTTTAAACTTTAATGGAAAGGAATCTTAGGTATATATAAATTACTCGTGTCACAATGCTAACTAGTTACCATACGCCTCCAAATCGGGTTGACCGATTTTTGCGAAATTTGTGTGCATATCGGTTAGGTCCGAGAATCGGTAAACATCTATTTTTCATATCCCTAAGTTAAGGGTAGTCTATCCCTTAATTTTTATATGGCAACACAACGTTTCGGTCAGCTAGTAAATAATTTAAAAAGTGGTGGTTATAATGAAGGAATTATAGGCAATTTTTTCCCCAAAATTTAAGTAGATATCACACACAAGCAGGCATATAATTTCGTCCCAAATACAGACCTATAAAAGTTGGATTTTAATCTCGATTAAATAAACAGCCAATACTATACTCTCACCTACATAATGACCAGTTACAATTACTGTAAAATAATATAATATCCGATAAGAATTTTTAACAACGACCCTTGAAGCGAAATTGGTGGTAAATTGAAACGTGACATCCGACATGTCCATTTTCGATAATTGGCTGCGAATTATTACGTTCGATACTGAATCAACTTGTCAGAGGACACCAGCTGACTTGTTGGGTAAGTTTACACCCACTTATGGCGCCAATGATGCAAATGTGACAGCACAACAATTAGTGCAAGCTTTATGAACACTAGACTGTAAAATTATGCGTGACTTGACTCGATTGAAAGCCTAGCTTTCGATCGTCACATTTTAAACTGCCTATCCAAGAGTGTCCAGACAAAAAACAACCGCCTTAGTCGAAATAAAATCAAAATCGATTTTTCCGTTTGGGAGTTATGACTGCAAAAGCAAATAGTATCGTTGACTTTAGTAGGAGAGTAAGTACTCTTATCTGTACTAGTTGAGTTCAGAGATAAACTAAGGACATACCTACTTTACATGAGCTAACTAATCCAGCTTTTCATTGGATAGACTGATAGAGTAGACAATAACTTGGTCAGTAAACCCTCTTAATTTAGCTTAATTAGTACGAAATCGAGGTCAGAGTTTACCTGCAAACTTCCTGATGTATGGCCTGTTCAAAGTGCATCGTATTCACGATCGCCCGCAGCTTTCTCGCAGAGTTCAGGGCCCAATACGGAGTCATTATCTCTGTCTTGCTCTCGCACGCGTCCACCCTGTGTTACATAAACAATTCCTGGGTAAATTATTGAATGTTACTTATTCGGTAATATCTTATTTAATGATTGTTGACAGCATGTCCGGCTTTAAATGGAATGCCTGATACTTTGTCAAAGAAAGGTACTGTTTCGAATTTCGAATGGTTAAAATATTTGTGAATGAAAGCAAAAGACAAAGAGTGAATGAGTAGTTCAGCCAATTTAATCCAATCCAAATGAATTTATTGCCACACGAAGAAAGTACAATACAGAAAAAATTAAAACTTAAAATTAATATCATTTGAAGAAATAATTTCAATATTATATTCATATTCGGACTTATTTGAACTTCGGTTTATTGGAAACCGGTAGTCACCATTACTAATCTATTCTTAACTAGTTTTATACCCGAAAATCCTGCTTTTTCTTCCGCGGTAGGTACTTTAACTTAGTGATGTTCCTTATTTACCTTCCAGTGCTGTTAATGGCTTGTGGATCCGGCAGGTTCGTATTGGAAGCTTGTCTCGCATGCCTGAAGTATGAGTCCCCAGTAGAGTCGTGCATATCAGGAACCCCGGGTGCTCTTCTAACCCGACTCTGTTCTGGGGTCGAAAATGACCCGTACATCCTCTTCACTAACGCTTTGTTCTCATCGATGAAGTTTTCTATTTTATCTCTGAAAAAAAAAACCAATTATATTTGTAAACAAATAAGGCACTTAGTTTTTTTGTTTGTTGCATAAATAGTTATGAGAAATAGTAATCGAAGTTGTCAGTAGTTTATTTTTATTTTTATTTAACCTGTTGTGTCCCACTGCTGGGCAAAGGTCTCCCCCAATTCTTTCCACCTGAATAAATAAATAATCCATTACATTAAACATCTCCAAAGGGCCTCTACGAGTTGGATCTGTATCCCTTCGCATGCCTCTCAAAAAGACCGGGCTTGTCCCGTAACTCCGAGGAGAAACAATATAATAATACATAGTTATGTCAAATCAAATTACGGTTATGAAAATAAATATTTACTTGTATAACAATTTGAGAATGCTAACAAAAACTTCCTGCCCTTATATGCCTAGAAATTCCGAGAGTTACTATAAAATAACTCTCGGAATTTATGCCGAAAATTTTACAAGTCTTTTACAAGGACATGTTATTGTACGACTGTATCGCTTAGTATCTAAATAACCCTGTCTGTCAATCCAGTGATCATCCTCCTCTTAACAAAGCTAAAGGTATTCTATTTAGCTCTTTCAACTAGCAGCGCCCGCGGTTTTACCCGCGTTGTGCCCTTTCCCGTGGGAATTTTGGGATGAAAAATAGCCTATAACCTTCCCGTTGAATGTGGCTATCTATTACAAAAAGAATTATTCAAATCGGACTGATAATTCCCGAGATTAGCTCGAACATACAAACATATAGAATATAAACATGTATAGATGAGCAGTAGTATATTTCCAGAATTCCTTCAAGCTAGAGTTTCAGTACCACTAATAAAGGCCTCATTCATTAACGTTTATTAACAGCATTTTAGCTCAGATCGTTAATCCCTTTCCAACAACTGCTATTTTCCAAAGAGAAAAAGAGACAAAACACTGTTTATTTTTTTATAATTTAGTTAAAAAGCGGTTAATCTTTACACAACAATACTCACAAAGGATAAGTGTTGCCCGCCGTAGGACAGTACAGCTGGTAATTTCTCTTAACACACGGAACTCCTTTGATTATTTGACCTTGCAGCTCGTATCCTAGTGCCACGGACAGGGCTGTCCATAATATCTGCAAATAAAAAGTAATACACTTAATATGACGTAGCGATCTGTATAAAAACTTGTCCTGATCTGATAATGTGATTGGCTGTTTATCCGTTAATCAGTTGGCACGTGCAAAATTGTATTGTACTGCCCTACGGTTTAACCCGCAATTTGTTTTACTGTGCAAATTACGTCTTGGTTTTCCCCATTTTTCTTAAGAGTATCTTTCTCGGATTTGTTCCAATTTAACATTCGTCTTTTCAGGGCAGCTTGTACAAGAACTCTATTTAGTAACTAAATACTAAATATGTTTGAGAAACAAAAGCCGTTCATTCAAATATGTATTTTATATAACACGAAATAGAGCACTATTTGAAGCGAACGTCATTTGTTTTTTAAACATATTTAGGCGCTCAACAAAATTCTGAATTCCTGTGCAAACCGAACTTTAATGTTGCTTAGTAAATTGCTACGCAAGCATCAATGCAGAAAAGAAACTAATTTAAACTAAAACTAGCAGCGACCCGCGGTTTTACCTGTTCCCGTAAAAAAATCGGGATATATAACCCATGTTGCTAATCAATGCCAAAAGAACTGTTCGAGACGTACTTGTTTCTGAGATTAACGCGTTCAAACAAACAAAAAATCTAGTTCTTCAGCTTTATATGTTAGTATAGATTAATTTGTACGTACAAGTAGTAGGTATGGCTTCAAACAGGGCCATAAAATACCAGTAGAGCCATGAGGTGCTTTTCAACCAACTTACACTGAAAGGCGTTGTCACCTTTTTTGTAATAAACTGAAAACAATGTAACTGACCTAAATGAGCATTTCAATAAATCTTTTAGTCATACGGCTTTCTTTGTATAGAAACACTTAGTGCAAGAAGCACATAACAAAATTTGTTTTCCCTGAACATCGTCAACTTCATAAATAAACTCAATTTGATATACGAATGAATAATATACTGGCGTTGAAGGCTCTGCTCTGATATCGCCCTCCAAAAAGAGGATGAACTCTGCGTTATTTAAATTCAACTGTAATTTTAATTAAAAACGCAATTATAAATAGCTATACCTAATTACCAACACTCCAGGAAACAGCTTACACTTAACACTTATTAAGAAAAAACCTTACGATTCTACCGCGAAATTTGACAATGGCATTTAGTAACGGCCATTAAAAACTTACATTTAAGCCGAACAAATCCATATCCGCTACCGGCACAGCTAATTAACACGTCCTATTGCTATAAAGTGCTATAATTAACTGAACAACTAACAAAAACAATTGCCAACTAGCCATTGAACAAAAAAATTGTGTTTATGTTTTGACTGACGGTAAAATAAACAAATAACTTGAGAATGGTTTTGATTATGTAATAGGTAGGTTTCGTTTACATTTCTTCCGTTGTACTTAGGAATGCATTCATAAAGAATTCTTAATTGATAAAGAATTCTTACCTATTCACTATTCATAACACTAGGTTATTTTACTCGGTTATATAACATTGTCTTCATAATTTGTTGATTCCGTGCTTCGGAGGGCACGTTAAGCCGTCGGTCCCAGTTACTTTCTACGGATAGTAGTCGTTACATGAGCCATGTCAGAGGCCTTTGGCGGCTCAATAACTCTGACACCAGGTTTGGTCAAGTTGACCATCCACTCGATGAAGAAGAACATAATTTGTTATCACCACTACACGTAGATAATTCTAAATTGGTTGGAGTACTAAAATGTATAGGAGTGTTTTAGCTGTTGATTCATAAATTGATCATCATTGTATCATCTCATTCATAAGTTTAAGATATGAATCATCAGACGTAGGAGCATTTATCTGTTATCAATTTATATATGTATGTTATTATACATATCTGGTATTAGGTAAGGTTAGTAGACACACGGAAATATATATTTCATACATCAACCGTTTTATTTGAGGCATAAAATGTAACTGACATAAACTGGTAATTGAAATTCATAAAAGCTAATGTTGTGGACAGAGTTAAATACACGATTGGAATATTGAATGGTTTACGCGAATCAGTACATCATGAGGTTTTCTTGAACCAGCTCGTCTAGCACAACGAATCTGACAGAAGGCGAAAAGAAATGACAATGTGATAGATACTACAGTTTGTGAATTTCGTGGACAACTCGAATTTCAAATATTCGACCAATCAACACACAGCATTTATTATATCATTTCTTGTCTCCTTCTAACACGTTTGTTGTGATAGGGGCGGGTGGATGTTGGTATACCACACAACTGATGCAACGAATGCACTGATTTATGTCATTTTGTATTGTGCAATGATAAAATAAGAAACTAGATCGGGTCATTTATTTAGCAAGCGAGTTTGGCAACTCAACTTGGATCTAGTAAGTCGCAACTGTGTCAATAACCTTGTATAGATTCAAATAAATTTACATATTTATTTATGAGCAAAAAAAAATATGTTCTTAACGTTTGGCGCCATAGCTTTGCGAATGATTTATACTTTATCTGGATCTCTTAATGTTAAAATGTTTGTGTTCGTAAAGTTCAGTGGAGCGGTTGCTTAAAACATCAAGTTAAAGTTTACGATGTTGTGTAACACTAATTATTATTTTATTGGCTCTTTTAAAGATACTCGTGTCATAATAAGTCTTTAAATCACTATTCGTTTGTAAATATCTTTAATTTCCTGTATGAAAAACATGGGCTTACAAATCCTACAATGTATTTGCTAGTATATTGTATTTATGTGCTAGATCTTATGCTGGCTGCTTTTTATACGACTAGGTCACTTAGTTTGAGCGTTCAATTTTCATATTGGCTTGGATAGTCATTTGGCACGACCCCACGACTCTGTTCTAACGAAAGGAATAGTAATCTTAGATTACTATAAAATCCGAATCGAGAATTTCTCTTTTTAAAATCTTTTAGAATACTTCAGTAAGTACTCATCGCTAAGAGGTTCTAATTCCATTCAATGCTTGTTATATTAACATATCGTTTTACTTTATCAAGTTAACGCGCAGGCGTGTTGTGTACATCTATTCGTCTAGCCATTGTGTCTATGAAGATGGTATCATTATAATAATTATCTATTAAGTTGTTTGCGGGAATTCCAACGTTGTGAACAATTAACAATCGTACCTAATTCTTTAATACCTTGATCTTGCTCTACCTGTTTAGATTAATTGTAACAGTTACGTAAGCAATTGTTAAGTATAAAGGGTGTTTAAGTGACGTGCATTTTTCGTAGCTAACCGCCGCACTTACAGACGTCAAATGAATCCTTTGGTATGATTAGCGAGTGATCTTTCAAATGTAATGTATGAAAAATTACGCCAATTAGTTAATTGTCATTTAATTAACGTCTCTGATTACGGTGGTTATGTAGAAGTGTGACTATGATTGTTGCTTTTCTAGAATTATATAGAACTTCTACAATAAGACTACTACTACTTAGGTTGTAAGGTACAGAACATGCTAAGAGCCTAACGTTTTCTTAGAATCTTAGTAGCTAATCATCAATAGATATGGTATTTGAGGGCAGACAATAGTAACGTAGATCAATATAAAAATAGTCCGTAAAATTTTAACTACATACTTATTAACAAACGCATTCTCGGTATTTAGATGGGTTGATTTGTTGGTCATGCTAAGAATATTATATTGAAACGTCTACAATAATAACTGACATATCAGTGAGAATTTTCGCATTTATTAATTCACAAAGTACTAATTAAAGTGCGTAGCGTCTTGTTTTCCCGACTGTACCTCCTGTGTTTTAATGCGGTGTTGGTAGTAAGAGGTAAGTTCGAGTAGGTTGGTGACCAAACCTAGTGTCGGAGTTTTTAGACCGCTTAAAGGCCTCCGTCTTGGTGTATCGATGAAACAACCGGAACTGACAATCGTAAGGTACTCTCGAAGGTAACACTGCGTTAAGGGTGCGCCCGTCGCGTGCACCCGCGGCGTGCGCACGCCTCACTTTTCACTTTTGTATGGCACGGTTCACTTTTGTATGGAACCGCGGCGTGCGCACGCTTAACGCAGTGACGGCCCTAAGTCGAATAGTGATAAAAATTCTGAAACCAACACCGCATTAAAAAGCACATATAAATCATCGCTCAATCGAATACTGCGACAGTTTGCGTCCTAGAATCGATTCACATTCAGATTAGTTAATTCAGATGCGAACCGATGCGAATTCTCGGTAGGTTTATATTAATGATAGTTAATATTGAATTCACCTAACGTAGTGCACGCAACACGACGCACTGACTCACGTTAGTTTACTTAAACTATGAAAAATATTCTTAAGGGTGAACGAACGTCATTTGTTTTTAACATATTTAGCCGCTAAATAAACTTAAGAATGGTTGTGCAATTGCGTGTTATACTACTACTGCGTATTTAAAACTACAAACTTTTTGGTAAACGACAAAAATAGGACTACTTTACAAGAATACCTTAACGCTTATGACCCTTTTATAGATCGAAATAATTTTTGATGAGAGAATTGATTGTTATGGTTTTACTTCAAGAAAGAGCAAATGTCATGTCATACGAAGAGGTAAAGAGGATGGCAGAAGATAAAGAAAAGTGGAAAGAACTCGACCGACAAGAGCTGAGCTTTTATGTTTAAGAAGAAGTTTTAAATTATAGCTAATCTCTTATAGATGGAGTTCTTCCTATTAATTTCTTTACCCTGGTTCCTTTTTCTCTACAGTTATTGAAATATTCCCTGAATACGGATCTGTTTGCTACTTCAGAGGGACGTTGGCAGAATATCGATCAGACATTGCACCGTCAAGAGGAAAAACGATGAACTAAGTCAGGTTATTCACACTAATGTTGAGCTTTCGATTTCGTGAATGGTTTAAACACTAACATCGTACGACCAGATGGGAATAAATACTTGTTAAAAGCCTTTTATGTATTGGATTAATATATGTTTTGCAATTTAAAACATACACACATATTTTGCAGGTAAAAGTAATTCCTTAGTAAAAGCCATTTTTGATTACAAAAAGCGTATTAAGAAACCTCCTCTTTTTTTAAGTCGATAAAAAATCATAAAATACTGTTTTAATGTACGATGTCTTTTGAGTTTTGACTGCAACACACACACACATAAGTTTTGCATACTTATCTCATTGTACTGAAATCTTCAGCCTTAGCCTTGGCACGTCAGTTGCAATTAACGTCATTTAATTCTCAAAGTAAGACAAACTATAGGTAGGTACTACTGACGTTAAAAATGCAATTCTTAACTGGTGAAGTAATTATATAAATTGATATGCGAAAAAGAGCAAATTCTTTTGTAAATGTCCTGTTGTTATTAATAAGGTACTGGGTTGGACATACCTTTCAGATTTTCCGTAAACGTAAGTGTTTAACTACCTACAGCTATATCCGTTTTAATGAATAAGTAATTGTTAAACTGTAGTCAGAATCAATGATATTGATATCGTTACGTTTTCGAAATTTTGACAAAATTTACCCAAATGTAACCAAAGGCTTTGGTCAGTGGCGTAACTATACCGTTCGAGGCCCGTGGCAAATTCATCGGATGGGCCCTCCCCCCAATATAAAAAAAATGAACCAACAATAATAATATTTTTTTATTTTATAATACTTATTTATACACTTTTACTTGTAAGAGTACAATAATAAATCACTTCGTTAAGTAGGTACATACAAACTTTATAATTATACTTAGGTACTTGATTTTCTAATAATTCACTTTAAAATAAAAATACCTAATTATAACCCTGGGTGTTTCAAAAGTAATGTGAATAGGCATCTTCTGGGTAAGCTCGCTCCATCGTAGACCACATCATAGCTTAGACATGATTGTGGTCAAGAGCAAGCCCATTTCAAATAAATAAAAAAAAAAAAAAGTACAGTCAGCATCTTATTAGCCGCGTACCCACCTAGCGCACAGATGGATCCATGATGGCTCAGCCTGCCTCGCGAGGCGGCCTCGTGAAAATTGAACAAAACTACTGAGGCTGGCTCGCGAGCCTGTGCGTTAGGTGGGTACGGTTATGTTTTGGCTCGCGCGCGAAGCTAGGAAAATAGCTGCAGCGTAATATACACGACTCAGCCTGCCTCGCGAGGCGGCCTCGTGAAAATTGAACAAAACTACCGAGGCTGGCTCGCGAGCCATGGCTCGCGAGCCACGGCTCGCGAGCCTGTGCGCTAGGTGGGTACGCGGCTATTGATATGGGCACATAGAGTAGTCAAAATGATTTGAACAACAAAAAAAGCAATTTGATCTATGCAGTCCGAATAATCATATTGTTAAAAGCACACAGTCGTTCAAAATATAAAATGTTAATTATTAAAATTCGTTCCTTCGGACTTTCTGTTCAGCAAAAGTGGTAATGATATCATCAAAGTTCAAATTTCGGGCCATAGAATTTTCGATGAATAGAATAGCTAAGTTGCTTAACATGTCTTGTCCCATAGAATTTCTCAAATAAGTTTTTATCAATTTGTTTTTATGTATTAGTCACTGAATTTAACTTATCAAATAACAAAACACTACGTAAATCTAACCACCGACAGTATTAAAAATATTGAAATGAAAAGTCACAATGTCACCCGTAACTGACGCAGTCAAAATTTCGCGACATTGACAACTTCAACATGTTTTTTCTCTATAATTTCTCATGCCACAGAGTAATGTTTTGTATTCATTGTATAGACAATTTTACACAGATCATACTAGAATAGTACGAACAGAAAATTGACAAACATGTATGATAAATAATAAATGCTGGGAGTTGGGGTTCTCCTCTGACCGGGGGCCCCTTCCGGCTGGGGGCCCGTGGCATTTTGCCGACTTGCCACCCTGTAGTTACGCCACTGGCTTTGGTTCTCTTTTTCACAGGATAAGATAGAAGTAAAGATGAATATTTACGTCTATGCAAGTCATATTATAGCACATGCATGGCACATCTCTTTATAACCCCAGGGCCCAGTCTGTATATCTAGTGACTAGCAGTGCCCCGCGGTTTTACCCGCGTTGTGCCCGTTCCCGTAGGAAATCCGGGATAAAATGTAGCCTATAGCCTTCCTCGATAAATAGACTATCTAACAGTGAAAGAATTATTCAAATCGGTTCAGTAGTTTCTGAGATTAGCGCGTTTAAACAAACAAACAAACAAACAAACAAACAAAACAAACTCTTCAGCTTTATAATATTATTATAGTGTTTCTCCTCGGAGTCACGGGACAAGCCCGGTCTTTTTGAGAGGCATGCGAGGGGATACAGATCCAACTCGTAGAGGCCCTATTATTATTATTATATCTAGTGATATAGTAAAGCAGCTATTTTAAGTCTTACGTATGTGATCTTCATGCTATAAAAATAAATTAAACCGATACAATTTGATCTATATTTTAAGACGCGTACAGTATAGGTCTTTGAAAACAAAATTAGTTAGTCCATCTGAGCAAAGGCTTTTAAGGCTCTCATCTGGTTGAAAATATCAGTTGAAGATTCGGCGTAATCACCACACTTGCCTACCTTTAAAATAATCTTATATATAAAATTCTCGTGTCACAGTTTTCGTTGCCATACTCCTCCGAAACGGCTTGACCGATTCTCATGAAATTTTGTCAGCATATTGAGTAGGTCTGGGAATCGGCCAACATCTATTTTTCATCCCGAAATTCCAGCGGGAACGGGTACAACGCGAGTGAAACCGCGGGGCGCAGCTAGTGTCCATATAATTGTTGGAAAAGCCACAAACAACAAAGGTGAATGCGCCAGCTGCCAATTCGTTCCACAGTTGATAAAGTGACAAGTTTGGAACTAATAAATAGTTCGTGTTTGCCCACGCCCGTGACTCACATGTAAGTAGGTATCTCTGGTTTCCTGTGAGCCTACGCTCTCGCAATTCTTATTAGATATAACTATTGAAATGTAGAGCAGCTTACCGACTTGTATTATAGAGTATGACAATGGTATGAAAGCAAGGTTGTTATCAAATCGCACGTTGATCTGCGGCCTACTCGTTTGTCTTATTTTAATGTTGGAAAATATAATTTTGATAATTTATGAGCCTCGCACGTGTATGTATAAGTTTGTTACTGTGTAATTTTATTTAATAAATCTTCTGTAATAACTTGGGTCGTATACGAGTATCCTACTAATATTATAAATGCGAAAGTTTGTGAGGATGGATGTATGGATGTATGTTTGTTACTCTTTCACGCAAAAAATACCGAACGGATTTGGATGAAACTTTACAGTAATATAGGTTATCCTTCAGAATAACACATGCGATACATTTTATCCCGGAATTCCCACGGGAACGGGCACAACGCGGGTAACACCGCGGGGCGCTGCTAGTATTCTATATGTATAGGTACTTGCATATAAGTATAATAAAGCGGAAGATTATTTGTTTGTTTGTGGCTGAGCTGTTTTTATCTTTGGGATTACCATTCGATATTTTCGAAATTAAATTTGACAAATTCGCCCATTTTTCATAGCCACATTTAAGAGAAAGACTGTAGGTATAAAAAGTATTCATCTGTTATTTGAATTGGGAATGAGTTCAAATGCAAAGCGCTGTAGTAGTTACTATAAAATAACTTATCTAATTAAGATTAATGTATGTAAGTAGTGTTAACATTCTATTCTTAATTAAGACGTATACGAGTAGATAAATACCTATTCTGGCGTTTAATGTGGTTGATGCAGACACTAATTGACGCACCATGACCTATACAATCGTTTATGGTACACCGGAGTTGTTAGTCATCGAAATATTAATTGCAAAAATTATTTATTTACAAGTAAAATATATTTTTTAAATGGCGAATAAAATATTGTAAAACTAGCTTACACAAACTGTGCGGTTAACTGCACTGCGTCATGTCGGCTTGTAGGTACCTACTTCGCTTACCGTCGCTTACTTTGCTTGTTAGTAATTGTCAAATAGGTTTTATATTTTCGTTTTTTTAGTCAACTTACCTCTATGTCTATGTATATTTTTTACTGTAGGCAATCAGACAGTGCGTATTAGCTTTATATCTCTTTGTTAGGCGTCTATGCGATCTAAAATTAGATGATATTATATAACATTCCTACTCTGTGTAAAAATCCGTAAAAATCCTTACTATACTTTGGCAGACATTCGTTTTAGCTTTTACATTAATGAGGCATATAAAAGGGTTCCAATCTTCTCAAAGTTAATCTCGCGCATATCGAAGGACTTTCAAAGTTTTCATATAGACTATGCTTAAACTAAGTACCAATAAGTTAAGCAAGTTATTACAACGATGCGAACTATTTAACTTAGGGCGCTTTCAAACTATGCGTTTCGTGTCGGACCGCTGCGGTGCCGAAGCGGTGCGTTTGTCGTATTGTGTACGTACGATCGTGTGTTTTCATGCAAATCAAGCAGCTCGGCAACACTGCGGCATCGGTACCGCGAAATAATTTTATTACGCACTGATGCCGAGCTGCTCGATTTGTATGAAAACACACGATCGTACGTACACAATACGACAAACGCACCGCTTCGGCACCGCAGCGGTCCGACACGAAACGCATAATTTGAAAGCGCCCCTTGGCAACGTGACTACAGTTTGTCTTGCTCATAAACAAACAATGCGTGTTTGCTTAACCCAGCTTTGACTGTTTTCATTTTATTTGTTTAAATCATAGATTCTAGGAAAGCTACGCAAGAATGTAACTAATTTTATACTATAGGTAGAATAGGGATGTTGGTCTGTGTGTCAAAATGACCAGAAGTAATAATCCTTAATTTTGATGCTATGTAAACCAATGTAAGTAGGCAATTAGTACAAGTCATAATGGAGTTGCGTAGAATATAAAACTAGGTTAAAATATGTTTTTATACGACCCGGAGGTCCAAAACAGAGCAGAAATTATTGGAGTTCCGCACTGGGGCTGATTCATGGGACACATTTTAAGCTTAATAGTTATGCCAATTTGATATTTTGACCCCTAGACGTCTCGGCAGTGCACTCTCGCTGATTAGACATTATTACCAGCAGAAATTGATCATTTTGGTAATAACACACCTTGGCTCACACATATAAAATATTCACAAAATAACCTGGATATTATGCCTTGACATTTTGACACATTACCTGGATACTTTAATCATGTATAACTGTCATTAGTACTTACAGGTATTTGGTAGAAGGATCCGTTGTTGACTGTCCTGTAGGACGTTAAAGGAACTACTGGGACGCTTCCATTCCTCAGCAGGATTGGACCCTGGAGGGGCGTCACTGCTGGGCCTGTATCTGAAATAAAACGGTGATGTTACTCATATATTTAAAAAAGAAGGAAAACATCCATAATACCCTATTTTGACTACAGCAACGTGCAACTCGGTCACTACTTGGATGGGCCGACTGTGGCATTTCTATCTGAGCGCTACCGTGCTTCAGAGGGTTTAGCAGTCGGTCCCGGTGGTTTCAATCGCTAGAACATGTCGGAGGCCTTTGGGCGGTCTAAAAACTCTGACACCAGGATTGGCCACTAACCTACTCGAATTTACTTATAGACCTAGAGCCCGTGAACCCCAGACCTTCGTCATTTTATAAAAGCTGAAAGTTTGTCAGCGCATGCTCCCAACACAGGTAAGAACGATGGACAATTATGAAGTTTGGGTTACAGTGGCTTTGGCAGGTAAACGGTACTAAAGATCAATGGTCGAAAACACCAAGTTGGCCATCGATTTCGATATCACCGTCAAAGGGTGACTTGTACAACTTGTCAAGAGCATTCAAATGACATAGGTCATGTCACTGTTGAGCATTAGGATCAGCGTCGATACTTCGGTATAGCATAGCCCAACTCCAATCTTCAATGGTCGAAAACACCAAGTTGGCCGTCGATTTCGATGTCACCGTCAAAGGGTGACTTGTACAACTTGTCAAGAGCTTTCAAATGACATAGGTCATGTCACTGTTGAGCATTAGGATCAGCGTCCATAGCATAGGTCAACTCCAATCTTCAATGGTCGAAAACACCAAGTTGGCCGTCGATTTCGATATCACCGTAAAAGGGTGACTTGTACAACTTGTCAAGAGCTTTCAAATGACATAGGTCATGTCACTGTTGAGCATTAGGATCAGCGTCCATAGCATAGGTCAATTCCAATCTTCAATGGTCGAAAACACCAAGTTGGCCATCGATTTCGATATCACCGTCAAAGGGTGACTTGTACAACTCTTATGACATATGTCATGTCACACAAATCACACTTTATTATTTGATGAACTTGATCGGTATTTTACACACCTTTAGTACCGTTTACCTGCCAAAGCCACTGTAACCCAAACTTCATAATAGTCCATCGTTCTTACCTGTGTTGGGGAGCATGCGCTGACAAACTTTCAGCTTTTATAAAATAACGAAGGTCTGGGGTTCACGGGCTCTTAGTCCATTACTACTGCAAAATCAGTTCGTTTTCCGAACTTGATCTGGTATGATGCGTCCTCATATGACTGACTAGCAGCGCCCCGCGGTATTACCCGCGTTGTTCCCGTTCCCGTGGGAATTTCGGAATGAAAAGTAGCCTTTAACCTTCCCGTTGAATGTGGCTTTCTATTACAAAAAGAATTATTCAAATCGGTTCAGTAGTTTCTGAGATTAGCGCGTTTAAACAAACAAACAAACAAACAAAACAAACTCTTCAGCTTTATAATATTAGTATAGATGTACCGTAACGTATTCCTGTGCTTAAGTGCAAGCGCAATGGTACATTTGGTAAGTCAATTTGTGGAGTTACATGTGGTCATATTTTCCCCTTTTTACCGTTTGATATAGAGACAAGTATGTAGAGCAATCCTCCTCAGCTATTCAATAGATAAAGCAAACATTTAAATATTCATGCTTGATTGTTTCTTATTTCCAAAATACCTAGTCTAGTTTTATTTCTCAATGCAAGTAACATTACTCATCAACAACTGAATATTATATATTTTGAATATTGAGTTAAAATACGTGACTCAAAATACGTATAACCGTGACAGAAGCAAGGCCGCAACACTATACTTTCCCGACTATAGTGTCTGCTATGCAACCATTAGTTTTGTTTCTGAGACAAAAGTTTCATCACTCGAGATGCGTCACGGTTCAAATGTTATGAAACTAAAGTTAGTGTATTAATAATGTGCGATGCGAATTTGTATGGATTTGTAGGATATTTGTTGCTCTTCTTCACGAGGTTTTCTTCAGTAGACAAAGTGATTCGAGAGAAAGATTTTAAACCGTATCAAATCGGAAATTCTATTGAAAATCTACGCTATTTTAATCAACCGAAGCGCAGGTGGGTCGCTAAATTATTGTGAAATGGATAGACTTAATTAAGTTCGTTTCAGTAATCGAAGGGCCAATACTGCAGTTTTAAGACTGCGTACAGCCCTCCGGTTTGATACAACGATTGAAATTACCAGGAAAAAAGGAAAAATAAATTTAAAACATTCCAAGCATGGTAGCGTTCAGATGCTGCAACTATGGTCTTCCATCCAAGCAGTGAAGTATCTGAGCTGCATGTTGTTTAACAAACGCGAAGAGTAAACATCAAAACAAGTAAAAAGTACAAAAGCATTGAAAGAGAACGAGTACCAACATTCTATGGTTAACTAGTAAAGTAAAGTCTTAGCTTGTAATATCCCATTGCTGGGCAAAAGTCTCTCATCTCACCGAAGACATCAGTACGGCGAGGATAATGCTAAATCACCACGCTTGTTTACTGGTATGAAAGAAAATGCTGAACTACATTATAATAGGGAACGACTGGCGAGTCTTGCATTAGTTTTTGCGTAAATAATAGCTTTTGAAGAAATTCTGCTTACTATGCATCCCCATTAAATATTTGCCAAAGTAATATGTTTTCGCGCTTAAACTACTGAAACGATTGGGTTGAATTTTGTTCCGGACCATGTCCTGTAAAGGGTATCATTTGTCCCGAAATTAGACACAGGAATGGGGGAGAAAGCACAGGAAACAACTACTATTTTTATTTTAGAAATAAACGTAAACTCCATTACCATAGTAGTTAGGTACTTGTCGAAGTAGCTTTAGTAGGTCATAATAGCTATGAGTTAATATTCACAAATTAACTAACCAATTAAGACTAACCATAAAAACAATTTAACCTTAATTGAATCAAGATATTTGGTGCAAAAGTCATCTCCATATTATTTAACGATCCAATCGATGCATTAATATTGAGATTAACAAAAATTAAAAGAAATAAAAAACACAGTAACCTCGCTTCCGATCTCAATGTCGGCTGCATATTTATGTGGAAAACCAATTATATCATCAAACTAACAGCATCCCACGGTTTTATCTGTGCTATACTTGTTCCCGTGAAAATTTCAGGATGAAAAGTAACGTATAAGCTTTCTCCTGAAACAGGCTATCGTAATACAAAAAGAAGTTTTCAAATCCGATTGCTAGTTCTATAGATAAAGGCGATCAAACAAACAAACTCTTTAAAAAATATATGAATATCCATATCTGAATGTAATTACTAACATTTTGGACATCTGTTTTATTGCCACGTGTTAAAACGATTTGAGTTAATTGTATTAGCAGATGCTATTTAATATGGGGTCATACTCACTCAAGCCAATTAGCGAAATATATGCCTTAATTTGTTATGTATTTTAATTATGGCGATCTTAAATGGTCATTGGTTATAAATATTCAAGATAAGAGAATAGTAATAATAACTTAAGCATTTCTGTACTTACTACAATCACACATTTCTAAACTTCACTAAACCACTAAATAACACAGGAATTGGAACATAATTAAAAACGGAATCAGTTTTCTAATTAGAACACCATGTCTATAATACTGGCAATGTAAGAACCAGTGACAATAAAATAAAAAATAATAAAATGGAACGTTAGTTTAAAAGTTGAAAATTGAACATTGAATTTCGTCCGCGTAAGAAGATCTCATCTCGCCCCTCTCAGAATATTGCGATATCTTTGCAACATAACCTGTACATTACATAAACAGTGTCAACGACAGACGCCCGTCAAACTGTGTGTTAACTAGATGTGTTAACTAATTTTAGTATGGATACGTACAGGTGTAGTTTTGAAGTTATGCCATAGTAAAGTACCTACGAGTATATGTAAACTGTTCAAAATGTCCTGTCTTAAGAACTCTAGGGCATAAAAGAATGCAGTATGGAAACTCTGTGTCTCAAAGAATGAGGGTTTTCTTAAATGTCCAAAAATCTGTCAAAAGTGTCATTTTCATGAAAACCCTCATTCATGACACTAATGTTGTTGTACTCACTCAAATGTCGATTTCTGTCATATTTATTTTTTAACAAGACAATGAAAATCAAATTGCCACTAAAACAATTCGAGAATATTCTTTCAAATTGTAAAAGAAATATATTAACTCTGACACTGACATAATATGTTACCAAACGTCATCTTTAAATATACATAAATTGCATAGAACAGTTAATTCATTATCAAGTTTTAAAACAACACTAATTGTATATCACATTTACGAAACGGGTTTGGAAACAATGGTCAAATGTCTAATTAATATAAATTCATGACATTAAGTTATAAGACAATTTGAACTTTGCAAATGCCATTGCTCCTGACGACTGCCTGATTGCCTGATGCTCTATGGTTTATTTATTGCCTTAAATGCCGAGGATTTTAGGTTAATTTTGCTTTACTTTACTTGGAGATTCTCCTTTTAGAACTCTTAATAATTATAATTATATTGTCCTTCTCACTGTATTGATGTCTTCAGTGAAATGAGAAGCCTTTGCCCAGCAGTGGGACATTACAGACTGATACTTTACTTTTTACTTTTGTAGCATTTCGGGCACTACTTAAGTTAAGTTACATCTATGCACTTTGACTTAAAATCCTCCTCACTGTACTATGATATCTTCAGTGAGTTGAGAGGTCTTTGCCCAGCTGTGATTCCGCGGTTATACTTACTTAATACAAAGATACATAACAAACAAGTATGTATGTTGTAAAAAACAACCTGTCGGAAGTGCGTTCCGGTCATGTCGAACAACTCGGTTGATTTATGGGAACAACAGACTCGAACGCACGACTTAGTTTTGTACTCAACTTGTGTACAACAAATTAGTAATTTGTATCGGGTCGACGTTAACGGACTTCTTTGAGATTTATTGATAAGTAGCGATAGACAGGGACTTGCATGCGTTGTTCATTACTAAATAATGTACAAGTAGGTACAAGGGCCGTGCAAGTTATTTTTAGCCGAAACATTGCTTCACATCACTATCTACATTGTAAATTCTGCACGAATATTATAAAGAGGTAAAATTTGTAAGTTTTTTTGTTTGTTTGTATGTTCGAGCTAATCTCGGGAATTACCAGTCCGATTTGAGTAATTATTTTTGTAATAGATAGCCATATTCAACGGGAAGGTTATAGGCTCTTTTTCATCCTGGAATTCCCATGGGAAAGGGCACAATACGGGTAAAACCGCGGGGCATGGCTAGTCTATAATAATATGGTTAAGCTGAAGAGCAGATTATTTTTCTTATTGTTTGTTTAAACGCTAATATCAGAAACTATCAAATATATTTGATTTTGTTTTGTAATTGACAGCCACCTATAACCTTACCCCGCAGGCCTATAAATTAGCCGTTGAATCTGGCTATCTATTACATAACGAATTATTCAAATCGGATTGGCAGTTTCTGAGATAAACGCATTTAAAAAAACAAAAAAAAAACAGTTTGATTTTATTAATATAGATAGATACTATGTATTGTACCTGACGCAACATTGAAATGACCAAAAACTGAAGATGTAATGTTCAAGTTTAAATAATCGGACCACTTGTACACGCAACAGTGTATTCCGACCTTTACTTGATAGCTTGAGTTCGAAAGTGAAACCAAGGCCAACATAATACATATATAATCTGTATACTCTCTGCTCATTGATGTTATGTTACCTCTTCTCAACTTTCTGTTACATAGTTCATAGGTGATGTGGTTTTAATTGAAAAATTATGCTCTTCCTCTGTAGGTAATTAATTTATTTGAAAGTTTTAATTTAATTTCCATAATATAAGCTTGATGGTTAGTTTGGGTCTAACTAACCGTCTGAATTTGTCCTTAAATTACTTCGTTTTTTGGCCTAATTTTATGATGTTAAAAATTCATTGGTAACTGTATCTCTCGTATCTATTGTATTCATTGATATATAAAAAATAACTAACTTTTAAGCTTATGTAAACTTTGTTTAACGTTCTGTGGCCATTATATCTAAGAGAATTTTGTGTGTGAAAAAAATGAAAAAAATATATGTAAGTATACTAATGATAGTTATATCTACTATGTTACTCCTAGTATAACTATCATTGGTATAATTTTGACTAATATTTGTAAAACTGTTTTAATAAGTATTCGATTAACGAATAGGTTTCTATGTCTACGTACTCAAATAATTCGTGTTACCCAGATTTCGCACATATTAATAATCCATATCTATACTAAAAGGTAAAGTTTCTAACTTTGTTTATTTGTTTGTTAGGGCTAATCTGAGAAACAACCAATCATTTGAATAATTATTTTTGTAATGCAGAGCCACATTCAACGGGAAGGTTAAGGGCTATTTTTCATACCAGAATTCCCATGGGAATGGGCACAACGCGAGTAAAACCGCGGGCCGCTGCTAGTCTTTACTAATATTATAGAGGTCAAATTTGTAATTTTGTATGTTTATGTTCTATATGTTTGTATGTTCGAACTAATCTCGGGAATTATCAGTCCGATTTGAATAATTATTTTTGTTATGCAGAGCCATTTTCAACGGGAAGGTTAAAGGCTATTTTTCATCCCGAAATTCTCATGGGAATGGGCACAACGCGGTTAAAACCGCGGGGCGCTGCTAGTTATTCATAATCAGCCTCCACTTCTGCTGATCAGTAATATTTCATCATGGGCCAACCTCGCCAACAATGCTTGCAGTATTGTTCACATTACCTCATGCACTTCGCTTGCTCAAAAGGTACCTTGACAATGAATAAAATTGACATTGTAAAAAAAACAGCGCATCATAAAGACAGATTACGATCTTTATTTGATCACGTTTTTATACGAAAATGGGCGATATCGTGCTTTTGTTTAAGGTTTGTAAGACGTAGGTTCTATGCGAGTTTTCTAGGCCACAGACAATATTCACGTTAATGTATCAACGTGTACGGTGGACTGGCCATTGTTAGTGTGGCATTGGCGACCGGTCACCACTAAAGCGATCGAAGGCCTCTTAACTCTACGATAAGTCAAAGGCTGTAGCGGATCAGGTGGATAAGCTTGGATGAATACTACAACTCGTACAATTCGTAAAGATTATGACTAATCACTATGTTTAGTCGTAACTGGTAAAACATTGCTGTAATTCTATTTTCTGTCTTATAAAGTTTGCGAGTGTATAGTTAATTTTTTTGTTATCTACACTAATATTATAAAGCTGCAGAGTTTGTTTGTTTGTTTGAACGTTTTCATCCTGAAATTCCCACGGGAACGGGAATAACTCGGGTAAAACGGGGCGCTGCTAGTTTGCTTATTAGATGGCTTGAAAGATTTGAAAAGGTTGTAAGGACTTTCAATCCCTTAAATTCCAACACAAGCGTTCACTTTCGAATAAAACTGTCGCTACCTATTCTAATCAATTGATCATAATACAACAATTAGAAAGTAGATTAGTGACAACTTATTACAACAATGACTAAGTTCAAATCACTGGCGAACAATGACTCAGCAATGTCTGTCGAACGCCAAATTTTCGTGAATTTAACCAAAAGGTAACGAATGTCTGGTATCGACCGATAGTGCAAGTAATTGAAGTGATCGTGGTACCTGTCTCGTGGATAGACCGACAACTGGCTTGGATAAGATCAATCCACTTCAGTGTACCGCCGACATAATCAACACCAGCAGGATTTAATTAATCTTGACCACCTTGGACTCTACTAATCAGATATTTGTTTTTATGATTGTAGAAATGTTTAGTTCTAGTACGATACTGTTTTTTGTCCTAAGAACAATAGGTGCCTACGTTTTAATCCGTTGTTCTGCGTGGTCGACGAACGCGGTAATGCGACGTGAAGTGTAAAATCAAATAGTCAGTCTCTGTTTTTGTATGGTGTCTGATGTTGACGCCGATCAGTTACTTTACTCTTTCATCACTCACGCAATATACCGGATAAGTGTAAATATGTATAATGAAAACTCGCTTACCATGCCCAGAATCATCGTCATAGTACTCTTCAGGATCGTCGTAGTCTAAAACAGCATGTAACTGTGTTTTGCCTCCAGAACCTCCCGTTTCCACCTTCGTGAACCCTCGGGGTCTGTCTGGTGGCGTCTGCGGAACTGTATTTGTTGGTGGGGGCTCAGTTCTCGGTGGGACAGGCGCGGTGGGTCTCACGAAGTTAAAGTTGTTAACGGGGTGGACTTTATTAAAAGGGCGACTAGAAGGACTCTGCGTAGTGGGTGGAGCATACGGCGTATCCGTATACCCAGGGTTGTATCCTGCGTTCTGCGGGTTCTGATTCACTCGTCTTTGTTCATAATCATAGTCTCCTGTGGGATCATGGATGTACTGTCCAGTGTTGTCGAAATGTGAGTTGACTTCGTGTACTCGTTGGTTTTCTACTTGAATGTCTAGCCGAGTGTTTTGTTGGTAGAGTTGCGTGTGAAGATAAGGGTTGTGTGGGATGTTGGTTTGTGGGTAGCGGGCGTATTGGTTGAGTGGAGGCAGGTAGGCGGTGCCGGCGCGCTTCCGGAGCTTTGGCCGGCGCGTTGTCGGAGGAGTGAAAGGCTCATTGCTGTGCTGTTCTGAATCAGGCTGCTGGTCTTCAGGAGAGTACAGCAAGTCGTCAAGGTTAACCCTCAGCGGGGCCGAAGTAGTCGCAGCGATCGCCGGCGTCGCCCCGCCGACCGTCGCCAATGTAAAGTTTGCCAACGCCATTGCCTATTCACTCGACATTGGTTCCAAATGTCAAATCACTAAGTCAATATCACGAAATTATGTTACAGACGCGGTTGCATAATGGTGGATAGCCTCGATACACTAACGTCTTCTCATTATAAGATTAAGGAACACAACACTGCACGGTACATCGTAACTTGTTAATTCACTCTCATGGTGGCCCTTGTATCTGAAACAAAGAAAGCAGGTTTATGATAAACATCCACACTCGTATTTGCTTATCGAAAGTGCCGAATAAATACTCGTATCTAGACATTTGAAGGCGATTTAAGACTTAAAGTAGTGAAGGTGTGGCTTTATTGGTGAGACGGTAGCTTCATAAAGTGCTTGACAATAAACTGTAAATTAAATACGATCAAATGTCGAAATTGAGCCAGATACATTGTTCAGAGTAAGTTTATGGTCGGGTTTCCCCTCGTTTCGTGATATCCTTGCCACTTAACATATGGAAACAATTTGAAAGGAGAATCGTGATCTTTCAGATGGTTTCGGTCATAGAATAGGGAAAACCTAATGGTTAATGTGAACTTTATTTTTTTGATTAATTTTTAGTTTAAATGAATGATTGTAATAACTCTGATTATTCATCATCCTTTTGTAATCATGAATAATCAGATTAATATTTTCATTTAACTAAATCTTAATTTATATAATTTTATTTAGCTTTTATAGATGCTTTATTTAACACGTTCATAATCTATATACAGGGTGTTTTTTTGGATCGGTCAGTTTGGGCAAGTCTGAAACTATAAGAGATTAAGCAAGCCTTTTCCCTTTTCTTATCAAGCCACCCTGTATACAAGTATAAAAGAAAATCGTGTTAGTTACACCATGTATAACTTAAGAACGGCTGAACCGTTTTTTTATTTTTGTTTTATTTGATTTATCTTTGTCTGGAGTAGGACAATAAGTAATAAAGTCCCGAAATTCCCATGAAAAGGGATACGTTGCGGTTGAATCCGCAGGGCGCAATTAGTACTGTTTACTCAGTAAGTTGAATCGTAATCGTATAAACCTTATACGAAAGGTTAAATCTCAACTTAATTATAAATAAAACCGTAAAATTCTAATTAAACTCCATTTTAGATATTATTATCGCCAATGATTATTCATAAACTACGGTTATAAAGCTCTGAATTTAACACTTGTGCTAAATTTTAAGATATTTGACTGCGTTGAACTAATATAATTTTGTTATTTGTCCCTTCACTTTACAAAGTTCCAAGAAACAAGACCGTGCATAAATAGAACGATTTGTTAGTGGATAGGTTTCGAATATTGAGACAGGACAAAGAAATGTTGGCATTAAGGATAAATTATTGTCTTGTGACTTTTTGATAGTACCCGTAGTAGGAGATTGCGTCAAATTATTCTTACAGCATCTTCAGTGAGCGGAGAGTCCTCTAGCAAGCAATAATTTACAGTTTAGCTAGCTAGCTAGCTAGTTTTATAGTAATACTAGCAGCGCCCCGCGTTTTTACCCGCGTTGTGCCCGTTATCGTGGGATTTTCGGAATTTTTTATACATGTAAACTTTCCTCTTGAATCACTTTATCTATTTAAAAAACCGCATCAAAATCCGTTGCGTAGTTTTAAAGATCTAAGCATACATAAGGACAGACAGACAGACAACAGAAAACGACTTTGTTTTATACTATGTAGTAATACCACAAAGTTAATTAGACTCAATCTTAGCTGTTTACACGAAAGAAGTCGCAGGTTCAGCTAGTATGAAGATATAATAGACGCCTAGACATCATCGCCAACAACTATGTCTGCACATATTGTTGACTCTGGGCGGGAATCGAGCCCGCAACCCCCGACACAGTTCTCACATGCCACTGTGCCAACTCATTTTTATGATTGTTAGTTAGCTGACAGGGTTAGCCACTGACCTACACGAGCTTAGTTAAATGACAATAAAACTGGAGAACTTATTATCCAGAATAGGTCTTAGTATTTAGACCTTCTAAAACCTAAGGCCGGTTTCCAGATAAAATCTTGTAAGTATATTTTGCATTATATTTAACATTCTAATATACATACATTTTATTATGGCAATGTAGGTGTATTATATATTACCTGATAATTGTAACCGATACCTGGATCTCTGAGTAATTGCTCATTAGTAAAACCAACAGCAATTAGTATTTGATTTCATTCAACAAATCTGACATTTTGATCAATAAATATGTTATTGGTATGAGGAATGTTATTCGATCGATTTTCTTATATTTGATTTATGTATATTCGTATAAAAGTAAATGTATATTCGAGTTTATTTTATAAAATATTTTAATGAATATTTTCAAAACGGGTTGGTTCAGTTTTGGGTACTTTTGACTAATACGCGTTGATGTCTTTTCTTGGTGAACTTGTAATATTTAAAAAAATAAGAGAAATTTAAATTTTGAATCAAAAAAGTATTTCCAAATCTATAGTATTCGATGTAGAATAATTATTTTTACTGTTAGTTTGCAGAAAAAGTTGACAGACAAGACTATGTTTAACGAATTATGTAGTTAGGTACATCTACTAACAATAAAGCCATAATCTGTTTGATTTTTGTTTTGTGAACTCTTAGGCGACGATTACACGTAAAGTATTTACTGTGATCCATCAGTAAATAGTGACGTATCGTGGTATTTACTGAACGTGTAACCTAATGTATTGATGGATGTCCGTATTTATTGATGGATTTCTAGATTTCTTGATTCTTTAATGATGATCCGTCGGATTATGATTAATACTTTTAGACGTGTAAACAGCAGGAGACCGGACACAATACTGACGTAATAAATACTGTACGTGTAGAATAATGATGTAGAATAATTATTTTTACTGTTAGTTTGCAGAAAAAGTTGACAGACAAGACTATGTTTAACGAATTATGTAGTTAGGTACATCTACTAACAATAAAGCCATAATCTGTTTGATTTTTGTTTTGTGAACTCTTAGGCGACGATTACACGTAAAGTATTTACTGTGATCCATCAGTAAATAGCGACGTATCGTGGTATTTACTGAACGTGTAACCTAATGTATTGATGGATGTCCGTATTTATTGATGGATTTCTAGATTTCTTGATTCTTTAATGATGATCCGTCGGATTATGATTAATACTTTTAGACGTGTAAACAGCAGGAGACCGGACACAATACTGACGTAATAAATACTGTACGTGTAGGCTGGTGTATTAATTCATCAGTAAATACTGAAATCCATCAATAAATACTGTATTTACGGATCACAGTAAATACTTTACGTATAATCGTCGCCTTAGAAACCACCAATCAGATTTGAATAAGCATTTTTGTAATGGATAACCACACGCAATGGGAAGATTATAGGCTATTATCATCCTGAAATTCGTACAAGAACGGGGACAACGCGGGCAAAACCGCGGGGCGTTGCTAGTTATTCTATATAGTACAGTCGTACTACTTTTGATTTAAATCACTAATAATACTGATGAGGCCGACTTGTCTTCGTGAGAAACGTTTGTTCTAGATACGATATGGGAATTGTAACAATATGGCAACGAATTGAGTTATATAACATATTTGGTTCTGTTTTTATAGTGTTGAACAATGTTCAGTTTACTTTTGTGCTTTCTTGTAATTCTAAAACACTTTCATTACTAGTGCTTTGAAAATATATTTTGTTTTAAGTAAATGTTTGGTGTTTTATGGAAGTTCACTCATAATTTAAAACGCCGTTCATTCATTGAAGAAATGAAGAGGTTGCTTCCAACCGCTCACAGAACGATCATTTTCGCTCGCTTAGATTTTTCATTAACTGTAATATAATTACAAATAATTGCTCGCCTTGAACTGTTTAAAACAATAAAGTGTAAAAGCAACCACCCTGGCACACCTTTTGTTTGTAATTTATCGGCAAATAATTGACTCCTACTATCAAGTTTCTGTGTCCAGACTCGTAATAAAACGTACTTTACATTATAAGGTACATTGGTTGTGAATTCGTTGGTTACTCGACCTCGGCGCGAGCTGACAATTCAACATGAATGGAATGCACTAGTGGCCGTGAATATAGAGCATTTTTGATCTCATAATACCTATCGATATAATTCTAGGTATTTCTTAGTCATTACAGAACAATGCAGCAATTTATGAACGCATTTTTAAGAAAACTTTCGCGGAACGCGGAAGAATTCATTTCATCGCTTGCAGATTTGTCTGTTTTGATGACGTAATGCTATGCAAAGTTAAATCTAGATATCAATCTATTGATTTAAAATAGTTGAGCTTGTTTCCGCAATTGTAGGTTAGTATTGAAGTAACACGATCAACTTTAAAACAACGTGAAGAGTATAAACTTGAAGACTCTCTAATATCTAATAGCCTATGTATTTTTACGAATCATAACATAACTTTACCAACCAAAGACAAATGCTTATGTAGAGGAAATAGGAATTGTCTTATCACTAAACTAGCAGAGCCCCGCGGTATTACCCGCGTTGTTCCCGTTCCCGTGGGAATTTCGGAATGAAAAGTAGCCTATAACCTTCCCGTTGAATGTGGCTATCCATTACAAAAAGAATTTTTCAAATCGGTTCAGTAGTTTCTGAGATTAGCGCGTTTAAACAAACAAACAAACAAAACAAACTCTTCAGCTTTATAATATTAGTATAGATTCTTACCCCATCATTTAGAATTTTTCTTCTGCAGAAAGAAATTGTCTTCGGTTGGAATATTACCATATTCGTTCACACTACACATTCGTGAGAAGATAAATATTATAGGTATATTAACTCATCGTAACAGTTTTTAAAATCACATTTATATCTCTTACACTGTATGAAAATAAACACAATATATTTGCAAAATTATTATGCCCAAACATTTATTGTTTTTACGACCGCATGTCACAGTTTTGTAGATTTACAACCGTATAAAATGTTCAATTAAACGAACATTGTCCAAGAATTCAATCGTATTTTAATTAAGTGAACTAGTGATATTGTCCTTTATACTGTACAAATTAAATAAAATAAAATAAATAAGATTTATTTATGAGATCTATTTTAATTTACGAAGACCATTAAATAATAAATATATTTGAGATCATAGAAAATATAATATGTGACTGAAGAAAAATAAAAATATCATGGAAGGTAAAGTCGAAGGAAAGTCAGGTAAGGGAAGGCCTGGAATCAATTATATGAGCTAGATTAAGGACAAAATGTTTGTCATTTCGTATGATGTGAAGGAGCTTGCATTGAATAGAAAAAGATAAAGAAGTCTGCGGACTCACTGACAAGAGCCTGGCTCTTTAAGTGATGATTTCAATTTTAGAGAATCATGGCCCTTGCTGGCATTTTTGAAGTACCTAAGTTTTGCAACAACATAATTTAAGTTCCATATTTTAAGTTTGTGTCGCAGGAATTTCCTTCAGATATCTTTGTCCTCTATGAAATCAGTAATATTTTTTGTAAATCACTGATTTTATTAACAGTGTTTACGATTTTTATAACAAGGACACACCCATGTCCAAAAATATGACGTAACTTTACGAAAATATTCAAGGAGCAATCTTCAATAAAAATGATCTTAATTTCAATATTATTTAATAAATATCTAATATCTAGAGCAAATAATTTAAATAAATTTTGATGTGGGACGAGTCTTTACGAATATTGATGATGATTATTGATTTACTGTGTCTAGGTAATAATTTACTCTGAATTACGAAACATAATTATAACAGACAGTTTTGTATAGATTCGTACGATATTTATTGGTATTTAAATCGATGATATTAGTCAATCTAAAATGGCCTTTATTGATACTAGTTTGCTTTACGACTTTCGTACTTTAAAGATACATCTTATTACATAATTTTGTTACTAGGTAAACATGCTTAAGTAAAACACTTGGAGTATGAATGTAAAATTAAGTAACAGTCTATATAATATTACTGTGGAGAAAATGTCTCAAGAATTTTTCAGTTAGACGAGAGTTGATTAACTGGCTTGCAAGTAGGATGTCTATTAATATCAAAGTCGAGTCATATTTTTGAATATTATGTAGTTTACATACATATCTCTCTCTATTTGGCACCAAAAATATAAAATAATAGCTGCAAACGTTGTTTTGCCATATAAAAATTAAAGGGTGGACTACCTTTAATATTTAGTGGGATGAAAGTACATGTTGTCCGATTCTCAGACCTACCCGATATGCACACAAAATGTCATGAGAATCGGTCAAGTTTCGGTGGAGTTTAACTACAAACACCACGACACGATAATTTTATATACATATTAGATTTGCGTGCTTTTAGAAACGGACTGAAGTAAAATGCCTTATCTATTAAAAGGACGTAAAAAATAACATAAACCACCAAATATACTTTGCCGTACTTTTCAGACCCTAGAAACGTCTTCCCATCCAATCAGAGCCCGCGGCAAACGTTGCTTAACACCCACTATACATCACTGCATCAAGTTGCGCCATTAGCAGTAAAGGAATTATGTGAATCCATCTAATCACCGTAAGTATTATGACCTGATTCCATCAATCACACACTTTATTGCGTGAGCTATCGAACAAATCAATTTTGAATGGGTATAAATAAATATTCTTGATATTGAAGACGAGTTGCCTAATAAATATAATCCATATTAATTACCTACTTTGATGCCACTTTTAGGATCGTTTTATGTGTCAGTTGGAATTGAGGCATAGTCGTGAGTTTTGTATTGGACCTGTTACTTGTTTATTGAATGTTCAATGGAGTACTAATGAGTAGTACTTGTAGGTTTGTGGTTTTAATAGAAATGTATTACTGACTTTAGCGTGGTGATTACGCCTAATCCTCCTCACTGTACTGATATCTTCAGTGAAATGAGAGGCCTTTGCCCAGCAGTGGGACATTACAGGCTTATATTTTTTTATTGACTGACCCTACGGGAAGAGTTTACATGTTTTTTGAGTCAGCGAATTCTTAAGACGAAGTGCAGCGCTTTAGCTATGAATTGTCCTTTTCCGACACACGTATTTTTCCAAAGTGCAAAAGAGACAAACCACTTTATAACTATGTTTTAGTTATAGAGTGTTGATAATTAAGTTAGTGAAACACGTGCTTTAAACTCACTTAATGTTAACAAGGTTTTAAGAGAGGTCTTTGAATTTTAAATAGATACTCGTTTAATATGTCGATTTTCTGACGAAATGATGTGTCGCGGCCACTAAATTTAACTATTATGATCGCTTACCAGTATTTTAGGCATATTTTATGATGCACTTATTTTGCGGTTGATGTTTCGCTAACTGACGTCAAAGTTGATTGTGGTCGTCACATAAAATGTGACAGAAATGATATTAACCGCAGAGTAAATCCGGTTAACGAAGTAAATAGTAAGTATTTTACTTTATTTTTTATACAATGATTGTTCAAGTTTCACATCACTACATATTATAAAACAAAGTCCCCGGCCGCGTCTGTCTGTCTGTTCGCGATAAACTCAAATACTCCTGCACGGATTTGGACGCGGTTTTTTAAATAGATAGAGTGATTCAAGAGGAAGGTTTATGTGTTTAAAAATTCCCGAAATTCCTACGGCAACGCGCCCAACGCGGGTAAAACCGCGGGGCGGTGCTAGTTAGGTAGGTATATAAGAAATTATGTATGTTTGTAAATCCGTATCAGTTGTAATAAAACTGTTAACCAGTGCTCTTTTACCAACAAACCATAAAATATATACACTTTATAAACTTTTATTATTTTTGTAACTTAAGCTTTGCTATATAATACTTTTATTCTTCATATTATGCTTTTCCGTATACTATAAGTTTTTTCTTTGACATAATATATTGGAAGTAAAAGTACCTACTTGATGTTATTGATCTTTGACGCTTAGTGGGAGGTCGTCAATAGATTTGATTTTTTTGGAAAAACCAGTCAGGCTGGATGTAGGTTTAAAAAATCATAGCAATTCCCTCACTAGCGTTCACTTCATAGTTTGATCTTAATGTTATTGAGAACAGTCGAATGGCCAGTCTCTATAATCTTTATGTGCTGACTTCTCAGAAAGCTTAACAAGTTTTGACTATTCTCTATGTAAGCAAATGTCAAATTTTGACGTCTGAAAGGAATAAAAAAATAATTTTCTAGTTAATCTGTTGTCTGAAAAAGCCAATAGATATAGATTGGTGCCAAGTATAAACCCATAATGATATTTAGAGGGGCTCTATCATTATTCAATTGTCATTTTCGCATCTTCTCTATCACTAGACAAGTAAAAACTTTACATTAGGACTGTTGGCAACAAAAGTGCTAATTCACTCTCCAAAAAAATTTAAAAGATAGTGTTACAAGATTACGTTGAACACTTTATTGATATTAACAATTACGAGCAGGTATACCGTGTAAACGAAATATTTTTTCACTTAATGACAGTATCAACTGTGTGTCAACGGCTTGACAAGGCTACCCGGAAAACCTGCAGTACATAGCGATGTATATAGCATTATTCTCCTCATTTTATATACACACGTGTATATATAACTCGTTTTAATTGCCAACTTTCGATTTAAGGCCAGAGATATGGAAAAAAATCGCCCAATTTCCTGGTCACGGTAAAAAAACACATATGTCATGTGGCTTAATTATTTATGTATACTTAAACGTGTTTATGTCGTTACACAAATATTATATTGTGAATTTATTACTTTGTTAATTTATAAATGATTAGTTTTGGGAGATATACTTTCAATTAGTTTTAATAAGTTCTTTGACTAGTGTGTGTGCTTAGGAAATGAATTTTTTTTCGACATTCAACTACCTTAATCTTTTAGGCAATTACTGCATAATTTGTCAGCGTATAGCTAAAGAAAGTGTAAAAGCTAAGTTACCTTTTAAAATTATATTAATCGTAACTTTTGGAACTCTTCTCACATTCTGAATATAAAGATTTCTGAATATTTATTTTGGTTTATCCTTCGTGCACGCTTTGATATCACAACAGATTTAACCAAAAACGACTCCATATCTAAAGAAAACTAGCGTGTTAGTTACACATAAGTCAAGAACAGCTGGACCATTTTTCGTGATATTTTTTAGATTCGTCTCAGTTTCGATGATCAGAAAAAGTACTGAAATATTCCCACTAGAATTGTAATCTAAACCACAGGGAACAACTAGTCTCCTATAAAATAAAATCTATTTTTAATCTTCTAGTATTTTTCCAGTCCATCTATTCCATTTTGAGTAACATCCCCTTGACCTAGAATATTTATTTTATTGATTTGGATTTAGTAGATTAGTATTCTGCATAATTTGTGTAAAATATAATGAATAGTTAATATTATTTGGTGTTTTAAACAATTTGGTCTTTGATTAAATGCTTAAAATAATGTGGGCGTTATGTATGTCTTTACACACAACAAAACTCTAACAATTTTTTTTCCAAAAACAACAAGAATTCTAAAGAAAATGTTCTATGTTATTTATGTTTTAACAGATTGAGGAGGGGGTAATTCTGACTGAGACAAAAGTCATATCATAATTTGATATTCGAAGCATGTAACATAAGACTTCAACTTAAAACAAACTGGTGAAATTATTGTCTTGTATGAATTTAAAAAATGTTCCTTATAACTTTTTACTTTAAAAATGGTCCTTAAAATTAGTTAAAGTTTAATTAGTAAACAAAATTTTAACTTGAGAAGTTACCATATAAATACAATTTACGGTTTCGTTCCTGATATAAAAAATTCAAAACGATCCCAATCTGATAGTACGTAAGAAGTAATTAGTACTAATTACTACTAAAACGACCTATTTGCGATACTTTGAGTATACTCGTATTTAGTTCTTTGAACCAGCTCCACCATTCTGCGCTAGTGTCATTTCTAAATGACTTTTAATTGACGCAACGTTTTCGATGTTTTAAATTCGATCGTTACATAGTAACACCGTCAGCTAGTTCGATATAAGTACAGCAATGATATAGGTACATAAACATAAAATAACAATAATAGAATCAACCTTTAAACTTTAATGTACTTGCATCAAAGTATTGCCCGAAGACATTTACTTATACATCCTAAATGATAGTGATTTAGATAATATAATAGTATGTATTAGTATCCATGCAATTTGTTAAATGGATACATTAGTTTAATTCAATTCAACGTTGCCAGTACTAAATTTTACGCAATATTTAATAAACAAACTGAATTTAATAAACATCAAACAAATATTGACGTTCTAAAAACTAAATGAAGCAATGGAGTATTAAGTATTTTGTAATAAGTAATGAAAACATAAAATTGATGTCAGATATTTTTTCCGCGGCTGTATTCGAACATTTTGAATAGTAAAGCTGAGATGTAGATTTAGTAGCATTATGTCATTGGTTTAAGTTTGATCGGAGTGAAGAGACTCGTTTGCGTAAATATTGGCGACACACAACTCAAGGCTGTTCCAATTAAACTATAATAATAAATCTGTTAATAGCACTTCAAACACTAGACTCAGAGTGCTAACCGCGAAGAGACGCAGTATACTGAGGTCCGAAACCTTAAAAATTGTCATTAAGCTCAGCACAACCTTGGTCATTTCTGACATCAGAATGATATACTCTAGAGCAAACAATCATTGGCATAATAAAGTCAAATTCAACAATAATCAAACGATAAATCTTACCTTCAAGGTCCTTTGAAAACAACTGAAAAAACTTAAATGTCAGTCCACAAAACTGTCACGTAAAAAAATCGAAAATTTGACTTTCGAATCTTTTGGCGGGTTTTTTATTGGCGAAGGTTGACACACGTGCGTTGGCGCACGCGTACACGCGGGAACTGAGATCGAATGTGTTGTGGAATCGATGAATCGACCGGTTCCATTTACTCGAGACCTCAGCTGGTCTATTGTCGGTGGCCACTCGACTACACTGGTTAATAAACTTCCGATGATGTATGCGTGTTCCGGTTGGGTTTTATGGTGTTACACTTCATAAGAAGGATGTGGGGAACAGAGTAACGAGCGCAAACAGTTAATTACCTAGATATAATTATATATACATACGAAAGACATCAACGCGTACAATATTTTTTGTTTGTTTGAACGCGTTAGTCTTAAAAACGACCAATCCAATTGGAATAGCCACATTTCATGAAAAGGCTTTGGGTTATTTTTCGTCACAAAATTCCCAAGAGATCTAGCACAATGCGGGTAAAACCGCGGAGCGCTGCTAGTATCTCATAGAATAGTCAAATTAGAATGACTTATCCTTTCTTCTTCTACTTCTTCATCGAGTGGATGGCCAACCTGACCAATCCTGGTGTCCGAGTTATTGAGCCTCCAAAGGCCTAACTTATCCTTTAGATCACTACATATTATAAAACAGTCCCCGACCGCGTCTGAATCTCTGTCTATTCGCGATAAACTCAAATACTACTGTACGGATTTAGACGCTGTTTTTTTAAATAGATAGAGTGATTCAAGAGGAAGGTTTATATGTATAAAAATTCCCGATATTCCCACGGGAACGGGCACAGCGCGGGTAAAACCACGGGGCTGCTAATTCTATTTCGACGTTTAATAATGCTGTAATTGGTATACTTAATTAGGGTTGTAACATAATAAAGGTAAGTTGCCATGATATCCCAATTGCTTGTAACGAATACTTTTGTATAATGTTCTAAAAATGTTTTTCTCACAGAAAACTCGTTTTATAGTTCTATTGTTTTCTTATATAATTGTTTGAATCTTAAAGTCGATACTGATTTAGATTTTAAATAATAGTTTTACGACAGAGTAAGGACAACACTGATTTCATTGTTTTATGGTATATTTAACTATTAAAATGCAATTGGCCGTGAGCAAACTACCACTTTTACACCACCAATTAAATAAATGAGGAATAATTAACTATGTATTTAATATTACTACAATTTATTTGACATTTGTAGCACAATCTGAGATAAAAAACTTAAATCTAAATTACGAAAATAAATCAGACGAAAATGTTGTGTTATTCAACCGTCCTGTTGTTTTTTAAATTTAATTTCTAAGTACACACACACCCGAAAAGAAACGTCATTAAAACAAAAAAACATAAGACAGTCGGAAAAGCATAAAGTATATTCTCGTATGTATTTGCTTTTACTATATCGTTTCAACGTCAACTCATTCATAAATCTACTTACCAACCTATTCATACACAAGTACAACCATACCAACTAGACAACATAAAACAACCATAACAAGATTGATAACAACATAATTACTAAATCAAATTGGCTATCAATCCACATCCGTATAAGCAGTGTACTAACAACATTGTCATACTCGCGGAAAAACCAAGCTATGCAAAAAACATTGATCGAATACAGCATACTGCTTTACGTCAGTCCGTTAGCACCAAACAACCAAATACGTAGGTTTTCATATTAGATTATGTATTCTTTATAATGGGACTTGGAGTCGTACATACCACATAGATAATACTAGCAGAGCCCCGCGGCTTTGCCCGTGTTGAGCCCGTTCCCGTAGGAATTTTCGAAAATCCTTTCTTAGTGTGCATTACGTCACTTGAAGAAGCTTCCTGCTAAATTTCATGTTTCTAGGTGTAGCGGTTAAGGTTGTGCGTTGATTATCAGTCAATCAGTCAGTCAGTCAGGACTTTGAATTTTATATATATAGATGAACATTGTTAGCTCATTGCTATTGTTAAGCAACGTTTAGCTCGAGCCGTACTTGGATGAGTGGCCGATAGTGGCATTTCTGTCTGAGCGCTACCGTGCTTCGCTAATTAATATATTAATTTTTACCAATCTAGACAAACAGTTAAAATACTTAATAGTTTCAAAATAAACCTAAAATATTATAAAGTTATGTTATGTTTGAACTTTCCTAAACTATAGTAATGTTTCTCGAATGAAAATAATTTCTTCATGAAACCAATTTATACTGCGAGGAGGTCAATAGTCAATCTTGTTGGAGTTTATAGATTTCCTCTTAGTCGTTTCTGATATGCAAATTAGGAAAATAAAACAATAGGAAGCTCTATCTAATAGGTTAGCTCATTCCAGTGATAATCTAAAGGTGAAGGTGTCAAAAACGTCTAGAAGTTATCAAACTATTTGCATGACACAGAGATCACTAAATGTCAGCTTACAATTGAGATTTCACCTACAACTATGTATCATCTATACCTGTACTAATATTGTAAAGAGTAAAAGAAAAACTATTTTGTTTGATTGTATGTTTGGGCTCAAAAAATACCAATCCGATTTGGATAATTCTTTTTGTATATATAGCAACATTCAACGGAAAGGTTATGGTATATTTTTCATCCCGAAATTCCCACGGGAATGGGTACAATGCGGGTAAAACCGCGGAGCATCGCTAGTTGATAATAAAGAGACATGTTTGTAATTTCAAGGCTTTTTTGTTTGTGACGTTGTTTACTATCTATATAGTTTAATGAAATTGTTGAGTCACGTAAAACGTGTAATTTTTCAAGTATTTCGCCTATGGCTAAATAATTATAAGCTAATGAATGAAATTAATAGCCTGTTTAATTATCTGCTACTACCGCATTACAGAGGAAGTCGATAGAGTTAATTAGTTTTGGATTTTGTTATAACGAATTGTTAGTTTGTGTTGGATACTTACTTAACCTGAAATGATGCAAGCCTATTAGCCTGTAATTTCCCACTGTTGGGCAAATCCCTCTCATCCTACCAAAGAAATCAATACGATGAGGAGGGTAAGGCATGAATGGTAATCACCACGCATGCCTACTGCGGATTAATGATTAAAACCCATTAGAAAAGAAAGAAACGTGTTTTCGCTCGACCCGGGAATTGAACCAAGGTCCGATCTGACAGGCGAATACACAGACCACTAAACCACCGAGGCGTTTCGAAGCTTTAACCCCTCATATGCAGGAACGCAGATCCAAGCCAGACACAATTGATTTTCTATTGTGTCTGGAATCCCGGCAAACAAAAGGTTAAAACCGAAAGTGTCTGCATCAAGAATAACAAAGAATTTTGTTCCAACATTTAAAATATATGTTCATGAACTTTAGTTAGTATGTACAACAATATTGTACTAAATACCTATACTAAATCCAATCTAGTACGGAAGTCCATTATAAGATTAGCGCTAAAGCTCAATCAATAAGGTGACATATTTATAAAGTTTGACATGAGTCGGGTTTGAGATCACCAACCCGCATTAGGTAAGCGACCACGCTTGCCTAATGCGGGTTGGCGATGGTCACCAGATTACGCCTAATCCACCTCACTGTATTGATATCTTGAGTGAGATCTTCTTCATCGAGTGGAAGGTCAACCTGACCAATCCTGGTGTCAGATTTATTGAGCCGCCAAAGGACTCTGACATGGCTCATGTAACGACTACTATCCATAGAAAGTAACCGGGACCGACGGCTTAACGTGCCCTCCGAAGCACGGAATCATCTTACTTTTGAGTGAGATGAGAGGCCTTTTCCCAGCAGTGGGACATTACAAGCTAATACTTTACTTTACTTTTATTTATAAAGTTTGTATCAACATAAAATGAAAAATTACAATAAATTGTGACTTATTTTCAATTGTAGGATTGTAACTTTGATTCAAAGGGGCTGTGTTCAAAAATATATGCTAAAGCTCACAATTGCTTTCTACTTTGGACACATTACAGTAAATAGGGTTTGATTTATGTAATTTCAACCGACTTCAAAATAGGAGGAAAGTTGGTTCTCAAATCGTCAACCTTTTTTATTTATCATTTCTCAGCCATGTTTGTTAATATGTCAAGCAAATACTTCCAATTGACTTGATTGTAATAATCTTTTGTCCGAACGTAAGCTCGAACGCACGAGCCCGAGCGGTGCGTATCCGGATCTGATTATGTTAATTAATATTGGTTTATAATAAGAACTCAATAAAACTACGCGACAACAATATGTCATGGTTGTCGCTTAAATTGCTCGACTTTGTTAAGGCACAGCTGTTTCTTTGGGTATAAATTAGTAGGGTGCTTATATTACGTACTCGCTTACATCTATTTTTTTTAATAGATTTTCGAGGAGCATCGTAAACCTTATGCTTAATCAAAATTTTACTTCTTCATCAAGTGGATGGTCAACCTGACCAATCCTGGTGTCAGAGTTATTGAGCCGCCAAAGGCCTCTGACAAGGCTCATGTAACGACTACTATCCGTAGAAAGTAACCGAGACCGGAGTTTTTTGACTTGTAATGTATGAAACATAACGTCAATTAAGTAAGTGGTGATTTAATGGACGTTCTGAATCCGGCAGTAAGCCCATAATAAATATAATATTACTTAATTAATTACTGCATATAAGCGCCTTAAGAGACGGTAGCACCTAACAGGGCGGGGCAAAGCATTACATTCACTGCCTATCTGTTAAGGAATTCATTGTACCACGTTATGTACTCTAAGTAAATAACTATAGTAATTACAGTGCAGTAACTGTAACATTTTGAGGCTTATGCCTATTATAATTTACTTAGATAGCGATATGACATGACTTGGTTTAATATGGTTCTTGTACGTTTTTTAATTGGTATAAATGCTCGTAGAGATTTCTAAGCTGTATTATATCTTTCTACCAGCAGCGCCTCACGTTGTGCCCGTTCCCGTGGGAATTTCGGGATTTAAAATAGCCTATAATGTAGTTATCTGTAACAAAATTAATTATTCAAATGCACTACAAATAGTTTAACTTTATTTCAAGCAACTTAAAGGTATCCTATTCATTTCAATACCTAATTAATTAGCTACATAACAAAGCCTAATAAAGGAACGATTAAATTATATACTGACGTAGGTCAAGTTTAATTATGATCAATCCATACTAATCCATACTAATATTATAAATGCGAAAGTAACTCTGTCTGTCTGTCTGTCTGTTACGCTTTCACGCCAAAACTACTGAACCGATTTTGCTGAAATTTGGTATAGACATAGATATGACCTTGAGAAAGGACATAGGATACTTTTTATCCCGAATTTCCCTCCGGATAAGATACTGTTACGCTTTCACGCCAAAACTACTGAACCGATTTTGCTGAAATTTGGTATAGACATAGATATGACCTTGAAAAAGGACATAGGATACTTTTTATCCCGAATTTCCCTCCGGATAAGATACTGTTACGCTTTCACGCCAAAACTACTGAACCGATTTTGCTGAAATTTGGTATAGACATAGACCATCTAATATTATAAATGCGAAAGTAACTCTGTCTGTCTGTCTGTCTGTTACGCTTTCACGCCAAAACTACTGAACCGATTTTGCTGAAATTTGGTATAGACATAGATATGACCTTGAGAAAGGACATAGGATACTTTTTATCCCGAATTTCCCTCCGGATAAGATACTGTTACGCTTTCACGCCAAAACTACTGAACCGATTTTGCTGAAATTTGGTATAGACATAGATATGACCTTGAAAAAGGACATAGGATACTTTTTATCCCGAATTTCCCTCCGGATAAGATACTGTTACGCTTTCACGCCAAAACTACTGAACCGATTTTGCTGAAATTTGGTATAGACATAGATATGACCTTGAGAAAGGACATAGAATACTTTTTATCCCGAATTTCCCTCCGGATAAGATACTGTTACGCTTTCACGCCAAAACTACTGAACCGATTTTGCTGAAATTTGGTATAGACATAGATATGACCTTGAGAAAGGACATAGGATACTTTTTATCCCGAATTTCCCTCCGGATAAGATACTATTTTTCTATATTATGTTTACTATTTTTCACCTAAGCAATTGTTTGATGCTTCGCGCTCACTGGGACGGCACGGCTAGGGATTTTAAGGTTTGCTAATATAAAATCAAATGTATTCGTATATAAACAAATGCTATACCTACTTTAAAATAGCGCCACGGCATCGAAAAGGATTTATCAATCCCGCGGCGTCATTTGAATGCATAGCCATTTATGCTGTATTTCTATGAAGCTACGTTCGAATTTTCACAAGCAAAAATGATAAATCCCGAGACGTTCCGTCCCGGTGAGTGTGCAGCTTGAGTCATACTTTGGTAAGATCCTAAAGGTTAAAAATAAAACTACTGTCCAAAGTAACAATCTAATGCGGACGAAGTCGCGGGTAAAAGCTAGTAGGTAATATAGTTCGTAGCGGAAACATGCGCTCTACTATTGATGAGGAAGTAAAATTGTATCAATAACTCTTATAATTTATTCGTACAATGTTCGAACACTTGTCATTGTGGTGTAATTACGACGTATTACGAGAATATTGATTAGTTTTATTTTATTGTTTCGTGATTGTGTTTTGTTTTACGATGCGGATTAAGAAATGTCAATAGCCGCGTACCCACCTAGCGCACGGGCTCGCGAGCCATGGCTCGCGAGCCAGCCATCATAAGTCGTGTATATTCAGCTGCAGCTATTTTCCTAGCTTCGCGCGCGAGCCAAAACATAACCGTACCCACCTAACACACAGCGCTCGCCGAGGCACCTTTGAGCGCGTCAAGTTTACCGACAACAGATGGCTCGGGGCCGAGCCGTGCTCAGCCGAGCAAACGCGCGCCCGAGGCAGCCCGAGGCACGTCCACACCAACCGAGCATTTAGTGCACCTGCACCAGCTGTGCGCTAGGTGGGTACGGTTATGTTTTGGCTCGCGCGCGAAGCTAGGAAAATAGCTGCAGCTGAATATACACGACTTATGATGGCTCAGCCTGCCTCGCGAGGCGGCCTCGTGTAAATTGAACAAAACTACTGAGGCTGGCTCGCGAGCCATGGCTCGCGAGCCTGTGCGCTAGGTGGGTACGCGGCTATTGGGGCGTAGGGCCTTATATATGCTGTGTAACTTAAACACTGTTATACTGTGTTTTGTCTCTTTTGCTCTTCGGAAAATTGCGTATGTCAGAAAGTGACAAACCATTTGATAGCTAAACTGTTCTTAATATGGCCCGTATAGTGGAGGTTTTGTGTCCGTTGCAGGTCAAGTGGTAATAGTTTAGCATTCTATTTGACTGTCTACTATCAAAATTTCTCACAGGAATTTAGATTATAGTGCCTTTTTAAGTATTAGTTTGTGATTGTATTGATGGTATGTCTTAACCTATATCTATATTCAACTACATAATACGAGTTATAATTTATATAAAGCCGAAGTTTTTTTTTTAATGCGCTTATCTCAGACTAGTGTTTTCCCGAAATTCCCATTTCCATTTTCATCCCGGAATTGGGTAAAACCGTTCGGCACTGCTAGTTTTATTTCATCAGTTTTTTACAGCTATCATTATAATAAATGACTTTTGTCATTAAAACTTGATAAACATAACTTTTTAGTTAATTAGGTTGTTTGGTGGTTTTTGTGTCATTAATGCATTTTCTTCCATTAAGACTCAGAGCAGAATTGTCCCTTAAAAATTGTTTATAAGAACGCTTCAACCTCTAAGGGCCTTATTCATTTAACGCTTAATAACAGCACTTTAGCAATCATATGGTTTGTCCCTTTCCGACTTACGCTATTTGCCAAAGAGCGAAAGGGACAAAACACTTAAATACAGTGTTTAAGTTAAATATCGTTTTGAATAAGGCGGTTAAAATACTATTATTCCTAGAAGTTCCTATTTAATTCCGATTGCACTTTTAACGTAACAATCGTTTAATGAAACCGAACAGCTGTGCTCGAAATAAAAACCAGATTTAATGTCAAGTTCTATTCCTTTCAATAATCAATCAAGCGGTGATTAACCGGTAGCGCCTCGGGGTTTGAATATAATATTAATCAGACCAGTACTACATATGTATACACCCAGAAGGTAAATGGGAATGTGTTGAGACCGCACGCACACATACACGGCTTACAATGTGCTTAGTTTGGCTAAGCGATGTTAATTCATTGCGATTGTTAAGCAACCTGCAGCTCGGCCCTTACTTGGATGGGTGGCTGATAGTGACATTTCTATCTGAGCGCTACCGTGCGTCGGAGTTAAGTTGTCGGTCCCGGTTGTTTCAATCGTCAGATCATGTCGGAGGCCTTTAGGCGGTCTAAAAACTCCCACCAGGGTTGGCCGCTAACCGACTCGAAATGAATCAATATCGTCCTTTAGGGCCTAAAGGACGATATTCATTCATTTCGAGTCGGTTTCTGCCTAAAGTTTAGGCAGTCTACCCGACACACGGGTTGGCCATAAACCTACAAGAACTTACTTTTTCGTAGCAAATCTTCACTGGCATTACTTTGACACCTTTCGAAACTAGTGCACCGCGCATCTATGTGTGCGTGCGACTGTTTTAACCCGTATTTCGCAAAAAGCCTTCTGGGTGTATTCATTGTGTGTCTGTACTGATTTACTACGCCTATAATTATATACCTACTAACTATCAAATAGGTACCTGAATCAAAGAATGTGGTCGAAATCATGAGCTATAAATTTGTCGCACAGTTTAATGTCCGGTAAATTATTTAAATTACCAATTTAAGTATTGATAGTTTAATTATTCGATAAAAATGTATATTAACTGCTTCTGACATACCTTTTACCTTTTTATAACGACCTTTGGATGTCTGTTTTAACTTTTAATTTTAAGACAGCCTCTCATTTTAAACAGCAGACAAGCCTTATAATGAAAGCGACTCAAGTGCAACAAGGCAGATACACTTCGTTTTTATTTTTTATTTTTATCTGACGTTTCCGCCCCTTTACAGAAACCGTAAAATATTTCACCAATCAACACACAGCAGTGTAATTTTGCTTTGTCTAAGTTCAGATCAGACAAAATATTGATGTGCTATTTATCAAAAACAATAAATATTGATGTGATCAAGGAAGTGCTCTTTACTCATAAAGTTTTTTTTCTGTATCGGTTGAATATGCTTTTCTCTGGAATCATCTGGAATTCAAAAAACCTTTTTGTGTTCGATAGATTTTTCAGGTTATATTATGCTTCTTTTCATCCAGGAATTTCTTCGGGAACTGGTACAGGATAAGCAGAAACGTGGGACGTACTTAATTATACTAATTAGAAGGATATGGACAGTACTGTTCAATTCATTTTACAGAACTAGTTAAAAAGTCCAAGACCTCGGTAGTTAACGGAAGCGTGCGGTAACACCTATTATTCGATCTCATTGATAATTGTCGGGCAATCAATTAATATCCGTTAACGGGTAATTAAGCACGACACATACTAAATACCTATTATTATTAAGTACTAACCGCGTTCCGTGGTTTGACCCGAGTTGTGCCCGTTAAGTGGGAATTTTCGGATGAAAATATCCTATAACCTTCCTATTGAATGAGGCTGTCTAATATGAAAATACTTGTGATAAGAAAGGGTATCCCATTTAAAAAAAGACTGCGATAAAATCTTTTCGCTTTTGAGAACATTATTCTTAGTTTCAATCTATTTAATTTCTGTTATTAACCCTAGTTTGAATTTTTTGTTTACACTCCATATTTTTGTCTGTCTCCTTTTGACAGTAGACAAGCAAATCAATTGCCATTTACTTACTGGTTTACATTTCAATGTAAAGGCACTTTAACATTACTATAAATGACAATATACTATCTATATAACAATTATTAATTAATTCAACCATATCAAGATTGGATATAAAATATATTTGCAAGTGCCGAATATAACAAAGAAATCGTGGTGTAAATCGAGACTGGAACATTTATTATGACAGATCCCTTATCTTAGATTTAATAATAAATAATTGTTCCTACTTAAACTACCGCCTAGTAACCTATTGTTTTATTCGACCACTGAAACAAGCAATTAAGTCCAACGATAATATCGTAATTCGTATCATGATTTTAAAACGATTTGTGGTATAATGAATGTCTATTTAATGAAAAATCTAATAAAGGTATAAAGATATTGAAGATATCAACAAAACCGGTTAATCAGCTTTTAGTTTCTGAGAATTTTCTTTACAATGCCTCGGTAGAGCAATTGATTTTATTGTGTACAGGGTGGGATTACAGACGTGACCGTAACTGTGTAAAGAATACGGTTATTGACATTCTAGGAGCGGTTAATTAGGTTTTCGTAGTCGGCGGGCAATCTATGTAGTAAAGACGACGTTCGATGACCGCACTATATTTATCTATGTAGTAGTATAAGCCAGGCCTCTCATCTCACTAAATATATCAGTATAGTGAGGAGGATTAGGCATAATCACCACGCTTCCCTAATGTGGGTTGATGATCTCAAACCTGAGCCATGTTTGAAAATTAGGTACCTAACGTATTTTCGCTCGACCCGGGAATTGAACCTGGGACCCTTGGTAGGCGAGTGCACATACCACTAGACCACCGAGGCGTTTATCTATCCATACTGTGGTCCAAATTCACCGATTCTATCTCGAGCCACGGTCAGCTTGGCTCAGTTTTAGTGAATTTATTTTGAAGTTTTGATCTAAGATTAGCTCGGGACCTAGGTTTTAGTTGGACTATTTGTTTAAACGCTAATCTCCAAAAATACTAATCCGTTTCGAATAATTCTTTTTGTATTTTTTATCCTGAATATCCCAGGAAAACGGGCGCAGCTTTATTATATAAGTTTAGATTACGACGTCGACGAAAGAGCGAAGTGGAGGAAAAAAATAAGGAAGGCTGACCCCACCACCATGTGGGACCCATAGCCAGGAAGAGAGAGAGAGAGAGAGATTACAAGATGGTACATAGTACCGGTAGAACTAGGTTTTTAATTATTAATGTAATCCATCCATAATTAGCTTCGATCAACAATGTTTGTTGATCGAAGATAATTAGCTTCATCTGGTAAGTAAACCAATAGTGAGTAAAATGTCTTTGATGTTGTGATCTGTTTCGCAACTCGATGCTTCGCTAAAAGGTCGCCAGCGAGACATTCAGCGACAACCGTGAACTTTACTACTTCCACGAAATTGGAGTTCAATAACTTTGGATTGTAGACGACTAGCTGCTCCACCCGGTTCCACTCGCAGAATACCCGTTATTTGGTGTAAGAAGTCGTCCATTAATTATGTAGATTGACGACGATGTCTGCGTATCTGCGCGTCTGTTTGTCGGTGGCATCGTAGTGGACCAATTTCGATGCGGTTTGAGTAATTGAAAGTCTTGAAAGTTTCCTTACGGTGGTTCTTAGTTATGTTTGGTAAAAATCGGTGTAGTCGATATTGCGTTGTGTTTTAAATTTTACTTGTAATTAAATAACTTGTACTTTTGTTTTTTGTAGCCATATTTGGTCTTTAAGGCCTTGCTCCAAGAAAAGCACATTTATAGTATAAACTACATCTGTGCTATCTACATCTTCGGAGGGCACGTTAAAATGTCGGGCCCGGTTGTTTCAATCCACAGTCCATGTCGGAGGTCTAAAAGCTCCGACCCCAGGGTTGGCTACTAACCTACTCGAAATGAATGAATATTAAATTAAAAAACATTAAAATAGTATAGAACCAAGTCTGAATTAAAGAAGTAAGTACTAAAGATTTTTTTAAGTATTGATACAATCAATTTTATTAACAGCGCCATCTATTATCATTGCTGAAAACTATTTTGAACTTGTATTCAAACCAAACAACATCGACTTGGTTTAGCAAGCTTGTGATAACTTCACATAGATGGCGCTGTAAGTAGACAGCATAACCTTGAGGGATTTTTTTCTTGGAGCTTAGTTTACGCTAGCTGTTAACCGCGGTTCTACCCACAGCGTTCCCTAACCTATGTCCTATGTCCTTTCTCAAGCTCTAGACTATCTCTGTGCCTTTCATTTAAATCAGTTCAGTACTTTTACAGTAGTTTAGGCGTGATATTCTTGACGTTTTTTACGAATTTATATCGGTACCTCTCAGTCTTGTTCCCTCACGGATTTTTTTACGGTTTTCATTGCAGAAAAAATAGTTTTTATTGCTCAAACCTCAGGATGACTCAAATCCTCGCGCCTGCATTAATCTGCTGACTACCGTATTTTTTACGCTGACGGAAACTCTGAAACGGACTGAAATGGGAATACTTACATGTTTTGGGAATACTTACAATAAGTACTTTGAAGAAGAAATAGAGCGACCGATCTTTGTATTGTGCCCGCTAAAATGATATGCAACTAGCTGCGCCCGTGACTTCATCCACGTAGAATTTAACAAAAAAGTAGTAGCCTGAATTACTCTTTATCTTATTAAACTTACTTGCCAGTAAAATTCCCGTCAAAATCAGTTCTGCCATTTCAGAGATTTGCCTGAATAAACAAACAGACAGTCAAAAATTTATTTTAATTATTAGACTTATTCATATGCATGTTGTAAAAAACAGTTATTGTAATATTACAAACAGACACTCCAATTTTATTTATATGTACTTGTGTAGATAACTTGTATGGGGGTCCATCGCAGAAGATCTGCGACGGAAGATCCGTCTATTGTGAAGCTAGCCTAACTGTCTCTAGATCTTGTTGCATGCGGTGAAAGCCTGACTTTAATCGCCTTTATACCTACATAATATGCTATTTGAACATTTGTTTGTGGAGACTCACAAAACAGGTAAATAAGATAACAACCGTTATCATTTTATTTATGTCCGTAACGTCTTTGGTGAAAAATTCCGAGAAAGTATTTGCAATTTGAAGAAATTAAGGAATAACCTGATTCTGTGGTGACTTTATTATTTTCTCGAGAATTGTGATGATTAATGCTTAGTTAAAGCATTAAAGAGGAAACTGTAAAACACTTTGTTATATTTATAAACCTAACATAGAAAAAGGTACCCATAAGGTGAAGTAATAACTTGCCTAAATATTAAGAACAAGAACAAATTATTAGGCACATTATGATGCGATACCTATGTCTATCGTCTAACTATTAGATTCTTGTAGATGGATTGGTCAAATACAAATTACTTTTTTTAAACAAGAGAGTCTACGTTTTTGGCACTTACTAAACGGTAACTATGTATATCATATAGAAAGATGGATCAGAAACATTATTTTAAATAAGAGCTAGTGCTTAATTATAGGGCACATTGTCATACTCATTACGCACGTTGCACACCGATCTGATCAAGTGCCTAATCATTAGGCACATTGGCATATCTGCGTACCAATCTGGTCTTGTGTCTAATTTTTAGGGCACATTGGCATGTGCGTACCGATCTGAACTAATGCCTAATTTTTAGGCACATTGGCATGTACCGATCTGCATCAACGATCTTTCCGATGAAGTGTTTCAATTTTCGTCATAAAATAAATAATCAGTGCATAAAACTGTCGTATAATATATAGAGACATCAAAATTTTGTGTATCATTAAAGCTAGACATGCGAACGAGTCCAAGTTGCGTTTATAGTTAGAACAAGGTCGAGGGGTGCGACTTAATAAACAACCCCCATCGACCCACTTTGCGAGGCGCCATTCTTCCTGTTTTCGCCCTTTGGATACCATTCCACCCCCAATTGTAGGTTAAACCAAACTAGGTATATACATTGTTGTCTGATCAAATTACAGTTTTACTACTTTTCAAAAAAGACAGATAAGTTAGATACTGCGACGTTACTTACTTTACGACGTTAAACGTAAACAGGAAATAGTTTAGCTAAAAATATTAGTCTTATTTTAAGGAAAGGGTGTCTGTCTATCATAATTAGATGTAAAGGAACATGCAAAAAATATAAACGGATGGAGAAGCAAGCAACAGTTTCCTCGACAAGACTTTAGCTCACAGAATATTTTTTGAAAATAAGTAAAGTACATGTTAAGTCTGCCATCCATATCAAATACTAGCAGCGCCCCGCGGTTTTACCTGCGTAGTGCCCGTACCCGTAAGAATTTCGGGACGAAAAATAGCCTATAACCTTCCCGTTGAATGTAGCTATCCATTGCAAAAAGAATTATTCAAATCGGGCTGGTAAATTCCGAGATTAACTCGAACATACAATCAAATAAACTAACAAAGTTTACCTCTTTATAATATTAGTACAGAAAACGCTCCTTAACCTTTTTAGTGCATATAACTCAATGTCTTTAACTAAAATAAAACACTGTTATATAGTGATCTAACTCTCTTGCTCTTTGGAAAATAGTGTTCGTCCGAAAGAGATAAAACATTTGTTTTGGCCGGCATTTGAAAGCCCTGTTTCTTATAACGTGACTAAAATTGCAACCGCACTGATTACAGTATTATAGAAAAACACACATTGCGAAAAATAACAGTAGTCTTAAAAACACTACAGTTTACACTATTTCAAAAGTGCAAAACACAAATCATAGGATTTTGTAACGAATTAGTCATTTTAAGAAAAATAAAGTACATATTTTATATTTATACTAGCAGCGCCCCGCGGTTTTACCCGCGTTGTGCCCGTTCCCGTGGGAATATCGGGAATTTTTATACATAAAAACCTTCCTCTTGAATCACTCTACCTATTACAAAAAACCGCATCAAAATCCGTTGCGTAATTTTAAAGATTTAAGCATAAAGACAAACAAACAGACAAAAATAGCGACTTTGTTTTATACTATGTAGTGATAGAGTTTTTAACGTAAGTGCTTACCGCATGAATTGCAAAATTATATTATTCGATATCTGTGTCTCATAAAATATTGCCCAAGGGAAATACCTTGATACATATTTTATTTACCTACGCACCTATTTCAACTTTCTGCTATCGCTGTAATAATTTTATAGCCACCCATAGAAAACAGGTCAGGTCATAGTTCAATAAACTCTGGTATACCAAATTGTCTGGAAGAAAGTAGAAAAACATATCAAATTAATAGTTGGAGTATAAATTTCTGCTTATGCGTATACTTAGTATAATTTTATTACCTTTAATTTCTGCATAGTGAGTTGTTTTTCCCACAAAGTCATTTGTACGTGAATTGGGTGTTTATTCATATATTTAGTGAGTAGGCAGGTTTATTTTAAACGTGGCTTATAATTGGAACAAATGTCGTTATTCAACTTTGTTCAATGATGTGTTTTGAGTTTAAAGAAATAATTATGCGCTATACCTGCTTAAGAGTTTTTATAATAACTACTAGCCGCGCCCCGCGGTTTTACCCGCGTTTCGAAATAAAATTTATCATAAGTAATGAATGTATGTTACATTCGACAAAATGATTACTCAGTCACGTATAGTGTAGTTGAAATAAACATCGGTAAATTGGTTTTCGGTGAGTTGTTACATCGAGGAATTAATGCTTAGTTCTAATAAGGCATCGATCAATAGAGCAATTGACCAATTGTTTTCGTTGAAATGAACCCGTTATACATAACCCATAATCTATAATATTACTGTAAACTGTAATGTTTCATCCAAATCCGCCCAGTTTTTTTCTTGAAACAGTAACAAACATACATACATCCATCCTACCAACTTTCGCATTTATAATATTAGTAGGATGTAGAAGAAAACCTTAAGATTCTTAACCCTTTCTGCTACATTTTTTCTTCATTGTTTTAGTGAAAAAAGGTCTGATTCACTTGAATGAAATACAGAACAATAGATTAGTAATCAAATGCACAAGGTCCATGGTCATATTAATTAAACCCGCAGCGTTTCAGTGAAGTGATAATAAAAAAACTAAATAAAGAGGTGACGTTATTTATATCGTATTTATGCAAATTACACACTTAGTCATAGCTTGAATTTTTCTGAAACTGGTAAAAGAAGGTCTTCTGTGACCACGGTTCCTGTAAAGGGGCCGAAGGGGTCCTGTAAACGTAAAAGAACTTAGTACTTAGTTAGACTTTCAGTTAGACTTTCAGTGGTCAAAAAGTGGCCAGTGGTTAAAAAGAAATTGTTGATAGAATGACATATTATATGAATTATTGGACCGTGTAAATGGATTTTATCTATTTTAAGTTTTGGGTATCCACACCATATTTCAATACTACTATTTTCAATATTCAATATTAAAATCTAGTTAGATTTTAAAATGGACGGAACTTTCCTCCAGGATATCTTATTTTCGAACTCAATTCGCTTATGAAAAAAGATTATTTTTATGATAAAGTTTTTGAAGTAATCTTTTATTTGTATATCATTCATTTGTTATTCTTTCATGTGTGTAAAATTTCAGCAGATTCACATAAAAGAAAATGTTTCAAAATAATTCAAATTCAAAATTTTGAAACATATCGTTATACATACATATATTTTCTCCAAATCAAATCTCTCTCAAAATTTGTTAAAACATTCTGTATGTCAGGTTACATTAAGGAAATAGCACACTATTCACAATACTAAAATGAATAATTGCGTTTTATTGCAATTTCAGTCACGTTCAAAATAAATAAACCATTACAAATAAGAGTTGCTAAAAATTACGTGTCTGTATGTGTGAATTAATGTTTGTTATGTTGACTTCGTACATTGCGTGTGGTGTATAGGTACTCTGTGAGCTGTTTATCGAGGTTTGACGCGTCTGGACTCACTGGCACCACTCAGCTCAGTTCGTTCCACCATTTCGCCGTGAGCGCTCATTTCGTACGATCGCTGCCACGTGATATTAATAGGTACATTCAAAATGTTCCGTAGTGTAATCTCTTTTGTTGTTCTCTTGGCGATATTTAAAGCCGGTGAGTTACTTTTTAATCAAGCTTGTGATTGTTCTATATTTGAATACATAGATTATCTGAATTGTCTGATGACTAAGTTTGTATCTAATCTAGGTTGTTGTTGAGCGCATTCGTAACTTTACGATAGCGTTTATTTATCACTATACATATTTAATTAATAGTAGGTAGGTATTTGAAAATAATATTGAATCTAAGTAGGTATGATAAATAGATTAAGCGGGTATACAGGAGTGAGCATTTATATGTTTAAATACATTTGTTTCCTTGTATGCTTTTAGGTTAGTTTATTGAGGATATTTACTATTTACTATTTACCTTGACCAAGGTCACACCGTGCCGCGTCGTATCTATTGAAACCTTTTTGTCTGAAATTGAGGCATTCTTAGCTTTACTAAATTTAAATCTAATAATATAACTAATATCCAATCGGCTCTTATTTTATACCAGCAGCGTCCGCGGATTTACCCGCGTTGTACCCGTTCCCTTAGAAATATCAGGATGAAAAATCGTATAAACCTTTCTCTTGAATATAGCTATCCAATACAAAAAGAATTATTCAAATCGGATTGATACTTTTTGAGATAAACCCTTATAAACAAACAAACAAACAAAGTAAGAAACTTAACCTCTTTTTAATAATAGAGGTCTAAAAATAAAGGTAAAAAATAAAGCTAGTAAACCGTGAGGCGCTGCTAGTATTGATGTTAGTATACATTGTTATTCGCTGTGATCTTATCTTTCTATAAATAAATATGATCATGTTAAAATGTATTGCTCGACGCATCGTGGTCGGCTGAACCTGTTTCGTTAATAAATATTATGATGATAGGTACCTACCATAATCCTTTTAGCCAACCACCAGTCAGCTAAACTACAGATAGCTAAAAATATACCTACTTAACTTTTAAATTTTGTGGTTTTTAAATAAATTCAACTGACTTTTATAAATAAATTATTATCTATGCAGCCATGACTAATAAATAAACAACGTATTTTCGATTTTAATACTGCGAAGTGCAGTAATTAGATTAATGGAGGAATAAATAAACTAATAATGGAAATAAAAAACTAATCGGGATAATTGATACATCTATTTATACTAGTCTATACTAAAATTATAAAGAGGTAAAATTTGTAAGTTTGTTTGTTTGTATCTTCGAGGTAATGTCGGGAATTATCAGTCCGATTCAAATAATTCTTTTTGTAATAGATAGCCACATTCAACGGGAAGGTTATAGGCTATTTGTCATCCCGAAATTCCCACGGGAACAGGCACAACGCGGGTAAAACCGCTGGGCGCTGCTAGTACATAATAAAGCTGAAGAGTTTGTTAGTTTGAACGCGCTAATCTCAGAAATCCAATCCGATTCGAATAATTCTTTTTGTAATGGATAGCCACTTTCGGAAAGCTAATATTCATCCCGAAATTCCAACGAGAACGGGCACAACGCGGGTAAAACCGCGGGCCGCGACTAGTATACGTATATGACGTTGAATACCTATTATAGTAGCAAGTAGTTATTGTTTAAGCACCCTGCAAGCCATTATAGTCAAGGTGACCTATAAAAGCCATTAAAATCTAATTTTACACCATAACAACAAGGAAGTCTTGATGAACTGGTGAAGGTCTGATAGCTAGGAAATTTCCAAGGGGTGGTACAACCTTACTTTACTTGGTGAAGCCTTACTGCCTTTTTCACAAGCGCTCTCTAACACTGTTAGTGAGTGTTTTGTCTCTTTTGCTCTTTGTAAAATAGCGTATGTCAGAAAGGGACAAACCATTTGCTAGCTAAAATGCTGCTAGTAAGCGGTTATGAAAAGGCCTTTAGTTAACATCTTTATAAACGCTCTTTAACTAAAAGACTGCTAAAAATTGTTTTGTCTCTTAAGCTCATTGGAAAATAGCTTATGTCGGAGAGGGACAACCATTTGAGAACTGAAATGCTTAATATATATTTTACCCTTATTATTATCGACATTAGATAACTAGCGGCGCCCCGCGGTTTTACCCACATTGTGCCCGTTCCCGTGGGAATGTCGGGATGAAAAATAGCCTATAACCTTTTCCTTGAATACGGCTATCCATTACAAAAATAATTATTTGAAACAAACTGGTAATTTCTGAGAAGCCCGACAAACAAACAAACAAAATAAAAAAAATACCTCTGTATATTATAAGTATGTATACGTAAATATAGTTAATTACTATTCTATTTTTACTTTTATTTAAACCATTTATTTCTACACCAGTATAACAAAGAATATACACATGGAAAAGAAGTAATTAAGCACTATGAACTAAGTAATTAAATATTTATAATTGAAACTACAGTGACAGTGTTGTACTCAGTGTACGCTATGGGATTGCAATACCCCAAAGCACTAATGATTCTGTCTTAATTAACTTTACATTGCGGGTAATATTGTAATTATTTAATTAAATTAAAAATGGTATAGTTCTTTTATGTCACAAGCGGCCCTGGGCCATTACTTGTAGGTACATGCACATTGTCTTAGTGTGCATCATAGTCCGTGTCAAAATCCTGTCAAAATTGTCTTTGATCTTTGATGCGACAGCATGGTAGATTTGAGTAAACTGATAAAATGTATTTGTGGTTATTCGCTGTATTTCAAATAAATGCATGTTAACAATGATTTTGCCGACGGTACTGATTGTTACGCACACAAAGACGCGTGTCTATACTCATTACAACTACCAGTATGACTCTGTGGCACTCGTGAAATAAAACAACTATACTAATAGGTAGGAAGCTGAAGAATTGTTTTTTGTTTGTTTAAACGCTCAGATCTTGGAACTATCATACAGATTTCTTTTTTATTTTGAAATGGAACGAGTATTCTGCGGGTGACACAACTGAACGCTGTTAGTAAACAACAAAAGTGATTGTAAGAAATAAGTATGAATGTCGCGCAAATTCTACTGGATGGGCAGAAATTAATGCAAAAATATAATCTATATATACAAAATTCTAAGTCCTGACTGACTGACTGACAAAACAATGACTGTTGACATATAAATAAGAATTTTCCAACTTAACAAAGTTTATGAGTTTTCATTTGCCAACTGTACCTTATATAATTCGAGTCACGCACGAGGCCATGAACTGGACTCCGACAGGAGTACAAAGGCGACGAAATGTCTGGAACTGAAAACAATCGCTTTTTAACGTTGTGACGTCATCAGTGCAGTACTGTGTCACATTACAACATTTGGAAATTCTCATTGGCATGTTAATAGGTTGGTAAAATAAGTTTGCATATGATAAAATTCTAAGAAAGGTTAACTATTTAGTGAATTGACTACTGTACTCTAGACCTGAAAATGAACCCACGTTATTCAGAATATTCCAGAACTACTTAGCTGTTGACGTACCTATGGCCCCTACGTTTTAAGTAGCCATTTTATTATGTAGCTAGCCTCTAGTGTACCACAACTGGGCAAAGGCCTCTCATCTCACTGAAGATATCAATACAGAGATACGTATTTAATTTAATTCTGCGCAGAATATTACCAAGTCGTTCGCCGACAAAATACAAGGTGAACAACTATTCAAACAAAACAATTGAGAATTTGTCAAATAACTTCGTAATTCCACATTCTACAGACAAAACTACTTAAGTATGCTATGTAGAGGAACACTAAACTGCACCTTGCAATATGTTTAGCCTGTTAAGGCCATGTCCTCATTAGGCTCTCAGTTAACGGATAACTGTTTGCTTTTCGTTCACCTTCCTATACAGGGTGGCATATCAGTAAGTACCTATGGACAAGTCTGAAACTATAAAAAAAAACTAAGATTTAGGCCAGCACCACACTTGACGGATCTTTCGTCGCCGATCTTTTCAAACGGAACGCCAATACACGTTATTGCATGATCAGAGCGTTATTTCGCGTAGTGGGCCCGCTATTTTAGTACGCCAATATTTATATAATATAATATGTATTGGCGTTCTGTGGTGGAAGATCGGCGATGGATTAAGTCAAGTGTGGCGCTGGCCCGAGCGTTACAGACTTGCTCATACTGACTGATCTTAATGAACAACCCTGTATATTTGAACCTGTACACAATATGCTATATATTGACAGTTGACACTTTATTAAAAATATATAGGGAGGCGAACTAAAAGCAATTAGCCGCTAGGTGTGTACCTAATAGGGGCCATGGCCTTAAGCTACCTTGAAAGCTTTTATCATGGCCTCTTAATATAAAAAGTACCTATATGCTTATACAAACTATTACGTAAGTTCGTATATAACTAACACCAATGATGTCATGGTTGTTCAATGCTCGTACCATAAAGGTGTGTTATGGGTCACAGATTCCATATCAGTTTCTACCAAGTACGATGTTATGTTGAAATAATATGATTCATTCATTGTTATTAAGCGTTAGTTCTACATCATATGAATTACATATAACAATTGTTAATGCAATAGTTTAATGTAAGAGGTGGCGATTGTGCTGTAATATACTCATATTATATACTCTGATAATGTAGGTAAAATTGAACCTTATTGCACTGGACAATATAATACAGTTTATTAACTCATAATCGATAACCACCACATAGTAAATGGCTATAGTGTAGGTAGTCAAATACTAGAGTAATGTCATTCTAACATTCTATAACATCCTGAATGTTAGGGCTCGGTGGCGAGCGATGGCGTCAAGCACATTTTTGAAAAAATTAATTCCACTCATTATATGTACATATGCAGTGTTAAAGCTTAATAAATAAGGGTGCAGAATTATTTTTGACAGACTTAAAAAAACAAAGGATGAGAACCTCCATTGTTTCGACTGTATTTTTTTTTGTTCTGTATGTTTGTTACCTGATATTTTATTTTTTACTCGAAATGAATGAATGAATGAATGAATGACCTGACATTTTCGTTATTTACAAATGAACCAATTTCGAAAATTCTTTCGGTGTATGAAAGGGTACGCTTTTGCATAGATCACTTTCGTTTTTAACTGTTTTAAAAAAGGTGTTACTTGTCATAAAACATAGCATCAAGTCGGATTTCGCTCCAAAAATATATTTGTAACTTACCACTAACTAGTAACCATATTAACATAACTAACAAGTAACCATATCATTACAGCCTTATTAGATAGGTGTACAATAGGTATTTATTATTAATGGTATTAATTTTTAATTTGGCACCCATAAATAGATATTATGTGATGTTGATATCTCGACCCTAGTTGTAATCGTCAGACCATGTCAAATAATTTAAAAACTCCTACGGGCCTCTTTAAGGTGAATCACTAGATGAAGATTGATTTATTTTTGTTATAATATATCTATACTAATATTATAAAGCTGAAGAGTTTGTTTTGTTTGTTTGTTTGTTTGTTTGTTTAAACGCGCTAATCTCAGAAACTACTGAACCGATTTGAATAATTCTTTCACTGTTAGATAGTCTATTTATCGAGGAAGGCTATAGGCTACATTTTATCCCGGATTTCCTACGGGATCGGGTACAGCGCGGGTAAAACCGCGGGGCACTGCTAGTACTTCAATAAAATCACAATAGAATAACGTAAGAAATTCTAACGAAGGAAAATTCTCAGATTTATTACCTTGAGACGCAATAAGTATTGCAGAGTGCAACTTTTATCGCTTGCCAAGGAAATAGGTTAATTGAGAATTGTTTTCCTTCACTGCACTCTAGTTTTCTTATGGAATTATTTCTTTGTAGTTGCAACGACAAAGTTTATACGAGTTTTTATTAAGTAACAAGCAGCGCCCCGCGGTTTTGACCGCATTTTGCCCGTTCTCGTGGGAATTTCGGGAATTTTTATACATATAAACCTTCGTCTTGAACCACTCTATCTATTTAAAAAATCCGCATTTAGCAAGCGTGGTGATTATGCCTTATCCTCCTCACTGTACTGATATCTTCATTGAAATGCCCTTTGCCCATCAGTGGGACATTACAGGCTCATACTTACTTACTTAATTGTTTGACCGCTTTGATTAACCAGCGAAGGTCTAAAATGAGTAAGGTGGAAATGATAGTCTACTTAAAGTGATGCAGATTGTAGAAAGCTTGGAAATATATTCAAGTCACAGATAAGTGCGTATTTGTTACACGTCATAGAGAAAGGACAGAAAGCATTTAAGGGGAAGGAATGGACTGTTTGTATGCAAGCAAGAGTTGAGACTATGTTTATTTCATGATATGAATCATGAACAATGTTGTACTTATACTTTGAACTTATGTCTGAGCCCTGGGTCTCATATATTGAATGGATATGTTTTGTTCTCATAAGAAAATTAACAGAAGTCTCATTCATTGTATTGAAATGTTTTATTGGAATGAATGGCTTTTGTAAGTTTGTTTTCTTAAACATTTCCTTGACTCGTGGCTATAAGTAAGTGTGACTGAGAAAAAAAATATTATGTCATCCAATAGGATGACTCAATTTCTGATTATTCTCGACTAGCGTTTAGCAGTTGGTAAATTGAAAGTCTCAGGTTACTATTTTTACGCTAACCACACCCATACAACATAATTTTGCTATGCGTATTACTTATAACTATTCGTGGCAAAGTTTAACCATGAAATAAGTAGTCAGAGGAACGTTTAGCTTTGACACTACATACATACTTGGATGGATAGATGATAGGAAGTGCTATTGTTGGTCCCAGTTGTTGCAATCGTTAGACCATGTCGGAGGCCTTTAGACGGTCTAAATATTCCGACACCAGGTTGGCCACTAACCGATTCGAACTTACTTTGTAGCATTTCAATCAGAGCGCAACTGAACTATAAAATTATTTTACACTATCAGCGCCCCGCGGTTTCACCCGCGTTGTGCCCATTCCTGTGGGAATTTCGGGGTGAAAAATAGCCTATGTCACTCAGGGATAGTGTAGCTTTCGAGTGGTGAAAGAATTTTTTAATTCGGTGCAGTAGTTTCAGTGCCTATTCGAGACAAACAAAGAAACAAAAAATCAAACCTTTCCTCTTTATAATATTAGTATAGACTAACCGTTTACCCGCGTTGAACCCGTTCCCCCAGGAATTTCGGGATAAAATCCCATATATCTGATGTATAATAACCTTTATTACTGTAAATCATCATCCAAATCCGTCCAATAGTTTTTGTGAAAGAGTAACAAACATACATACAAACATCCATCCTCACAAACTTTCGCATTTATAATATTAGTAGGATAAGGAGGACAAACGATTACTAAAATCTTGAAAACGTTCAAAGGCACAAAGGAGGTCTTATCACCAACTCCAGAGTTGCCTTACTACAAGATAAGATAAGAAAAGTAAATAGCTGTTTCCTCAAGCTAACACGGAAGACCGAAGTACTTACGTCGTTATAATTGAAGTAGAGAGGGGTATCGCCACTTTCTGGGTACTTCTTGGATAAGTTATGTAATGGATCTTAACTTCTGATGTCTTAAAATCTATATATATAAAATTCAAAGTCCTGACTGACTGATGATCAACGCACAGCCTCAATCGCTACACCTAGAAACATGACATTTGCCAGGCAGGTTCTTCAAGTGACGTAAGTGCACACTAAAAAAGGATTTTCGAAAATTCCTACGGGAACGGGCTCAACGCGGGCAAAGCCGCGGGGCGCTGCTAGTAAAAGTATAAAATTAAAAAGAGCGTAGTTGAAACCCAGTATAAATAATTCGATGTATAATTTATTGTTTGAGATTGCGCTGGTTTGCCAATTCAACTTAAAATAAGTAATGGATCATATTGACACACAAATGTTTAATGAATATTATGAGTTCGGCGATCATAAACAATCTGTCACGCACTTATTTTATTATATGCTCTATTTCTTAAAAACCTACCGACATTTATATTCAGCACCATTACAAATGTTATTGCTTCCATAAACTGATTGTCTCAATTGGTTCCTATAAGATTTTAAGAACCACAGATCTGTACTTATATGTATAAAGGTGAGGAGTTTGATTTTTGTTTCTTAAAACGTGCTAATCTCAGGAACTATTAGTCCGATTTGAATTACTTTTTTGTGTTGAATAGTCACATTCAAGGGGAAGATAGCAATATATTTTTTATCCAGAAATTCCCACGGAAACGAGCATAACGCAGGTAAAACCGCGGGGGCGGCTAGTTTATTTATATAGTCTTGAAAGATAAAAATATCTATGAATGTTTTCAAATGTTGAAACGGCTTATACAATGTACACATTTTGTACTAAAATATCTTAGGCTACATTCTTTGCACTATAACTGAACGTTAGGTAAATAAGTTATTTTAGCACACCATTGCTCGTAGAACAAAGCTAGTACTATTCAAGGTTGTGTTTGATTGCTTCTAGGAGTAACGGAGATGAAATAACGATTTTATTAATAGGTGATGCGTACTATTTAGTTATAGACTCCGTTTCTTATTTAAAAAGTCTTTCAGAATAGTTTCCCTTTGACACTGTAGTATCTGTAAATATTTGGAAAGTATGTTTGGCTAGCCAAGTCAAAAATAGGTATTTTCCCAACATCCCCAGTTTATGTTTCATTGGAAATTCTAATGAAATACCTTACTTTGGGTCTTATTTATCGTGTGTGCATTTATCCTGTAAATATCAATTTATAAATATATCAACTAGCAGCGCCCCACGGTTTTACCCGCGGTATGCCCGTTCCCGTGGGAATCTCGGGATTTTTTGAATCACTCTACATATTACAAAAAACCGCATCAAAATCCGTTGCGTAATTTTAAAGATTTAAGCATACAGACAAACAGACAAAAATAGCGACTTTGTTTTATACTATGTAGTGATACTTTTGAACAAGATTTTCAGTAAGGGTTGACCTTTGATTGCTCTAATACAATGCGATCAAATAATGACAAATCAAATCATATAACGACAATGATAGACAAAAATAACGGACACAAATCTATTTAATAGGCTGGGGCGAAGCATGGGCAAGTCCCTGACAAAAAGAAAATGGGTTTGATACTTTTATATATCTGACCTACTTTCCTCAACCAGCAGCAATCCTAACAACAGAATAATAAATTTGATGTGTCCCATAACGTTGTTTGTTAGTTGCGATTCAGATATCATGTTAACATTAAGTATGGACTATAAAATATAGGATCTAAGTAATGTTTATAACTTAGTCGTGATATTATAGCAGCACGAAGCTAAAGTATCTTACAAATGAATAACTTCTATGTATGTTTGTATCGACATTTTTTTTATATTTTACCCAACAACTTAAGAAGATTGAGAAGAATACACTATTACTAGTGCTTCTAAAAAGTTTACCTTTCTACGTAATCTGGTACTTTACAAAATGCCGAAATAAATAACCAAGTTCGAATAAGTTAGTGGCCAACGCTAGTCACGGAATTTAAACTACTATAGAATCAGGTTGTTTGAGGTACTTGACTAATTTTGACGGGACTTAGGGTGCTTTCAAATTATGCGTTTCGTGTCGGACCGCTGCGGTGCCGAAGCGGCGCGTTGTCGTGCGTTCGCGGTACCGACGCCGCACTGTTGCCGGACTGCTCGATTTGTATGAAAACACACGATCGTACGTTCACAATACGACAAACGCACGACAAACGCACCGCTTCGGCACCGCAGCGGTCCGACACGAAACCCATAATTTGAAAGCACCCTTAGACAAGTAGCTGATGCTACAAAAAGTGTTCATTCTTATTCCAAAACGATGGAAACGAGTTTGGCGTGCAAACAACCGCGGAATGTTCTTTTACTATTACGTAATATAAAGCTAGATTTTTCTAGAACACTCATAATGAACAGCGGTAATATAGTACGTGTTATTAGAGTCGGAGCTCACTACAGTCAAGGCTGTAGTCAGACCATGGATTTAATATATACTAACAGTTAGACAGTCTTATGGTCTATAAAAACATATGAAGGACGCCAGAGACATCTTTAACTTTTCCATCTTTAAAAATGTTTATCTATGCGACTAAAGAATTTGCACTGGAAATTGTTTTAACGACTGATTAAAGACAACAGTCTTTTTCAAAACACGATTTGAACACGTAGTAAACGTACTCACAGGTCAGGAGAAAAATGTGTGAGTACCTTTACTGACTAAATACAGTTTTGTTCGAGCCTAACAAGCTACTTTAAAGACTGTTTGACGTTAGTGGGGACTTTTATAAGCGAAAGAACCATCTAGAAATGATCTCATCGTCGCAAGAGAATGGGTACACTCATTCGTACTTGAACGTAATTGAATAGGTACGTAGCATTTAACGATAATAAATAACGATAACTTCTGTAGTTACAGGTGTGACTGGTTCGTTATTCATTATATTTAATGGTATTATATACCTTCGTTACTTTTAATTTTAACAAAATGAACATCTAACGTTCTACTAATTTCTCGGTCTCATTAGAACATCAACTGATACGCTTCCCAATTTTAGTTTTTGGTAAAAAAAAATACCCCTGACGCAAGAGAAGTTAGGTTAGTTGTTATTAGTTTGACGCCTATTTCTGTGTGTGTGTGGCATCGTGGCTCTCATACGGATGACCGGATTTCGATGCGGTTTTTGTCATTTGATAGCCTTGGTGGTTCAAAAAGATTTTTGTATAGAATTTTTTTTTATAACATTTTAATACCTATTTTGTTGTATATGTATTGGAATTTCCATTAACTTTTCTTTGACATTTACTTACATACAAGTAATGCCAATCTTTACTTTCTATCTGAGATAAGCGAATGAGACTTGTAATGAGACGTAATAAATAGGTTCCGTCTACTGACGCACCGTTGCCAATTAGTGTAACTAACACTTATGACACAGTCGATTAAGAGTTCATTCACATTATCTGATTTACTTCTTTGACTGCCATCACAGAGACATCAAATGATTCTTCAAAAGAGGTTATTGAGAGATCAAATAATCTCCAGTAGTGGTTTTTTGGACAAGTAGCTTAATCATTAATTTCCTTCAAGTTGCTTACAGATGCTATCTCGATCTAATTCCATGTACATCAAGTTAAATTTTTTTTAAATCCCCATGCGCGAAAACGTCTCGACCGATTTTGTCCAAACGTAGCTAAGAATAACCGTAAGGAAACTGTCTTTGAAATACCAGAATCGGTCCATTAGTTTAAGAGCTACGATGCCACAAAGAGATACACATTACACACACACAAAAACCACACTCACACACAGACATCGACTTCGAACTTATAACACGCCTATTTTGTGTCGTAAAAATTTATGAAATCAAGTTCCCAAAATTATAAGGCAGGATGGTAAAGAAAGAGTAGATATAATAAAACAAACCATACCCATTTCTCTCTTAGCCAAAGCGTATTTAATTTGGCTAAGTATCAAATACCCTAAAAAATTCAGCCACTATGTTGTACTTAACATTATTTCTCTTACAGTATTTAGTACATAAGCAGTGCCAACATTGAAGCTGAATAAAATATAGGAGCGACGTTTTTAGGGTTCCGTAGCCAAATGGCAAAAACGGAACCCTTATAGATTCGTCATGTCTGTCTGTCTGTCCGTCCGTCTGTCCGTCTGTCTGTCCGTATGTCACAGCCTTTTTTCTCCGAAACTATAAAAGCTATGTTGTTGAAACTTAGTGTGTAGATGTATTCTGTGAACCGCATTAATATTTTCACACTAAAATAGAAAAAAAATAAAATTTTAGGGGGGTCTCCCATACATAGAAATGAAAAAAAATTTTTTTTTTTTCATCAAACCCATACGTGTGGGGTATCTATGGGTAGGTCTTCAAAAATGGTATTGAGGTTTCTAATATCATTTTTTTCTAAACTGAATAGTTTGCGCGAGAGACTCTTCCAAAGTGGTAAAATGTGTGTCCCCCCCCCTGTAACTTCTAAAATAAGAGAATGATAAAACTAAAAAAAATATATGATGTACATAACAATGTAATCTAACACCGAAAATTGGTTTGAACGAGGTCTAGTTAGTAGTTCTTTTTTTACGACATAAATCGTAAACCGCAAAAAAATACTGATTATTCATTCAATAACTCAAATGTAAATAAAAAAACATTTATTTCAAGAACTTCTTTATTATGTTACTCGCTGCTACGGAACCCTTCATGGGCGAGTCCGACTCGCACTTGGCCGCTTTTATTTATTTGTTATTTGTTGTAAATGATTTTAGAGCTGATTCCTTTAGCGTTCTGTTTAGATTTGCCAAATAGGTAGTTTATGCCCACTTAAAGCGTCTAAATAACTAGGAGTTCCATAGAGTTTACATTTTTTTTTTCAATAACCATCACTACCAGTTAGAAGTTTTAGTTATAGATATACTGTTACTCATTATTTCCTATTAAATGTTTCAGGAAGCTGTTTGAAATGCTATCAATGCAATTCGGAACAGGACAAGGCTTGCGGTGATCCATTCACAGGAACTAAAAATATGGTGGTAAGTTATCATCATCTCGTTTAAGTTAGGTAACAATCAATCCAGTAGGGATGAGATGCATGCGAAAGACTTTATTCCTCTATCTCTATATGAAGGCGTTTTAGAAAGAAAGAGAAGATTGTCATCCATTCAAATCATGGATGTTTGTTTATTGCTCTTTCACGCAGAAACGGATTTGGATGAAACTTTAATATTGGGTTTATATCAGAATAACACATAAGATATATTTTATCCTCAAATTTGTTTGTGGCTTGCATTCTAGTTAAGCAACTAGCTAAGCACCATGCGCGCATTACAGCCGGTTTTGAACAATCGCGAATATTTGTTTTACCTAGATGACTTGATAGGCTTTAGGCATCGAGCAAACCGCCTACCTGTGCGTTCGTATCCTTACCGCCTTATTAATAAACACTCTGTAACGTCTTCTTCTTCTTCTTCTTCATCGAGTGGATGGTGAACATGACCAATCCTGGTTTCAAAGTTATTGAGCCGCTAATGGCCTCTGACATGGCTCATGTAACGACTACTATCCGTAGAAAGTAACCGGGCCCGACGGCTTAACGTGCCCTCCGAAGCACAAAACACTGTTATAATGTGTTTTGTCTCTTTTGCTTTTCGGAAAATTGCGTATGTCAGAAAGTGACAAATCAATTGATAAAATGTTCGTAATATGTTTATTAATATGGCCCATAGTTTCGGCATGTTTTAATAATTGAAACTAACACAGAGATCATGTTATGTTTCGCGATTTTATGCGATATATTGACAATGTATCATTAAACAGTTTCCAAGGTCGGCCATAGTATTAGGGAAGCTTTGTTTGTCTTGATACCTAAAAGGATACCTGAAGTATCATCTTAGATATGCTACGATAATTTCATTAGCATGTTACCCGCTAAGTATTTTTCCACAGTCATACCTTTGTTTGTACGTACTTGAAAAGTTGCACATGGAGAGGAAAAAAGTTGTTATATTATTTAACAGTAACAGGAACAGTCTTATTGATGTTAACTGATCGCGATAGTTAAGCAACGTGCGACTCTGACACTATCTGGATGGGTAGCCGATAGTGGCAATTCTATCTGAGCGCTGCCCAGCTTCTGAGGGCACGTTAATTTGTCAGTCGCGGTTGTTTCACTCGTCAAACTCTGGAGTCAAATGTATCTGCAATACAATCTGATTTTGACATCTAATCTTAATAGTATTAAATTGTATTATAAAATTTATTAAAAAATAACTAGCAGAGTTTCTTGCCCATTCTTCTCTGCTTACGTTCTTCCGAATAGTTGATACGTTCACAAGAGCCTCTTTGGGGCCAACACTGTAGAAAAATATTTGACTTTAAAACCTTGTGAAAACGTTTGACGGTGAAGTAATTCTGACGTCTATAACAGTAGAGTTTCTCTACTCAACTAGTATCCGAACTTACTGATTAAGGATTTGTTTAACAAATGTTTCAGGATTGTTCGTTACCCAGTGCTGTGGACTACAACAAGAGGTACCTGTACGCTACTCTGCCAGCAGAGATCTTCACGAGTGTGGAGGGAGCTCCCCGCTATTGCCACAAGATCACAATGGGTGCGTGTTATATTAACTTACCCCCCAATCTTACAATTAATTAACCCTAACGAAAAACGCAACATTCCAGAATTATGGAATGGAGGAGGACTTTGGGGGCTTAATTTAATTTAAATCACTTGCACCTTAGTAGTTAAATTTTGAAACAAATGACGTTAGTTTTAAAATGTGTTCTATTTGATGCATATTAACAAGTATTCAATTCTTTAGCTAAAGATCCCCAATACCCGATCAGATGCAGTTATAAAAGAGAATCATATAAACAAAACATCTGCGATAGACACAGCTCAAACAGAAAGCTAAAAATATATCTGAAATGAGGTCGGCTTGTCAAACGTATTCGAGCGTTTGATTAAAATAAATCTTAGGGTCAATTCACACCGAGACGCGACGCGACGCGACGATACTCAAAGAGGCCAATGATTTCGCGCAACGCCGCGCGTCGTCGCGAGACGCATCGCAACGTCGCGAGGCGCATCTTAAAATCGTAGCAGGACGACGCCTCGCTGACCGGCGCGGCGGCGATGCACCGCTGCGTCACGATACGTCGCGCTACGCCGCGAGGCACCTCGAGGCGCAGTGCTGCGTGGTGCAACGTAATCTGAATTCTCACAATGTAATGTGTATCTTTTCGTGTAGTGAATAAAGTATATTCTGAGTCGCTCTATGAAAAATGTGCGCGCAGCGTCGCGCCGCGTCGCGTCTCGGTGTGAACTGACCCTTACGCAACCAGCTCGAAAGTGACAGCTTGTTATAATACTTGGTGTCTTATAAATTAAAGCCTTAGGGTGGTCTGTTTCAAACGGTTAGTTATTGTAACATACGTTCGTTAAAAGTTCACAATTTCACAGTTAAATATCTACACTAATATTATAAAGAGGAAAACATTGTTTGTTTGTAATGAATAGGCTCAAAAACTACTGGACCGTTTTTAAAAATTATTTCATCATTCAAAAGCTACATTATCCACGAGTAACATAGGCTATTTTTCATCCCGAAATTCCCACGGGAACGGGTACAGCGCGGGTAAAACAGCAGGGCGCAGCTAGTCTATTATAAACAAAGCGTTGTTTGATAAATTAAAGGACAGTCTCTTAATGTTATTTAAGCTGCAAGTAGAAAGTTTTTAATGTTACGATAACTATAACCGCATAAAACACGCCACCCTTAGTTAATTGTCGATTTAATTGACGTCTCTGGGTAGTAGTTAGGTAGGGACAGTGAGAGCTCAAACACCCCCAATAGGCTTAATACTCGAAGATATAATATCTTGAAACGTAAAGCTTGATATTGACAGTACTACTCCAAGATCCAATGTTTGTTTTGTTTTATAATTCATTTCCATTATTTCAGCGACCGGCACCGTTATCCGTACATGTCTGGACGCCAACCCCGCTAGCATGAACCAATCCTGCAAGATCATGGAAGAGGTTTCGAAAACCGTTTCAGAGGACAAGAGGATTAAATTCTGTGACGTGTGCAACAAGGACAGCTGCAACTCCGCCACTAATGTTGCTTTCTCACTCCCTCTCGCTTTCTTATCTTTTTTGGCTGCTTTCTTACTGTGGAAGCAATAAGCTTTCATTGATTAGATTTATGTAATAGTATATAAGGAAATTGTCGTTTGATTTAGTCTTCAAAATATCAATGTTGATTACGAAAAAGTTTTGTATCATTAAGTTTAGTTTACATAAAAGAGTGACTGGCAGAGTAGGCAGTATCGTAATCGTTGTAGCATCCATGAAAGATTCCTTTTAAAATAAATCTATCTTTTATTGACAACAAACTTAATAAATTTGTTTTCTTAAAGATTGTAACATTCTTATCAGTCAGATACAAAATAATTAAGTTTTTTCGACAACAGTTTCTTTCGTAGATTCAAGAATCGTCAACTCTACTTATGTAACAAGGCTTTAGTGATGCGAACATCTATAGCTGCTAATAAACATTATATTTTAACTAAGAATATCACACAATCAAAGATGATAAATGTAAAAATGTAACCAACTTTGAAATAAAGGTAAGGTTTATGGTATCCTGGTATAATTACTAAAATAAAATGTAAAAAAATGTTGAAACGACAATTTCAATTAATCATCTCATATTATACTATATAGTATCACGTAACATTTATATACGTATGATGTGTAAAATATTGTAGATATCGACTGTCTGGCACGATAAACAAAAGCTGTCCTAATTCATAATGTGGTGTACCTATTAGCCCCTAGCATGACGACCCGATGCGACAGGACATGATGTGATAAAATACTGGGTGTTGATTGGTTGAGAGCAGGAATTTCAAATATTCCACCAATGACGGTTCATCATTTTATCCTGCATTGTCGCGTGTGGGTAGATATGCCAAAGGGGCAGATGTGTGTGATTAAACTCTTTACTTATTTAGCATTATTATTTGCAACTATGGTATTAATATGGTTGTGTTATTTTTCAAATCTGTTCAATGCTATCTCAAGTCAGGTAGACATGGTAAAATTGTAGATCTGATGGAAGTTGAATAGGTGGTCTACTTGGATTTTCTTTATTTTTATTGCCTTTTACGGGTACAAACTAATGTGAATTTTCCCACAAAAGGCAATTTTTTTAGAGAGAAAGGTTTAGTGGTAGAAATTCGATCGCTAAATATTTTTTCTGTTCAGTAGAAATTATCTTCAAACACTTGGCACAAGTTTCGATTCTAACTGTTTTATAAATTAGCTATACATATATTAGTGCCCAAGTAAACATCTACTGTATTCAGTTCGAGCAAAGTTGGATAATGTGAACCAGTCTTAAAAATATTTTTATGAAGAGAAATGTGTTTTAATATTTGTATGTATTATATTTCGTGAAAGATATTGTAATAGAACGCCGATTTTAATTGATTTCCATTAGCTATAAAATTGTTGTGTACTTGTGTTTTGATTCAATATTCTTTGTATTAAAATATATTGCTTTAGTAAGTGTAGATTGGATGTCTAAATACTTAGTACTTACTAATTAAAAGGATAAGAATCTTGAATTTAATCTATGAGTAATGCTGACATGATACCACTGTTTTTCATCTCGCTTTTTCATAGAGAGAGAGAGAGAGAGAGAGAGAGAGAAAGAGAGAAATATCAAGATGTCTTAACAAATGTGGCACGTTGGCATTTAATTAAAATACCTTGAAAATATTATATGTTATACTCGTAACTATCTGTTAACATTAATACATCACATTTTTTAAATAAATGTCTAAATAACATTTTTCTTGTTTTTATTTACTTTCATTTTTACAAATAGGTTAATTATACAATAAAGTAGTATACAACCTTTCTATTGAATGTAGCTATATAATACAAATTATCGAAATTGTTCCAACCGCAAGCGTGGTTATTATGCTATCCTCCTCATCGTACTAATAATGTCTTTGCTGAGATGAGAGGCCTTTGTCCAGCTGCCCACACACTGCTACATTACAGGCCACTATATCTTTGTCCAATCCTTCAAGCGTGATGCCATAACCAATAATCAAGGGAGATAGATATGACTTCTTTTTATATAAAAACAGAAGAGAGACACATATAAACTCGCACTAGGGTTTGCATAAATAACGGCTTATGATTTTTTATGACCTACACCTTTAAAAGTAGCTACATTTGATTCGGTTGTTATGAACTTCCTAAAGAATAGGGTAACGCGTAGGCAGGCTGCTTACTTGGCGCGTAGAGCCGTCAACTTAGCTAGTTGCTTACCTAGAAAAAAAAGCCTTGGTGCGTTTCCAAGGAAGCGGAGTGGAGTTATGCGGAGCTACAACGCATTAAAATTGCCAAATAACGCATCGACAATATCGACATTGTTAAAACATTTTCGTAATGCGTTGTTATTGGTCAATTGAGCTCCACACAGCTCCGCACCGCTTTTACGGCAATCCGCTTAGACACTATGCGGAAAGCAAGCCGCGTAGTCGTAATAAATAAAGGCGATCATTCTTCAGAGTGACTTTACAAGCTGTCATTTGTCATTCAACTTTGTCACCAACTCACGCGCTATAAACTCACTCCCTTCAGCGTGCTCGGTAACGCGAGCTGTTGGCGTGGCTGGAGAAGCGGAGGTTTTGTTATGACGAGGTAACCCCGCGACTTCAGTCTAAGCCATTGACTACAGAACACGGATGGAGTATAGTGGCGTATTACTCGACACGAGATGATCTCCGTAATAGTATGATTGTGCCGGGGGAGTCCCACATTCCCCAGTTACCCCAAACAACCGGGGATGCGGAGACGCATTCCCCATCCATAAAAAAGGCTGCAAACTGAGCTGAACTCGCCCAATCTTAAAAAGACCTATAAATTTATATTCTTTGATGTAATAGGAAGTCTTACTCCTTATTCATACAGCTATCTTGGAACATATACCCAAGTATGTTATATATGTATAATGCACCCATATCTCTAGAGAGGTATTGTTGCAATATACAAGTACTCAGAGATAATTGTGAAGTATTTATGCATAAAGGTATGATTTATACATCGATTGATATTAAAATAAAAATGCATGAATTTAAAAAAAAATTGCAGCGTCCAGTACTTGAACACCTACACTGAAAAACGGCAAATTCAGTGATTGTCGGTTTTCGGAAGTGTTGCAGTGTCGATGAAACCCCAAAAATGCGCAATTGCGATACTGTGATCTAACGCTGAGTCGCTTAAACGCGATGCAGCAGTGCAGTGATGCAATCGCTAAATCGCTGATTGCGTCTTCAACGACCTTTACTGACATACCAACGCAGAATCGCGCCGCTTCCTGCCATACCGCACAGCACAGTTCGAAGCTGTGGCCAGGCTGTTAATAACTATATACTCAATTTTTTTTACTGTCACAAAATGTGGACCAATGTCGTCAGTTTTCCAGCCGAAGATGCTTGCTCCTGAAGATGAAAAAGGTTTAGAGGTAAGAATGAAATAAAATCACTAAACCCTTTTCCTCTTCAGGAGCTATCGTCACATTTTATGACAGTAAAAAAAGAGTATATTGCCATATCTAGTCCATACAGGGCAATTTAATTAATTTCTTGGTTCACCCTGTATCAGTTCATGTGTAAGTGGTATGCAATATTTATATAAAAACTCATATTGACGATAAAGGGTTCTAGTTGTAATATCGAAGCGCATTCTATCCGTGAAACGGCAACCATGGAGTACTATAAAGTGTTTGCTGTTTTTTTGTTCTGTAGCAGTTTCGTTGACGGTAAGTTATCTGTATAAGTTACTAGCTGTGTTCTCCGGTTTCACCTTACCGCACCCGGGAAAATATCGCGAATTTATTACTTATTAGCAGCGCCCCGCGGTTTTACCCGCGTTGTGTCCATTCCTGTGGGAATTTCGGGATGAAAAATAGCCTACTTTACTCGTGGATAATATAGCTTTCGAATGGTGAAAGAATTTTTAAAAACGGTCCAGTAGTTTTTGACCCTATTCATCTATACTAATATTATAAAGCTGAAGAGTTTGTTTTGTTTGTTTGTTTGTTTGTTTGTTTGTTTGTTTGTTTGTTTGTTTGTTTGTTTAAACGCGCTAATCTCAGAAACTACTGAACCGATTTGAAAAATTCTTTTTGTAATGGATAGCCACATTCAACGGGAAGGTTATAGGCTACTTTTCATTCCGAAATTCCCACGGGAACGGGAACAACGCGGGTAATACCGCGGGGCGCTGCTAGTTACAAATAAACAAAGTTTTCCTCTTTACAATATTAGTGTAGATTATCGTATTCCTAACCAAGTTATATGAAATTAAAAAGGGAATCGTTAAAATCGGTCCAGCCGTTTTCGAGTATAAATGGTGGTGTAAATAACACAAATTTCTTTTATCTACAATAATATTATAAAGCTGAAGAGTTTGTTTTGTTTGTTTGTTTGTTTGTTTAAACGCGCTAATCTCAGAAACTACTGAACCGATTTGAATAATTCTTTTTGTAATAGAAAGCCACATTCAACGGGAAGGTTATAGGCTATTTTTCATCCCGAAATTCCTACGGGATCGGGTACAGCGCGGGTAAAACCGCGGGGCACTGCTAGTTAGTACAAGTAAGTTCGAGTAGGTAAGTGACCACCACTGGTGACGGAGTTTTTGAACCGCACAAGTTTGTGAGGATATCTTTCACGCAAATACTTACTACCGGATGGATTTGAATGAAACTTATCAGTAACATATAGGTTATACGTGAAGACATGACATGGGATACATTTATCCCAAATTCCCGTGGGAACAGGTACTACACGGATAAGACTGCGAGTAGTGGTTACTGTAATAAGAAAAATAATGTTCCTGAGACAAAACTGAGTCATGTACCTATTGGAAAATAGATCTACTAATTTAGTTTGCTCATTTACTGTAAATACAGATATCTTCAGTGAGATGAGAGGCCTTTTACAGTAATAGGACATAAGAGACTACATCTGCCAGTTAGCCCTATATCATCCCATTGCTGGACAAAGGAATATAGAAACAAAACCTATATTTCCTTTGAATGTTACATTTTAACCAATCATTTTGTTTTCAGTGAACTGTCTCAAATGCTACGAATGCGTTAACTGTCCCACGGTGGACGACTCCTATTTGAAGACTTGTGGTGCGGATGACACTACCCTGGCGCCTACTACCACTCCTACTACCACCCCCACTACCACTCCCACTACCACACCCACTACCACTCCCACTACTACCACCCCCACTACCACTCCCACTACTACCACCCCCACTACCACTCCCACTACTACCACCAGTACTACTACCCTCGCCCCAAGTACCAATGGGGAGGTATCCCCCAATACCGGAAATACAAACAGTGATAGAAGAAAACGCAACATTATTGACGATTCTGAAACTGACAAGAAAGACGATTGTGAATGTGTTAACGTAAGTTTATCATCTTTATATGTCATTTGACGTAGGTATCATACATAAAGTTTAGGTAAAGGTAATCTTTGTTTGTAAGGACTAATCTCAGAAACTACAAAACCGATATGAATAATTCTTTTTGTGATAGATAGCCACATTCAACGGGTAGATTAAAGGCTGTTCATCCTGAAATTCCCACGGGAACTTACACGGGAAAACCCGCGGGACGCTGCTAGTCTTGTATATTATAAAACAAAGTCTGTTTGTAATTGATTTTCTCAAAATCTACTGAATTTTCATGCGGTTTTGATCAACATAAAGAATGATTCAAGAGGAAGTTTGTGAATAATTTTCATGCCAAAATTCCAAAAGAAACGGGGCCAACAAGGAATTCTGTAGATACCGATAGCGGAGGCCTTTCAGCGATATAAAACTCTGATACCGGGTTAACCACTAATCTATTTGAAAAAAATGAATCAGGATCATATGGTAAAATAGGTCACTGGCAAACCTACAATACCAATTATTAAATGGTTTGTCCCATTCTGCCTCACGCTATTTTCCAAAGAGCAAAAGAGACAAAACAATTTAGAACAGCGTTTTAGTTAAAAAGTGTTTATGAATAGGTCGGTAAACATGAATAGAAATTATTTTACTAGGTATATGATTATTTTTTCCTTTCTTTACAGGAAGAGTACTGCTATTGCCGCGAAGATAATTGGTTTAAATCTTATATTTTAAACTCTGGTCGTGCCGGTATTAATTACACTTGTGTAACAGCTGAACGAAACAGTAAGTTTTTTGTAATTAAAGACGTGTTCGGAGAGAGAGAGACGCGTCCGGTGGTCTAATGGTATGTGCACTCACCTGCCAAGACTGAGGTCCCGGGTTTGATTCTCGGGCCGAGCGAAAACATGTATCCTACTTTTCAAACATGGCTCGGGTGTGAGATCAACAACCCGCATTTGGCAAGCGTGGTGATTACGCCTAATCCTCCTCACTGTACTGATATCTTCAGTGAGATGAGAGGCTTTTGCCCAGCAGTGGGACATTACAAGCTAATACTTTATTTTCTAATAAATCAACGCTTTTGAATGCAATTGGATGAATTACCACTTCGGGTATAATGTACGGCAATATCGCCTCAGTTTCCTTTGGTGGAATCACTGCCCCCCACTGCCTGACGCAGGGCTGCCTCACGGTCACATTTCACCTTGACAAAATCAAAAAATGTCTGTAGGATCTGAAAGCAAAAGTGTAGGCATAGAGGTATCCCTTTTAACTTAAAGTTTTCTGAACGCTACCTTGCTTCGAAAGGCACGTTAAAAAGTCATCGGTTGTTTCAATCATTAGATCATGTCAGAGGCATTCAGATGTTCCTAAAACTCCGACATCTGGTCTCTTAAACTACTCAAACATTCTTACGTTATTAACAACTTTTTTTTCAGACTCTCAGGGCTTAAACGTTATTATTAGAGGTTGCATTAATGCCGAGTACATCAATAATACAAACTGCCTTGTTCAAGCACAGCATGTGGATGCTGACTTTATAAGCTGTAGTTCATGCGACGCCGACGGATGCAACAGTGGTTATGCCCTACAAATACCTACGCTGCTAACTTTCATTTCCTTTGTACTTGTAAGTTTTCAATAATATATAACTTATAAAAAAATATATTTTTGTTGTCTTTAAAATATGTTTCATTTAATTCTCGTGGTTTTACCCGCGTTGTGGTTATCTTTTGGTGAAAATTATACTATTTTTGAACCTGCACCCATAGCTGTTACTGCCACACTCATAGACGTTCATTAAATGGACAATTAATTATTCATACATTGCATCTCTACTAAAGGTAACATTTGACGTCTCTGAGTACAGAAGTTAGATAGTCTAAGGATACATGCTCAAGAAAATATAATATTTCATAAGCTTTTATCACGTAGACCATCAGCAAAAAACTCAATTTCATCTTCACGCCAGCGGAATTCTTTCACGCGGAGCTATTAGTATGTTAACTTTTAAGCAGAGCTATTAGTATGTTAACTCCCTAAAGCGCAAGACACACGTAGTGCGGATGCGGGCCCGACGCGTGTCGCGTGACGTAGTATTCCTTGTATGCGTATGAAAGGTCTCACTCAAACACCTTTGTCACTCACCCTTGCGGACCGCTACAGGCTCAATACTGGCCTGGGGCTTAATGTGTGTCTTGCGCTTAAGGACCCTGAACCACTTTCTGAGGAAATTGCTTAGGATCTAATTCATGCAATCTACAATTTGGACTAAATGGAATACCTCCTTTCATATTTAAAAGTTATCAAGAAATTTCTCTACGTAAAGTCTGACTACATACATACCCTCTTGCATTTGTTATCTATCAAAGTAGAAACGATGCAATGTTATTAATATTAATCTCTCTAACACTTAACTTCGCTTATAAGTGTAAACACTTCAGATTATTAATTGTTATGACTCAATTTGAAATCAAGGTGATTACCCGCTTTGGTTCTGGGCTATGCATTTCATCTGCGCTCGCGGTTTTCACCGCGTTGTATCCGTTCCCTTGATCATTTTCGAATAAAAAGTAACGTTTAACAATCTTCTTCAATGTAACTATCCAATGCAAAAATAATTATCTCGTCGGACTCGCAGTACCGGGTTCAATTCCCACGTCGAGCGAAAACATGTTTCCTACTTTCCAATTATGGCTCAGGTTTGAGATCACCAACCCCTTTTGGCAAGCGTGGCGATTATGCTTAATCCTCCTCACTGTACTGATCTTTAGTGGGACATTACAGGCTAATACTTACTTAGTTGCTGAGGTAAGCGCGTTCACACAAACAATTAATTAAACTCTTCACTTTTTCCCGCGTTGTGCCCGTCCTCGCGGGAATTGTGGGATCTTCTTCTTATCGAGTGGATGGTCGACTTGACCAAACCTGGTGTCAGAGTTATTGAGCCGCCAAAGGCCTCTGACATGGCTCAAATAACGACTACTATCCGTAGAAAGTAACCGGGACCGACGGCTTAACGTGCCCTCCGAAGCACGGAATCATCTTACTTTTCGGGCAATCAGGTGATTCAGCCTGCAATGCCCTAACCAAACTGAGGACAGACTTGTGGGATAAAATTTATCCCATGTCTTATTCTGATGTAGAACCTACACTACTGTAGTTAGGTAATAAATAGATCTAATAAGAGCACTTGCAATCCACCCTTAGAGGCCCCAATTATCAATGCAATCAAGGGAAGATTGCATTGATAAATTGGAGACTCCCTAATCATCAATTTACGTCGATTTAAATACTTATTAAAACAAAAATAAGCTATTAACAAAAGAAATGTCATTAGGTACAGTACTAGGCAGGAGGACATTACCACTCCTTTAAAGAATAACCGGTAATAAACCGCGAACCGCGGTATAAGTATAGATTTATTCCTGCCCAAAATCTATGGGTACAGCCGACCAATCACCATGTCTAAAATCAAGGACCTGTCTCCGAGTACTGCTTTCTGGCGGCTACTGTAGGTACCAACATACAGATACCATCCAATCATTACGATAGGTTATCTATTCAGAATCCACCAGACAGTATAGTATTGATTGCATGTAGATAAAACCTAGTACTTGGTACTTGTACTAGCACTTTTTAGCAGTTAGTAGGCAATAACAATTATAAGCCGTCGGTCCCGGCTACTATCTACGGATAGTAGTCGTTACTTGAGCCATGTCAGAGGCCTTTGGTTGGCGGCTCAATAACTCTGACACCAGGATTGATCAGGTTGACCATCCACTCGATGAAGAAGAACAATTATAATACCTACTTCCGTACTTATCCAAGTGCACATTGGCGGATATGTTGAACTGATTTGTTTAGGAGTGTCTCTGCAGTTGTTAATCTATTACATGATCTGTATGTATGCATCTCAAAAAGACCGGGCTTGTCCCGTGACGTGACTCCGAAAAGAATCACTACCGCTGTCTGTCTGTCCCTATGTATGCTTAGATCTTAAAAACTACGCAACGGATTTTGATGCGGTTTTTTTAAATACTCGTAAATAGAGTGATTTAAGAGGAAGGTTTATATGTGTTAAATTCTGGAAATTTCCCACGGGAACGGGCACAACGTGGGGTGCTGCTGGTACTTATTAAAATAAATAAAAAACGTTTGCAGAAAAAATCTAGCCGACCTCAATAGGTAGAGATAGAAAGATAGAGGATAGAAATAAATAATCTTTCTTGTCGACTTCCTGATACATTTTAAAGTTGAATAAATTAGAGTCCTCTTCATTATCAGATGGTTCTATCATCAGATGGACTTCAGGCCATTATTGCTTAAAAATAATTTATAGAAAAGTTAACAAACGTACTAGTCATCGCTGCGATTACCGAAATTTTCCCATCTATTTTTACTAGGATGCCATCATCAGATCCTGATTTCCTTACCATGGGATCTTCCTCGGACTATCTCCAACCCAAAAAAAGTCTTCAAAATCGCTTCATAAACAACAAAGTTATCCTCACATAATAAAGCAATATACGGTCGAATTGAGAAACCTCCTCCTTTTTTGAAGTCGGTCTTTAAAACAAACCTTTCGAAAAGTAGGTCAAGAGCCATTCCCAGTGATGCGACAAGGCGTTATCACTCATCCGAACCGTTTACAATAACGAATTATGCAGTTATGCACACAAAGCAAAAAATAACCATTGACCATTCAAGTATAGCTCCTTATTTTAACCGACTTCAATAAAAGAGGATGTTACTCAATTTAAGTTAATCGTTCATTAAATATTGACTATCAGGAAGTGAAATAGTGGTTGATACGTGGATTAAGGTTGCCCATTTTTTTATAACTTAAGTTTTATCAGGCAAGGCTTGCCAAGACTTGGGTTCAATTCCCGGGTCGAGCGCAATATGTTACCTACTTTTCAATTAGGCAAGCGTGGTGATAATGCCTAATCCTCTTCACTGTACTGATATCTTCAGTGAGATGAGAGGCGTTTGTCCACCTGCGGGACATTACAGCCTTTTTTTAAAGTTTTATCAGCTAAGCTAGTCCTAATGGGCTTTTGGCCAGAATTGACAAATTAGGGCGGTCTTTGCCCAGCGGTGGGACACACCAGGTTAATAACTACACTTTTATTAGTGGGTCCCTATCAATTAGAGACTTTTGGACCCCGAAGAAGGGCTTTGGAAGGACGATTTCGTTCGAATGCTATTAGTTAGGCAGGTCGGGAAAGTTTTAAAGCGATTAGAGATTGCAAACCGGGTGCATTTTACAACACCCACCGGGTCAGTCTTTTCTTACCGGGCCCGGTCACCGGACCCGGTATAGCGTAACACTGAGTAGTCTTAATAGTCAACATTTTAGAATAATATACTTAACTTTAAGCTGCGTTATTCAAATAGACACCCTGAGGAATTTCTCTTTACTCCTTTACCTGCTTGTTTAAAGTTATAAAAATGAATAAAAGTAAAAAGTAAAAGTAATCAATTCTGTATCAAGTTTGATTTTGCGACTTGAGTGGACTGGTTATTGTGATAATTGTTCACAAGCCAGTTTGAATTCATATTAACCTTGAATCATATATATTTCTTTTTATAAAATACTTTAAAGTTTTCACATAACCCAGCCGGGTCTGGCGGACCCAGCTGGGTTGGTGACGAATGCGAACGGGCCCGGCCGGGTTGAGAAAGATACCAGGTTGCAATCTCTAATGGCGATGTTAGGGACAAACCTTTATCCAGCTGTGACAGCATAGGATAAGAAAAAAACCCGCTATTCACGAGTTCTTAGTTTTCTAAGAGGTCCGCTATCTATCGTCATCTATAATAATATTATAAAGAGGTAATATTTGTTTATTTGTAAGTTCAAGCTAATCTCAGGTATAACCAGTCCGATTAGAATAATTCTTTATTCAATAGATGGCCACATTCAACGGAAACGTTATAGGCTATTTTGGGAACAGGCGCAACGCGGGTAAAGCTCAGGTCTCTGCTAGTTACCTAAAAAGATAACAAAATTGATCCATTATTCTATGTACCTATATTTTTAATACAACATGATATTACTTATTATCACCAATCACTGCACGCTGCCAAGATCACGTTACTAAACCCTAAATTTTTTACGTAAACACTATCTTTGTACCCAAAATATTTCAGGTTTGGATATCAACCTTTATTTACTAGCGCCTGCAATCGTTATTATCATCTCGCAGTAGATAAATAATATAATCGTAGGTATAAATTAGTGGCAAAAAAGTTTCGAGTTCACTTGACCATAGAAGCCTTTCAGGGCACTTGTTCAAAACACAGACAGTATAATATTAGTTTTGTTCACACCAAAGCAAGTGGTTCATTAAAATATATAAGTAATAATTCTTTTAAGAGATTGAGTCAGTGTAAATATTACTTAATTAATTCGCTAGTAAAATGTACTTAAAGTGTTTAGTGGTTGTTTTGCTAATCTATTTTTATCAAAATGGTAAGCGAATACCTATTTTTGTGAGCTGTAATACATTTTTAATTGGCTTAATTATTCATTTTGAATGGAAAATTACGCGAAATAAATAAATTAGTCGTAGAAGATATGTTTAAGTAGCTATTTAATACTAGTATTTCATAATATTTGTGCACAAATATAGATTACACACATCGAACATACATAAGTGTTTTTAACATTGTAACACTGAATGATCAATAATGTAGTTACGTAGATTTCAAAATCTTTTTTACCATGAAATGAATGAGCTTAGATCGCGTTTTTTCACTGATAATATCAGTACAGTTAGAAGTATTAGGCCAAATCTCCACGCTTGCCTAATGCGCGTTGATGATTTCAAACCCGAGCCATGTTTGAAAAAAGGAAACATGTTTTTGGCCGACTCGAGAATTGATTCCGGGATCTCAGTCTTGGCGCGCGAGTGTAGATACCACAAGACTAGCGAGGCGTTCAAAAGTATATCTTATTTCAAATTAGCAATATAGTATTTATTATTTGGTTATTCATCCTTTTTTCATTAAAATTATATCTTTGTGTAATTATCTCATTGCTGTAAAGGTCTCTTTCAAACGCTAGTAATTCATTGAGGATGGGTTGATTCAAACGATTGGCTTTCGTAACATGCGTTCGTTTCACGTTTACGTATACTGTTGAATGTTGTAAATAACTTAAGTGACAGACTGAAAAAGGTATTCACATAGGACGTTTGTTGAGACTGACATGTTGCGTTAACCTTCACTTGTGTAAGCGTAAGCTAAAGCAACCGCCCTTACTTGTTTAATATTACTTTTTAGTTGTAGATATGAAATGTAAACATCAAACAGGGAACAGTTATTAATACATAAACAATTTCTTATTTGCAGGTAACGCTTTAGAATGCTACGTTTGTCGAGATTGTGATGTGCCTTCATCTAACGATGTGCAAACATGTACGACAACAGCTTTAAGTTCGACCGCTGCTTTAAGATCACCAAATAATGCACCAAAGATTCAAAATACTATAACTACACAGACAGCCTACAGAACGACACCTACAACAGCAACAACAGACACGACACCTACAACAGCAACAACAGACACGACACCTACAACAGCAACAACAGACACGACACCTACAACAGCAACATCAGCAAGAAGAGTAACAGCAGCGACCGCAGCCACTGCAGCGACCGCAGCGACAGCAGCGACCGCAGCGACAGCAGCGACCGCGGCGACAGCAGCAACCGCGGCGACAGCAGCTACCGCGGCGACAGCAGCTACCGCGGCGACAGCAGCTACCGCGGCGACAGCAGCTACCGCGGCGACAGCAGCGACCGCGGCGACAGCAGCAACCGCGGCGACAGCAGCGACCGCGGCGACAGCAGCGACCGCAGCGACAGCAGCGACCGCGGCGACAGCAGCCACAGCAGCAACAAGAGCAACACCAACAACAGACACAACACCTACAACGGCAACAACAGACACGACACCTACAACAGCAACAACAGATACGACACCTACAACAGCAACAACAGACACGACACCTACAACAGCAACAACAGCAAGAAGAGAAACAGCGGTGACAGCAGCGACAGCAGCAAACGGAGCGACAGCGGCGACAGCAGCAACAGCGGCGACAGCGGTGACAGCAGCAACCGCAGCGACAGCAGCGACCGCAGCGACAGTAGCGACCGCGGCGACAGCAGCGACCGCGGCGACAGCAGCGACCGCGGCGACAGCAGCGACCGCGGCGACAGCAGCGACCGCGGCGACAGCAGCGACCGCGGCGACAGCAGCGACCGCGGCGACAGCAGCGACCGCGGCGACAGCAGCGACCGCGGCGACAGCAGCGACCGCGGCGACAGCAGCGACCGCGGCGACAGCAGCGACCGCAGCGACAGCAGCCACAGCAGCAACAAGAGCAACACCAACAACGGCAACAACAGACACAACACCTACAACGGCAACAACAGACACGACACCTACAACAGCAACAACAGACACGACGCCTACAACAGCAACAACAGATACGACACCTACAACAGCAACAACAGATACGACACCTACAACAGCAACAACAGCAAGAAGAGAAACAGCGGCGACAGCAGCGACCGCAGCGACAGCGGCGACAGCGGCGACAGCGGCGACAGCGGCGACAGCGGCGACAGCGGCGACAGCGGCGACAGCGGCGACAGCGGCGACAGCGGCGACAGCGGCGACAGCAGCGACCGCAGCAACAGCAGCGACAGCAGCAAGAACAACTACAACAACGGTGGCACCGACTCAAGAATCAGATGAAAATGATACACAGTCTGTGAGTATCAACAAATGGATTTTTCCTTCGTTTTAATAAACGCCCTCAGAAACGTCTATTAAATCGACACTTAACAAATTGACGTATTTTTTCATATATTACATGTTAAAATCGTTAATTAAATCTTTACTTACGAATCATTTGACGTCTCTGAGTACGCACTTCTGACGTAACGTAATACTACTTAATACAAGATAAAAAGATGGTAAAATTATATTCAAAATAATATAATATCACCGTCTTTTATACTTTTCATAACTGATTGTAAAACTAAAATTAATAGCTTCCTAATTCGATTGTATGGATTTTTGTTGTATGTTTGTTAACTAATATCTCCGCCATTGATGAACCGATTTCGAAAATTCTTTAGGTTTATGAAAGGACATATCTACAAAATGTTCACGTTATCAACCGATTTAAAAAAGATTGAAAAGCTTGTTTGAATTCTGATCTTATAATTTCTTACGTTTTCATATAATAAAACGTAATATTATGTAATTTACATTGATATTACATAATTTTCAGATGGGTCTTATCCATGGCGCATTGCCGAGAGCAGCTTTCTTACACTCAATCAGACAGAAAAGATCAACAAATGGAGATTTTAGATGTTTCGTCACTTCTTATGAAGGTAAACTGTGAAGTAGTAAGTAGCCTGTAATGCCCCATTGCTGGGTAAAGGCCTCTCATCTCACTGAAGATATCAGTACAGTGAGGAGAATAAGAAATAAATGAAGATCCTCCTCCTCATTGTAAACTGAGTGATCGTCAAAATATATTTTCTGATTGTTCCCACAGACAATGGCGTAAAGAAGATCATTCGTGGTTGTGCCGCAGCGTCTGATACAGAAACTCCAAATTTAAAATGTAGTACTGCTATTGGTGGAGATTTCACTGCAAAAAATTGCAGAGTATGTACAGGAGATCTGTGTAATTCGGGCAGCAAAATGACAACTGGATCTTACATCTTTACTTTGCTATTGCTGCCGTATCTGTTATATCATACAGTAACGTAAAATGTAAATTTAGAATGATGCCATAATTAGCAATGATAGCCGTGTTAATACTTAGCGAATTTACAAGCAGAGATCCATCGAGTTCATATACAAAGTGTAAAGGTCGGTAGTGACCGCAGCAGTAGGCAGCAACTGCCGACCGCAATCAGCAATAACGTCGTGGTCGATATTTCATACAGAATCATCAATTCTGGTAGTAGTGCCTGCAGTCGGCCGTTGCTGCTTGCGCCTGCAGTCGCAACCAAAATCACAATTTTAAATGTAAAAAAAATATACGTTGTATGTATATAGAATGCACTGTTTTCAGATTGTAAAATTGCTTGATATCAACAATACTTGTATAGCAATATAGCAAGTGCAACGCACTTTACAACACACCATTATTGCGATGCAACAACGCATCAAAGGCGATGTGGCTTTGTTTTTACGTGTAAGAAAAATACTGTAATTGATAAAAATCGTAATTTAACATTGTTTTTTGAATCAAAATCCGTGTTTTCTGTACTCATGTTTGATATGTAAAACTAGTATGTACTATGTGTCATTAAAAGGTCAATAACTAATTGTTTTTTTTCATCCTTACCCATTCAGTTACATAGGTAAAAAAGTATTAGCCTGTAATGTCCCACTGCTGGGCAAAGGCCTCTCATCTCACTGGACAAATCCGTACAGTGAGGAGAATTAGGCGTAATCACCACGCTTGCCAAATGCGGGTTAATGATCTCAAACCCGAGCCAAGTTTAAAAACTAGTAAATCTAATCTCATCTTGTATAACATAGACAAATAGTACTTCAAATGAATATATAATTGACACTCAGACGTAATCACCTACAACAACCAACAATATATCTGGACATACTGTTGATTTCGGGTGGGAATCGAACCGGTAACTAAGCTCTCACATGCCACACTGTAAATCAACTTTTGGCTTTTTAACTTTGGCGCTTCTAGAAGCTTTAGTTCTGTACTTCTTTTGTAAAATAATATGTTGTTTCACTCGTTTTACTCGTGCGTAATATTTAGGTATTCCTCTAAATTAAAACTCCGCTGTACTCTATAAATCATAAACAATACAGTTTTTCATAAAAAGTAAGTGCATAATATTAGTATAACATTAATAACGATAAGCTAAATGGTGATTTACATAAAAGAAAGCAATTTTTTAAGGTCAACAGTGCGCGGCGATCAAACGATTATGGATGATAAAAGTTTGGTATAAAACAACTAAGTTACATTGAATTATTTTTATTCTGATTTCAATGGGACGACTATTTAGAATGGATCGGATTATTTTAGTTGTTACATACATTTTCTTAAGTGTAGTTTTGTGTACATATGTCGAGAATGATGGTGAGTGATATCTGATAAATCCTACTTATTTTGAATTGAAACTACTAAGTGTATCCGTAAACGTAGTTTCAATTCAGAATTAGTAGTGTTCGCTTAAACTAAAGAAACCAGTAAATGCTACTTAATATTTTATTTAATACTAGCAGCGCCCCGCGGTTTTACCCGCGTTGTGCCCGTTCCCGTGGGAATTTCGGGATAAAATGTAGCCTATAGCCTTCCTCGATAAATAGACTATCTAACAGTGAAAGAATTATTCAAATCGGTTCAGAAGTTTCTGAGATTAGCGCGTTTAAACAAACAAACAAACAAACAAACAAACAAACAAACAAAACTTATTTTAACATGGTGATTACGCCTCTTCCCTGTGCTGATATCTTCAGTGAGATAAGAAGACGGTGGACATTAAAGAATAATATATTTTGTTACTATTTTGACATGTAGTGTATGAAAAATTGCGTTAATTAATATCGATTTAATGCACATCTCTGAGTGCGGTAAAACACAAATAGATTGATTCTTAGGTAAAGGTTCTGCCGTCTCCAGCGAGTCCTACCGGAAACTCCTCGCCCCCTCTCCTCATAGAGGGGCCGAGTGCTACTCCTGCACCGACTGTGAAACTGTCACCAACACCACACCTGTCAAAGTGTGCCCATATGACAGCAACAAAGAAAAAATGAACACATGTCTGACGTATATTGAAGTGTATAAATGTAAGTACTAGTAAGTAAGACGATTCCGTGCTTCCGAGGGCACGTTAAGGCGTCGGTCCCGGTTACTTTCTACGGATAGTAGTCGTTACATGAGCCATGTTAGAGGCCTTTGGCGGCTCAATAACTCTGACACCAGGATTGGTCAGGTTGACCATCCTCTCGATGAAGAAGAAGTACTGTTCATCTGTACTTCTATACTAAAGCAAGTAAGTTCGTGTAGGTTATTGGCCAACCCTGATGTCGGAGTTTTTAGACCGCCTAAAGGCCGACTTGGTGAATCGATTGCAACAACCAGAACCGACAATTTGACGTGCCCTGCAAATCTCGGTATGCCATGGCACGAAATACCACTATCGACCACCCATCCAAGTAGGGACCGAGCTGCACGTTGCCTAACAATCCCAATGAGCTAATCGCTTAGGCAAGCTACGCCACGAGCGCTACAAATTTAGATTTAGATTTTCACAACGTCCACTGTGAAAACAAGTCGGACAAACTGTGAATAAAACTAAACTTTTATACTAATTTAATATTGACGAAGATTTTTTCCTTCACTACAATATTGTATGGCCACGAACCCACTATTTTGGATCGTGTGATCCAAAATCTTGGAACCACCGCATGGAACAGTTACTCTAAACTTATACCTCCTTATTCATAACCGCTTTAAAACACTATTATAAAGTGTTTTGTCTGTTGCTCTGTGTGAAATAGCGTATGTCGGAAAGGGACAAACCATTTGATAGCTAAAATACTCTTCATAAGCGTTCTCATATACATAAAAAATCAAGACGTAAAAGTAGATTCTAGAATCTCCACTTACTTTTTACTTTTTATAATATTACTATAGATATAGATGTACAAACTATGCGTTATTGCCTACAGATTTGGACAAGTCATGGTACATACGAGGGTGTGCATCGGAGAGAGGTAATTGTGACGAAATTAAGGAAGCACATAGTGGTGGCGATTTGGTCAAGATGAAGTCCTGTGTCCAATGCGTTGGAGACAGGTGTAACAACGGAGTGACTCGATCGCTCCCCAACATAATAGTCGCCTTCTTCGCCATTGTTGCTACACCACTGTTAGCAAAGTCTGTTCTTCTATAATTCATTGACTGGACCAGCCTTATTGATGACTTGTACATGTAAACCTGACTGCGAAGTTTGAAGTCAAAGTTCAAAGAAGTTTTCGAAGTTCAAATATGCTTTTCATCGGAATTACGTTTATGAAATCTGTTTAAGATTAGATATTTTGTAAGCATGTCCTTAATGATAGAATTGTTGAAATTATTTTTTAAAAGACGGAGATATAAAAAACTATTAAAAGAAATAAAAATACCAAGAAAAACACGAATTGGAAATCTCCTTACATTTTTGAAGCTGTCAAAAAACCCGTTATACTTGTTGCTAGAATAAGTCTAAAATATATATATCTATTATTCATCATCAAAAATGTGTAAAGAAACGCCATAATTTACTTATACTAATTTTATTCAAAGTAATACACTAATATACTCTTTGAACATTTTTTTGTTCTTAGGGCTGATGCAGTTTATTTTCTGATGTAAATTAGGAAAACACCACGACCAGATAAATGACAAAGACAGTGTCTAATGTCAAATGATTGTATTGTTAAGCAAGGTCTCATAACATTAAGTTTTTGTTGAATTAAAGCGATTTTCTGCTTAGTACCTACGTTTAATTTTAATAAACTTTAACTTAATAACTCTGGTATACTCATAGCATATTATTAACAAGCATCGTCTCGCGGTTTTACCCGCGTTATGCCTATTCCCTGGCTATTATAGCTACTACTTAAATTACACAATTATTGAAATAGGATTGGTAGTTTCTGAGATTAGCACGTTCAAACAAACAAACAAAGAATCAAACTCTTTACTTTTATTATAGATAGCAGCGCCCCGCGGTTTTGCCCGCGTTGTGTCCATTCTTGTGGGAATTTCGGGATGAAAAATAGCCTGTTACTCGTGGATATTGTAGCTTTCGAATGGTGAAAGAATTTTTAAAAACGGTCCAATAGTTTTTGAGCCTATTTATTACAACCAAACAAACAAAGTTTTCCTCTTTATAATATTAGTGTAGATGACTACTATAGATGATAGATGATTTATGAGCAACGACTTAAAACAACCACACTATCGTGGTATTCCTGATTGCATTTAATTAAATGTATTTTTATGTAAATATAGTTGAGAAATGTGCTCGTTACCGTTTGAAGGGAACTCGGTTAGTTAAACGTAAGTAAGTTAGAGTAAGGGAAGTCAGTATTCATATAAGAAGAACGTAGTGGAACTCAATTGACCAAAGACAATACAAGAAGAGATTTTGACAGTTGCAATGCATTGTGATTGGTTAATTGACCTGCATTCAGCTTCTATGGAAACTCACCGTTAATCCTACCAATAAAATACCTACCCCTTTTTATGTCTTTCACTTTATTTTATTGGTAAATAAAGTAACAATAAATACTGTCGTCAGTAGTAATGTGCTGCTGTCGCCGCTGTCGCTGCTGTCGCCGCTGTCGCTGCTGTCGCCGCTGTCGCCGCTGTCGCTGCTGTCGCTGCTGTCGCGGCTGTCGCTGGTGTTGCAGCTGTCGCTGCTGTCGCCGCTATTACTGCTGTCGTTGCTTTAATAACAAAAGCAAACCATATTATTTCCTATAATTTTGTTTTTACGTACGGGAGCTTACTTTAATTTAAACGTACTCACACGGGTTTTTTCGCGTTGGAAAGTATAAAAAGCAAGTAAATAGGTAACTTACTTTTTATTTCCCGACGTTACTTTGGCAAAGCGTATATAGTAACTATATGTTTAAAATAACTTGGTGTGGTACAGTCAAAAAAGTTGGGATTAAATACCTACTCTTCGGCGAGAATTTCCTGCAGATTATACAAAATTAGGTACTTAATTTTATGTTCCTCGATAGTTTATTCTAGTAGATCTAGCCTATTTTTTAACTATTCTAAAATATTCCTAATATATTGCTATTTTCTATAGCTATTCTTTAACTAAAAAAAAGTGTAGATTCTTTCGAATGTCATTAAATTTTCGTTACCGAATATCACAGTAGTAGGTTCTTGCATCAAGTTAGGGAGTACTCATTACACAGCACTAAATTCTTAGGATTAGTCATAAATTCAAAATTACAGTTCTCATATAAATTCACTTTCGGGTAGGCTTCGCTCAGCGTTTTTTGCGGTCCATAAAATTAGGCAAATAACAAATGAAGAAACGGCAAGGATTATTTATTTGATTATTTTCATAGTATCTTATGGTATAAAAGTACTATTGTGGGGAGGTGCCGCCGACGTTCAATCGATTTTTTTACTCCAAAAGAAAGCTTTTCGCGCGATTTTAATCTGGGGTCATATGAGTCACTAAGGAAACGTTTTATATTCAGTCAAATTCTTACCGTTTCTTCGTTATATATATTTGAAAATATAATGTATGCCCGCCGAAACATGAGTAACCTTAAGGTGCGTGGAGATACGCGGAATAGACATAAGCTTGCTGTTGCTAAGTCCAGGTTAGCGCGAACCGGGAAGTCTTTCATTAGTAGATGTATTCAATTTGTTATTTAGATGTGTTTAATTTCAATGTTAAATATGACGCGCCATATTTTAAAAATGGAAAAACAAAAAGGCGCCGAAATACTTACCATTTTGCGCAAACAATGCGAGCAGGAGCACGGGAATCATCATAGCTAAGGTTGCCATTGTTTTTTTATAAAATTCACGAAATTTAATTACTTAATTCACGGATCGTAAAGGCGATCGCACGGTACGTTAGGCTGGGGGCGAATGTGCAAATTATGTGATGCAGTAACATATATGTCCGTAAACAATTAAATATATATAAAGGTTGCACTACTACATGCAAACGTTATATAAACGACGTACATAAACAGGTTTAATATTGGTATTTAAGCTTGTTTAAAGAATACTTTTGAAACCTTGACTTCTGCAAAATTGTAAACAATACTATTAAATGCAATAGGTATATTAGAGCATATTTTTGTTTTTCCAGTAAAAGGTCACAAGTTGTGAAAAATAAGTTAAACATTAAAGGTACGCGTTGTTGAAAAGCATAATTGTGGATGCGGCACGAAGTCTTTGATTGGCTACAGTCTGACAACACACAGTTCTGATTGCTGCAGATTGATAGAACTTCTCTATAAAAACCCATGATTGGTCGGTTCGAGTGCAGCTTGACAGGTCTTAGTGGCTCTTTCCGCCTTATTGGCTTTAACCTGACAGTTCCAGGCGACACTGTCCTTCTGATTGGTTCATGCTGCATTTATTTCAAACATAACGCTTTGACATTATTATTATGTCTTCTCGATACAGGCTTGCCTAGTGAGAAGACATATCGACAATCAAATTTGTTACTCCATCGACAAATTGTACATGTTTATAGCTGTACTAAGAATATTTTTATAATTTAATTTTAAGTCTTATCTGTAATTGCATTTTGTTCGAAATGAATATTTTTAATTTTCTTTTTTTCATTTGCGTGGTATTTTATTAAATGTCTGTATAATCTGTTAAATATTCCTTCGTTTATCTCATGAATTTCGAAATAGATATATACCAACCCTTAACACAGGTTATGCCAGTGAATTCATTCGATCTGAACGGAAATAGAAATAGAAACATTTATTCAGATAATCACACAATGGCGATGATGATAGGATTTCGCTTGTAATAAGTAAGTGTATACAATTGTATCTTTACTATTTCGTGTAGCTATAACACTAAATTGCCGTTGCATTGGTTTTTGTTGAGTTGGGCTCCTAGACCCGGTACCTTGCTGCCACGATGGTACCAATAGAAGCCGCACGTAGCGTAGGTATTCAAACTCTTTAAGGCCTGATGCGAAGGTTGGGGGGCTTGATGGATGGTTGGGTTGGGGCTAAGCTTTCTTAAGTTTCCTCCCAAAGTTGGCATCAACTGTGTAATACAGCAGAAAAAATGCATTTCATTGGAATTACGTTTATGATCGAATATTTTGTAAGCATGCCCTTAATTATAGAATTGTTATATAAGATGGAGATATAAAAGAAAAAACTAACTGAAGTAATAAACATACAAAAAAAAATACGCGAATTGGAAATCTCCTTACATTTTTGAAGATGTTGAAAAAGCCTTATACCTACTTGGTGCTAGGAATAATTCTAAAATATTTATGTATTATTCATCGTCAAAAATGTGAATGGAAATGCCATAATTTATACTTATTTTATTCAGAGTTATACACTTTGTAATACACTAATATAGGTACTCTCTGAATATTTTTTTATTTCTAAGGCTGTAAATGTGTTAGGAAAAAACCACGACCAAATGAATGAAAAAGACAGTGTCTAATGTCAAATGATTGTATTATCAAGCAAGGTCTCATAACGATAAGTTTTTGTTGAATTAAAGCGATTTTCTGCTAAGGACGTTTAATTTTAATAAACTTTAACTTAATAACTGGTATAGCAAGTATACAAGTGGTAAATAAGTTGTAATCCTTATATTATTAACAAGCATCGTCTCACGGTTTTACCCGCGTTGTGTCCATTCCTGTGGGAATTTCGGGATGAAAAATAGCCTATGTTACTCGTGGATAATGTAGCTTTCGAATGGTGAAAGAATTTTTAAAAACGTTCCAGTAGTTTTTGAGCCTATTCATTACAACCAAACAAAGTTTTCCTCTTTATAATATTAGTGTAGACAAGCATCGTCTCGCGGTTTTACCCGCGTTATAACCATTCCTTGGCTATCCATTACTAATTACATAATTATTGAAATAGGATTGGTAGTTTCTGAGATTAGCGCGTTCAAAAAAACAAAAAATAAAACTCTATAGTTTTATTATATTAGTATAGATGCCGAGGTGCGCGTGTGGTTTTATGAGCAACGACTAAAGACAATCACACGATGCGTAATCCCAGAAATGCGTTCTATTATTACACGAATCTGTGATTTTGTCTGCGTCACGTCATATAATCAACAATCATTTAACGAGTTGGATTTAAACGTCCTTCACATTGTGATCGGTGACTAATTAATGATGTTTTAATGATTTATTCTGACTGTTTCTGATTGCATTGTAATTAATTAATGAAATGTATTTTTATGCAAACATTGTTTAATGTACTCATCAACGTTTGGATGGAAGTCCGTAAGTCAAACGTTATTACAATAAAGTAAGTAAGTAAGAGTAGTTAAGGAAAGTCAGTTTTCATAGTAGCGGAACATAGAGGTGCGGAGCTCAACTAGCCAATCACAATACAAGAATAGATTTTGACAGTTGCAATGCGTTCTGATTGGTCCATTGAGCGTTCAGCTGCTATAGAAATGCAACGTTAATCCTATCTATAAAATACCCTTTTCTGTTTCATCCCGATTCGTTTATTGGTAAACTAAAAATAAATACTGTCTTCAGTTATACTATTCATTTCAATAAAATTTTATTTTCCTTCCCAAGACGTTAAAGAATATTGACTCATTTCATTCATTCAGACATCGTATTATACATAGTAATTTCCTCATGAAAACGATGGACTTTCCATATATTATGAATCAGATGCAACGGATAGGCAACAATGGGAATTAACATGTAATTGTTGTCTACCTACATGCAATAATACAATAGTTATACAATAATACAATGTTTATAGTGGGTACATATATGTTTGTACATAGTTACATAAAAGCAGAATTTCCTTGCATGCGAGATAAATCGATTGCTTGCTCGCAACTGTTGAGAAGCAGCTGGACTAACTGCTTCAAGAAAATTTATTATCAAGGAATAGGATTCCATAGAAAGTAAGTATGAATTTAGTGGCCAACCTAGTTATCACAGTTTTTATTTCGCCTAAAAGCCTCCACCATTACTAACATCCTGTACCGATAATTTTACGTGCACTTCGAAGCAAGGTAGAGCTCAGATAGAATTACAAGTATCGGCTACTATTCAAGTCGGGGCTAAAATGCACGTTGCTTTAACAATTGCAATGTATAATCTTGAATCGCCTAAAAGCGTCCGCCATCACTAAAATCCAGTACCGACAATTGTACGTGCCCTCCGAAGCACGGTAGAGTTCAAATAGAATTGACACTATAGACCACCTATGCAAGTAGAGCCCGAGCTGCACCTTTTTTACAATTGCAATGAGCTAATCGCTCATCGCTCTTACTGCCGCAAATGTCTATTAAATATACACTTCACTAATTGACTTACTTTTTTATTCATTAAGGGCCTTATATCAAATATAGCTATCAAATGGTTTGTCCCTTTCTGACATACGGTATTTTCCAAAGAGCAAAAGAGACAAAACACTCACTAACAGTGTTTTAGTTGGAGAGCGTTTATGAATAAGGCAGTAAATGTCGAAATCACTCTATAAATCTTTACCTGTTAGTCAAACCACGCTATGAGTGCTATTATACCAGTAGCCTACTAATATTATAAATGCGAAATTTTGTGAGGACGGATGTATATGTTTGTTACTCTTTCGCGCAAAAACTACTGAACGGATGTAGACGAATCTTTAAAATAATATAGTAATACTAGCTGCGCTCCGCGGTTTCACCCGCGTTGTACCCGTTCCCGCGGGAATTTCGGGATGAAAAATAGATGTTGTCCGATTCTCAGGCCTACCCGATATGCATACAAAATTTCATGAGAATCGGTCGAGCCTTTTCAGAGGAGTTCAACCACGGTACCCGTTCCCGCGGGAATTTCGGGATGAAAAATAGATGTTGTCCGATTCTCAGGCCTACCCGATATGTACACAAAATTTCATGAGAATCGGTCGAGCCGTTTCAGAGGAGTTCAATTACGCACCCCGTGACACGAGAATTTTATATATTAGATAGATTACATTAACACCGTGGGTCGCTACTAGTAAATCATAAAATAAAAACGAAGATTTTATTTTTATTAGATTCACTGAACATGCTGCCTAAGATGATGTTTATAACACTGACTCTAAAATGTTTCACACGTAAGATAAAGGCGGACGGATTATAAATAAACTTGTGTCACGTATATTTTGGATCTAATTGGAACATCGAAATTAGTGCAGGGATAGAGAGCTTGTAAAAACATAGATAAACGAAATTCTTGTTTGTGAAATATAAATAGGTTTAATTATGTCTGAATAGTTTTAAAACTAAATGCTACTACGTTGGTTTGATTGTTATGTTATTTTAGTGATAACCTAGAAGTTTCTGTAAAAGGAAAAGTGGCTCTAGGTATCGATAAAATCGATTTTATAAAAAACTGGCCGAGCTCCGCGGTGTTACCCGCGTTGTACCCATTCCCGCGGGAATTGCGGGATAAAATGTATCCCATGTGCTATTCTGATGTATAGTCTATATTACTGTAAAGTTTCATCCAAATCCGTCTATTAGTTTTTTCGTGAAAGAGTTACAAATATACATATATCCACCTCACAAACTTTCGCATTTATAATTTAGTAGGATATATAAATCTATGTAGGTTCTTGAGGTAAATTAAACGATATTTCTCGAATTACTATTCACTAGCTGTGCCCCGCGGTTTCACCCACGTTGTACCCGTTCCCGCGGGAATTTCGGGATAAAATGTCTCCCATGTATTTTTCTGATGTGTAACCTATATTACTGTAAAGTTTCATCCAAATCCATTCAGTAGTTTTTGCGTGAAATAGCAACAAACATACATACATAGATCCATCCATACATACATACATTCATCCTCACATTAAGCATCACACCGTACATTCCCCGTAAGTAAATCATATCGCCATTTGTTCTCTACTTACGATCTTCTTTCTCTCACTCATTTAATTATTCATTCTCTTTTCCGTTCCATTCCATTCACCGCTTAAACATTAATAATTACCGGTTAATACGATCCCATATCATGATATATTCATGAAGTAACTGATAGACTACTTTTTATCCCAGAACTAGCAGCGCCCCGCGGTTTTACCCGCGTTGTATCCGTTCCCGTAGGAATTTCGGGATGAAAAATAGCCTATAACCTTCCCGTTGAATGTGGCTATCTATTACAAAAAGAATTATTCAAATCGGTTCAGTAGTTTCTGAGATTAGCGCGTTTAAACAAACAAACAAACAAACAAACAAACAAACAAACAAACAAACAAAACAAACTCTTCAGCTTTATAATATTAGTATAGATTCCCACGGGAACTGCAAGGTGGGTAAATCGCAGTGCGCTGCTATTTTTATCATAATATCAATGTTGCACGCTGGCAGTAACTATTTTTCTTTGTCGCATAAGTTGAGAATGCAAGTAGTGACTTGGAAGACCGAGCCCGCCAAAAGCCGCGCCTATAGTAAACGTATTTTCTTTCACACTAGCGACATGAAACTGCTTTATGTATTTTATTTAAAGATTAAATTGATTTTACTTTTAAAATAGTTGTTATGGAAAATTGTGATAATGTGGTTTAGATGAATGAGAAAAAATAAAGTCTCTATTTCGAAAATATTCGAAAAAGTATCTTAAAAAAAGTATCTTAATGTTGTAAATTGCCAATAAAAACATTTTACTTTCATATTGTCACTAGATTGTGACAAAAGTATCGCACTCAGTCAGAGACGTACACTAAATGACACTTAACTAATTTATATAATTTTTCTTACATTACAATATGTCAAAATCACTCATTAAATCTCTAATATGGAAGGATTTGACGTATCTGAGTACAGGCGTTAATATAGTTCCAATTAAATCAAATTATCTGCCTAAGACAAATTAAAACTTAAATATGAGAACAGTTACTAAAACCAAACAACTGCGCGGTCGGTTTCGAAGCGGCCAATTTTATTCCACGCGCGTTTTATCGCGTCTCGCGTCATGTTTGAATCTTGTTCGTGCGTTCGCTTGCCATTCGCTCTCAGCCTGACGTACCGTGCGATCGCCTTTACGATCCGTGAATTTAATAATTAAATTTCGTGGGTGAATTTTATAAAAAACAATGGCAAGCTTAGCTATGATTGTTCCCGTGCTCCTACTCGCATTGTTTGCGCAAAATGGTAAGTTTTCTGTCTTTTTGTTGCCATATTTTTAAAATTTGGCGCGCCCTACTTAGCATTTGTGTACGTAATTGTTTCGCAATTTTTGTTTACTTATTTTTTGTGACAAAAGTTGACTCATGTCTCATTTTGTTTTCGTGAATGTTAACATATATTTTTGACCGCACAATTCAAAAGTGAAATAAGGTAATTATAACAGAGTATGTTATTTAAACGCCTGTTTAATTAACCGTAAATCCTATTGCGTTCAACTGTACCTGTGTATTATGTCATAGAGTGACATATACGTTAACTATACATATATATATACACATAAAGGTGGTACTACTATACGCAAACGTTATATAAACTCGTACATAAACAGGTAGGAAACCGGTTTGACGACGTTTTACTTTTGCGAGAGGAAGGTACTTATATAGATGTTTCCACGGGTTTCTTTTCCGAACTAATTACACAAGTGAATGACATTTCTATTTCCTTAGTTTAACATGATTATGAAAAGTAACTGAAGTATATAATTATGTTTGTGTTTATTGATGAACTTAACGCTTCTTAAAAAATACTTTTGAAACCTTGATTTCTAAATGCTAAAAAATATTCTTAATTCTTTTTATATATATTTGCGATAAGTATACCTATTAGAGCATATTTTTTCTAATAAAATGTCACAAGCAGTAAAGATAAAGTTAAACGTTAAGACGTCATTTGAACGAGATAATTCTTAAACAAAATTTACAATTTATTGCTATATATTGTACCGAGCAATATCTTCTGAATTCTATTTCGTATCATTTGTGATTACCATAATATGTGATTGATGTCCGTTGGTAAATTGCATAAACATGTCCCTGGATGCAATGCATCATACAATTTGCATCGACCATTGCGTAATAAGTTAATGACACTGTTTATTAGGAAGCGAAAGTTAAAGTTGTTTTAAACTTGTTTCTGCGTACTCGTACATACAATCCGTGAAATTGGCCTCCGAACGAATTGAGGCGACGATTGATTGACGGTCGGAATTTGAATCTACACTCTCTTTTCATTATTTACTCGGAATTGTTTTGTATAGAACGATTATAAAAAAGGAGGAACTATACCCACAGTATTATCTGAATCAAAAATGCGTTTGGTTTGCCAAGTAATTTTTTTAGAATAGTTTAGAAATTGACTGGATCTACGACAATGCACTAATGAAGGCCATTAAATTTAGTACCTGATTTTGTATATCATGCAATAAATTCTTGCCTAAGAGTGTTTAACCTCAAATTTCTGGATTTCTTGAGTAGAAAAACTCCAACCTACTTTAGCTTTTCAAAAGTAAGTTCTCGTACATAGAGTCGAAATTATAGCAAACAATATGACTTTCTTTTCATATTAAAAGTAATTTCATCCTTTGTTATTTACTATCGCTACACAAACGCTCAAATTCTTCCGAGAAAAGCTAAGCCACATCTAAAATCTTAACAACGTAATATCACAAAAATAAACACGTCCAAAAATCTCCAAAATAAGAAAAGAAAACAAGTGAAAGTTTAAAAAGCAGATTCCAAAATCGGTTTCACTATAAATGAATATATTTATTAGACAACTCCCAACGGAACACGCGCAAGCGCATACAAAATATTCGTTATAGTACCTACAACGTGTTTTTAACTTTCACTCTCCATTTTATCGCGATGTGACCTAGAAAGCCCTTTTTCTAATGCCACAATGTTTAGTCACGTGTAGGAAGGTACACAAAGGGCTTTTCGATTTCGCCACCGAACTTTCTCTAATGTTCTTTTGTTTTAGTTATCTGTTATTAGATATCTGAACTTAAATATAGTATTTATAACTTTTACTGCAAGGGGGATTTTGGGAAGATGCAAAAAGTGGTTAGGGGGATTTTGGTACGAATTAAGTTTTAATGAAATAATGAAATTCCCATTTTTCTCTTCAAAGGGGATTTCTCAGGCGGGAAAAGAGACATAAGCGTTTATAAACGGATGCTTTACCTATACGAATACAATAAAGCTGAAAAAAATGTGTTTTATTTGTTTGAACGCGCTAATCTCAGAAACTACGAATCGGATTTGAAACATTCTTTTTTTATGAGATAGCCACGTTCAACGAGAAGGTTACAGGTTTTTTTCATCCCGAAATTCTCACAGGAACGGGCACAACGTGGTTGAAACCGCGGGAACCAAGTAGCTTTATAGGTACTTACCTTCCCCAAGAGGAAACTAATTTTACATAAATACCTGCTTGGACTCGTCATACTGTAAGATCATAAAAACAAGTAAAAATGTAACTTATTTCCTCTCGGATTTTGTTTTTCTGTACAATAATATAATAAAAATTATATCATTATTTAATTTTAATACGAATTACCTACCTTAGTCTTTTATTTTATTTATATTCAGAAAATGAGGTTAAAATCTTTAATTATTAAGATTTTAATAATAATTACATTTTTGTAGGTATGTCCATTGTTTTATTTGATTCATGTCTCACGTTATATTATAACTTTGGCTTTATTTAAACAGTAATCTTTATTTAACTTAATCAATCTTAAATAACCCAAACATAATAATATTTCCTTACAATCATAAATTAATGTAAGTTCGAGCAAGGTTTTTAGACCGCTTAAAGGCCTCCGCCATATTATATTGAAACTAACAGGACCAACGATTGTACGTCCTCTCCGAAGCACGGTAGCGCTCAGATATAAATGCCCTACCGGCCACCCATCCACGTAAAGGACGAGTTGCACGTTGCTTAACAATCACAATTTAATTGGCCTTCTTTAACATGTATTGCATGTTTATTTTTATTTTTTTTTAATACTGTTACCTAGCTGTAAGTTTTCTCAAAATTAATAAAAAAAAAAAAAAAAAAACAATGAGCCAAAATATGTTAGTCAACCTACGCCGCAAGGCCACTACCGGCTACCCATCCAAATAAGGGCCGTGCTGCACATTGCAATCGCTACAATTAATGACCCATTACATTTAATTACGTCGCATTAAATTATCCATAAATTAAACATAACTAAGCTTACAATTAAACGATCTTCATCACACAAAGCCGTCTCAATTCACAATGATTATCGAATTAAATAACAATAAAAAAATGTATAAATTCATTCCCTTATAGAAATATCTAGAGCCCGCATAATCAGATATTGTATTCAATAAAAAAGCCATGACCCCTCAAAGCAGCGACCATATCTGACCATTGTGACTAACTATGGCAAATCACACCATTGATTTATATTAACTACCATTATTGACAGCTGCTATTATCATTCTTTACTTATTTCCAAGTATAAATGCTGAGCCACTTAGCGAAATGAAAAATTTATCACTAACTTGCTGCTATAATATTAAGTACCTATACTTAAATAGTGCGTTATATTGAAAGTTTTATTCTATTGCAATCAATGCCTAAAAAATATTGATTATAGTCGTAGGGTGGTATACCCGTGGGAATTTCGAGACTTAAACTCTGTTTTCTGACCGCAGCAGTCGGCAGCAACATCCGACTGCAAGCAGCTTTTTTAAATTCGCTTGGCAGTTCTAGATAAGTTCACTTAACACATAAAATAAACATCAAGACATAAAAATCAATAGTACTTGATAGCTTATGTCATCAAGCTAGCTTATGTCATCAAGCTAGCTTGATGGAGAAGCTTGGAAACTTGTAGTCAAAAAATAGTTATGGGTACATTAACGTAAAAGAACACTTTTTCCAAAGAAATTGGCAGGACAAACATCAACCACAAATAAAATGAAGACCTGATAGATCACACAATATGAAGCCTGTAATACGTAATTGATCCCTGGATGAATCCTTTAAAGTGTCTACTGACCACATGTGCAATAAAACTAGTACAATCTAATTTGGGTTGGGAAGCATTTAAAGTGGAAATTTCACCCAAAGTGTCATTATACTGACAGATTCATGATATAACTAGCAGCGCCACGCGTTTTTACCCGCGTTGCGCTTCCCGTGGGAATTTTATAATGAAAAATAGCCTAAAACCGTCCCATTGAATGTGGCTATCCATTAAAAAAATAATGATTTAAATTGGACCGTTAGTTCTTAATAAGAAAGTTAGATAAGATAGATATTTTTTGAGCTATTATGCTAAACCAGTTAATACATTTAAGACCTTAGTTTTACAGTACAAAACGAAGGGTATTAATGTTCGTGTTCGCACCATGTTCGCACATCATGTGACAATTATGTAAATAGTGACATACTTCCATGACTGTACCTTTTAATTGTGTGATATATTTGTGGCCTAGTCGAAAGGACGTGAATAATAATTAATCTGATTATGCAATGTAATAGATAGCAAGTGGGTTTTCGTCTCATTAGTGGGAACCGTGACCTCAGGGTCACGGAGAATTAGATCAACTCGCAGTTGAGTCATAAACCCTTCAATTAGATGGTTTGTCTGTTTGTAAGTAATCAGATGATGATAGTCTATTTTATACTATCCTACTATTATTATAAATGCGAAATTTTGTGAGAATGGATGTATGTATGTTTGTTACTCTTTCCCGCAAAAACTGCGGCACGGATTTGTATGATACTTTACAGTAATATATGTTATACATCAGAATAACACATGGAATACATTTTATCCCCAAATTCCCGCAGGAACTATCAAAAAGCGGGTAAAACCACGGGGCAGGGCCAACCAAACTAAATCACTATAAAAAAAGATTTGGTGACTTAAACCAAACGTGATTTTTTGCTGTTTTTTAAAGTACGGACCCCTCCGGGCCGGTTTTTTTTATTAATCAGCACATAGATACAACCTTCCTACTTACAAGTGACAAAAAAATCACGAACATCGTAGGTTCCTACCATTTTTTGTTTTAGAATTGTACACCTTATGAATGAACTATGTGATGATGTAATAGGGAAATACATATTCATTACCAAACTTATGTACGAGTTGGTTGGTAACCTGAAGGTGAAAAGCCTCAATAATATTGAGCGGGTTTACAAGCTGACCGCGATTTTGAATCACGTTTTCTATAAAATTAAGGCAAACGATACACTTGACGGAACCTCCGTTGAGCATTTTTCACCGATACACTTTATAGCATATAATTTACATATAGCATCACATGTGCCCATGTGATGCTATATGTAAATGCGTCGTGAAAAATCCGCAACGGGGTTTCCGACAAGTGTAGCCAAACTTGTCTTTAAATTGCTTACAAACTACCTGACATAATATATTTATGTTAAAATAATTATTGCTCAAGCATCAACTTCCTTGCCAAAATAGATACAACTAACATTACAATAACAAATAAAACAACGTTTTATTATTATTTCTGGCAATACACAGAAATATCGATGACAAGACATTACGTATGTAGTATAATAATATAAGTATCTATACATACTCGTATAAGGCTATGACTCATACTTTTGGCAAATGTGCTAATTACTAAAGCTAGTTAGCAACACCGGTTTGTGTAGGTATAGAAGTATACTAAGAACCTTGTCATATTCACACTTGTAGAAGGAGTACTTACATGTCAATGAGAATTTTCGAATTTTAATTTGTCAAAGTAATCTGGCGCGATGGATACAATAATGTAATGCATTGTTGCCGGTCTTTCGCCGACGGATGATCGGCAACAAAGGTCGCGAAGGTGGATCAGATGCAGAGACCGAGTTGTCCGCGACGCGACGGATTAACTGATATCCAATCCAACATAGATTGCCCGCTATTTGTAAAATATAATGCAACTAGCAGCGCCCCGCGGTTTTATCCGCATTGTAAATCGAAAAAAGTAGTCTATAACCTTCCTTTTGAATGTGGCTAATATAGGAGTGATAGTTCCTGAGATTAGCGCGTTCAAACAAACAAACACTTCAGCTTTATATGATTAGTGCATTGAAACAAACAAACTCTTCAGGTTAGTATAGATAATATGTATCGGCGTTCAGTCGCGGAAGATCGGCGACAGAAGATCTTTGAAGTGTGGCGCTACCCATCCCGCGAGAATTTCGGGATAAAATGTATCCCATGTGTTATTCGAATGTCTTACCTATATTACTGTAAAGTTTCATCTAAATCCGTCTAGTAGTTTTGTCGTGAAAGAGTTACAGAGTATGTACATACATAATACACCCTCAAAAACTTTCGCATTATAATATTAGTAGGACATATATGTAGATGTATGTATATAATCTATAGTAACTTCAGCTATATATAAATCATTATAATAGCGTTCCCCGTAGAGCCTCACAATAAAAACTAAAAGTCATACACATCGTGTTCCGATATACAAACGTGATCGATGTTATTTACACTTATTCACGCGTAAATGTTAGTCCTTGGATAGATTAGTTTAGCGAGCACTCTTCTAGGTACTTAACACGTTTTTCGTGCAAATAGACTTTTTATATTAACTTTGACGTTTCTAGAACGACCTTTATTAGGGGTGTGTTTGATGTTCTATAGCATCTGGATTTAAAAATATTAAACATACCAGTTCTTTATCTGAGTTGGAATCATATTTTCTTCGTGTTTCGGAGGGCACTTTAAGCAGTCGTTCCCAGTCGTTTCAATCGTCAGATCATTGAAGGCCTTTAGGCGGTCTAAAAACTGACACCAGGGTTGGCCACTAACCTACTCAAAATGAATGAATGAATTTCTTTAGTTCGTGTCCGTTGCGTAGTTTTGAAGATCTAAATCCGTTGCGTAGTTTTAAAGATCTAAATCCGTTGCGTAGTTTTAAAGATCTAAGTATACATAAGGACAGACAGCGGAAAGCGACTTTGTTTTATACTATGTACTTAGTGAAGTTTTGGCTTAGTACCAATTGGATAAAGTTAACTGGATACATGAAATGTACGCACACCATGAACGATGGTGGGACCCGGTCAATGCCAACTAAAACAGATCTGCCATGACATCACATCTCATTTCATAACTATTCTACGTCTTATCCCTTGCGCAATAAAGCTCGCATTCGTGATGCAATCCCTATGTATGTCACTAACAAACTAACGCGTTTGTTTGGGTTAAATATATGATGTAGGATGGATATTTTTAATGTTAGTTTCTTCTTATACCTTTAACAAATCGATACATTAAGATATTTAATTATATTCACAATTTAGTATAAGTTAAACTTGCAAACTGAATTTGGGGATAACTTCAACTCTAAGTAGCCTATATTGAATCTAGATGCTAGGGGTAAGAAATCCTGAATTTCTCAAGTTAACTGTTAACAAGTGGTTAAAAACGCGAGTCTCCACTTTTAAATATATAGTTTAAAGGCAAACCTGACTGACTCACCTTTGAGAAGGAAGGAAGGAATAAAGGATTTTGCTATATTCAAACCCTAACAAGTGGTGGCCCTTTACCCGAAGCGAGGCGAGGGCAGCCGCTAGTACATAGTACCTGCTAAAACTCTTCCATGAAAAACAAACTGTTTCCCCACAGAAAGGAAACTCATTAACTTAAAATCGCATGTCCATATTGACTTAACGCTCCGGAAAGCCATTAATTCCCTATCATGGAGACAAATGAGCACTCCAGGTGCGACTGTGACCCACTTCCGTAATGATGTGCCTTTAAAAACCGTTGACACGACAGAATGAAGGCTAGTGCAGACGAAGGGCAGTCCACGGTGGACAGAAGTCGGACAGAAGTGAAAAAAGAATCTATCTAAGAATTTTAGGTAAAGTAAATATATTTTGGTCCAAAGAACATTGACAGAACTCTAAAAAAGCTTCCCTTTTTAGGTTACTTTTAGTCCCATGAGTTTGCTTTGAACAAACGAAGGATATGTCAATGTCGAGAAAACTCTCAGAAAAAATGACATTAAGACATTCTGCAGCAGTGCTGCAACTCCTGATGCTTTTTCTACCATTAATTTCCACATCAAGAATATACAATTTACAAAATAAAAGAACAAAACAATTTCTGATGCAGGGGAGCAGACTCAATTGCCACTGTGCTGCTTCAAGTGTACCAATAAAGAAAGTTAATAAAAAATCAATTTTATCAGACAAATTAGTCCCGGGCCATTCGTCTGCAAAGGTTTTAAGTAGATACTTATTCATATAGCTATTCACTCGTGTATAATACCATTGTTGCCCTTGCCTTACTGACACACTTCAGGACTATTGGACGGTTGTAAATTTCAGCGACAATAAACATGCTCTGAATATATTTGCGTGTTCGACTGTCATGGCTAAAGATAATTTATGGCGCAAAAAGCTTCTTTATTAACTAGATAAGTGTGTTAGTACCTTCATTCTGTTCGCTTCAGTTTTTTCAAGTCTCTGTATGAAAAACTGGGGTAAAATATTGAAGTTGTATCGGAGCAAGGTATGTATTGATGAAAGCAGTTTTGATTGGTGGTTATGGTGATTAGGTAGGTACGGGTTTTATAAAGATCGGTATAGTATAGGCAAAACCACTGAATATTCCACTCTGGCAAAGCTTTGTCTATGCAAGTAAGTGGAAAAGGGCATCTAATATCCTATTTGTCAATAATTGCCCACATATTTATTCAGATGGTAAGCATAAGTTCAATCACCTATTTCAATCTTATAGGTTTCGAAAAAGACGTCGCATATCTTATCGTAGTGTAATATAAATAGCTATTTTATATATACACCGTCGAACAATATCGGTATGATTTCATCGATATTTATTTTAGTGTTGTGACTCATATTGTCACATTAAAACACGTGCCTAATGTTATAGTGACATAAAAAATTAATGCGAAAGTTTTGTAAATATCCTTCACGGAACCCTATAAAAATGTCTTAAATGAAAATTTTAGTAAGAAGTTGGTATGTTCTAGACTCATATCCATGCCATGAGTAACATAGTCTTATTTTCCTGAAGTTTTTTACTGTCAGTTCTCTCATTCATTCATTGCTTCTTGTTCTGTAGAACTAATTCTTTTTAAACAGAATATTCGTTGTGATATATTTGCTTGCCAAAGGAGCCGGTTTTAAACGCAAGAATGTTGCGTAAGGGCGTTAGAAGGGCAAAGACTCCGGTTCACATCTTCAGAGCTCAAGGTCTTTTATGTTATTGGTTTTCTTGGTTTAATAATAATATTCATGTATTAGTTCGTTAAAGGCTCGATTAATAGGCATCAAAAGTTACATTGTTCAGTATAATTTTCATATACTTAGGTACCTAAAATATAAGTATACTAGCCGCGCCCCGCGGTGTTACCCGCGTTGTACCCGTAATTTCGTGATAAAATGTATCCCATATGTTATTCTGATGTATAACCTATATTACTATAAAGTTTCGTCCAAATCCTTCGTGTAGTTTTTTCGTGAAAGAGTAACAAACATACATACATCCTCACAAACTTTCGCATTTATAATATTAGTAGGGCAAATGATCAGATTTTTTTAAACCACAGTGGCTTTACGTAGTGTTAGCTAGAAGGTTGCCAAGCCATTTTAACCTTCTTGTAAGTAATACCTAACCTATATTTTAGCAATTATTAAATTTTGGTTATTTCTAATGTCGTTGGTTCCAAGTCCTTAAAAGCCTTCTTATAAGTAATACCTACTAACACAAAGATAAATCAGAATATGTTACAACTTGTTTACAACAATAAATATCAACACGAAGGTTGTTAACTAAAATGATAATGTTTGTCTCGTTTCAATTCCACGTGAGAATTGCCTTGGAAAATCGTGTACCAAGGTTGATGCAAACAATCAAACAATTTTACATCAATTATCAGTGGTCAGAGGAGGTAAATAATATAATCTGTGGATATTCTGAGCATTCTATCAGAGATTCTCATTTTAAATTATGGTGTCATAAATGTCATAATTAACGAATAAAAAATAGCTGTTGTATCGTGTTGATTAAGCACTAGAACTTTCGATGTATCTTTTTCAAACGAAAACCTTTAAAAAAGCATATATACTTACCGTGAAGTTGAGAAACCTCCTGCTTTTTTTGGAGTCGGTTAAGAACAGTCGAGTTTACAATAAACTCATACGTCCTTTGATTTTTGAAGTCGGTTAAAAACTCGATCACGTCATTTGTCACAAATGACTAAACTCTGTAAGTACTTTTAAGAACAGTAGTAATGCTCTACCTACCCACATACATACAATAAGGCAGATTACAGCTGTGAGTTGCGATTGCCTCTTGCAACATGCTATTAATGCAGTCAATAATACAGAAGTTACATACTGCACTTAAAGATCATCATTAATTCGACACTTAATTATTTGACATCATTTTTCATAGGTACATATATCAAATCAGTCATTAGACATTAATCAGTCATTAAATCTCTACCAAAGAAGCATTTGACGTATCGACTTCTTGCCGCTTCGCTTTGCAGTCGGCTGCATTCAGCGAACGACTGCAGCTGTCAAATAATTACGTTTGAAATTCGGCGAACACCTTACTGCTCTTTCAAATTGTCCAGCTACGTGAGTTTAGTATGAGAAACAAAAGAACATCGGTGCGTGCCGACGACTGCGCACGACTGCGACGCGTAGCCGAACGACTAAAAACGATTAAATTGAAAGAGGCTTTATTATGAAGCTGACGTTTGGCAACCAATGTAAATTGAAACAGCGACCGCAGTAGGCGAAGGTAGTGTTTGTGGTATAAGCATAAGTATTTATGACAGCTACCTTCCCACAAGAGTAGATAAATACAATGTTGATACAATTGGTAGTCATTACCTACCTTTGTAGTTAAGTAGAGCCATTATTGCAGAAGACAAACGTATGAATAAACGACATGTACGTATTTAGTTAAGACAATTGTATTATATTACGACTGTTGGTATATAAGTGTGTGTCATCACTACATAGTACAAAACAAAATCGCTTTCCGCTGTCTGTCTGTCCCTATATATGCTTATATCTTTAAAACTACGCAACGGATTTAAACGCGGTTTTTTCAAATAGATAGAGTGATTCAAGAGGAAGGTTTATATGTATAAGAAATCTCGAAATTCTCACGGGAACGAGCACAACGCGGGTAAAACCGCCGGGCGCTGCTAGTTTAATTATATATGTACCTGTATGACACACATTTATCTATAAGTATACAAGGAAGTCAGTAGAAGGAGGTACGTGACGGATTGTCTATGAAAACAACGCCAAATACACTCCTTTGAATAATACAGTGTTATGATTATGAATAACTAGGTTGGTTAAGTCAAAGTCAGGTAAATAAAAAGCAATGTTGACTCGATAAGAAGAAAAATAACAATCAATAAACATAATTATTTTACTATTAATTGAAACGTACATTAATGTCATTATTATTTATTTAAACGGGAACTTACGTACGATGGAGGCTACTGTTGGCAGTGCGGGTAGAGACGCTGTCGCGAGCGCTTCACCCACCTCCTGATGAAAGTCACCGAATGTGACCGAAACGTGTTGAGGAACTCTCAACAGTAGCCTCCGTCGTGCGTAAGTTCCCGTTTAAATAAATAATAATAGCAATAAACATAGACTGCTACATTTTAAACCCTCGACGCAAAAGAGGTATGTTATAAGTATGACGTCGATTTCTGTTGTGTATCGGTCTCCAAACCGTCCAGTAGTTTTTTCGTGAAAGAGTAACATACATACATACATACATACATACATACATACATACATACATACATACATACATACATACATACATACATACATACATACATACATACATACATACATACATACATACATACATACATACATACATACATACATACATACATACATACATACATATTACATACATACATACATACATACATACATACGTACATCCTTACAAACTTTCGCACTTATAATATTTGTACGATATGAGCTGATGAATGATGAATTATAAAGCTGGTGAGTTTATTTCTTGTTTGATATTTGAACTCGCTCCTCTGAGATTTGAAGACATCTTTTTGTATGTAATAGTTACATTTAAGACAAGTAATATAATTAGCAATAATATATAATTTTCTATTTTTCTTCTCTTAATTTAGACGTGAATGGGGACAATGCGGGTAAAACCGTGGGTGATACATATAGGTATAATATGTAGAAACTTTTAAATATCTCAAATTCTTTAACACTTATTCGTGTTAAGAGTTTTTTTTTGTTTAATTTAGTAAGTAGTTGGAAATTGAAGTAGGCAAGCTATTTTTACTTTTTATGAAACTCATGCTGTTCACATGGTCATGTGTTTGAACCATATTTAGCGGCAGTTAATAGGCTCACTCAAGGTGAACACAAACAAGCACATTTTTTGTTTGTTTTCAGTGTCATATTCATTTAGAAATAATTACAGTACTATGTTCAGAAAAAAAGCCGTTATAAAGCGTTTAAATTACTTGGTATTATAGTAAACAATTTCGTTCATTCAAACCACGAAGTAGAGAACACAGTAAATACTTCGTTCTTCCATGATTCATACAAATTGTTATCTTGAACGATATAGGTAGCTCTCAGAATAATAGCTTAAGCGTCGCATAGATTGAGCGAACACCAAAGAAGGTCTAAGTACACCAGAAATTAGATCATATTAATCATTCAGTCAGTCAAGACTTACTATGATTTATAAAACTAACTAATATCCATGAGGAAAATGAACACTTGCTGAAAACCTCAATACTGGAATTTATCACCAATGTGAAACACTGTTGATAACTCCAATGACGTAAGAACAACTGCCAACGGAGCAAGGAGGTTATCATCACAAGCAAAATAAACTACGAGTTAAACGCATTGATTATCGGGAAGTCAACTCACGACGCCACAGTTTTATACGGTACAAAATGGTGCAGATTATACATTTGCATTTGTTTGTATTTGCGTGTAAATCACGGACAAGGTCACAATTAAATCAGGTTCCATAATTGTCCCATGTTATAAGTAACAATATAAGTAATCTTGCCCATCGCAAATCCTGATACATTCAGTTAAATTTTCAAAAAAGTAACTTAAAATTAGTAGCTCGAAAGCACCAAAACTCCTTTTTTAAGTTATTGTATGATGTCGTAGTATCTATTGATAAAAGCCGCATAAAAATTCGTTCAGTGGTCTTGAGTTTATTACGTACAGATATACTTAAAGACTAGTCAGGGAACTTATTTTTGTAACACTACGTAACGAAGACCTCTAAAGAGCTGTTTTTTTTATTAAGGCGTGACAGCACGTACACTTAAAATGTTGGTGTAGTTAAAAAAAAAGTTCTTTTGTCAATGGTCACCAAACCGTAGCAAATGCACGAAAATTGTCTGTGATTTCTGGCCGAAAGGGCCTTGCAAGATGCTATTATGTTTTTGTAAACCGGAATGGTTTTCAAGGTTGAGAATTTTTATGGAACTGTGAAATAGTCAAGCTTTGATGCGTTTGACACTTCTTGTACTGTGGGTACAGAAGATCAGACAGAAGTCACTCGATCCAGACCAACGTTTCACCATTGAAGCTGTAATTACCAAAAATATATCCGTCCTTTTCCGTTCAGTAATCTTATATTCAGTTTTATACTGACGATACTAATTTGCCGTTCCAAGAGACGTAGGTAAAAATAATAATCCTACATTAAAAGTACTTAATCCATCACAATTCTTGTACCTTTGCAGTAGATTATTTAATTGGCTCACCCAGTTAACAACCAGTTTATTCAATGACGATTTAATTACTTACTACGTAACGTTGGAGTGTTAATTATTGCTGTGAAGTTAACTGAACAAACCAAATGGGAGAAACAGTTTTTGTTGTAGATTGTATTCCCCTATTCCTAAGAGCTGCAACAGTGATGCTGTTTGTATAATAAAATATTATGATAGTTAATACGAGTAATTTCTTATAGTCTATTTTTTTATTGTCACAAAATGTGGATCAATGTCGTCAATTTTCCAGACGAAGACGACTACTCCTAAAGAGGAAAAAGGTTTAGAGATAGGATAAGAATGAAATAAAATTACGAACCTTTTTCCACTTCAGAAGCAATCGTCTTCGGCTGGAAAATTGACGTCATTGACCCACATTTGGCGACAATAAAAAAAATTGAGTATGTAGGTATACAAAGTTAGCAACTTCTCTTTATTACCAAACTACACAGCAATGTGTTGATAAGGGAAAATTTATGTGTATCTATTAAAATTCTACCTATGTCATTAATTAGTTAGGTACCTACACTAAGTAAACAGTACACCCACAGACTTTTAAAGTCAGCAATAAGTGACAGATAACGAATGAAAGAGTCTGTTCATGTTTGTAATAAGCCAAGTAATAGGATGGATTATTTAAATAATGTAGAGTCACAAAATGGAATGTGGAATTATTTGAGTAACCTAAAGACCTGCCTGAATTGTTATACTACGTTTACATTCAGCCGAGTGAGCAGGGAAGTGGACAGGGAAGTGGGCAGGGTAGTGGGCAGGACGAAGACGTGGCATGAGAAGTATTGTGTTCACACACTCGTCCTGCCCACTTCCCTGCTTACTTCGGCTGAATGTAAACGTAGTATTAAAACTAATAGATATTTAGGTACAAAAAGACTTAGATATCTATTAGGTATAACCTAACCTTATTTTAATAACTCTAAATATAATGTTACAAAACTTATTGGTTTCTTAAGTTTAAGTGAACATATATGACGTCTGATAACTGACGTTTCGGCTCCTTTACATGAACCGTGGTCACAGAAGACTCCAAAGAGGTAAAGGGGCCGAAAAGTTAAATAACAATGTAAAATAAATCTAAAGTGCATACGTAAATGCAGTTTCAGTTACAAAACGTTCTTGTGGAACATTTGATTTCTTTCATAAAGTTCTTCAAAACTTAGTAAGATCTTCACAACTAAGGTTAAGATCTTTAAAATTCAAGTGATGATATTTTCTAAAATACAATTTTCTCAATTTCCAGGAGAAGCAGTACGTTGTTGGACGTGTTCCTCGGACCTGAACCCGCTCTGCCAAGACCCCTTCCTGCCTGGAAGGTCAGACAACTACCTGTTCCGTTTGGAGAACTGTGATGCCAACACTGGCGCCACCTACCCGTACCTAACGTCATCCAAATCAGCTTGCAAGAAACAGATCAAATACAGTAAGTACAATAGTAATAACATGTACGAGTATACTCGTATTCTATGTATATAAAGAGGAAAAGTTTCCAACTTTGTTTGTTTGTAAGGGCTAATCTCAGAAACTACCAATCCGATTTGAATAATTAATTTTGTAATAGATAGCCACCTTCAACGAGAAGGTTATAGGCTGTTATTCATCCCGAAATTCCGACGGGAACGGGTACAATGCGGCTAAAACCGGAGCACTAGTTACTTATAATACGATGATCAATATTCCCATATTAAGTAACTATAAAGTTATGTTTTCCAACAAATCAACGCTCGTATATTCAATGCACGCAATAGCAGTAGCTTCCATGGAATGTCTTAACGCCGTATCATTAGAATTTATTATTTATTATAATAAGTTGAGATGTAGACAACACAGAAACATGATGTTACAGTGTTACTCCTTATTACATCAGCTGCCTGCTAGTAAAGGTCGTCAAAATTGGTCCAGTATTTCAGAAATTATCCGGAAAAACAGGCATTTTTTAAATGTTGGTATATATGCAGGTACCGTATTTATATGTATGTAGTAAATAGCGGTCATTCTAATATTACAAACAGACGCTCCAATTTTATTTTTATGTATGTATAGATCAAAGGCTCGACCTATTAAGTCAAACCCTAAACTTTAAACCATTTTCACGTGGCGTGGACACAATTTCATTTTTCGTGTCTACAGTGTGTTTAAAAATGTAATCTATGTTTACTTACGACCATTCATGACCTATATTGGCCAAAGTAGGCCACAAAATCCATTGTGATGTTAATGTATTTACATTGTTAACCATAGCTTTTGTTTTTAAAGTTTAGCCTCAGTAAAGTGGAGTGTTATAAGTTTGATGGTGGCATGGTTGCTTTTTAAACTCACCTATAACTCACACGATTTGCACTCATTATCTATTATAGGTACTAATATTATAAAGCTGCAGAGTTTGTTTGTTTGTTTTAACGCGCTAATATCAGGAATTACTGGTCCGATTTGGATAGCCACATTCAACGGGAAGGTTATAGGCTACTTTTCGTCCCGAAATTCCCACTGGAACGGGTACAACGCGGGTAAAACCGCGGGGCGGTGCTAGTTTACTTATAAAATTGTAGGTAAAGTAGGAAAATGCGTCGTAGGGTATCAGGGTATAGCTACCTACTTCTCTTTATAACTAGGGAGCTAATATTGCTTTAGACCTATTACCCTAACAAGTCGATAGGCGAAGGTAAATATTATTGAATCGAGAAACAATATTTTAACGATCGAATCGATGCGAATGATTGATATAGGTTCGAGTATAGGTCCTTAATATACCTACTTAGAAACAACTCGATTCCGATTAATAGAATTGATTTGAAGTGTTAGGTTTCCTACAATACCTAGGTACTTACTTTCGGACTGCTTTGTTATTTATTAGACTGTTGTCATTTAACGAAAAGGGGAAAAGTATTATTTTGTTATGCTACGTCAAAACAAAGCCGGCAAAACAAACTCAATGGCAAAACATGGTGTAGGTACGGTATGTAGGCTGTAGCTTTTATAATATAAGTATTGTACCTATGGTCTCATCAAACCAAATCCACTTAAGGGTATAGTTACTCACTTCAAAATACCATGGTAAATACCTACCAACGTGCCACGAGTTGTTATTTTCAATGTCATTTTTGCAATTACGTACTTCATAGACAGATTGCGTCTACTTTACATGACTGCCATTTCTATTGTTCTTTTTAAACGTAGGTAATTAGGTCTAAAGCTGTAGGTATACAGGGTGGAAACGTTAAGTGATCTCACTGGGTTAGGTACTCCACAATTATACAGCACCTTAGTACCAGTAATCAGTTTTTCAATATTTGGTAAAGTTTAAAAATTAGCACACATACCTAGATACCTAGTTGTTGGCGACGACTCTGGGTGTTAATTATATTTTAATATCAAAGATTTATGTATAATCACTTAGTTAGATTCCATAATAGGTACAAGCTTAGAGCTTGGTTTGAGTCTAATTAACCGTGTGACTTTGTCCGTATGTATTTATTATTTGTTAAATTGTCGAGTGAGATCACTTATCGTTTCCAATCTGTATACCTAAATAAATCAATTGTTTAGTTTGCAAAATTGCGTGAATTTATCTTGGAATTTGTAGGTTTTAAATATTGTGCCAACAGCTATATAAAAGTGATATAAAACTCGTTATCTAGCTTGCTAGATATTTTAGTGCGTATAACCCGTGAATTATTCTTGTACTACTAAAGATAGTGCCAACTCTGAATTAAGACCGATTTGTATACGTATAACTTCACATATTCTGCGAACGAATTAATCAATATGTGTCTTTAATTACTTTTTAGGGTTCCGTAGCCAAATGGCAAAAACGGAACCCTTATAGATTCTTAATGAGGCAGGTGATTGTAAAATGAATCACGTTTATAATACCTAAATACAAACGTCTCGTGAGCGATAAACTAGTAGATACTAAGTAGTAGGTTATAACTGGAACTATCAGAATTGATTTATGATTCTTATGCCCGTTTTCACCAACATCCCCTAAGTTTAGGGGATCCCCTAAACATGCTTAGGGGGCCGTTTAGGGGGCGGTTCCGTTTCACCAACCGTTAGGGGTCAACTAAACGCTAAAAGGTCCCCTAAATTTAGGTGGTCGACAACTGGGCACATAAACCGACCCATAAGTGCGTTGTCTTTTAAGCAACGAAGATGGATAGTGATTTATATGAATTTTTAGATAATTTAGAAAATGTTTCTACTATATTCGACGTAAATAATCGCCGTATATCGAAAATGACCAAATTACTTCGAAAGTTTTGACGAAACCGACTTTTTTCGGAGATTTATGTTTTGTAAATCGTCAGTGTTGTATTTATTGGAAAAGATTGAACACGCTTTAGAATTCCCTGATATTAGGTGAGTATATTTTTTTCCTTAGTCTACGCCGTCAATGTTTCTGATACACTTGTGTGTACCATAACATAGGTAATTAATTTTATTATATATTCACCAGGTGAAACTTCAAGACTATACCTATATTAGTTTTAAAATTCCGATTTTTAGTTAAACTAAACTTGTTATTTGAACTTTTTAAGGTGGAGATGATGCAGAGCTATTCAGAAACAGGAAGGGATATATGTCTATAAAATATGTTCAGACGGTAGCATCAGCCAATTTGTTAATAAGAGATGTTGTGGCACGTTGGCCAGGTTCAACACATGACTCGGCTATTAATCAAAATAGCAATTATAATAAATAATACAATCCATTTATCATAGATAATCAATTTATTTATTATTAAAAATACAATTTCTCTTAGATTTTCTAGTCATTCTTTGGTACACCAAATAAATTCTTCAGATTAAAGTTTCCACCTGTAAAGTAAATAAATTGTAATAAGTATTATGAACTAATAAAAAGTAGAGATGTTATTTCTTTTCAGAATCATCTGTTGACTCCTTACTTAAATCCTACGACAAGAGGACAGCACAAATAATAAGGAATGTCACAACCACAACTACATCCCAGAACACATATGGATTTAGACGATCACAAATTACAAATTATTTTGATAACTTGTTACATAACAATAACTTAATAAATGTTCTTATGTGATAACATACCTTTTATTTGATTGAGTGGATGGTTTTGCTCTTTTAATATTGGCCTTCGCCTTTTCCATATAGGAGTTGGTATCTTTGAACGTGATGGTGTTACCTCCCATTCGTCTTCTATCACATTTTCATTTATTGCCATGTTCTGAAAACAAATTATATTAAAACACTTACTAGAATACTTTTATTATATTAAGTTATTGCGACTTTATCTGGAATAATTAACAGAACCTGGGTGACCGAGCTTTGTTTGGTTTTTATTGAAGTTTTTTTTAAATTAAACCTAGCTAGATTGATTTACCTCCCCTGAATCCCCCTGCAAACTAAATTTAATGAAAATCGTTAGAGCCATGATGAGAGATGGTCCTCCTCTCCTCATGAGAGCATCTTTACTCCTAAGATAAAAAAAATAGATGTATAGTTAAAATAAGGCATGTTGGTTTTTATTTAAATTTTAACTAACCTGTACATATTTCCCGTTGAATTATATTGGGTACAGAGGTACAGAGGTTTAACCAAGCCTCGTTCTTAGCTTGGTTAGTTGTACCGTCTGTCTTTTTATATAAAATTATGTTCTTAAACGCGTACACCAATTTCACCAACTTATCTTTCTCGTCCACTGTGAAATTTTGACTCCCTCCGCTTCCTTTTTTCTGCCATAGTAACGATTGACGAATAAAGTATTGATGAAAGTACGAAGAAACGATCACAACCGTAGCGTAGATCACAACACAACACAGGATCACAACAAACAATTAACAAAGTAGGTAATCCAAGTGTCAACTCAACCGTCAAATACAAATGACCACAGATTAAATGCGTGTTTCGTTATGCATGTATAGAGTAAATATGCTAGAACATATTAAATTAATTAAAAATATAAACGAAATAATATTAATTATTATTATTAAAACAATCCATCTTTATCATAAACTTTATCAATATGTGCATGTACTTTAGAGAATTTGATAAAAAACTATAGTGTTTAAAAGTATCGACAAGTTCAAAGACGCATCAGTCGTGCATCAGTCACTAACACGTCACTAATATCGAAAAATAAACGTCACATAATTATGTGTCCCCTAGTTAGGTGATAGGAATGATGGTGAAACGAAATTTAACTTGGGGGCTGGTTTAGAGGACCTTTTAAGTAAGGGGTCCCATACTTATGTGGTGGTTTAGGGGATGTCGGTGAAAACGGGCATTAGTTTATTTTTATTTGAAAGTTCTAAAGTATAAGCCAAGCACCACTCCACATAAAAGTTATAAAACGCTTTGTATTTAACAAACATTTAACAGAGACGTGAACTTATTAACGAACGATTGTTACGACTAGCCGTGCCCCGCGGTTTTACCCGCGTTGCGCCCGTTCCCATGGGAATTCCGGGATGAAAAATAGCCTAAACCTTCTCGTTGAATGTGCCTATCTGTTACAAAAAAAACAAATCGGACTAGTAATCTGTTACAAAAAAAAACAAATCGGTGGTTTTGTTTTTACGGTCATCGATTAACCACATTTTTTTCTCTTTCCAGTCAACAACCAGCTCGTGATCTCCCGTGGGTGCACTTGGAAGCGTCAAGATGACTACAGCACCACCTGCCCAGCCTCCAACAACGGACCTAACGAAGTCACCTCTTTCTGTGAAACGTGTGAATACGACGGCTGCAACGGCGCCGCCGCCATTGGAAAGACGATTGCGCTAATATTAGCTCCTTTGGCTCTCCTTTTGTTTAAGTAAACTTATTTTAAGGAGAAGACAGGTTTTTGGTAACTGTGGAATAATAATGGAAACATATTATGACGTATTGACAGAAATTAAACGTAATAACTACCTATCAAGTGATGAGAAATATTTTTTGGTAATAAAACTAAATAGGTAATCTTCTGAAGTAGGTATCTACACAAATATTCACTCTTCCAATAGAAGAACATATTCTAATTTCATTGAGGTAACTTTTGATTTGAAGAAAACAACATCTTGTAGGTATATCAAGATCAATCTGATATGCTAAAGTAACTAATTCAATAATTTCACTGAGTTACCATAACCTGTCGTTTCAATACATTAATTTAATGTTAGCTTAAGTTAAAAGAAACGTTTCGTATCAACCATATAAGTACATATTCACTATAAAGGTGCAAGTTACATACATTACGTTATATCCGTCCAAAGGGACAGAGTTACTCAACCGACAAATGTCCTACTTTCCTCGCACCGAGAACGAACTAAAAATAATGTTGATTATCGCTTAGGTAGAGTTTGTTTGGGAAGAAGACCTTCGTTCATTGATATTGATAACTATTTGCAATTGCCTTCTATAAAATTAGTGTTATATGACTTTGTTCTTCAATATATTTTATCCTTTTTAGAAGTTACTTAAGTGAATAGGTACAATAAAAAAAAAACATTTTTTGCTTCGGAAACATTCAAACTTATACCAGTTATATGGATAAGATTATCTATAGGTATAAAGCACTCCAAAGCCCTCGGATTTAATGTAGGTTGTCTCTCCGAACATACTACAAAAGTTAAGCGATTCGTTTCTCCGTTAAGTACAAATATTTTTAACAATGTGGGACCATGAATTATATGAGGAGGACCCACCGTAATTTAAAGTTAACCAAGTTGTAAATGTGTGCTAATTATTGTAGTTTTAATTTTATTATTAACTTAGACATGTTTAAGTTTTAAGTTACACCGCACTGCAATTCAGTTTTGTATGGTTAAAATGGGATCAAAATGCTTGTCACAATTTTATATAAACTTTTCTTTGAAATCTATTTCTCTCTTTTTAATAGGTTTTTACTTATCGCTAAGTATGGTCCATCCATAGGTTTATTAATTTTGTTTTTCAATACTTTTACTTTGCTGTATATCTTATACCTTTTTTCTATTATGAATCTATACTTATTTCACCTAATTTTTAAGAATATTCTGTAAATAATATAAACAATTTTATAACCATTGAATTGTATGCTTAATTGGAATAATTTAAAAGTGCCTTAAAATGTATGTTTGCTTTGACTCAAAATTTACCGACTGTTAATAGGTGTAATGCATTTTTAGATAACAGAACAATATGTGTATGTAATTGTGTTAATTATTGTTTGGTGCCGAATATTAAGTTTTTATTAATAAAGAGTCACGATTATTATATTGTTTTATTTTAAATTAATAACACTCTTCCTCATTGCACTAATGTCTTCAGTGAGATGAGAGGCCTTTGTCCAGCATTGGGACATTACAACCTACATTATCATTTTATTCTTGACAAGCCCGTTGGCACAGTGGCAGTGAGAGCGCTTACTGTGTCGGGGGTTGCGGGTTCGATTCAACGGAGTCAACAATATGTGCAGATATAGTTTTTGGCGACATGTGGGTGTCAATTATAAATATATTCGTATAAAGTATTTGTAGTAGTATCAGTGAGATTCCATAACACAAGCTTAGAGCTTACTTTGGATCTAATTAACCGTGTGTGAATTTGTCGGGGTATCATTATTATATTACGACCTCTTTGTATCGACTAACGAATATCAGGATAGGGAATTTCGCTCAAATTAATGCTCTCTCAGGTACAATGGTGTATACTTAAGGAGATTCTATTCTCACAATTAACAATACTTAAATATTGTTAAGGGTGGCGTGTCGTAGCACGATGCGACGTCGTATAGTGTTTATGTGTACAAATAGCCTATGATTTCCCAAAATAGGGTTTTTATTCGGGCTTATCTCACTGAATATATCAGTACAGTTCCTCACTGTCCTGGATTAGGTGTAATCACTACGGATTGTTTACCTCAAAGCCTGAGCCATGTTTGAAAAGTAAATTGAAAACAAGCTTCGCTCGATCCGGGACTTCAGTCTTGGCAAGCCAGTGCAAATGACACTACACACCAAATGATTCATAAAAATATATTTATAATGAGCTGCTGATGAAGTCGCGAGCAAAAAAGCTTATTCATAAGGGTCATCGCTCATATTGCTCCGAGTACGCTCGCCAGGACGTTTATCGGGGCAATGTAAGTCGGCTGCCACCTTGGCATATGAGCGATGCCCGTTATATTAACTACAGCTATAGCTTATTTTATCTGGAACAACCCTAGACCTTCTTATACATCAAATGAGAAATTTGAAACAACAAAAAATATTACAAAATTTTATTTATACATAAAAATATAAAAATTACATGATTTTTAAAGGACGGACTTCAGTCTTAATTTTATGTACAGAAGGCTTAAAGATAATATGAGATTCTATATATAAAAAGTAGAATAAAGTACATAATATCAATAAGGTAATAAGTAAAACTTTAAAATAAATGTCTTTTGTACTATTTATAAAAATCTATCAGATGAAGAATAAAGATTTTATTCATAAATGCTTATTATCATCATTTTAGCTTTCAAATGGTTTATCCCTTTCCGACATACGCTATCTTCCGAAGAGCAATAGAGACAAAACATTTATAACAGTTTACAAATAGCCCAGTACTTTTTTAACACATTCACAAAGTCCCTTCACTGTCTCTTAGATTATCAGTAGTTAAAAAGGCATTACTGGTATAGTAATTGTTCACTATTTTTCATTTACATATTAACTTTTAAATCACTCTTTAACTAACAAGTTGTTGTATTCTAAGATTGAAAATAATGAAACCATTTACAAAATCAGATTGTAAAGAGTATTTTTAAAACAATAGGTGAGGAATTAAGTATGTTCAACACATTAAGTTGCGTATTATCATATCGCAAATGGGTGTACCACATATGAATTATTTACGCACAATGGTGATTCATTGTGCCTTCTACAGTTTCTTTGTCATGCAAAATTACTATAGTTGTATAAAAAGTACCACTCTACTATCTTTTGTTTTCAAAAGCACTTATCTTAGTTTATAGTTTGTAGGTTTTAGTGCGCAATAGTTTGTGCTGACAATATAATTTATTAGAGTGAATATTCCTAAAATAGTACACTTAAAATAGGTACATAAGAACTATAAACTAAGTCAACTAAGTGAAAACTAAGCCAACTAAACTAACTTGATTGCTGCTTCTTAATAGATTGATTCCTATTAACACGCTTTTTTCTTATTATAATATGGACGGCATTGATGGACCAATATGGCTTGTAACTTTACTTACAATACTAAAAATTGTTCCTTAACCTATTTCACAACAATAACTTACATAAAATTACTGGTACTAGAGCTAGGATCATCAATATAGGTGCTGGAGTGAATGTAAAGGATGAATTGCATCCGTCTTTACTGTTACAAGTACAATACTCAATGAATATGTTGTACGTTCCTGTTCTCATGAGACAGAATCTCTCGTCTCCGTGGATACCAACCTCTCCGAGATAAGCGCAGTCTCTGAAGTATCGCCATTCTCCATTTACTGTAATGATACATTATATATGATTAATGGAATGTTTTCAACACAAAACAGCTTGATTTATGTATAACTTCAGTAAACAAATGTGTTGCACAAGATATTTTAAATGAAAGGTCACTGTTGATTTACACATAAGTCACCATGTAAAAATTACATTGAAATGTATGTCATACATGACTATGTATGGCAAACTGATTACTTAAGTTTAATTGAACACTACTCATTTTGGATTGAAACTACGGTTACGGATACACTTCGCTTTTATTTCACACTAGTAGCGACCCGCGATTTTACCCGCGTTCTGCCCGTTCCCATAGGAATATCGGGATGAAATACAACCTATAACCTTCACGTTGAAAGTGGCTATCTATTACAAAAAGAATTATTCAAATCGGACTGGTAATTCCCGAGATTAGCTCGAACATACAAACAAACAGACTTACAAATTTTAACTCTACAATATTAGTATAGAAGTATTTATTTTTATCCGACGTATCGGCCCCTTTACAGGAAGGTCCCTTTGCTGTTACTGTATCCGTAAACGTAGTTTCAATTCCAATGATGTATGGCAAAGTTAATAACTTTTCCCACCTTTTTGTCTGATCTTTCGGCACATACTCGGTCTAACTCCTGGTAAATGAGCAAGACCCTTTTCTTGGGTACAGTCAGTTATGGGCACAGTACTGTTGTCGAAAGGATCGGCACATTTAGGGTCATTATTTGACCGACAATTCCAGCATTTCAAACCGATATCTGTAAAATAAAAAGTTAAATTAAATGCGCAACTTATTTGGGCGTGACCGGCAGTTAGAAAGAAAATATACTTACTTTCGGGAACTACAGCAAATAGTATAAGTGAGAAAAACATGTATTTTATGTAAGAATTCATTGTACTCTCTCCAATCTATTTTAATGTATAGAATGATAAAAAACTTTTAAATTAAAGTTTGTTATAAAATAAAAACAATAGCGTAGCGAGGCCGAAAAGCCGATTCGAGACTTCGACGTCTTCGACCACAGACCACGTAATCACAGACACGAAATCGAGTGAGCGAACTCGACCGAAGTCGAACGTTATGGCCCATCCAGACTCTCCACGAGGCGATACGAGGGAACGCGAGTTCGAGAGTGTGGACTGTGCGCTCGTGTCTCCTCGTCTCCCCTCGCCTCGCCTCGCTGTCGCTCCGCTTTGTGTCGGTTTTTCGGACACGAGTCAAAGGACGCGAGGGGGTGAGGCGAGGGAATCAACCACACTCTCGCGCTCGCTCACTTGCTGTTAACTGCTGTAGAGTATGGACGCGTGCGTTTTGTTATGATGGAGTGGAGTAACGATTTGTGTACGACTTTTATGGAATTATATCAAATGGAACCAATAATTTGGAATCCAAAAAATCCATATCACATGGATAAAAATAAAGTGAATGACGCGTGGGATCGGATAAGCAAAGAATTGAATATACCTATACGGGAGTTAAAAAGCAAATTTATTTAAATGATATAGACGCAATACATTATAATATTGGTAGGCACATAAAGAAGCTAACGCAGTCACTTCAATCACGTCCATCTTGTAGTAAACGTAGCGGGCAACTGAATAAATCGAGAGTGTGGACGGCTAGCACTCCTGCAGCCTCCACTCGCCAAAACTCGCGTCGAGAGCCTCTAGAAAGCGCCTCGCGAGAGTCTGGATGGGCCATTAAAAGTTGACAGTAAGATAGCTTGACATTTTATATTCGTGGCCTGGGTTAAATGTTTGTTTCTACCATGGGTTTCCACTTATCAATTGCTCATAAAATAACAGCATTTTTGCTTGCTAGTCTGTACATACCTTAGAGACCGAACTATATATATGGTTTTTCAGTTTCGTCTATCTGTGGACAAACCTGCCAGGTTTAACCTGGGCGTGGGCGTAAACATCGTGGTAAACATTACAACGACACTTGAAAAGTTTTTAAATTATTTTAATAACCATAACTTATTTTCACTGTAAGATTTGGCCTGCACCAAAAAGAAAATGTCACTAAAATATCCCTATTTTATGAAATCATTGGCTATTTGTACAAAAACACTCTAGGACGTCGCATCGTGCTACGACACGCCACCCTTAATAATATTTAAGTCTGTTAATTGTGAGAATAGAAATTCCCTATCCTGAAATTCGTTAGTTCACACACGGATAATAAAACCCGAAGTAAGTTCTAAGCTTGTGTTATGGAATCTACCTCACTGATACTACTACATATACATACAGAAATACTATATTTATATATATACGAATATATAATTGACTTTATTTAAATACGAATATATAATTGACACCCACAATACCCACATGTCGCAAAAAACTATATCTGCACATATTGTTGACTCCGTTGAATCGAACCCGCAACCCCCGACACAGTGAGCGCTCTCACTGCCACTGTGCCAACGGGCTTGTCAAGAATAAAATGATAGGTAATGTAGGTTTTAATGTCCCAATGCTGGACAAAGGACTCTCATCTCACTGAAGCGATGCCCCTTATATTAATTACAGCTATTGAACTTCTTAAACATAAAATGAGAAATTTGAAACAACAAAAAATATTACAAAATTTTATTTACTTATAGGTACATAAAAATATAAAAATTACATGATTTTTAAAGGACGGACTTCAGTCTTAATAATTATAAGTACAGTATCGAAAATAGAGTATATCAATAAGGTAATAAATATAACCTTTTTAAATGAATGTCTTTTGTACCTTACAAAATCAGATTGTAAAGAGTATTTTTAAAACAATAGGTAAGGAATTAGTATGTTCAACACATTAAGTTGCGTATTATCATATCTCAAATGGGTGTACCACATATGAATTATTTACGCACAATGGTAATTCATTGTGCCTTCTACAGCTTCTTAGTCATGCAAAATTACTTTAGTTGCATAAAAAGTAGGTACCACTCTATTATTTTTTGTTTTCAAAAGCACTTATCTTAGTTTATAGTTTGTAGGTTTTAGTGCTCAATAGTTTGTGCGGACAATATAATTTAGAGTGAATATTCCTAAAATAGTACACTTAAAATAGGTACCTAAGAACTAAAAACTAAGTCAACTAAGTGAAAACTATGCCAACTAAACTTGATTGCTGCTTCTTATTGCTTGATTCTTATTTCTTATTATAATATGGACGGCATTGATTGACCAATATGGCTTGTAACTTTACTTACGTTACTAAAAATTGTTCCTTAACCTATTTTACAACAATATCTTACATAAGATTACTGGTACTAGAGCTAGGATCATCATCATCAATAAAGGTGCTGGAGTGAATGTAAAGGATGTATTGCATCCGTCTTTGTTACAAGTACAATACTCAATCAATATGTTGTCCGTTCCTGTTCTCTCGACACAGAATCTCTCGTCTCCGTGGATACTATCCTCTTCGAGATAAGTGCAGTCTCTGATGTATTGCCATTCTCCGTTTACTGTAATGGTATGATTATATTATGATTAATGGAATGTTTCCAACACAAAACAACTTGATTTTTGTATAACTTCAGTAAACAAATGTGTTGCACAAGATATTTTAAATGAAAGGTCACTGTTGATTTACACATAAGTGACCATGTAAAAAATTATATAGAAAATGTATGGCATACATGACTATGTATGGCAAACTGGTTTCTTAAGTTTAATTGAACACTACTCATTTTGAATTGAAACTACGGTTACGGATAAACTTCGCTTTTATTTTACACTAGCAGCGCCCCGCGGTTTTACCCGCGTTTTGTCCATTCCTGTGGGAATTTCGGGATGAAAAATAGTAAAAAAAAATACTCGTGGATAATGTAGCTTTCGAATGGTGAAAATTTTTTTTTAAACGGTCCAGTAGTTTTGAGCCTATTTATTACAACCAATTATACCGCAACCAATTTTTTTAAAATTCAACCGCGATTTTACCCGCGTTGTGCCCGTTCCCATAGGAATTTCGGGACGAAATACAACCTATGACCTTCCCGTTGAATATGGCTATCTATTACAAAAAGAATGATTCAAATCGGACTGATAATTCACGAGTTTAGCTCGAACATACAAACAAGCAAACTTACAAATTTTACCTCTATACAATTAGTACCTAGAGAAGTATTTAATTTTATCCGACGTTTCGGCTCCTTTACAGGAAGGTCCCTTTGCTGTTGCTGTATCCGGAAACGTAGTTTCAATTCAAAAGATGTATGGCAAAGTTAATAACTTTTCCCACCTTTTTGTCTGATCTTTCGGCACATACTCGGCCCAACTCCTGGTAAATGAGCAAGACCCTTTTCTTGAGTACAGTCAGTTATGGGCACAGTACTATTGTCGAAAGGATCGGCACATTTAGGGTCATCAGTTGACCGACAATTCCAGCATATCAAACCGATATCTGTAAAATAAAAAGTTAAATTAAATACGCAACTTATTTGGGCGTGACCGGCAGCTAAAAAGAAAATAAACTTACTTTCGGGAACTACAGCAAATATTATAAATGAGAAAAACATGTATTTTATGTAAGAATTCATTGTTATCTCTCCAATCTATTATAATGTTTAATGTTTTTAATGATAAAATAAAACCTCGAAAAGTTTTTTTTTATATAAAAACAATATCGAATCAAGGCGAGCGAGTGAGCCACAAACCAGGAACTAAAGGAGTCACTACGTCACTAGTGAGCGAACTCGACCGACCGAAGTCGAACGTTAAATGTTGACAGTTGACAGTAAGATAACTTGCCAGTTTATATTCGTGGCCTGTGCTGTGTTTAATGTTTGTTTCTACCATGGGTTTCCACTTATCAATTGCTCATAAAATAACAGCATTTTTGCTTGCTAGTCTGTACATACCCTAGTAACCGAACCGAACTACTTTACTTATGTTTTTTTTTTAAATATTCTGTTTCATTTATCTGTGGATAAAGCTGGGCGTAAACATTACAACGAAACTTGAGAAGTTTTTAAATTATTTTTTAACTTTAACTTATTTTCACCGCAAGATTTGGCCTTCAACAAAAAGAAAATGTCACTAAAATATCTATTGTTACTTACTTTATGCTCACTGCCTACAGGTAAGTCAATTTCTTAAAACAAATAAATAACAGAGTTGTTGAACTATGCAATTTCATGAAATATTTTTGTAAATTTCAGTTTTCTGTGTAAGATGCTACCAATGTGCTTCTTCACAAGATAGTAAATATGAAGATAACTGCGGTGCGTATAGGAGATTTGATACGGATAGCCACATAGCCGTGGAATGTGGGAGTGATGAATCTCACATGCCTGGCTCTTTCTGCATGAAACTAACACAGCAAGGGCCTAGAGGATTTATCTGTGAGTATTATTCTTATTTCAGACATTAATAACCGACCGACATTGTTTACACCATTTAAACCATTTAATTCCACATCAAAAATATACATTTTTCAAAATAAAAGGCAGAACAAAATTGTAAGATAAACTAGCTGCGCCCCACGATTTACCAGCGTTGTGCCCGTTCCCGTGTGAATTTAAGAACCGCTCGACCGATTTTGTGCGAACTTCACATAAACCATCTACTTAATAGTCTGAACAAATCCTGAACATTTGGTTTGGATAGGTGAGCCCGTTCTTGAGTCATAAAATTATAACGAAAAGTGGCATTGATTTTTATATATAGAGATTACACTGGCTACACAGTAGAGATGCACCCTTCTTCAATAAGCATCTGTGATCTGATCACAACATGAAAATGCTATTTTCAAGATTGGTTTTTGCTTAAGTGAATAATTACAAAAATGTTAGATCAGATGTATTGATACCCATTATTTATTCCTAATTTCAGGGGACGGTAGATGGAGGCAAGTAGTAAGGAGATGTGCATCGGTCGCGGAGACCGGTGTCACTGGAGTTTGCAACTGGGGTGTCTATGAGAACGGGGTATATTGGGAGGAATGCTATTGTTCATCTGATGAATGTAATGGCTCCACACATATCAAGTCGTCTTATACTCTAATATTATCTTCCTTCATGTTCGTACTTTACAAACTATTCTAAAAAGTGTTTATATCAAAACTGTGCCTTAGGAATATGCTATTGATATTTTCTGTTGAATTAAGAGTTGTTCTGATTGAATATAATTTGATAGTTTAAGATGTTACTCCATGGAAGGAGATAAATGGAAAGAATTGGAGGAGACCTTTACTCAGCTGTGGGACAGCGAGGGTACGTAAAAAAAAAAGATGTTACTCTGACATTGCCTTGAATTGTGCATAAGTTTATAAGAAAATAATCCGTCCGTTATGAATTAGTTTTTTATACAACTAATTTAATGATAACTTTATATTATTATTCCGCCTTATTCATAAATATTCTCTAACTAAAACACTGTTTTGAAGTGTTTTGTCTCTTTTCCTCTTTGTAAAATAGCGTATATTGGAAAGGGAGAAACTATTTGTTTGGTAAAATAATAATATTATGCGTTTATGAATAAGGGTAAGGTTCTAAGTATACTTGTAAGGTAAGATTAGGCACAATCACCACGCTTGCCTCATGCAGGTTGATGATCTTAAACCCAAGCCATGTTTGAAAATTAAATTTCATATAAATGATATTGAAGCCTCACTAGTTTAATTAAGTATATTCTTACTTGTAAATGTTAAAGAATATTTTTTTGAATTGAAACTTTTACGGATATGTTTCGCTTTTATTTAACACTAGCAGCGCCCCGCGGTATTACCCGCGTTGTTCCCGTTCCCGTGGGAATTTCGGAATGAAAAGTAGCCTATAACCTTCCCGTTGAATGTGGCTATCCATCACAAAAAGAATTTTTCAAATCGGTTCAGTAGTTTCTGAGATGAGCGCGTTTAAACAAACAAACAAACAAACAAAACAAACTCTTCAGCTTTATAATATTAGTATAGATTTTTATCGGACGTTTCGGCTCCTTTACAGGAACCGTGGTCACGGTAGCCAAATTTCATTTCAAAAAGTTTCAATTCATAATGAGTACTGTTCGCTTAAACTGCAGAAACCATGTAAAAGAATCGTGTTTAAATTTTTAACTGAATCTCAGTGTATATGTTAATTGACTTGTTCGTTGTTAAGAACATTGTTAGTATAAAAAGTGTGATTTCTGTAATATTTCCGAGCCAATTAGAGTAAGCATAGTAAATAGAGTTAAACAATAATTACTTATACACCATCTAACTGAAGTGATAATTAATAATTACCCAAATGATGCATTTTTTAAATAGTTTGTTTCTTTGTATAAAGTATTTTATATGTATGTATTAGCAACAGTTGGTTAGATTCCATAATACAAGCTTAGAGCCTAGTTTGGGTCTAACTAACTGTGTGCGAATTTGTCTGTCTGCGGTGTCTTGTCTTAAGACGGTTTTGTATGTATAAATCCTTTATTGTATTTGATTTAATTTTATTATATATTTGTGTATTTAGTAACACTTAAATAAATGACATTTTATATATTAGGTACTTGACATTTAATTAATTAACCTATCTCAATTGATATTGATTAAACGATAAAAGCTAGATAGACCTAGAGCCCGTGAACCCCAGACCTTCGTTATTTTATAAAAGCTGAAAGTTTGTCAGCGCATGCTCCCAACACCAGGTAAGAATGATGGACTATTATGAAGTTTGGGTTACCGTGGCTTTGGCAGGTAAACGGTACTAAAGGTGTGTAATATACCGATCTAAATTCATCAAATAATAAAGTGTGATTTGTGACATGACATATGTCATTTGAAAGCTCTTGAAGAGTTGTACAAGTCACCCTTTGACGGTGATATCGAAATCGACGGCCAACTTGGTGTTTTCGACCATTGAAGATTGGAGTTGACCTATGCTATGGACGCTGATCCTAATGCTCAACAGTGACATGACCTATATCATTTGAAAGCTCTTGACAAGTTGTACAAGTCACCCTTTGACGGTGATATCGAAATCGACGGCGAACTTGGTGTTTTCAACCATTGAAGATTGGAGTTGACCTATGCTATGGACGCTGATCCTAAGTGACATGACCTATGTCATTTGAAAGCTCTTGACAAGTTGTACAAGTCATCCTTTGACGGTGACATCGAAATCGACGGCCAACTTGGTGTTTTCGACCACCGAAGATTGGAGTTGGCCTATGCCATGGACGCTGATCCTAATGCTAAACAGTGACATGACCTATGTCATTTGAAAGCTCTTGAGGAGTTGTACAAGTCACCCTTTGACGGTGATATCGAAATCGATGGCCAACTTGGTGTTTTCGACCATTGACCTTTAGTACCGTATACCTGCCAAAGCCACGATAACCCAAACTTCATAATAGTCCATCGTTCTTACCTGGTGTTGGGAGCATGCGCTGACAAACTTTCAGCTTTTATAAAATAACGAAGGTCTGGGGTTCGCGGGCTCTTGGTCCAAGACACATAAATGATGATAAAATAGTTTGCTTATAAAGACTCAACTTGTAGTCATAACATGCTATTTGTTGCTAGCCTTACTTTTTATACTACTTTCAATGAAAGAGTTCTGAAATGAATGACAGCTATACAGTATCTTACAACTAGTTTTCCAATTTCTTCATGTTTCATCAAATTTTCAATTATATACACTAATGAAGTTTACAGTTGTCTTTAGTGTAAAATTATATTACTCTCAAGAGTAGGTTAGTGGCAAATCTTGGTGTCGGCGTTTCTAAAACCTCCGATATGGTCTAACCCGAGAAGTGGGCATGTAAAAACATGCCCACTAGGAAAGCGCTCAGTCAGAAATACCACTAACGGTGACCTATCCAAGCAGGGCCCGATCTGCAATCGCAATAAGCTAACATCGCTCAACTAAAAGGTTAAATACGACGTTCAGTAGATTAATTAGAATAAAAAGATATTATGAATTTAAAAAACAAACGAAAAGCAGGCTGCGGTCGAAAATTGAAATTATTTGGTTAACTAACACCATCTATAATATAAAAATATAAACGCAAAATGTGTTGGTAAGCGCATAACTTCAGAACGACTGCACCAAATTGGATGATTTTTTTTAATGTATTCCTTATTGATATGACAAGGTTAATTATTATATATTATTATTATATATTTTTATATATAATAAAAATAAGGAATAAACATCTCAAAATTCCCACGGGAACGGGGGGCTGCGGGTGAAACCGCGGGGCACAGCTAGTTACCAATAATTTTACATCAATTCTATGATAGTTTTTTAAGCAGGTTTACTATGCGTATGTTCCTGTAAGTATTTGTATTCTTATCTCAGCATACCCATCGCTCGTGACATAATTAACAAGTAAAGATTAAAAGTTGCAAGTTGTCTGTAGCCGACGCGAATTAGCACGCGCCTTACTATTTTTATCAGGATAAAATGTTACCTGCTTAGGTACCTACGTAACATGTCTTGATAATAGTTAAATGATTTTTTCCTGCTCAACAAATGTATGGGCGCGACCGCACTAAATCTGAGAAAATAACGTAAATGCGATCTACAAAATATTCACACTAGCGCCATCTATTAGACGCCGGCTTAGTTAAACGCGCTAATATGCAATCCGCGCCAAGAGTACCTTACTTAATTCATACCATGTCTTTGTTTTAGAGTCGTGGCATAGAGTATAGTAATAGATTGAGTCGTGGTTACTGCGTACTTTTACGAATTGAGATGGTTTTGATTTGATTTAGCTGCATCAGGAACAAGACTGAATCGTGTATTTCAGTACTCAACTTCAGTACTTTCGGGATCCCGGGTTCAATTCCTGGGTTGAGCGAAAAAGAATGAAAGTAAGTATATCCTATTAAGATCACCAACCCGCATTGGGCAAGCTTGGTGGTTACGCCTCATCCTCCTCACTGTACTGATATCTTCAGTGAGATGAGAGCTCAGCATTGGGACATCGCGGACTATTTTTTTGGTAATATAACCATCCCGTAAACAAATAAATCGTTGCTTACAACACCGGACACCTGATTTGATAACAATCACTCAGATAATTATGATAATTAAATGAGCAGCTATCAAGATAAGGAGTATAGGTTATTATAATATATTTCCCGACGATATTGAGTAGGATTATGAAACTGTAAAATTCGAAAAGAAAGTCACAAATAAGATAATAGGGGGTAAAGATTATTATAGATATATAAATATAGAATTTAATAATATGTAGTTCGTTTACCTATCTATCTTTAAAGCATATGTGTCTGCGGATCTTCCGATAAAGAAGTGCCTAAGTACCTACCAGATTATCGTTCGATACTAGGTCGATATTATAGGTACACAAATAGGAATCTAACTAGGTATCCTAAAAAGATCAGTCATTCAGTTCGAGCAGGCTAGTGACCAATCAAAGGTCTCAGATACGGTCTAAAGATTGAAACAACCGGGACCGACTGCTTAACGTGCCCTTTAGGATAAATGGGTATATATAACGTGCCCTTTAGGATAAATGGGTGAATAAATTCAAAAGCATTACTTTACACGTAGTAAATAAAATACAAGATTCTATAATTAGACACCTATTTTATCACTATCTCTTTATGTCCTGAAACTGTGAAACAGTTGTGGAAAATGTCTTTTCAATTTTCATACTGAATTATCGTTGCCCATTGAGCTTTCTACGGTCCTCATCGGCTGCCACCGACGAACATCGTTTAACTTCGCACAATATTCATTTCAAAGCTAAATGTGTTGTTCTCTTTCCAATTCGTTGGGTTCGTACGTTAGTGCAAGTGAGACAAAGTATTGTGCCTCTCCCAGTATTTTCATCGAGATCAAATCCCGGTCGAGACTCGAGGCTTGGTGTTTTCCCGTAGGCTTCAGACAGCAGTGCCCCGAAACCCGCGCGGGGAGCACACGTCAAACGACATTCTCACCGGACAATCGTTTTCATGTGGAATGGTTAAGTAACGATTGCCAATCGGAATTTCGGGTAGTGATGCGTGCCGTGGTTTTCAGTGAATATTGTGTTTTTATCACATAACATTTTGCACATTTTGTATCGTTCGATTTTTGAATCTTTTGAAGTAAACACAGGCGCGGATTCAGGCTTTGTGGTGAGTATGGGATAATTTAATGTTTCTCATTACTAGGTGTTATATATTGATTGGTATTTGATTTGTTTTGACGAAGGACGGTGGTAAGTGGTCGGTTAAAGGTTACGACCCCGGAGCAGAGGATAGAGAAGGCTGGGGGAGGGAACCTGTGACGTTATCTAACTTAGTACGTACCTTAAATATGTACCTACCACACGGAGTGCGTGCCTACGTCTATCGCAATTTCACATTCAATTTTGTTTAATGAACGAAAGTTCATAAGCTGAGACAAACACTATGTGGCATATATGGTAAACACTTGACTTAGTTATTAAGTAATTGATTATTACCCGACCGATTAATGTGCTAATTAGCACTGTGATACATACCTACATAGATAGGTATATCATACCATTAAAGACGTTTAATTTTAACTAAGTCTATTTCGATAATTAGGTAGATAGATAGAAGGTACTAAACAATAACAGGAGTTACCTATGCTTAGGTCAATAGTTGTCCAAATAGTTGGCACCTAGGTTGGTACCTAAAGTTTAATAGATATATATTACCTAGGTATATCCTCACTAAAGATATCAGGACACTGAATAGGATGAGGAATAATACTTACCCGTTTTTAGCTAATGCGAATTATAAGTTCGTAATCAATTTTATTAAGGTATATACAGGGCGTCCCACGGCCATTAATTCCCGGTTGAAACGTGTTATTATTCAAAAATCTATGAATGCAGTTAAAATTGTTTTTGAAATTAAAATAATGTCTTCTTTCAGTAAAATGTTCTATCTACAATATTTAAGGTACTTTCCCTCCATGTGGCATGGCCGTGGGACGCCCTGTATAAGTAAGTAATAATAGGTAAGTAGGCACCTACTAAGTATATATGTATGAGTAAATTTGTGATATATTTTGGTGTAGGAGCTACCTAATTGGGGAAAAACTTATGGCTATACTTAGATATGCAGTAATGATGACAAATATCTATACTTATAAGTTACTAATAAGTAATAAAGCTGAACGTTTCTTTTTTTTAATATTATCTTTGTTTGAATTCCCAAATCTCAGAACCTACAGAGCCAATTTGAATAATTATTTTTGTAGGTAATGGGAGTGATAGAATATAGATAGAATAGATAGCCGCATCATAATTTCTTATTTTGAATAGGTATATATTTTATATATTTTAAATTATAAGTTTGTAATTTATTATGATGTATGTTAATTATAATTAAGTTAGTAAAATATTTTGGTGTAGAAGCTACGCAATTGAGGAAAATCAGATGTACGAGCATGGCTATACTTAGACTCATATTGTCATTGCAGTGCCAATGATAAATAAATCTATTTACCTAGTACCTAGGTATAATGATGCTAAAAAGTTTGATTATTGGTTCATTAGATCGCGCTAATAATCTCATAAACTACTCATCTGATTTCAATAATTATTTTTGTAATTGATAGCTACATTTAACGGGAAGGTTATGGACTATTTTTCATCCCGAAATTCTTGCGGGAACGAGCACAACGTGAGTAAAACCGCTAGATGCTACTAGTAACATTATACCTAACACAGAATAAGCTACTTAGCTGGTAATCATATCCTATCCATTTAATATTGTGTATCCCCGAATTTAACTAAGTACCTATATTTTGATACGCGTACCTTGATTATTCCAAATTGAACCTAATGTAGGTACTTGTATTACCTTAGAACAGTTCACCTAAATCTAGGCTTTATTGGTATATTCAGTAGCATAATCCTATCATAATAATATTATAAATGCGAAAGTTTGTAAGGATGTACCTATGTATGTATGTTTGTATGTTACTCTTTCACGCAAAAACTACTGAACGGATTTGGATGATACTTTACAGTTATATAGGTTATACATCAGATTAACACATGGGATACATTTTATCCCAAAATTCCCGCGGGAACGGGTACAATGCGGGTGAAACTGCGTGGGATAATAATTTCATCAGAAGTTGTTAAGAAATTCAAAGCACCAACAGACTTTTGTCACGCACGAGACCTTTTTCAGGGACTGAAAGAAATGCTTGAATTAACAAATATAAAGTTCAGAAACTGAAGCATTTCACATTAATATGCGAGCAACATAGTTAGTTAGTTAAGCAATTATCTAAGTAGGTAAGCTTAAGTTGGACTTTATCTTGGTGGATTAACTGAGACTATCTCAGTGCTTATCTGGAGTTAACTGAAGTAGATACCTGTACGTTATTTGCTTCTATTAAACACCGATGATGTTATTAATTAGTTTTTCCTCATTTTTATTTTTTTCAACACTTTAAAAATATTTGCTAAGAGTTCCTAACTAACCGATTAATTTATTAATTTATTAAGTATATTAAGTTCGTAAAAAATAGACCGATTATGATGCGGCTTTTTAGGGTTCCGTAGCCAAATGGCAAAAACGGAACCCTTATAGATTCGTCATGTCTGTCTGTCTGTCTGTCCGTCCGTCTGTCCGTATGTCACAGCCTTTTTTCTCCGAAACTATAAGAGCTATGTTGTTGAAACTTAGTGTGTAGATGTATTCTGTGAACCGCATTAATATTTTCACACTAAAATAGAAAAAAAAATAAAATTTTAGGGGGGTCTCCCATACTTAGAAATGAAAAAAATATTTTTTTTTTCATCAAACCCATACGTGTGGGGTATCTATGGATAGGTCTTCAAAAATGGTATTGAGGTTTCTAATATCATTTTTTTCTAAACTGAATAGTTTGCGCGAGAGACTCTTCCAAAGTGGTAAAATGTGTGTCCCCCCCCCTGTAACTTCTAAAATAAGAGAATGATAAAACTAAAAAAAATATATGATGTACATAACAATGTAATCTAACACCGAAAATTGGTTTGAACGAGGTCTAGTTAGTAGTTTTTTTTTTACGACATAAATCGTAAACCGCAAAAAAATACTGATTATTCATTCAATAACTCAAATGTAAATAAAAAAACATTTATTTCAAGAACTTCTTTATTATGTTACTCGCTGCTACGGAACCCTTCATGGGCGAGTCAGACTCGCACTTGGCCGCTTTTTTGAAAGCTGACGTGATTGAAGTAGCTACAATTTAATGTGTCGGATGTTAGGTACTTATTTTAGGTTTAGGTTAAGTATCAACAAAAATATTTTTTGGTGTATATTGTAATATTTTGGGGTGTTTCTCTTATAAAATAGCTAAACTAATGTTCCTTTCTGAAAATATCGCTTGTCGCGGTCGCTTACACTTTACACCACCTGTTATTGCCAATATATACTTACTTATTTACCTACCTAACTTATCTGCAATTCTCTTCTTCCGTCTGTCCTTTATCACTTGATTCTTTTATAAAAGCACACTTGTGAATGATAACTAATCTATTTGATTAGAATAGATTGCATCGGACACAAGTGCACTCATTCCTAAGATGTCACGTTTATTACAAGCCAAGTTCAAATCAATTTACGAGATTGAATGAATGAATCACATTCACATAGCTATTGATAATAGTCTGTGCTCACTACTGTCATACATAGCAGTCTTGAGATTGACTTGTTCGATGCGAACAAATCTGTCTTTACTTAACAACAGTTGTCGGTACTAATTCTTTAGTCTAAACTATGAAAAACTAGCTGTGCCCCGCGGTTTCACCCTCAGCGCCCCCGTTCCCGTGGGAATTTTGAGATTTTTATTCTTTATTTTTCTTATATAAAAACCTTGTCCTGACAAAAAGGAACACATTACAAAAGAATCGTCCAATTTGGTGCAGTCGTTCTGAAGTTATGCGTTTACCAACACATTTTGCGATTCATTTTTATGTTTATAAGATATCGTCATTACGGTTTTGTGACTGACTTGTTCGATGCGAACATTTCTGTCTTCTGTCAGCCTAACAGTTTTCATTACAAATTTGTAATCTAACCGACGAATAAATTGTCTATTAGACGTCTTGTCTCTAATGTCCTAGCGTCTAGAGCTCCTTTATAAGTCATAGACGGGTCATAGACTGTTTAACAACAGTACTGACTGACTATAGTGAGTCTAGGTAGAAAACTTTGCAAATATATAAAGTAGGTACTAACAAGCGTACCTAGTTTGACTAAGAAATCTCATTGTGATAGGTAAGTAACGTCCAACTCGGCTCGATATTTATGTCTGAGCGCTACCGTGCGTTTATCAATCGTTCCACTAGTAGGTAGGATAAAATAAACTTTCGCGATCCAATTTTCATATTTATTCTTGTTTATTCTTTCAATTATGTACTAATTTGATATTGCTCAAATACGTACTTAAAGTCTACTCAAATTAAACAGTCCCCAATTTCACAGACTCAATTTTATCAAATTGTTGTCATAAATATGTATAACGAAATAAGAAATACCTACTTAAGGTATTTCTCCTAATTTGAGTGGTGTGTGAGTATTCCGTCGTAAATCCCAAATTTTATAATCTATTGATATTATTTAGGGAAAAAAGAGAAAATTTCAATCTATTTCTTTATTAAGGTTTTAAATTACAATGTCCTACAGTAAGAAGACCCATCTCAGCCATGAAAAGAGCATCATTTATGATCTTTTCCGCATACAATCTTTGAGAACGATCATTTGACTCTATGTGACGTAGTTTCATCGCAACATTTTTTCCGAAAATCTCATGACGATCATCATTTTTATTTTCAAATGTTTCAGCGATCGTTGAGTCCTGAACATCCATGTCTTGCACGGGGATTTCAATAGGTTCTTCATCATCAAAATTGCCTTCAGAAGTGCTCCCAAACTCCGTTTTCAGCGGGTCTTGGTTCTCAATATGTATTTCATATTCTTTAGTTTCGTCTGTATTCTGTAAAATAAAACACTTATTATAACTAACAAGCGTAAATCTTAATATGTAAACAATTTCAAATAGAATTGAAGAACCAATAAAAACTTAGGTACAATATAAAGTTCGTCATTACATCAGTGAAGATGGCTACTCTTGGACAAATAAAACAAATGAACAACGCCATAATGATGATGACACATAAGTCCCCATTTGTGCGATTTAGATAACTAGCCGCGCCCCGCGGTGGTACCCGCGTTGTAACCTTTCCCGCGGGAATTTCGGGATAAAATGTATCCTATGTGTTATTCTGATGTAAAATCTATACTACCGTAAAGTTTCATCCAAATCCGTTCCGTAGTTTTTTGGTGAAAGAGTAACAAACACACATACATCCAAAATACATCCTCACAAACTTTCGCATTTATAATATTAGTAGGTAGGATAGGAATTAAACAGGTCTAAATCTAAGTAAGTTCACTTGCAGTAAAAAGTGGGCATAACTTAAGTAAAATAATTCATTTAGATTTGAAAATACGCTTACGGAAACGTCAGATTAAATCTATACTAATATTATGAAGCTGAAGAGTTTGTTTTGTTTGTTTGTTTGTTTGTTTAAACGCGCTAATCTCAGAAACTACTGAACCGATTTGAATAATTCTTTTTGTAATAGATAGCCACATTCAACGGGAAGGTTATAGGCTATTTTTCATCCCGAAATTCCTACGGGAACGGGTACAACGCGGGTAAAACCGCGGGGCGCTGCTAGTTTAAAATAAAAGCGAAGTGTATCCGTGAACGTAGTTTCAATTCAAAATGAGTAGTGTTCGCTTAAACTTAAGAAACCAGTACAAAACTTTAATTTAATTCCTGTGACATACCTCAGTTTCACTTTGTTCGTTATCGCCTCGCTTTTGTCCAGTTATAAAGTTAAACATGGGGTAGTACCATAACTTCGGTACATAAACTCTTCCCGTGCGTCTTTGTTGTAGAACTTTACGATATTCCTTTCGTATGTTAGACCGCAAACTGTTTATTTTCCTCACAACTGCATTTGTATCAGCGTCTGGATCTATAAGCTTTAATTGAGCCATAAGTATTTTATACGCATCCCGGCGTTTGTGTCGATCGTAGTATTCCTTAGATTTTTGATTCCATAAACAAGGACTATTTTTGTAAAGAGTTATAAACTGTTTCAAAGTTTCGTGGATATGCTTATTCATTCTCAATTTAAATTTTCCCGCGCGCGGCGCCAATCAAGATGGCCGACACAGAGGCATTCATGTGAACCTGTACAAACAACATTGAGTTACTTACGTCTAGCAAAATATTGCGTCTTACGTTTCGCAAATTAACGTATGAATACAATAGGTACAATACTTAGTTTTAAACAACTTAAATTGAATTAGAAACTAGAACATACCTTTCCATGTATATTAAACTGGGTTGTAACACACGAAACTGTACTGAACAGAACTGAACTTGAAGTATGACTGAACTGATTGAACGAACTGCACAAGCGCCGTGCGCCTGTCGTCTCGACAGAGCAAAACAGAGATGGCGATATGTGTTACTAGTAGGAGAGACAAGGACAGACACAGATTCAACGTGTACTAGCTTAACAGGATTTCTAGGAAATTGTTATGGGATTTTCTACCTTATTTCCATATACTTCGTGATACTGCTATAGAATAATTTTCATCTAATGGTTACTTTGCAGATGCGATACATTCAATTTCTCTTCACTATGGCATCGTTTAGGTTGAGCGCATTTACTAACAAGCGGAATAGTGAATACATTATAAAGTGACGTCACATATACAGGGTGGCTCGTTTAAATTGGTCAGTATGAGCAAGTAAAGTAAGTTCGAGTAGTGGCCAGCCATGGTGTCGGATTTTTAGACCGCCTAAAGGCCTCCGTCATGGTCTGTCGATTGAAACAACCGCGACAGAAAATTTTACGTGCTATCCGAAGCACGGTAGCGCTCAGATATGATAGCCACTATTGGCCACCCATCCAGGTAAGGGCCGAGCTGCACGTTCGCAATGGTTCACATCGCTTAGTCAATTTATGCCCCGAGCACTTTTTATGAGCAAGTATGAAATTACAATAAGAAGATCTTTTCTTAGGACCCAAGTTATCAATTTCTTCAATGGAAACACATCCTAACGCATGTAGATATGGTATGGTATGGTATTTGCTACAGCTAACGAACATAACAGAAGGCAAATTAAGTATATAAAAAACCCTTGTTGATGATTGGTGGAATATCACATACTCCAGTGTGTCACCTATCAACTCACAGTATTTATTATAACACTAGCAGCGCCTCGCGGTTTTACCCGCGTTGTGCCCGTTTAGGAAATTAATGAATTGCGTAGGAATTTCGAGATGAAAAATAGTCTAAAGCCTCCTCGATAAGTGGACTATCCAATACGGAAAGAATTTTGCAAATCGGACCAGTAAGTTCCTGAGATTTGCGCATTCCAACAAACAAACAAACAAACTCTGCAGCTTTGTAATATTAGTATAGATGTCGCCTTCTGTCACGTTGTGTTGTGTACTTTATCCGTGTGGTTTTGCTCAAGACATGAATGAACATTTACGGTTAAACAAATTGTTCGACTTAATTTCCAATCTTGGATTCCTGCAGTTTTAGCCTGTAATGTCCCACTATTGAGCAAAGGCCTCTCATCTCACCGAAGGTATCAGTACAGTAAGCAAGATTATGCGTAATTACCACGTTAAATTGTCGGTCCCGGTTGTTTCAATCGTTAGACCATGTCGGAGGCCTTTAGGCGGTCTAAAAACTCCGACACCAGGGTTGGCCACGAACCCACTCAAAATTACTTTTTCACCACGCTTGCGTACTGCGGGTTGGTGATCTGAAAGCCAAGCAATGTTTGTAAAGCATGGTAAATGTGAAAGTCTATCTAGCTTAGCTTTGACAAGCCCGTTGGCACAGTGACAGTGAGAGCACTTACTGTGTCGGGGGTTGCGGGTTCGATCCCCGCCCGGAGTCAACAATATGTGAAGACATAGTTGTTGGCGCCGACGTCTGGGTGTCAATTATATCTATACTAATATTATAAAGCTGAAGAGTTTGTTTTGTTTGTTTGTTTGTTTGTTTAAACGCGCTAATCTCAGAAACTACTGAACCGATTTGAATAATTCTTTCACTGTTAGATAGTCTATTTATCGAGGAAGGCTATAGGCTACATTTTATCCCGAAATTCCCACGGGAACGGGCACAACGCGGGTAAAACCGCGGGGCGCTGCTAGTATTCTTATAAAGAATTAGTGTATGTATATGTAGTAGTATCAGTGAGTTAGATTCCATAACTCAAGCTTAGAGCTTACTTTGGGTCTAATTAACCGTGTGTGAATGTGTTCAAGTATTTATTTATTATTTATTTATTTAGGCACAAATCAAGACGCAACCAACAGTTTACTATCGCCGCATTCAACCTAAATGGCGTGATGTATGCGGGCAACCTCAGCACTTGCGGTTTCCCCCGTTTTGCCCGTCCCAGCTTCCCTACGGTTATAATCGTCTGTTGACGCTCTCAGAAGTTCGGTAGAGCGGCAAACATTTAATTAGTAGGTCGGCTAGGTCTTATACCGTACTGAAATATTGTTCAGGGAAGCGTTCCTTGAAATTGGGCGACGTAAATATACCCACTTGGCATGGATGAATGTTTTATATTAATTCGATGAGGTGTGACAAACGTTTAATTGAACGATTTGAGATTAATTAAGGTATTTGGGGAGTACAGTACTTAAAGTACAAATAAATGTATCAAATTATATTCATCTAAACACTAGTACAAAAGTTATATAAATTAAAAGCTGTACAAAATACGAACAAAGTATAAATACCTCATGTGTTTCTTCCCTAGGTACTATTGAGGTATTCTATGTATGATTTTAAAGTCCTGCCTACGCAGCTACGTTGCTACGATACCTACGGCGTAGGTCTGAAATCTTCATGTACGTAGGTACTTTCTTAGTTTGCGTAGCAGGGTCACCTTTGCTACGTAGTTACGTCGTAGCCAATTATGCTGTGTACCTACAAGACCCTTAACAAAAACACTTAAATATTTTTATTTAGTGTTTAAACTCCACTTTTGCCCAGTAGCAGTGGGATCCAGCAAGCCAAGAAAGATTATCAATCCTCATATAAAGACCTTAGAAATAATTCAAAATCATAAAAAAAAATCCAAGCAATATTTTTTCCGTAAAAAAATTACAAAAATGAAGTCCCCAAAACAGGGCCCGAACTTCTTTCATAAGCATTCCCTTAATAACTTTCACTTTACGTAAGAAATTCTGAAGATACTCAATTTGTAACGAAAAAATATATGATTTATGTTTGTAACTTTATTTTCTCATGGTCTCACCATTTTAGGAAAAAGAGAGATGAACTAAGCTCAATTTTATTTTAGCTCTTGCATTAAAGTTAGGCAGAGGTAAAGTTTGGAGTAGATATTATGTTTATCTAATGAGTTTTCTACGGATAATAGTAGAAACTTAATCCTAAAAGTTCGGTTAGGTTAGTAGTGGTAGCTAATGGTAGTCAAACTGCTTCCTAACTTCGGTTAAGCAAAACCTACCTATACCTATATTTTAAGTTAACAAACGTACACTTTATTTCATTATTACAAAAAGTTATCTTAAACCTAATTAAGATTGAGCTTATGTATACAAACCTCATCTCTATGTCCAACCTCAAGACTTGCTTGATATATTGAGTACAAGCTTATTGTTTGCGACTCGATTCACGGAAGCGACTAAAAGAAGTCCATGGACACAATTCCATGTTGAATGAATAACGTATTTTACATATCTAAAGTTCAGAGCCCACCACTAGCCCTGACCGTTAAACTATGCATTTGTTTTTACAGACCTATAATTAGGCAGTTGATTATTTACTTGTACTTGTTATTATCCGGTGACCTTCTGACTAACGTCTCACACATAGAAAAAAACACAATTTAAAAAATTAAACATAAGCGTGACTAGGCGAATACGGAATAACCAATATAAAGCATACGTAAATAAGTTCATATTATCATTATAAAAATGTCAGATAGTATCTGGATTAGTTTAGTTAAGGTACCAGCCTTTTTTGACAAGCCCGTTAGCACAGTGGCAGTAAGAGCGCTTAATGTATCTTGGGTTGTGGGTTTCGATTCCCGCCCGGAGTCAACAATATGTGAAGACATAGTTGTTGGTGACGAAGTCTGGGTGTCAATTGTACACTCATATAATGTATTAATGTAGTAGTATCAGTTAGATTTCATAATAAAAGCTAAGAACTTAGATTGCGTCTATTTACCGTGAGTAAATTTGTCCGGGTATTTATTTATTTTAAAACCAATAAACAACTTATGTTATACTTTTTTATAAGTAGGAAAAATACAAGGACTAACACGTTAAACTAGCAGCGGCCAGCGATTTTACCTGCGTTGTGTCCATTCCCGTGAGGGTTTCCATTATGTGGCTATCCATTACAAAAATAATCATTAAAAGGGGATCGGTAGTTTCTGAGCTTAGCGTGTTCAAACAAACAAACTCATCAGCTTATAAGTATAGATAATCGTATAGGTATTCATAGATAGCTGAATAGTACCTTATGTTTTAACCAATGCTATGTAACTTAAACTGTTATTAACTTGTGTCAGTAAACAATCAGTTAAATGCAAGTCATACATGATTGTGCAGAATACTAGAAACCTAATATTTATTGAACCAATATTCCTTTACTCTACTCATCGTTAATATTGGAAATATTTATGAGATACATACCAATCTTACCAATTAATTGCGTTTACATTGATATAACAGACATGCACTTTATACAGATTATTGCTGTTGATGATGACATTTGCTTATGGTAACAAAAACACAGGAAATGTCCTCTTAACTGCGATTCAAAAAGTAGCCTTGTCATGCTTACTAGCATTATTATGTTTTTGTGGTCATGACTTGATACTGATGAAATATAATCTATTGTAGGTACAACTTATATTAGGAAGTGTTTTACTATTTCGTATGTTTAGACATTCATATTGAGATCATGTATCGGCATTCATATTGAGATCATGTTGTATCGACTGGTTGTGTACAAATGAGTTTGTTGAATAAAGTGGCTATCGTGACTGGCGCCAGCTCCGGTATCGGAGCCGCCACAGCTATAAAGTTTACAGAAGAAGGAGCAAGAGTAGCAACTGATGGAAGAAATGAAGAAAAACTCAAATCGTTGTCAGCAAAATGTGAGAAAGTAGGAATCAAGCCTCTGATCATAATCGCCGACGTCTGCAAAGATGAACTTCTTCGGACAACTGGATGTGCTAGTTAAATAAATTTCTAAATACCAATTGGCCCGTACATTTTATCGCAATAAACATGACACTTAAAATTGTGAATACAACTGTAACCAACACTCGAAATATTATAAAAAGTTCAATGCACGGTTATACTATCTATAAATACCGTGTTAATTGTTTGTTAACTGCAGTACTCATCAATATAAAACATCAATTAAATCGACAATTAACAGATTGACGTTATTTTTACTATATTTCATGTAAAATACTTTTTACTACGATTTATATTCGTATTGAAAGATATAAATACGATACGAGATTTTTTATAAGGGAAAAGCATTGGTAAAACCAAAACGCTTACAGAAGGTATAAAGGTACTTTAAGATAAGTTTTAGAAGAGTATTCCACTTGAAGTTGTTTACCTGAAGGCCCGGGAATACGCAAGTGCATTTCCTCACTTCAAATAACAATTATTATCTATTATCACAATAAGTACTCTTAAAACACTTAATAAATATTATTAAATTTATATAACGATGGTTATATTTTGTACTTACTGCATAAGAACACTAGGCTATTGAAATGACTTATCATCTTATCGAGCACATGTTGATATCTAATAAGTAATAACCCAGGATCCCGGAGCCGCGAGATCTTACTTATATTTTACTGTATGAAGATAAAGTCTTGAATAATGCACACATATAAACTTTGAGCAATCGAATAATAAATGTATAGGGAAATGGTGCAAAAATATACAAAAATGGTTAACTGTGTCACTAATAATTTGCTGTGCTGTTTTTATCGTCCAAAATGGATGCATAAAATCAATATTGACTGACCTTTTCCGTGAGCTGTTATTTTCAACAGATGCTTCTATGCATATAAATATTGTAGAAAATATTTCAAAAATATACTTTTTTTATAAAACTTTGATTGTTGGTTTGAACCGTAACACTTTATTCATTAGGAAATAAGTAAGTCTGTCGGCCTTAGGCTCTCGGAATATAATAATTATTATTCATCTTATACATACCATACTTATATAAGGTCGTGTTTATTATAAAGTAGATAGAACTGTAATTGCTATTCATTTTGAATATCATCCAGTGTCGAGTGGTTGTGTAACAATGAGTTTGAAGAATAAAGTAGTCATCGTGACTGGCGCCAGCTCCGGTATCGGAGCCGCCACTGCCATCAAACTAGCAGAAGAAGGAGCAAAAGTGGTCCTTGTTGGCAGAAATAAAGATAAACTTAAACTGGTATCAGCAAAATGTGAAGAAATCGGCGTCAAACCTCTGACCATAATTGCCGATGTCTCCAAAGATGACGATGCGAAGAGAATAGTGAATGACACAATCAACTACTTCGGACAACTTGATATTTTGGTAAACAACGCGGGCTTGGGCGAAGCTGCCAATATAATTGACGATAACGCCATGAAAGTGTATGACAAAATTATGTCAACTAATCTCCGTGGAGCGATTCATTTGACACATCTATCTGTCAAACATCTGGGCAAGACTAAAGGCAATGTAATCAATATTTCAAGCATTGCTGGAATTGTTCCTATGACGATGTTTTCGTACTGCGTCTCAAAGGCGGGTTTGGATCATTTCACTAGATGTGCTGCGTTAGAACTTGCTCCTCTTGGTATAAGAGTCAATGGTATCAACCCTGGTCCAGTCAGAACTCATTTCCTGGCCAATATGGGAATAGATAAAGAAGATACGGTTTGGAACAACATTAGTGAACATACTCTTCTGAAACGAGTTGGTGATTCAGAAGAAATTGCTGATTTGGTGGTTTTCATGGCAAGTGATAAAGGAAGAAGTCTTACTGGAGCTAGTTTTGTGTCAGATAACGGTGCGTCCCTATTAGGACCTATTATGGCATTGGAGTAAAGGTTACGATATAAAAGATATGAAGAAATATTTTTAGATATTGTTTTTGTACAATAAAAATGTATTTTAATTACGTATAATTAATTTTTTTTCTCATTGTTCTCATGTGTGATTATCATATTTACAATTATTGTAAAAGACTTCATGCCAAAAATGAACGTAATACTTAATTACTTAATACTTAGTTAATTTCACACAAAAATATGAAATTGTTACCGTAATAGTGGGTACACACGTACGTACTTGCTCGATAAACTTGCTCGATCTCGAGCAAGTACGAACGTGTGTACCATGCAAGTCTCAAGACAAATGCTCGAAGCCAACCAAAATGTTCGATTCGAACAAGATTGAAACGTCCATAATTCTTGCTCGATGTTCGATGCAAACATGTTAGTACATGTAGCCGCGAGGTCGAGCATGTTAGTCGTGATTGATATTTTTGTGAAGAGGGTGCGAGTGCACTGTTAAAATGTCGGACTTTCGTTCATTTTCTCGGGATTTTCAAGATGCTTTTTACTCTGACCCGAGCATTGACTGAAATTCTTAAATAAATTACACAGGAATTTTCAGAATCGTTACATTAATAGACCTTCTATCATCAACACTCACTGACTTACTCGAAATGAATGTAAAATATATGAGCCTCGTTTGTGGTATTTCTCACTTCTTTCATTTTTGGACGACCAAATAGTTCCGATGTCATCGATATTCAGCATAGAATCAACATCATCCCATTATGACAGCAATATTCATCCTCCAGACACACAGGTATTTATTTATGCTTTATGTAATCATATTTTCCTGCCAGTCAACCGCTCCTTCGTTGTTAAAATATCTTTCGAATTTTTCTCTGATCGACGTCCGTTGCTCGAAGAGTTTCAACGCACATTAAACATGTTCTTCGAGCAAGCTTTTACGTGTAGACGCAGGATCGAGCATGTATGTAGATAGTCATGCTCGGATGAAACATGCTCGTCGCGCATGTACGTACGTGTGTACCCACTCTTACACAACTCAGATAATTGTCCTTATTGTGATGTGTTTTTTCGCAAAATACAAGGCTCTCGCCTAATAATATACGTAATAGCATTGCTTAGATATAACGCCTAAAAAGTAATAAAGGAGCAATATAAAAATTCAAACACGCTTAATCTTATATTAAATAATTCTCGTGTAATAATGTTAGTTACCATACTTCTCCGAAACGGCTCGACCGATTTTTATGTAATTTAATATTCATATTAAGTAGGTCTGAGAATCGGTTACTATCTATTATTCATACCTCTGTGTGATAAGGGTTGCCACCCTTGACTTTTTTTGCCAATTTTGTATTTTTTTTATTTTTAAGCATTCAAATATTTACAACCTTAAATTTTCACCCATCTAATCATTTGTTATTTTTCCAACGCGATTTTTGTTATATGGCATTTACATGTATTTCAAAACGACTCGTATCTATACTACTATAATGATTCCGCAAAAGTTTGAGTAAGTTTATTTTTATATAATCATTTTGAATTTCAATATTGCGCAATATTTTTAATCTATTACTTTTAATGAATTCCGATATGCATAATGTTAAGGGCAACTAGCTGTGCCTCTCGGTTTTACCCACAGCGCACAAATTCCCGTAGGAATTTCGGAATTTATATTACTTATCCTGTTCTTGACCAAGGTAAAGAAAATATAAAAATAATCATTAAAATCGGTAAAGCCATTCTCCAGTTGACTCGTAAATGGTGTAGGTAATAACACTTCTTTCTTTTATAATATAGAGCTATTATCTCATAAACGCTCAATATAGAGACTCGTAAAATTTTTACAAACAATAATAATATTCTGTGGATACATCACGTCGCTTGTTTGTTAATCAGGATCCTATCTAATTATACTTCCAAGGTCGAACGCATTTATTTAACTGTAGGTAAAATTTGATTTGTCATGCATTTTAAGTATCGTCCAATGTCGAGAGGACGTCTTGCAATGAGTCTATCAAATGAAGTAGCTATCGTGACTGGCGCTAGCTCCGGTATCGGAGCCGCCACAGCTATTAAACTAGCTGAGGAAGGAGCTAGAGAGAAGCTAGAGTGATACTTGTAGTCAGCAATTGAATTGGCAACTGCGTTCTTAAAGCTTTTCCAATTTAAGCGCTTTTAGTCGTCATACTACACGAGTTAGTACGCTATCGTCCGCGCGCACGGATCTTTTGTTGCTCATACTAACAGTACGACTAAAAACGCATAATTTGAAAGAGCCCTTATTCACTAAAGGTATAATCAAAACAAATTCTTAGTTTCATAACATTTATTTACATTTATAACATTCCAAATATTAAAAAAATCTCTGCACTTAAGCTTAAAATTATAAAGATTCTTGCTATATGAGCTTTCGGCGTAAACTTGAAATCTACACACCGTGACTAGGCCAAGGCCCCATCAAGCTAGACCCATTATCAGTTAAGATGTCCGAGCCAGTCAAACTTCGTCCTTTATCACTGACAATAAAAGTCACCAAGTCAGCAATCTCTTCAGCTTCACCCACCCTCTTGAGCAACGTCATATTCTTCATCAACTCCCACCTTTGCTTTGCATATTCTGCACTACCTCCAGTATTCTCTATAATGTCAGTTTTAACCGGTCCAGGGTTGACTGAATTCACTCTTATTCCTTTTTCAGCCAACTCGTACGCCATACATCTTGTGAAATGATCAAGAGCTGCTTTACCAGTACAATAGGCTGATGAAGTTGCATAGAGAATTTGTTTAGAACCCATGCTTGAAATGTTCACGATATTACCCTTGGTTTTGCTGAGTGGTTCCACAGCGAGGTGGGTCAAAACTACAGGAGCACGTAAGTTAGTAGCAATCACTTTGTCAAAGACATCTATGGCGTTATCTGCATCTATATTGGCTAAGTACCCGACTCCAGCGTTGTTGACTAAGATGTCTAATTTACCGAAGAAGTTCAAGGTGTCATTTATTATTCTTCTAGCGTCTTCTTCTTTGGTCACGTCAGCCACAATGGTAAGTGGCTTCGCTCCTTTTGCAGCGCATTCTTCTGATACAGCTTTGAGTTTCTGTTCGTTTCTTCCGACGATTGCCACTCTAGCGCCCTCTGTTGTTAGATTGAGGGCTATAGCAGCCCCGATACCCGAGCTGGCTCCCGTCACGATAGCAACTTTATTTAACAACAGCATTGTTCAGTCTCTAACGCACTTCAAATAAATGAAATATAACAAATAGTTATAATATATCAAGTAAAATAATGTTTCAGATACGCCCGGCCACTATGTTTCTAAGTATTATCATTAAGATAACGTTATCGTTAAATAAAAAACATTTTTTTAAGTTTATCAGCAACTATTTAAATTATAAAACACAGTCAAATAATATTTAGTTGTGAAGTAGAAATGAAAATTATTTTTAAAATTTCTACAACAATCTTATTGGGTAATGTCTTGTTGACTCGCTGCCGAACAGTACACTGGTTTAAATTTAGTTTATAAAACTTATTTGCTTTACGAATCTATAAAAACATGTTCCCACATGTTGGCCTTGAGAGCAAAGAGTGAATAACTTAAGCCAAAGTCACACATAGTGCGGATGCGGGCCAGGTGCGAGTCACGTCGCGTTGTATTCCTATTATTTGTATGAAAGGCATCACAACGGGCCGCAGTCGGCCCGGCCCGCAGCCACACTATGTGTCTTGTGCTATTATGGATAATTGGCCGTACTTTGTCAACACCATTGTTGACTTAACGAATATGAGCTGAAGTCCATGGCTGTAGTGCAGCAGTTTGACACTAAAAGGTGTAAACTGACACAAATAGGAGAATCGATAAACTGTCACACCTTTCAAAATATCTATTAAAACATGATATGAATATTAATAATAATATACCCGGGCAAATTCATACACGGTTGATTAGACCCAAAGTAAACTCTAAGATTGTGTTATGGAATCTAACTCACTCAGGAGCATAGATATAACGCCTAAAAAGTCATAAAGCAATATAATAATTTTAAAACGCCTAATCTTATATTTATAATTCTTGTGTCACAATGATAGGTACCATACTCCTCCGAAACGGCTGTACAGATTTTTATGAAATTTTATATTCATATTCAGTAGGTCTGAGAATCGGCTACTATCTATTTTTCATAACTCTAAGTGATAAGGGTTGCCCACCCCTAAATTTTTTAATAAATGGTTTAATAACTTCTTTTATAATATAGAGCTATTATTATCTAATAATAACTCAATATACTGTGAATACATCACGTCGCTTGTTTGTTTATCAGGATCTTATCTAATTATACTTCCAAGGCCGGACGCGTTTATATAATAGTTGTTAAAATGTGATTTATCATTAATTTTGAGTATCGTCCAGTGCCGAGAGGACGTGTTACAATGAGTCTATTAAATAAAGTTGCTATCGTGACTGGCGCCAGCTCCGGTATCGGAGCCGCCACTGCTATAAAACTAGCTGAGGAAGGAGCTAGAGTGATCCTCGTGGGAAGAAATGTCGAAAAGCTAAAAGGTATTTCGGAAAAATGTGAGAAAGTTGGAGTCAAACCTCTTACCATAGTCGCCGATGTCTCCAAAGACGAAGATGCGAAGAGAATAGTGAATGACACAATCAACTACTTCGGACAACTGGACATCTTAGTAAACAACGCGGGAATCTGTGACCAAGCAAAATTGGATGATGACAATGCCATGAAAGTGTATGACAAAATCATGGCTACTAATCTCCGTGGTGCGATTTACTTGACACATCTATCTGTAAAACATCTGAGCAAGACCAAGGGCAATGTTATAAATATTTCAAGCATTGCTGGTGTGGTTGCTTTTCCCGCGTTCACGTACTGCACCTCAAAGGCTGGTTTAGATCACTTCACTAAGTGCGCAGCTTTGGAGCTTTCTCCTCTCGGTATAAGAGTGAATGGAATCAACCCTGGTCCAGTTAGAACTGATATTATCGCTAATATGGGACGAAATAGTGCAGAGGTAGATATGGTTTGGAACAATATGGCTCAACACACACTTCTCAAAAGAGTCGGTGATGCAGAAGAAATAGCAGATTTGGTTGCTTTTATCGCTAGTGATAAGGGACGAAGTCTGACTGGATCCAATATTATATCTGATAACGGGTCATCATTATTAGGACCTGGTGTAGGATCGCAGTAGATATTAATTTTAAAAAAATATTTTCATGATAGCATGTATCTTTTAAGATAATTATTATAATCCTCAGGTTTTAAGTCGGTATATACTCATCTTTCTTATAAGTTAGATTATTTTTGTGCAAGTGGTGTTTGGTGAATATTAAAGATAATTAGATTTAAGTGATACTGTGGATGTGCTTTTCAATAAATATATTGCCTTTTGATTGATATTATATGTTTATTTTACCCCATATCAAGGAAATACCACTATTTTAAAACTTTTAATAACATTAATTATAATTTTATACGAATTTCTAAAGAAGTATAATTATATTATTTTGTTTGTATGTTCGTATTTTTTATTTTATAATCATCCGTCCGATTGTAAAAATGCTTTCATCAAAGGTAGAGTTGACCTATGAAACGGACATAGGATGATGATAAGGATCCGTTCTCAAATATATTTGTATAACTATAAATCCTTTGAAGTTTATTAAAACGGACCTATTGTAAAGATGAAGGGAAAAAGAAGTAATACGAAATTAGGCCCTTAATGCGGGCAGGTCTGGGACCCGGGGAAAGTACTGTCAGCCCTAGAAATTATTTTGAACTTTAGTACTGTGACATTAAGTAATTATTGACAATTCTCATTGACATTTGTGATTATGATTAGATATGAAAGTTTCTAAGGCGTCGAAGCTCGATGTTTAAAAACGTCGAACAAAATATATTTCGCAGTAACAAGCCATCAATAAAGTTTTCGATGTATACATTTTCACAGTATAGTATTTCGCACTTACGTAGGAACATCGAAAAAAGTCGCTCTTCTGCGTATAAAATTATTATCCCATTGTGAACAACTATAAACTAGAAACACACGCTTCTATAATACAGTTCATTGTCTTGAATGACCTATACGATTCCTGTCCTGATTCAAAAATAATATCTTTCATTCTGATAGAAAACTAATATAATTTATCAGTTTTTGCATTGTTTTATGTTTATTTCGCAAAATACAAGGCTCTAACCTAATGACATAGGAGCATAGATATAACGCCTAAAAACTCATAAAGCAATATAATAAACACCTAATCTTATATTTATAATTCTCGTGTCACAATGTTAGGTACCATACTCTTCCGAAACGGCTCGACTGATTTTTATGAAATCTTATATTCATATTCAGTAGGTCTGAGAATCGGCTGCTATCTTTTTTTCATAACTCTAAGTGATAAGGGCTAAATTTTTTATAAATGGTTTAATAACTTCTTTTATAATTTTTTTTTTAAATGTACTGATATCTTCAGTGAGATGAGAGGCCTTTGCCCAGCAGTGGGACATTACAGGCTCATACTTTTATTTATTTTATAATATAGAGCTATTATTATCTTATAAAAACTCAATATTATGTATGACTCATACAATTTTTACTAACAATAATGTTCTGTGGATAAATCACGTCGCTTCTTTGTTTATCTGTATCTTATCTTATTACTAGCGACCCGCCTTCACTTCGGGTAATCAAGATTTCATGTAGAAAAATCGGGATAAAACATTGCGTGTCTCCCGCAGGAATATACACAATCAAAATTTCAAGTGGGAAATTGGGGATAAAATGTTACATGTCTCCCGCGAGTATATATGTATACACAATCAAGATTTCATGTGAGGAAGAATTCGGGATAATACCTACATAGCACGTCTTCGTCGTTCGTAGTTCGTAGGTAGGTTCCCCGTATCCCCGCGCGCTTTGACCGCACAAAACAGTAAGTAGCCATAAGAGACCCCACAATCGAGCATTATTATTTTGTAAGCAGCGCCCCGCGGTTTTACACCGTTGTGCCCGTTCCCGTGGGAATTTCGGGATTTTTTTTACATAAAAACCTTCCTCTTGAATCACTCTACCTATTACAAAAATCCGCATCAAAATCCGTTGCGCAATTTTAAAGATTTAAGCATACAGACAAACAGATAAACAGACACGAAAAAGAGACGACTTTATTTTATACTATGTAGTGATACTATGTAGTGATAATTCCAAGGTCGGACGCGTTTATTTAACAGTTGTTAAAATGTGATTTGTCATTCTCAATTTTGAGTATCGTCCAGTGCCGAGAGGACGTGTTGCAATGAGTCTATTAAATAAAGTTGCTATCGTGACTGGCGCTAGCTCCGGTATCGGAGCCGCCACTGCTATAAAACTAGCTGACGAAGGAGCTAGAGTGATCCTCGTGGGAAGAAATGTCGAAAAGCTAAAAGGTATTTCGGAAAAATGTGAAAAAGTTGGAGTTAAACCTCTTACCATAGTCGCCGATGTCTCCAAAGACGAAGATGCGAAGAGAATAGTGAATGACACAATCAACTACTTCGGACAACTGGACATCTTAGTAAACAACGCGGGAATCAACGAACAAGTGAAACTAGATGATGGCAATGCCATGAAAGTGTATGACAAAATCATGGCTACTAATCTCCGTGGTGCGATTTACTTGACACATCTATCTGTCAAACATCTGAGCAAGACCAAGGGCAATGTTATCAATATTTCAAGCATTGCTGGTGTGGTTGCTTATGCCATGTTCGCGTACTGCACCTCAAAGGCTGGTTTAGATCACTTCACTAAGTGCGCAGCTTTGGAGCTTTCGCCTCTCGGTATAAGAGTGAATGGAATCAACCCTGGTCCAGTTAGAACTGATATGATCGCTAATATGGGACGAAATAGTGCAGAGGTAGATATGGTTTGGAACAATATGGCTCAACACACACTTCTAAAAAGAGCCGGTGATGCAGAAGAAATAGCAGATTTGGTTGCTTTTATCGCTAGTGATAAGGGACGAAGCCTAACTGGATCCAATATTATATCTGATAACGGGTCATCATTATTAGGACCTGGTTTTCAATTGCCTTCATCGCAGTAAAATAGTAAATATTAATTGAAAAATATATTTTTTTCATGATAACATGTATCTTATAATACAATGTTTATAATCCTTAGGTTTTAAGTCGGTATAATACTGATCTTTCTTATAAGTGAGATTATTCTTGTGCAAGTGGTGTTTGGTGAATATTAGAGATATTAGATTTATCGTATATAGAGTCATCAGAGTATCATGTATAGCGATACTGTGGATGTGCTTTTCAATAAATATATTTTGATTGATATTATATATTTATTTTCTCGTGGCCACACACCGGTATGAGCTGCGACGAGTTGCACCAAGTGACGTCAACATCGATAGCGGTATATTTGAAATTGTTTATTTAAATAAGATATTTCTGTTTTTGTGTTGTGTTGTTTATATTCCTCCCAATAGTAATGAGGGCGACTATATACACTTATTTAGGATTATAGAGAAATCTATATATATAAAAATAAAACCTGTTTTTTGTTGTCGTCGCATCACGCATGAATGGCTGGACCGATTTCCACGGTTTTGCATTCGTTGGAAAGGTCTCGGGCTCCGTGAGGTTTATAGGGAATAAAAATCTCAAAATTCCCACGGGAACGGGGGCGCTGCGGGTGAAACCGCAGGGCACAGCTAGTTATGTATAAAATACAATTTAGCAATAATTATAGACGATTTCAATCTACAATCATGTAACGAAAACATTTTAAATAACTTTGAATTTTTAAGACGTTTTGTGATTTAAGTCAAGAAAACAATGTACCTTACTGTAATAATCGGCAATTAGATTTGGTATTGGTAACGTCATCAATGAGGAAGGTCATCGTGTCAGTGTGCGAGGCGGACATCTCCCTAGTACCAACTGTATAATCTATTTCTTTTGGATTGGCACACAATGTGGACCAATGTCGTCAATTTTCCAGCCCAAAACGATTGCTTCTGAAGAGGAAAAAGGTTTATGGAAATAAAATTACTAAACGTTTTTCCTCTTTAGGTGCAATCGTCTTCGGCTGGAAATTTGACGACATTGGTCCACATTTTGTGCCAATCTTAAAGAAATAGAGTATAGATCCTTATCACCCGCCGCTAGACATCTCGGTGTCGTGGTGCGCGGACGCGGGGCAGGGGGCCTGCGCCCGCCCCGCCGTCTTCGCCGCTCGGTCCCGATCAAAGTAGTAAACAAATTTACCAAATAATTGCGCCGCGATGGAATTTTCGTAAAGCGGACTATCATCAATTATATTATAATATTGCAACAACCAATTGGAGCCCACTATTTTATTACAAGAGCCGGAGGAAGCGTTAAGTTTGTTTTATAATTTATTAAATGAAGTTATTAACGATTGTGTACCGGTAAAACATTTAATTAAATCAACAGGTAGGTTAGGTATACGAGTATATATCCAGAGTGGTACAATAAAGGTAAAGGTATAGAAAAAAGATCGGCGTCAATATGTGGAGTATGCAGGTCATCTTTCTAAACCATATCACACACTAACGGGCGTCAGTCAAGGAAGTAACTCAGGACCGTTAGACTTCACCATAGTGATTAACGATTTACCTAAAGTGATCAAATACGCGAATTGTGTGATATTTACAGATGATGTTAAGTTAATGCTTGCGATAAAAGACGAAAATGATTTTCGTCGACTTCAAGAGGACTTGAATAGTGTTAAAGACTGGTGCGTAATGAATAAGCTTCAACTGAATGTTAACAAATGTGCAATAATAACTTTTATTAGAGCAAAAACACCGATACATTATAACTATCAACTGGATGGAAAGCCTCTAGAACGAGTAGACAAAGTTAGGGACTTAGGAGTACTTCTTGATGCAGAGCTTACATTTAAAGATCTCATTACTAATATCTGTAAGAAGTTTGGGTTTTGTAATGAGATGAACCCAAGGATTCACGAACCTCAAAGCGGTCTCGATATTGTTTGACGCAATCGTAAGAAGCCAACCCAAGTTTAATGCTAGCATATGGTCTCCGCATGAATCTAAGTATTTTGACATGCTAGAACGCATTCAAAACAAATTCACGCGATACTTATACTTGCGGTTGTAGGACCAACTTGCTTAACAAATCTACTCTCACTCGTACCATAAGCATACTGAATCTGGTTGCCGAAAAAATTGACTTATTCATATGTGGAAAAAACGAATTTGAAATTAATTGTTTGCATATCATTTGTAACTCAGATTTATTTCATTAGTTAAGTATTTGGAATGTGAAATGTGATTACTACTCTATTGCATTGGGGTATCCTGTAATAATAGATGTACATAGTTATGGCAAATAAATAAATTAATTAATTTTACCCCATATCAAGGACATACCACTATTTTTAAACCTTTAATAACATTAATTATAATTATATAGGAATTGCTAAAGAAGTTTATATTTTTTTTTTTTTAATTTTATAATCATCCGTCCGATTGTAAAAATGCTTTCATCAAAGGTAGAGTTGACCTATGAAACGGACATAGGATGATGATCCGTGCTCAAATATATTTGTATAACTATAAATCTTTTAAAGTTTATTAAAACGGACCTTTTGTAAAGATGAAAGGAAAAAGAAGTAATAAAAATAAAAAAATAAAATAAAATAGACGTTTATTGCTACAAGAATACAAAAAGACAACTAAAGAACAAAATTAAAATAAAAATATAAAAAATGTAGCAAATGGAGGCGTCTCAGCGAATGCTGTACCGAGGCCGAAGTCTCGGTACAGCGCTGGTTTCAGACGCCCCCCGCTCTGGTAGACTTAGCAAGAGTTAACATCGTCTCGCAAAATGAAATAAAAATTAAAATTATGAAATAAGTAATATTTTATCTCCACCGACCGTGTGTGTGTGTGTGTGTGTGTGTGTGTGTGTGTGTGTGTGTGTGTGTGTGTGTGTGTGTGTGTGTGTGTGTGTGTGTGTGTGTGTGTGTGTGTGTGTGTGTGTGTGTGTGTGTGTGTGTGTGTGTGTGTGTGTGTGTGTGTGTGTGTGTGTGATAATGATATGACGAGGGCGTAACAGGATTAGAAAAATGAATTAAAAAAATGAATTTAGGGAAAGAGTATAGCAATATGATTGAATTAGATTCTCTGCAGCAATTTGTCGTTTCAGTAAAGCACACTTGTATTTAAACTTAAACCTATCAATAGTAGTTTTAGTTCTCATAGGAGGAGGAATGTTATTCCATAATACGAAATGAGGCCCTTATATACGGGCAGGTCTGGGACCCGGGGAAGGTACAGTCAGCCCTGGAAATTATTTTGAACTTTAGTACTGTCACATTAAGAAATTATTGACAACTCTTATTGACATTTGTGATTAGATATGAAAGTTTCTAAGTATGCTTAACATTTTGATGGTCAGTGTGTAGTTCCATGAAATAGATGTTGCGGAAGGAACTGGAGGACTTCGACAGAGTGGAAAGAAGTGGCAAAAGATAGATCCAGGTGGAAAGAATTGGGGGATACCTTTGCCCAGCAGTGGGACACAACAGGTTAAATAAAAATAAAATTGTTCAGTCTCTAACGCACTTCAAATAAATGAAATATAACAAATAGTTATAATATATCAAGATAATTGTGTCCTTATCAGTTTTTGCATTGTTTAGAGCATAGATATAACGCCTAAAAAGTCAAAAAGCAATATAATAATTTTAAAACGTCTATTCTTATATTTATAATTCTCGTGTCACAATGATAGGTACTATACTCCTCCGAAACGGCTCGACTGATTTTTAAGAAATTTTATATTTTAATTTTATAAATGGTAAAATAACTTTTTTTATAATATAGAGCTATTATTATCTCATAAAAACTCAATATAATGACTCATAAAAATTTTACTAACAATAATATTCTGTGGATACATCACTTCGCTTGTTTCTTTATCTGTATCTCATCTTATTATAATTCCAAGGCCGGACGCGTTTATTTAACAGTTGTTAAAATGTGATTTGTCATTCTCAATTTTGAGTATCGTCCAGTGCCGAGAGGACGTGTTGCAATGAGTCTATTAAATAAAGTTGCTATCGTGACTGGCGCTAGCTCCGGTATCGGAGCCGCCACTGCTATAAAACTAGCTGAGGAAGGAGCTAGAGTGATCCTCGTGGGAAGAAATGTCGAAAAGCTAAAAGGTATTTCGGAAAAATGTGAGAAAGTTGGAGTCAAACCTCTTACCATAGTCGCCGATGTCTCCAAAGACGAAGATGCGAAGAGAATAGTGAATGACACAATCAACTACTTCGGACAACTGGACATCTTAGTAAACAACGCGGGAATCGGTGACCATGCAAAATTGGATGAAGACAATGCCATGAATGTGTATGACAAAGTCATGGCTACTAATCTCCGTGGTGCGATTTATTTGACACATCTATCTGTCAAACATCTGGGCAAGACCAAGGGCAATGTGATCAATATTTCTAGCATTGCTGGAATTGTTCCTATGATGATGTTTTCGTACTGCGTCTCAAAGGCGGGTTTGGATCATTTCACTAGATGTGCTGCGTTAGAACTTGCTCCTCTCGGTATAAGAGTGAATGGAATCAACCCTGGTCCAGTTAGATCTGATCTTATCGCTAATATGGGACTAAATAGTGCAGAGGAAGATATGGCTTGGAACAATTTGGCTAAACACACACTTCTCAAAAGAGTCGGTGATGCAGAAGAAATAGCAGATTTGGTTGCTTTTATCGCTAGTGATAAGGGACGAAGTCTGACTGGATCCAATATTATATCTGATAACGGGTCATCATTATTAGGACCTATTCAATTACCTTCACCGCAGTAAAATAGTAGATATTAATTGAAGAATTTTTTTTTTCATGAATAACATGTATCTTTTAAGACAATGATTATAATTCTTGGGTTTTAAGTCGGTATATACTCTATATTATATCTTTCTTATAAGTGAGACTAGCTGCGCCCCGCGGTTTCACCCGCGTTGTACCCGTTCCCGCGGGAATTTCGGGATGAAAAATAGATGTTGTCCGATTCTCAGACCTACCCGATATGCACACAAAATTTCATAAGAATCGGTCGAGCCGTTTCAGAGGAGTTCAACCACGGTACCCGTTCCCGCGGGAATTTTGGGATGAAAAATAGATGTTGGCCGATTCTCAGACCTACTCAATATGCTCACAAAGTTTCATGAGAATCGGTCAAGCTGTTTCGGAGGAGTACGGGAACGAACATTGTGACACGAGAATCACTACATAGTATAAAATAAAGTAGTCTCTGTTTCGTGTTTGTTTGTCTGTATGCTTAAATCTTTAAAATTACGCAACGGATTTTGATGCGGTTTTTTGTAATAGGTAGAGTGATTCAAGAGGAAAGTTTTTATGTAAAAAAATTCCCGAAATTCCTACGGGAACGGGCACAACGCGGGTAAAACCGCGGGGCGCTGCTAGTTAAGTATTATTTTGTAAGCAGCGCCCCGCGGTTTTACCCGCGTTGTGCCCGTTCCCGTGGGAATTTCGGGAATTTTTATACATAAAAACCTTCCTTTTGAATCACTCTACCTATTACAAAAACCGCATCAAAATCCGTTGCGTAATTTTAAAGATTTAAGCATACAGACAAACGAACAGACAAAAATAGCGACTTTGTTTTATACTATGTAGTGATGCTCAATGGCGGGTCTCTTATCTACTTACTGTTACTACGAACGACGAAGACGCGCTATGTAGGTATTATCCCGAATTCTGCCTCACATGAAATCTTGATTGTGTAGGTATACTCGCGCGAGACATGTAATATTTTAACCCCAATTTCCCACTTGAAATTTTGACTGTGTATACCTATTCCTGCGGGAGACACGCAATGTTTTATCCCGATTTTCCTACATGAAATCTTGATTACCCGAAGCGAAGCGAGGGCGGGTCGCTAGTTTTACATATAAGATTATCTTTCTCATTGTGCAAGTGGTGTTTGGTGAATATTAGAGATATTAGATTTATCGTGTATAGAGTCATCAGAGTATCATGTATAGCGATACTGTGGATGTGCTTTTCAATAAATATATTTTGATTGATATTATATATTTATTTTCTCGTGGCCACACACCGGTATGAGCTGCGACGAGTTGCACCAAGTGACGTCAACATCGATAGCGGTATATTTGAAATTGTCTGCGCGGCGGTTTATTTAAATAAGAGATTTCTGTGTTTGTGTTGTGTTGTTTATATTCCTCCCAATAGTAATGAGGGCGAGTATATACACTTATTTAGGATTATAGAGAATTTATGTATAAAATAAATTTTTTAGCAATAATTATAGACGATTTCAATTTACAATCATGTAACGAAAACATTTTAAATAACTTTGAATATTTTAAGACGTTTTGTGATTTAAGTCAAGAAAACAATGTACATACCTAACTGTAATAATCGGCAATTAGATTTGGTATTGGTAACGTCATCAATGAGAAGGTCATCGTGTCAGTGTGCGAGGCGGACATCTCCCTAGTACCAACTGTAGATCCTTATCACCCGCCGCTGGACATCTCGTTGTCGTGGTGCGCGGGCAGCATTGTTCATTGTTGTTAAATAAAGACGAAGAGTTCCGTACCATTATCTATTAAAAAAATATTAGTATCGAGCAAGAAACGGTAAAAAATATTTGTTTTATTTTTAGTATTTTTTGTTATAGCGGCAATAGTGAAAATTTCAACTGTTAGCTATCATTGTTCTTGAGATACAGCCTGGTGACAGACGGACAGCCGAAAGGATGGACGGACGGACGGACGGACGGACAGCGAAGTCTCTCAGTAATAGGGTCCCGGTTTTACCCTTTGGGTACGGAACCTTAAAACAAGTTCCCACATGTTGGCCTTGAGAGCAAAGAGTGAATAACTTACGCGCAAGACACACATAGTGCGGATGCGGGCCAGGTGCGTGTCACGTCGCGTTGTATTCCTATTATTTGTATGAAAGGCATCACAACGGGCCGCAGTCGGCCCGGCCCGCAGCCACACTATGTGTGTCTTGCGCTTTAATGGATAATTGGCCGTAATCTGTCAACACCATTGTTGACTTAACGAATATGAGTTATTGGATGAAGTGCAGCAGTTTGACACTAAATGGTGTAAACTGACACAAATAAGAAAACTAATAAACTGTCACACCTTTCAAAATATCTATTAAATTTTACTATTAATCTATTAAAACATGATATGAATATTAAAATTTAGCTGCCATTGATAACAAATTCTGAACATGGTCGCTTGAAAAAAATTTAAAATTACGTTGAACAAAAGATATTTTAACAAGCTATCGCACTATCAAAGCTTCGGTATCAAGTTTTCGATGTATATAAATTTTCACAGTATAGTATTTCGCACTCACGTAGGTATCCAGAAAAAATAAGCTCCTCAAAATTACCCACAATACATAAAATTACCCATATTACATTGTGGACAAACTGTAAACTACAAACACACACACTCCTACAATACCGTTCATTGTCTTCAATGGCCTATACGATTCCCAATTAAAATGTTAATTATATAATAGTAAAAAAATACACGTGTACTTTAGACCCGTAATTTATTTATTATTGATACGATTACATTATCAATGGATCGCATCACATCGATTACGAAGATAGTGCTTCACTATATTTGGGACAGCATTGTTGTGTTGGTTACATTTGAATTTTTATTCCGACATTTATTTAAACTTACCGTCAAAGAGAACTCGTGTTTCCAACAATGCTGTTGTTAAATAAAGTTGCGATTGTGACTGGTGCCAGCTCGGGTATCGGGGCTGCTATAGCTATCAAGTTAACAGCAGAAGGCGCTAGAGTGGCAATCGTCGGAAGAAACGAACAGAAACTCAAAGCTGTATCAGAACAATGCGCTGCAAAAGGAGCTAAGCCACTAATCATTGTAGCCGACATCACTAAAGAAGCAGACGTCAGGAAAATTATACCTGAAACATTGAACTTTTTTGGTAAATTGGACATCTTAATCAACAACGCTGGAATTGCGCATACCTCCAGCATTACCGCTGGACAAGCTTTAGATATCTTTGACAAAGTAATTTCTACTAATCTACGGGCTCCTGTACTTTTGACTCATCTCGCTGTGGACCCTCTGAGCAAAACGAAGGGGAATATCGTGAACATATCCAGCATGGCCTCTGAAACTGTTTTGAGCAAGTCTTTATCAGCTTACTGTGCTTCCAAAGCAGCTCTTGACCATTTCAGTAGATGTGTGGCGTTCGAGTTGGCTGATAAAGGTATTAGAGTTAACACCGTTAACCCTGGACCTGTCAAGACGGAAATCATAGAAAACACAGGAGCCAATGAGCAAATTGCAAACCATATGTGGAATATGCTGGAGAATGCGACTGTTTCCAAGAGGGTTGCTGATGCTGAAGAGATTGCTGACTTGGTGACGTTCGTTGTCAGTGATAAGGGAAGGAGTTTAACTGGCTCTAATATCTTGACTGACAATGGATCTAGTTTGTTGGGACCCTGGATCAGGAACTAAGTCTTCGTGTAAAATCCCTCGCCATAACATAAGATATCAGTGTTCAGTTATCCTTTATCAGTGTGCTTTGAAATTTAAACAATCATCAAAAATATTATTTTATACAAAAATACATGAATTAAACTCAAGGACTTGATTTTTATCTCCAGATGTGAAAAATGTAACCGATAAGAAACGATTAAAACCTTCTATATTGTTCTTGTTATCCATAATTAGATTGAATTGAGGCTAGGTTAGATAATTTTTGTTATATAATTATTTTGAAATAAATATTATATGTATTAAATAGTTCAAATGAAATGTGGTGAAATGACAAAATGCGATAAAATAACACACGCATTTAGCTATCCTGCACCATGCGTGCTATGTTTGGGCATGCCTTTGTGTTGGACCTAGCAGGGCCCCGCGGGTTTACTCCGTTGTACCCAACTCTATGTAAAAACCGGCCAAGTGCAAGTTGGACTTGCGCACGGAGGGTTTCAACTGTCTAGCTATCACCGTTCTTGAGATACAGCCTGGTGACAGACGTACGGACGGACAGACGGACAGCGAAGTCTCAGTAATAAGGTCCCGTTTTTACCCATTGGGTACGGAACCTTAAAAATTATAATTATATTTGGGAAACTTGGCATGAAAATAGTCACAAGCACTCTTGAAATGTATGTTGCTAACTGTTCAAGTGTTTTGTCTCTTTTGCTCTCTAGGAAAAGTGTATGTCGGAAAGAGAGAGACGAACTAGTTACAATTCTGTATATAAGCGTCTATGAATAAGGCCATTGGTTTACGTTAGTAACTATTTATTAATCTGTGCATTGGTTTATATTCTGACAAATTTTAAGAGAACATGACCAAATGTCACTTTCAGGAAACCCCTTTCAACTTACTATTCGCAACTTTTTATGTAATAAAAATAAACAGAAAAAGAGAAAATTTGAAGATAAACAACTTTCCGTTCTGAAGAGGAAAACTAGTAAAGTGTCGAACATAGGCGGAACTCACGATTTTATTATTCAGTCTGCAGCGGATCCACTTTTATTAGTTTGAGGTTCGATAAAATTCTGTGCTTATTTAATGTTGTAACTATTTTAGATCGTGTTCAACCATCGACTTAGGGTACTTAAACAAAGTGTAATTAAGAGCACTTTAGATATCAAATGGTTTGTCTCTTTCCGATATACGCTATTTGCCAAAGAGCGAAAGAGACATAACACTTTAAAACACTGTTTAAGTTAAAGTGCGTTTATTAATAAGGTGGTTATTATCTCGGAGACGGGTACATCACGGATCAGACCGTAGTTAGGTATATAGATACTACTAGTTAGGTATATTGACAAGCCCGTTGGCACAGTGGCAGTGAGAGCGCTTACTGTGTCGGGGGTTGCGGGTTCGATTCCCGCCCGGAGTCAACAATATGTGAAGACATACCTAGTTGTTGGCGACAACGTCTGGGTGTCAATTATATATTCTTACTAGCAGCGCACCGCGGCATTGCCCGCGTTGAGCCCGTTCCCGCAGGAATTTTCGAAAATCCTTTCTTAGTGTGCACTTACGTCACTTGAAGAACCTTCCTGCCAAATTTCATGTTTCTAGGTGTAGCGGTTGAGCCTGTGCGTTGATTATCAGTCAGTCAGGACTTTGAATTTTATATATATATATAAAGTATTTGTGTATGTATATGTAGTAGTATCAGTTAGTTAGATTCCATATTACAAGCTTAGAGCTTAGTTTGGGTCTAATTAACCGTGAGTGAATTTGTCCGGGCATATTTATTTATTTATATAGACACTACTAGTTAGGTATATAGACCTAGAAGGGTGCCAGGCATATTGAATCAAATTCTATGCAAAATAGGTCTAGAACTCAATACTAGCGCAGGTAACAAGCTCAGAGCCTATCTGAAACGGTTCCGATGGTCCATTTATTGGTAGGCGTCAGTCTGGTAAACGCAATTTCAACTCAATTTTCCGTTTTTTCGCATTCGTGATTCGATTTGATTGGTTGTGTCTAGCACACAGCAAAGTTCAATAAAATATAGTGTTATTGATTCTATTAAGCTCAAACAATGTGAAATTGGAAAATTGTATAGACAGTGCGCCACGGTGTTACCCACTTGTGCCCGTTCCCGTGGGAATTTCGGGATAAAGACATACTATAAACTTTTCGTTGAATGTAATTTCAAACATAATTGTTAAAATTGGATTGGTAGTAGGACTCTTCAGATTTATTATATTACTTTAGATAGATCGTTTACTAATACATATTTTATTTATTATTATATAATAAAGTTGAATATTTTGTTTATACGAAAACACTGTTCTTTGAAAGTGCCACTTGGATTTGAATACGTCTTTTTGTACCTATACATATCAATTTATTAGAAAGCGTTTGTATATTATCTATCTATCTATCTATCTATATTATCTATCTTCTATAATCACATTTGAATGATCACAATAGAAAGGCTATATTTATAATGCAATTCTCACGAGAATACCCACAACGCGGGTAAAACCGGATGCAAGTATATACTAATATGAAGTTGATGAAGACACCTTGATTAAAGGTTGGTTGCTTAAGGTGCATTTCCATTCAAGCGGACTGGAGCTGTGCGGAGCTTAATCGTCTAATCACAGCGCATTGAATTTGTCAAACAACGTCAAATGTCAAATGTCAAATTTCAAAATCATGTCGTAATGCTTTGTGATTGGTCATTTGAGCTCCGCCGCTTCATTGGAAACGCATCCTTAGGCAAAGATGCCTTTATTGCATAGATGGGTGATCGCAGCTACAGTTTTCATATAAGTACCCTTTATAAATTTACACTATTTTGCTTCCAAGACTACTTACGATCGAACCCGAGTATCTTCCACGAAATTCTTAATTGAAGTTTCAAAGAAACCTTTAAAACAGTTCTTGCATAAATAAAGACAGCGTTTAAAAGTTACAAGGGTTGTCGAGAAAAAAGGCTTCCATTTTCAACATTCACTTTATTTTCAGAAGCTTTTAACAAAGGAAAACCTCTCAAAGTTACCTGTTTATGTAAAGATTGAATTTGCCTACTTGACAGGCGTTGCTTATTAGATACAGGTCATTCCGAAGTCTCTCCTATGCATTATTCAGCGTCTATTATTATGTAAATGCCTCCTCCATTCGCGGTAAACCAATCTAACTCATTGTTCTCTTGTTTTCCAGTTTTTTTTTATTGTGTTTGTAGCATATCGTTGAAACAAAAAAAATGTTTGCTTAGTTTAAATTGAATTTCGAATTCAGGGAACGGACGCCCATACATTTTACATGGAAAAAAACTTTTAAAAATAGATCGTGGAATCGCTTTTTTTTATTAATTTTACCTACCGTTTTTACCATTTGGTCCTTTTATAAAAAAAACATACTATATACAAAATATGTATTACTTCATTTTTAACGAATACGTAAAAGTTGTCTATTGAAAATTTCCAAACAAGCTTTAAAGTCCACTTAGGTAGACAATTTAACGTGCCTCTAATGCACAGTTGCGTTCTGATAGGAATGTCACTATCAGACACCCTAGCTAGTAGCTGAGATGAGCGTCGCTTAAAAATAAAAGTAAGCGATGTTTACTTATCGCGATAAGTAAACATCGCTTACTCAAACATTCAGAATGACATATACGTCATAACTACGCCCTGCCCGTCCGTGTGTAAACATGAAATCTGATCTACGGATAGTGTTTGCTAATTGGCTGCCTCTTCATTTATACTCTTCAAAATGAACGATATAAGAGGCAGGCAATGTTTGGAAGATACCAGCAGTAGGATGATGAAGATGATTCCCACGCTGCACACTGATTAAAGCTAAAATAAGCGGAGTAGACTGTGTCTTTTTGACGCGAAACGTCAAAACGACAAAACAGTCTTTGCTTACCAATTGCTTTATTTTAGCTGAGGTTTGGAGTTGGCCCATAACCCACTCGACATTTGATTTGATTCCAATGTTACCAAACCCAAGAACTTGTGGCGTCGCGAGACGATTTTACAAGCCGCGAGCGTCAACTCGCAGCTTAAACAACTTTATCATAAACAAGTGTCTTTGACGTGCTAGTAATTAAGTTCGAGAAGGTTAGTTGCCAGCCCTGTATCGGAGTATTTAGATAGCATATAGAACGATTCAAACAACCAAGATGGAAAATTTTACGAGCCCTCCTCATACGTTAATTAAAATCAAACTGTGTTTGACATGATTTGAAATATAGAATTTGCCACAGCTTGTAAACTTGTTCAATGTCAACGAATACTTTGGTCGGTTAAGTCTATTTTCCGCACCAAATTTTTTCCTACACTTGGAATTCTCGTAGCGGAATGTAAGTATGAGTTCCCTTTGATCAGCGGCCTGTGTTTGTATTTGATCAGCAAAGAATTTGTACGCACATAATTTATATTAAGAATTAAATTACTTTACTGTGTTTGAATTTAAAGTAGGTACACAGAATAAAAATATTTCCATTTTTAACTTGGAATGTCATATGTATGTCACCGGAAAATTGTAAACGCAGTTAGTTTATTATCTAACTTGCGAGATTGTAAACTGTCGGCAGATTTTGAACTGTACCAATCACTTACAATTCAACATAATATATTTTAAAATCATTCATAATCTGTTAGTGAATATAAGCATAGCAAACCTTCAAATTAAGCTAAGATACATAAACATAAGCGTTAGATAGTCATGTAGATGGAAATTCTGATTTGTTTTTTCTCATCATATTATTCTGTATAATAATTTTTTTTCGGATTGGCACAAAATGTGGTTGCATGTCGTCAATTTTCCAGCCGAAGACGATTGCTTCTGAAGAGGAAAAAGGTTTAGAGATAGGGTAAGAATGAAATAAAATTACTAAACCTTTTTCTTCTTCAGGAGTAATCGTCTACGGCTGGAAAATTGACGACGTTGGTCCACACTTTGTGCCAATCCAAAAAAACAAGAGTATAGTTTACAATCGATTTAGGTAAAAAAAGTAATGTCCCACTGAAGCAAGAATAAACCATTTTCTTTCGCACTATTTGTACAAAAAGCTAACCCCCGTACTCAGAGACGTCAAATGTCAAATAAAAAAATAAATTAAGTAGAGATTTAATGAGTGATTTTGACATATATGTATGAAATATTACGTCAATTAGTTAACTTAAGATGTAATGGACGTTACACCACTAAGAGTACAGGATAAGTTCCTGATCAGACATATTACGTAACGATATTTCAAGTAAAATTTTAAAGCTTAATAAGTATAAGTAGTGCACACAGCGATCTAGATTCACTATGATGTGCAAACAGTCGCTAAGTGGATCGCTTCGAACCATAAAGCAGGCTTTTCATTAACATTTTTACCTGCGCATGGTTTTTTATATAGAGTTAAGAACTTAGATTCCTGTCTCTGAACTTAGAATTTAGTCTATGACATGTAAGACAACTTATGCACGACCAATCGTCCTGTTCTTGGGGTTAATGAAAACACCTGAGCGAGCGAACATATTCGTGAACATGATCGTTTGGGAACTGCTGTTCAAGTATTAATTTCCTTATCGATGGTATAAAAAAGCGAGTATTACGTTAAATTGTCGGTCTCGGTTGTTTTAACCGTTAGACCATGTCGGAGGCCTTTAGGCGGTCTAAAACTCCGACACCAGGGTTGGCCACTGACCTATTCAAACTTACTTACTTAACAGAACATTAAACATAAGCTAAGACAAATTGTCTCTTAAGTTTAAGCGAACACTATCTTGAATTGATACAAAATGAATTGTATCCGTAAACGTAGTTTCAATACAAATTGTTTCTTCAGCCCTCTGTGAAAAAGGGCTTGATGTTGGAACTACAACAGTCTTTGAACTTATCATCAACCGCGGCTACTTTCCTTCGAACTTGTAATAACAAACCGATATTTTTGTTTTTCTCACATGTTTTAGTTGTATCAGATGATATAAATTATTTATAAGTATGTATGAGGTGGCATTGTTTTCACAGTTTAGCGGTTACTTATCCATATAGAGTTTTCTTTTGTATCGAAGATTCTATTTAAATTAATTTGAGCTTTGGTAATGAAACTTCCTTACAATTGAAATTGTATCTCACTGAATATTAACAAACTTCACTTTGGCTATTAGATGGAATAAAAACCGGCTAAGTGCGAGTCGGACTCGCGCACGGAGGGTTCCGTACTTTAAAAAACGTTTGTTGTATGCGAGCCCCCCTTGAATATTTGTTTTATTTTATTTTTAGTATTTTGGGTACTTTGGGTACGGAACCCTAAAAAGATTCCCATAAACAAGATAGGTACTCTATCTTACTCTTTTTCAGCTTTTGAACACTGGATATCTAGACACCTGCAATAGCTTCCACACTGAAAATTTCAGAACAGAAAACAAAACTTCGCTATTAAATTGAAAATAGAAACAAAAGCAATGAAAGAAAAACAATTTATCAAACGAAACAAATTGCTTAGAAATAATAACAGATCTAAGTAACAGATGTTACTGTTATTGTTCCTCCCGTTCGTAATCACAGTTGTGAGGGACCAAGTAAATCACTTTTATTTTAAACCGTTGTTTCACCCTTTCCAAGTATTCGTTTTACTTCAAACGTATTTCAAATAACGTTCCTTTTGTAACCATCTTCGACAAACTAAATGGAATTAAGAATTCGATCTTTTTACGATTGTTTTCTTTTAGTATTTATTGTGTAAGGGCCGAAACTGCGTTAAACGGGCGCACGCGACGGGTGAACGCGACGGACGCACGCGACGGGCGGACGTGACGGGCGCACGCAACGGGCGGACGCGTCGGTTCACTTTTGTATGAAACCGCGCGGGCTCCCGCTTAACGCAGTTTCTGCCCTCAGTGTTGGATTCTTCTTCTTCGTCGTTTCAATATGGATCTAGTTCAAATTATATGGAGGCAGACCAAACTTTGCGGCAGTAATTGTTGGATTGACTCGAGTAGTTGCCGTAAAACTATGTTTGTCATTAAACATTATTTTATTATTTATTAGTTTATCGCGAACAGACAGACAGACAAACGCGGCCGGGGACTTTGTTTTATAATATGTAGTGATAGTGATAGAATCCGCCCATACATTTAGTTCAGCAGGTTACAATTTTCCTCTTTATAACGTTGGTATAAATTTATCACATAGCAAGCAAAATAGTCAACAAACCATAAATATTTACAGTAATTAAGGAGAAGCAAATGTCACGGGTTCGGCGATATTTATTCGTGCCGTTAAACAAATTGCATTGAACGTAATTACTCTTTGTAGTTACAATACCTTAACCAAATTATACGTAAGTAGTAAGTACCTTTTTCGAGTCAAAATTAATTAATATAGTTCTGTGAATCGAAATATTCGTGGAATCACCGCCGTGTTTCGTGTGACATTGAATCTTACGCGTGTGACTGAGTCGTATTAATGACTAATGAGATTAGAGATAATTAGAGAAATCCTTTGGAGTTTGATCTGTTTGATCTGTTTAATTGTTATAGTACTCGTACAATACTTGCAGTGTCTTGTAGTTTACCCGCGTTGGGCCCGGTCCCGTGGAAATTTTGGGATAAAAAATAGCCTATAATATTTATTATGTAGTATATTGAGGTATTTATTATCATGTATTTATATGTAGGTATATGTTTTGATTTTAATAGTGACGTACCTCTAGGCCTCGTCTGAAAATCAGCGCTGCCAGGGTCACACGATCGTGGCGGCATTACGCTGAGACGAGGCCTATTCAGACCTCACACAGTAGTTCTGTCCGTGTAATTGTTTAGTGTTATGTAATATCTGTTGTTTTCTTTCTGTCTTTGTTTTGTTTTTTCGTTTCTTGTGGTGTGATTCGTCTGAATAAATGTTTTCTAAATGTTTTCTATTCTATTCTATTCTATTCTATAACCTTCCCGTTGAGTGTGGCTATCCAATCCAAAAAGAATTATTCAAATCGGATCGGTGGGTAGTTTCTGAACTGGCGCGTTCAAACAAACAAATAACTTTAACAACTTTATATTGAAGTTATGAAACACCGTTTTATCTTTAACAGACACTTGATAACATTTACAACGTACGATAACCAATTGATTGAAACAACTAACCCTAAAAGAAATTAACTCAAACTGTCCTGAAGAGTCTTTTCTTCAAATAAATGAAAGTAAAACAAACTCAATATATACGAATACACACAGCCATCAAGCCGGTACAATATTAATCATTACTGTCCTTTCCACCCTCACCCTTCAATCACACCTGTTTCTGACGTTATTCCTCACCATACTGACGTTATTATAAGAACAGTTGACAAGCTACAGGAAGATTGAATCGAGTGATATTACATTGTTAATATTAAGAGCCTATGCACACTTGTGTTTTTGGCAGCGATTTCACAACGAAATTCACAAAAGAATGATGTCGAGTTGGCCGCGATTTTGTTGTCGCGGTCGAGTTGGCTTATCGTTTACCAGCAGCGCCTTGTGGTTTTACTCCCGCTGTTCCTGTTCCAGTGGGAATCTGGACGAAAAATAGTCTATAACCTTCCTGTTGAATGTGGCTATCTATAACAAAAATAATTATTCAAATCGGTAATTCCCGAGATTAGCTCGAACATAGAAATTTTAGCTCTTCATAATATCAGTATAGATAACCTGCATGCCTCCGAAGTTACTCAAAATTATAATAATTAAGTGCTTATGGCTCTTTTACTGTAAGCGTTTAAGTCGGCCTGAATCAAGTGTTAGAGCGCGTGCCATTAAAGAAGAGCGGAGCTCTGAGTTCAACTGACCAATCACAATGCATTACGTAAAGATTTTGACAATGACAATGCGTTGTTGGACAATGTCAACGCGCTGTGATTGGTGAATCAGGCTTCGCACAGCTCTACTCCAGTTCAATGGAAACGTACCCTTACAAATGAGAAACAAAAGAAAACGTCGCTCCGTATTGGATCGAACGCTAAATTGAGAAAGACTTTATTGAATGAATACTTATAGGGTGTAAATAAGAGGGAGGTGGGGACCCCCCCTAGCATTGAAAATAATGCAATTTGCGGAACACCTTATTGAACGAACACCCATGGAATATATTCAGTAACTCACTCACTCAACTCATTCACAGATGTGACTACGTAGATATAACATACATACTAACAAGGATCTCTGTTTTATTTACAGATCCGAGCATGATTTGAAAAATTTGGGTAAGTAAGTCTCATCTTTACTAATAGGTATATTAAGCCTTACAACGCCCTACATTTCGCCGGCAGAACTCAAAGCGACAAAGTTCTAGAGCCCACTTATTTAAGCCATTGTTGGCTGCCAACACTGGATTTAAGTGCTTGTGTTTTAGAACTATCAATCTCTACAGCACATACATTAGTTCAAGAAGATTGCTTTCCAATCTTGGTGTTGGAGTTTTTGGACCGCCTAAAGACCTCCGAGATATAGCAGCGCTTAGACAGAAGCTACTATCGGCCACTGATTGAACCAAACCTAACTGTTATTATCATATCTTCTAGCCTCTTCTAGAGGTCGATAAATAACAGTAATGGCCGCGTATTTTACATGTCTCATGTGACATTTCGGCACTGATTCTAGCTGTCAGTTTGCAAAATGTTCGTGTTCACAAAATACCCATTCTGCTATTGATAATATTTCGGCTTTGACCACACTAGTGATCACACTACTGTAGCAACGAAATTCGAATGAGCGAGTTCATCGACTTTGTCTTTCACAGAAAATCTGTCACACAAAATTCCATTTCTGTCGTAAACGTCAGCTTTATTTACAAGATCTATAGACTCTGTCTCGTCGAACACTTTGTTTATCGAACGCGGTCGGCAATTGTTTTATTAAAAGCTCTCACTCAGAGCGAATCTGAGCGAAAATCTCTGCCTGGTATGCAAATTCAGAAGCATCCTTGTCGAGTCTTGATAGTATCGGCAAACGGAGCCACACGTAATAACATTGGTATTGCGATTTGTTCCGAGCTGAATATTACGTAGTGGGGTTAGTTTTTGGCTACAAACAGGGTAAAAATAGATGTGTGATACATAATATTATGTATACTCTTGCGTTTGTATGAAGATAACATACTTCCCCTCTCTTTATACTATGACCATGGTTCCTGTGAAGTAAACGTAAGCAATAGTTAATAGCAGTGCTACTTATGTTTCTAAGCTACAAAAATACCGACAAAATTGATCATATTATTTAATTTCTTTAATCGATATCATACTTTACCCGTTAGGTACTTCGAAACAATAATATCAAACCATATTTTCCCTTTTACATCCTTTTACCTTTACCTTTTTTTATTTTACCTTTTATCCTGTTAAAACACTGTGAATTGTATTGTATATTTTTCGTATTTGTTTTTCCTAATGGGTTCCTATAACCCATTATCATCCATTACCCATTATTGTTTCATTATCGCAATGTTTTAAAGTAGGTATTCATTGTTTTGTTAATTAGAATTAACATTATCTATACTTACGACTATACGAGTATATAAAGCTGAAAGAAGATTTTTGTTTTCTTTTGTTTGTTTGAACGCGGTAATCTCAAAAACTACCAATCCGATTGGAATAAGTATTTTTGAAATGTATAGCCAAATTCAGGCTACATAGGCTATTATATCCTGAAATTCCCACGGGAATGAACACAACACAGGTAAAACCGCAGGGCTTTGGTAAGAATTCAATAATTGATTGATTGCGTAATTTCGGACTAAGATAATTAGATATAATAATAGATTCAGTCAAAAAACGCAAGTATCAACAAAATCTAACCTACCCGCTCGCTCCCGTTTTATTGAACTAGCTAGCTCGCGACTTGTAAACTCGCTCAATCTTAACTACTGTATAACTTTTAACCCTTAAATAATCCCATACCTACATATGTAAGTCACGTATTAGCCTATAATGCCCCACAGCTGAAAAGGCCTCTCATCTCACCGAAGATGTCAGTACAGTGAGAAGCACAAAAATACATCCCATACTTTTTCTACTACAAATACAATTAACTATGAAACGTGTCAAATACATTTTGATATTATCTGGCGTATAATGTAAAAAGGTATATATTATTTATGTCAAAAGAAGCGAAGACAGTGAGAGGAAATGAGGTTATCCCATCCAGCAGCGTGCTCCGGAAAACGAGAAATAAATACAAATGCGGCGTAACCAATGTTGTTCAGACTATTGAATAGACCTACTTCGATGAAAATAAATCGATGAAAATACCGTCGGTGAAACGGTGAAACGTTAAGAGAGGACTCGTGGTATTTTTTTTCTATCTGAAGTTCAAATTAAGAACAATTCAATTTAAAATTATAAGTAATAGTTTGTTGACAGTGTCTATGGCATAGACCCTATGTGATATTTAAATTAGGAATAGAGGTGGAACAGTACTTCAAAGTTTGAAATTCGTCGCGTGTCGGTCCGAAACTTTTTTCTTCAATGTCTTTGTAAAACGATACCTTATATTACCAACCGGTTGACATCATCACGCTTTACTTTTTGTTGTAAGAGGCGATAAATATTATATTGGATGAATCGTATTATCCGAAAATCCTACTTTTTATCAACAGGATGAAAAAGGCACTCTACTGAATTAAAATTTCGAGTCAGATGTCACTTTTCCCTGATGGATTTATTTACTGGGCATGAAGATTTAAATTTAGTTCACGTATTTTTGGCATCTTTTCCTTGTAAAAATTGAAATAGGTTGTGACCCTTGAGGCAAAATGTTTAATTTAACGATATTTGATCCATCCTTCTCTCTAATAATACTTATAGTACTTATATTATGCTAAAGCTGGATCAATATAAAACTATAACTAACAAACTAATACTACACATATACCTACACAAATAATTTATAAGAATATATAATTGATACCCAGACGTCACCAACAACTATGTCTTCACATATTGTTGACTCTGGGGGGAATGGAACCCGCAACCCCCGACACAGTAAGCGCTCTCACTGCCACTGTGCCAACGGGCTTGTTAAGGGTTCAAAATAACAAATAGTTGAAAGGCAGTATCAGTTAACACGTACTAGTTTTTTGTGTATACCAAACCCGCGAGCGTTTGAAACGCGAAACAGCTATTTCTGCCATTTTGGTTTGTATATTGAATTCGTATGTTATGTAATAAAGTGTTATATTGGATATCTTTATTACTATAGGGGTAAGGTTGCTTTTCTCATTAATATTTAAATAATATAACGTGACAGTTATTTGTAGGTATAGTTAAGTTTTTGTACTTTGAGTTTTGTTCGGGCATAGTTAGGTGTTAAAATAAATGTGAAAGTCGAATATTGTTATTCAGTTTTGGCCTTAAAGAGGCTCTTTTGAACGTACCACCCATTCGGAAGAACATCAAGATCATCTGTGATCTACACGATCTAATAAAAGTTACTAGTTCAGACAAATATAGCAACACAACCAATTCTTCCTTAATTATAGGCTTAGTGGTTTAATTCCCTTTTTCTCTCATAAAATCTTACCTTTTTGCGTCTGTATATTTGTCTTTTCTTGGGAAATAGGCCCATTAAAACAAATATTGTAAATTAGTACATAGTAATAAGCATTTCATTAAATTTTGAAAAACAGTTATAAAGGGTGGGTTTGCTCCAGCTTACGCTCACGCACCAGTAAACGTTAACACAAAGTGTTAATCTTAATAGACGTACGAAAATTAAATATCGTGGCTTTCTCTAGCCATGCGAATATCTTTAACTTACTCTCATTTAAACTAAGAAACAACACTTTGTATTCATTCATTCATTTCGAGTAGATAAGTGGCCAACCCTGGTGTTAGAGAGACCGCCTAAAGACCTCCGACATGGTCTGACGATTGAAACAACCGGGACCGACTGCTTAACGTGCCCTCCAGAATACGCTCAGATAGAAAGCCACTATCGGCCACCCATCCAAGTTGATGCTCGTTGCTTAATAGTATTGTATTGCACGATTGTATTAAAAAAAAGCGAATAGCGAAAAAATATCGTGATATTTTTAACGAACGTATGTTACGATAACCAACGGTTTCAATCAACCCACCCTAAGTAATTAGTACCAAGAGTTCTGTGTGTAAGAGAAAAAAAGACAAACACTTGCGTGCCCAAATACTGTTAGAACTACCTAGTTACAAGAAAATGATGAAGTGTTCACCCAAACTTCTTTATTTTTTCTCACGTTTTCAGTCACGGATTTTCCCCAAACTTTCGTTGTAAGAAAAACAAATAAATACGCATGAAAAACCCTAGGGTTCTTGGCAAAATAACATAGTTCCAACGAAATTAAATTACTTGCGATTTTGGGAGGAATTTTAGTAATTATACCCTGTACAGTGGAAAATTGGATGTTTTTTGAGATTAACTGAATTTTTGGATGAGGCTTTTTAGGGAAAAAATATAATATTAGGACTATCCGTATTATGGCACCCTTTATTCGCTTTCTCTGCCTTTTTGTAGTATAACTGTACATTGCATTGTCCACATAACAAAACATGATTAAAATTACAAGAAAAAGGGAAAATGTGGAAAAATGAAAAATACTGTTAGACGTGGATCCAATGTTGTAACTCAGTGACTATTCCGAACAAAGCCCAAATTGAGATCAGCATATTCATTATCCACTTTATGGTACGCTTACTAAGTTAATATGTAATTGTATCTTCTCTTTCTACGCGCTCTCTCTCTCTCTCTCTCTCTCTCTCTCTCCATTACATGCGATTTAATTCATGTCAATAAACAATAATACCTTCCAATATTCAGAATGAACTTTCAAACCCATATTCAGATATGTTCTCCCTATGCATCACTACACATTTTCATTCTCCGACATGAAACAAGAAATGATACAATTAATACAATTCATCATTGTACACTACCAATTCACGTAACCAGTATTATATGATGTATTCCATTCAATAGATATAATTTATTTCAAAGGACTCCTTTGTTATGTTGGTATCGCATTTGTGTTATGCAAAACATTATTATTTTCCAGTTATGTCGTCGTACGCTCCAGTGCATGACAATGCCGTTAAAGAGATGTTATTTCTGCATATCGTTTCTTTACCCTTGTCGTATCCTTGACTCGGAAGGTCGGCTGACCGTCCACATTGCTGTATATTAATAAAGGTATTTCATTGTCTATGAAATGTAGATGCGATTTTTCTTTCTGATCTCTAGTATACATTCATCCCATATCGTGATAGTTTCCGCTCATATTAACGGACACTACTTTGATATGGGAAAATAATGCTCAGCAATTTATATACCTACTAGCTGCGCCCCGCGGTTTCACCCACGTTGTACCCGTTCCCGCGGGAATTTCGGAATAAAGTGTATCCCATGTGTTATTCTGATGTATAACCTATATTACTGTAAAGTTTCATCCAAATCCGTTCAATAGTTTTTGCGTGAAAGAGCAACAAACACACATCAATACATCCATACATACCTATATCTTTGAAGTTTTTGGATTACTATGCGTTGAGAGGATAACACATGAATATCAAATTTTAAGCAACTTGCAGCTCAGACTCTACTTGGATAGGTGGTCGATAGTGGCATTTCTATGTGAGCGCTACCGTGCTTCCGAGGGCACGTTAAATTATCGGTCCCGGTTGCTTCAACTAGACCGATTTGAAAATAATTAAATTAAGATGTTATATTAATAAAATGAGTTCTTATTAAAAATAATAATGGTAATAGGGAAATGACTACTACTAACTTATAGGTATATATCCTACGCGTAATCAACAAGGAAGATAGTTTAATCGTTGTAAACAAGAGACATGTGACCAAATTATAAAGAATAGAATCATTTTTCCTAGAAACACTTCAATTAATCCCATTTATAAAGTTGAGTCAGCTGGACCACAGAACAGATAATAGTTACTAAGTACCTTACAAGTCAGAGGAAATTATGTTTTTAAAGTCTAGCAAGGTTAGCTTGTCTACTCTATATCCATTCATGTTCTTTATTTAAAAATTCAAAACCTATCCTAATTCGTTCGTATAGTACCTACCTCGATCCTTAATCGATACTCTTTGTACCACAAAGTACCCACGTTCCTTTAATAAATCTGCTCGGTTCATTTTTAAAAGCGTGTTTTGGCGTTTGGTGGTTTTTGGAGTTTGTAGACCTTCTAAAGGACTCGAGCCCGTGTAACGATTGAAACAAACGGGACCGACTGCTTAACGTGCCTTCCGAAACACGGTAGAGCTCAAATAAAAAAAACACTATCGGCCATCCATCCAAGTACGGGCCGAGCTAAGTTAGTATCTGATTTCGAATTAGTTAGTTTCGTGTTAGAATGTAACCCCGCATTTACTTACCTTCACAGCTACTTGGAACTTAAATGATTTTCCAGTAAGCTACTAATTAGTAAGTTTCGCTCAAGTCGTCACTAACAATCATATTGTACCGACTATCAAGAGTTAGTTACATAGTTTAACGTACCTGTTTAACGTTGACAACTCTAAGATTACTATCTGTGAAGCGTGGAAGGTATCTTTGAAATTAATTCTAGGGAATACTTCATTCCAATTGTAATGGAAGTTAGGACTTTGACAGGGGTGGGTCCAGGTTTAGAGAGGGGGGTGACGACCTTCAAGTCGACGAGTTCGTTATGTGATGCTCGTGATCTTGTGAACTCGCTAATTTACTCAACCTAACAACACCAATATAATTTCTTTGAAAAAGCGACTAGTAAAGGTTAGCGAAAATTGCGATTTCTGATGAAAATTATGACAAGAATTAATATGAATTACGTCTATAATTCGTATTAATTCTTGTCATTGAGCTAGAAATAAGATTAATATGTATAAGAAAGGATACACTTTCTTCTCCCCTAAGTAAGTCGCCAGAGCTCCGAATGTGATATCTTTTAACTAATGTTTGCCTGACGCCGCCCAAATTGAGGAAGACACTACTCTTATGACAATGATATTTTGTGACAGGACCTACCCACAATACTATGGAAGTCCCCGTTTCATCAACAAAAACATAAGGAAATTAAAAAAATACTATTTGTTTAAACGGGAACTTACGTACGACGCAGGCTACTGTTGAGAGTTCCTCAACACGTTTCGGTCACAGTCGGTGACCTTTATCAGGAGATGGGTGAAGCGCTCGCGACAGCGTCTCTCCCGGCGCAACGTAACACGTAAGTTCCCGTTTAAACAAATAATAATGACATTAACGGACGTTTCAATTAATTAAATATTTAATGAACCATTATTTCTTCATTGAGCATACCAGACTATAGTTTAGTACTTCAAAATGAGTTGTTTGATGCAAACAACTCATTTAATTAGTTAGTTAGACTAAAGGCGGATTGCACAAGAATTCATAATTTTGATGAGCGCCTAAATATGTTTAAAAACATCAATATGTAGTTCGTTTTAAATAGTGTTCCATTTCGAGCAATATAAAATACAATTTCGAACGAACAGCTTTTGTTTCAAACATATTTAGGTACTCAATAGATTTAAAGTTCTACAATATTGCCCGTTTTATTTATTTCAAGACTTTATGGAGCGTGGTTACGTCTTTACGGTGTTCTACTACGTCATTCTATTTAAACTACCTTAAGGTTGACATAAAACTAAGCGCAGTTTACCGTTTTATCACAAGTTGTCCTCATTTATAAAGAGTTTTATGTATTTTACACACGATTTACGATTTATCATAAAATTTTATTTTATAAAGCGTTCAGGGAAATTGGGCAAATACTAACGGTGGTTAATCCTAAAACTGTGTCTCCAACAAAACATTTCTCCTATTTGAGTATTAGGAACAGATTATTGTGTTCATTTAAACTTTTGCATTACGTAGTGCGTAGTGAACAAAGGAGATACAAGGCTTCGCACGTCTCGTAGCGCGTGGCGTAGCACGTGGCGTAGCGCGTTGCGTAGCGAGTGGCGTAGCGTGTGACGTAACGCTTGGCGTAGTGTGTGACGTAACGCTTGGCGTAGCGCGTGGCTAACGCGTGGAATAGGACGTGGCGTAGCGCGTGATGTAGTGTGTGGCGTAGCATGTTACGTAGCGAGTGGCGTAGCGCGTGGCGTTATGTGGTTGCTATAACTTAAGTCTTGTTTGATGCTTTTTGTTGTTCAACGCGACTTTACATTTGAGTTAGTCCTCACTCATTAATCTCTCAAACATCCTATAAAAGATTCCAAGAACAAAATGAATACCATAAATCGATAAAACCAAATAATAAACCGTGAAGACTCAATTAATTTACAGTGTAAATATTTACGCCTGAAAAGTTACCTGTTGGTAAAACCGAAGTAATTATTAAATTTCATTTGAGTGTCTAACTTCAAAACAATTCTAAAGAAGGGAACGTAATTTAATTAAGCTTTCCGAGAATAAAGGAAAAACTTAGTTTTTTTAAACTTAAGATGAAGAAGATTAAGTAAATAAAAACGATAGGATAAGTATAATTAAATGAGAATAAATCAAAGTCAAATGCTTTACCGTTTCGCCTCTAAAGAAGCTCCTTTGATCGTACCACCCATTCGGATATACATCAGCAGAGAAGAAGGGGCGAGAAACTCTACTGGTTATTTTTTTTACCAAGCTGGTGATCAGGCTGGGGGCTATATTCCAAGTATGATTCGTTTTACTTTGGTTTAACTTCATTCAGAGTTCAGCTTTATTCAGCTTTATTAGTATAGACATAGATGTTATTTTTGTGTGTCAATAAAAACTGATTAATTTTCACGCCATCAAACAATTTCTTGAACTTTTGCTTAGGAATCACTTGATACTACAAGTCTACAGGTTGTGATATGTTATATTATATTATAAAGTGGTAAAATTTGTAAGTTTGTTTGTTTGTTTGTATGTTCGAGCTAATCTCGGGAAATACCAGTCCGATTTGAATAATTCTTTTTGTAATAGATAGCCACATTCAACGGGAAGGTTATATATAGGCTATTTTTCATCCCGAAATTCCCATGGGAACGGGCACAACGCGGGTAAAACCGCGGGGCGCTGCTAGTATGTTATATAGAGAATTAATTAATAAAAAAAGAAAGTCGTGTTAGTTACACCTTTTATAACTCGAGAACGGCTGGACCGATTTTAATGATTTTATTATTTTCTATTTATCTAACTCAGAAATAGGATAATAAGTAATAAAAACTCAGAAATTCCCTCAAGAACGGGGTACAGTACGAGGTAAATAATTAAAAGGTTACTCGAAAGATTTAAAAACTAAAGATGAAAGTAATAAAGTAAGAAAAATCTTATCAAACTGATTCCACTCCTAAATCCCAAGAGCTCCTATTCTTTTAAGACTTCATAATAAAAATAAACTGAAAGGAACTTTTCCAAAGAATTTCCGCTATAACCTTAAACTATTGTAATATGAAACCGAACTATCCGGGTTGGTTGGACGTCGATAAATTGTTCGACCCTCTTGGAATAGAAATCAATGCTGCGGGTCTTGCAAATAACTTTTAGACAGGAATATTTTGGGATCTCTCGCAATGCCTATTTCCTTGTTATAAATGTTAATTTATACTCCCATACTAATAAAGCTGAAGAGTTTGTTTGTTTGAACGCGCTAATCTCAGAAACTACCAATCCGATTTTAATACTTTTTTTTATAATGGATAGCTACATTCAGTGGGAAGGTTACAGGCTACTTTTTATCCCGAAATTCTCAAGGGAACGGGTACAATGCTGGTAAAACCTCGGAACGCTGCTAGTATTATAAAATATGGATATCTCCTAAAATGGTAATCGCGTGCGCCGTAATGTAAAAAAATGGCGGCCTTTAAGATCATACAGGAAAAAACTTTGCTCTTAAAAGTAAAAACAGTATTCCCAAGGGTTTCAGTTATGAGTTATGCTCTATAAATACAGCCTTATTTGATTTTTGTACGCCGTGGATATTTTTTACATTGGTGGCCAATGGTGTGAGTTAATGTGTGAGTCGGTGAATTCTAAATTCAAAGTTTGAAATTTGACATGTGTGACACTCGACACTATCTATATTACGAGTAGTAGAATGATGGCTGGCTGATTGAGGCATTTCTATCTGAGCGCTTCTGTGCTTCGGTGGGCTAATAAAATTGGCGAACCCGGTTTTTTAAATGTGGAAGACTTTTAGGCGGCCTAAGTAGTCTAACACCACGGTTTGCCACTGAACTACTCGCACTATTCATCTATATTGACGGCAGCTAGTATTCTCGCCTCATATCAATAACGGTTATTTGAAAATCTAACTAATTTATACTGCAGTTAATCTTAAAACTATGTTTCATCTTAACTTACGTTCATTCTGCCTTAAAAATGACGTAAACAAATTATACAAGTGCCTCATCCTCCACTGCAAGTAGTCGTTATATATTCAATTTGGAATGAAATTGAACATCAAAAGAGAATGATTACAGCTGTTACGTTGAATTCCCGAGACCAGCCAATTTGATTACATCCAGATGCAATTTGCAAGATGAGTTTGTTTACGGGAGTGGTCTCACGAATACCGAGGTCTGTTGTGCACACAATACAAGAAAATGTCTTTAAAATGTACTTTCTCACTGCATTCACTATTCATATTATTTTAAATAAAACTAAGTAAGTAAGTTTGGGAGTGGTAGTAAATTCGAGAAAGTTAACTATGATGTTTGAGTTTTTAGACCACCTCAATACCTCCAATATGATAATATAATATAATAACGCTCAACAATTATTTAAACAACCAGGACCATTAATTTAGTATCTAAAGTCGCATGGTAACGCAAGATGGAAATGTATTTTCATCTGCGGAAGATACTTTCCTTCTTTAAGAGCAAGACACACAAGTCCCGCAGCGGGCCTGCAACGAGCCAGGGTGATAACCTTTCATTCAAATGCAAGGAATACAAACGTCACATGACACGTAACCGGGCCGCAGCCCCTCTATATGTTTCTTACGTTTTAGCCCATAGTTTACAAACCAACAATGTACTTTGCATATAGTATAATTGAATCACTAACGGACTTTCTTCGATAACAAGTAGGTTTTTCTATATCCTTTCTAATCTATGTATTTGTATTAACAAATATTTCTATAACAAAATAAACGACATAAATTTATATTGTAATAGAAAACAAAAGAGCCCGTTATTAGATTAGGATCCGCAATGCTTGCCCAAATACCGCACCAAATAATAGCAAAATATTTATTTGTTTACCGTTTGGGGTTTTGCAGATTACAGAACTATATTTACTTAAACCTATTGTTAATACGGTTTGGACCGAACTCAAACTTCAATTATAATTGAATTTATTATTGAAGAGCGCCCGGTCTACGCATGCGTATCCTTTAAAGCCGAGCGGAGTTGTGCAGAGCTCAACTAACCAATCACAGTGCCATTACAAAAAGATTTTGACAATGACATTGCGTTCCTTGAGAATCCCAAATGCGCTGTGAATAGTGAATCGAGCTCCACACCGCTCTTCTCCGGTTCAATGGATACGTAACTAAACGTAACTATAGAGCAAGACACCATAGCGCGAGTGCTTATCGAAAGACACAAAAACATGTCACAAGTGATTGTTCTATGTCATTATTTAATTATTATTGTTTATCTTAAATTCTAAAATGTAAAATAAACCGTAGGAGAAAAACCTGTACATATATATATTGTTAACCAACTTCCAAAAAATGAGGAACTTCTCTCAAAGGATTTTTATACTGTGATTCCTTATATGTGATTTGTGTCATGTTTAATGCGACCTCGCCAAAAGCTCTGAGACCTCTCTGGCACATCGTAAAGGCGAGCTTTTATTACGTTTACCCAAAGCCAACAATGACTGAGGCGTAAGTAGACAAATGAACTGTTTTGGGCAATATTACTTGCCTTTTTCTTCACAAAGACTTTAATAATGTTAAGTAAGTAGGTCTTTAGTTATATCTTTACGTTTCCACCATTGTTGTTTTGACGCGGTCGAGAAGTGGGCAATAAATGTTAAATTTTCTCAGTTTTTACCAGTTTAGTTGAAAAGGTTTTACAATGAAGAAATTGAAATAATTTCCATACTTAAAATTTATATGGAAAGCTAGATAATGCTTCGTTTATTTCAGCGCACGACATACATAGGCTGGTTGCGGGTCGCGTGACGTTCTATTTCTTGTATTCGTATGAAAGGTGTCACACTCGCCCGTTGCAGACCTGCACTCGGTTCGCACCCGCACTATGTGTGTCCGGTGCTTTACCACCATATTAGGAAGAAATAGAAAACCATATAACAAAAAGTATACAAAGCTGTTTATTTTTTTAATGGGTAGCAATTAACGAAAAGGTTGTATATAAGGCTTTTCATTCCTGAAACTCCTGCAGGAACTCGCACAATATGGGTAAAACCGCAGGTCACTGTTCATTTTTGATAAATAAACAACCATGTTTAGTTAAATTGTTTATACAATGATTTATTTACGGAGGTTTAAAAATCCAATTCGTTTCGTTAATTCCATCTGTAAATAAATATAAGTTGCGTTAAATTGGCACTCCCCGTCTTAAGATTGTGGCTTATCTACTTTTTCTCCTTCATCTGTTTCATTTATCATTCCGCGGCTAATTTAATATTGAAATATTCATTTTTATTTCACTTCGGTTTGTTTTGATTTGTTTTCGTAGGCTGTAATTATAAGGGAACAGGAAAACAAATGTGATTATTATTTTAGCTTTTTCTGATTCTTTCGCGTTGCCTGAGCAAGCCTACGGGCTGTGAGCGAGATTAACAGAATACGAATTGACACGTTTGAATATAAAGTCCTTGCGCGAAACGTTTGTTTGACATATTTGACACATGTCAAATTTCACCCTCAACTTTTAGAATTAGCCATTCATTCATTCATTTATTAGGGCAGTAGCCAACCTAAGAGAATTCGCCGACAAGTAACTTGAACTTGAACGCTAACATAACAATACTAAGTAACTTGAACGCTTTCAATACTCGTACAAACAAAAATATACACAGATTAATTTTTCAAACAAAAAACATAGGTACCTACTTATTAAATTAACTTTGAAACGTTTCAATATGTCGTACATAAGGATAAAACCACAAATCAACTCACAAACTGAACTAAGTACATTTGAAATCCATCAAAACTAACCCAAGAGCCATAAAAGCACAATTTCTCAAAGCTTAGAGAGTACCTACGGATATTGAGTTGCCCTATGAATAAAATTGAATCGATAAAATACCCAAACTAAACCGATTTCACGTTTGAGTGAAATTGTTTTCTGTTGTAATTTATCAAAATTTTAGGATCGGCTTACTACGGTGGAGGCATATTATAACTTAGAATTTACATAGTGGATTTCTACGCTGTATTAAGTAAATTATCAACTTAGTTTGGGTTGAAATGTTGGAATCCAGTGGAACAGGGGTTAGTAAGTTGACAAGCCCGTTGGCACAGTGTGAGAGCGCTTACTGTATCGGGGGTTTCGGATTCGAATCCCGCCCGGAGTCAAAAATATGTGCAGACATAGTTGTTGGCGACGACACGTATGTATTCATGTTTACACGTATGTATACCATAATACAAGCTTTTAATAAACGCTCTGGAACTAAAACTCTATTAAACAATATTTTGTCTCTTTTGTTCTTCAGAAAATTGCGTATGTTAGAAAGTGACAAACCATTTGATGGCTAAAATTTTCTTAATACGTGTGTTTATTAATATGGCATTCAGAATCTAACCTTGTCCTAAAAAAACAAAAGAATAAAAGAAAAAGTTATAAATAGAATAAAATAATGATACAATTAAAAACGAAAACCTCATTCAACGGTACAAGTCGTATTCACTTACATTATTTTGTCACAAACAGATTGTCTAAAACATATTTTATTCAACAAAAAACGAGTTAAATATAATATAAAATAACTAAATTAAAAACGAAAACCAAACCAACGATACAAATCGCTTAAACCCTAATTTACTGACATGATTTTGTGACAAATATATCAAAACCATACTTTCTTCAACAAAAAACTAGTTAAATATAAAAAATAACGTAAACAATCAAAGTACATACAGAATGTTCCTTTTCCGATACAAGATAAGGCATGACAACCGTGTGTGTTAGTTCACCTAAATAAGGGTGAAAGGAAAATATCTGATACGCATCTCTTATATGACGGAACGACAAAGCCCACAGGCCCAAAGAACCCTTTATACAGCCAAGGTCTCAGGAAGAAGCGTATGAAATGGGTTGACTCAACTGACATCATTTTCCTTTCACCTGTACCATACATAATCATTACGATCAAGAAGTTTTCTGGCAAATAAGTCGAGCTTGCTGAATATTGCTTCGATATATGGGTTGGGAGGGGTTTTTAACCGAATATGGATAAAGAAAGGTGTTACGTATATATACTCGTAAATATACGAATAGACGATAGTCGTCTGTTATCTATACCAATAAAATCAAATTGAAGTTTCTTTGTCAGTTTGGTTGAACACACCTCTGAAACTATAGATCCAATTTGAAAAATCTTTTGTACTATCGCCCGTACTCAGAGGCGTCAAATGCTTCCTTAGTAGAGATTTAATGAGTGATTCTGACTTGTATAATGTATGAAACATTACGGCAATTAGTTAAGTGTCGATTTAATGGGCGTCTCCAAAAGTGACAGTAAATTTGACCTTTACTGAAGTCCCAAATCGATTTTAAAGAAAAAGCTCGACTGAAGCAACTTTTAAAATCCTCTGTTTTAAAATTTTCTTTCTTTTATCACGGGAGATAAGTCACGGTGAATAAATTATCAAGAACTTTAAGTCCACGGTTCACGTTCACGGCTCAGGGTGTCTTAAATTAAAAGTTTCAATAAGTTGATAAAGTTGTTAAGTTACCCAACGATGTTGTTAATCAGTTGGTAATGATGCCCGATTCCCTGAGACCGCACTCAACAAATTGAATTTCCAAACAGCTTCTTTTGTGTCGCCGAAATCTGAGAATATTCCAATTTCTATTAGCGATGGAATTTGATTAATGACAAAATGTAATGATTTCAAGATTTTAGGGTGACTTCCTTCCAAAGTTATGATTTGTTACGTTGCTTTGCTTTGCTACTTTACTACTATGCTACGTCTGTAAGCAAGCCCGTTACACAGTAGCAGTGAGAGCGCTTACTGTGTCGGGAGTTGCGGGTACGATTCCCGCCCGGAGTCAACAATATGTGAAGACATAGTTGTTGGCGACGACACGTCTGAGTGTCAATTATATATTCATATAAAGTATTTGTGTATATGTATATGTAGTAGTATCATTCAGTTAGATTCCATTTAACAAGTTTAGAGCTTAGTTTGGGTCTAATTAACTGTGTGGGAATTTGTCCGGGTATATATATATATTTTATATCGAGAACCTCTTTTTTCGGTCTTTGAAGTCGGATAAATAATAAATAAATTTCTGAAGTCTGCATACTTATATGGATAGATAAAACAGCTGAAGAAAATGGATGAAACTCACGAATAGTTTACAGCTAGAATAACAAACAGTGTTGTTCACATGTTATGTTATGCCTCCATAATGTTGTTACGTTAGTACATACAACGCGAGTATAATATACTCGTACTCGTAGCTAATAAATACAAACCAAGGAATATAGAAGTAAATAGATGTTGTCTTTGCGTGTAATGTTTTCTATGAAAGCTATCCTTTAAAGTCACTCATTCACATATTATTTACTACGCCCCGGGGTTTTACTCGCGTTGTGCCCGTTCCCATGGAAATTTCGGGTGGAAAGATAACCTTTCCATTGAATATTCCTTTCCATTATACCGTTATGTTTTCGTTATTATCATCGTAAATTAAACAAATCACAGAGAGAGAAGAGTAAGACGATTCCGTGCTTCGGAGGGCACGTTAAGCCGTCGGTCCCGGTTACTTTCTACGGATAGTAGTCGTTACATGAGCCATGTCAGAGGCCTTTGGCGGCTCAATAACTCTGACACCCGGATTAGTCAGATTGAGCCTCCACACGGTGAAAAAGAAGAAGAAGATAGAGAGAACACGTTAAAAGTGACATTAAAACTGTATAAAGGCGGAAAAGTTTAGTAATGCCAGTGATAAAATGTAACATCTCCGTATAACTGCACAAATGCACATTCGCCTTTTGGCCATTTGGCTCAGCCACGGCAATTCGGTGGCGGTCGTTTGTGGACTCTTTAATTGCTCAATTCTCATCGTTGCATAACTCCCGTACTTTCATTAAAGTAATTGTTATCAACGCGTCGTGGTAAACATTAATTAAATGCCATTTTGTGGGGAAATAAAAAGTAATGCCGCTTTTAAAAAGTAAAAAGGTAAAGTACTGTTAGTAAAATCTTATTTATTTTTATAAAAAAGGAAAATATTTTTTTTAAATGAATTCATATTCAATTTCATACGAAGGCACGAATCGAAATTCTTTGAGTTTTGGGTTCAATACAGAATACCCCAACAACCAATTAAACGTTGCCAACCTTTTTAAAACCCCACAAATACTCGGAATTACTTTCTAACTTGTACGTTCAATAGTAAAAACTTAGAGAAAGCGAACCACAACTCATTAAAGTAGAGGAGACTGCGAAAGTAAACAACGCTTAAAATTGATTCTAAGACTTTCATTACGACAGCGCTATGGCCGAGATACGCTCTTTATGTATGCCACACACACTACGGTATAGCGGAGAGGTCTACCTGTGCAGGTCGACCGGAGCGTGTATACCAACCGACCTGTGCAGTTTTTTTGACCTGCGCAGGCGTCCGGAGCAAATTCAAAAATCGATTTTGTTCCGGTCGCGCGTACGGTGAACCTGTACGTTTGTGCGTGCCGGCACAGCGCACGGCGCAGGTCCTCTGTCAGTTGTCAGGAAGTCGTCTTAGTACTAGTGCGTCGACGTCCTCACTCGATGCCATCGTAAATAGAACTGAAGACAGCTCCGGTAAACTGTACCGACGCCGGAGCGTCCCCATACTCGCTACAGGAAAACCTGCACAGGCAACGCTTCGTATCTAGTACTAGCTGTGCCCCGCGGTGTTACCTGCGGGAATTTTGGGATAAAATGTATGTTGTGTTATTCTGATGTTACCTACATTACTGTAAAGTTTCATCCAAATCCGTCTAGTAGTTTTTTCGTGAAAGAGTAACAAACATACATACATCTTCACAAACTTTCGCATTTATAATATTAGTAGGATACCCCTTATACTCTTCTCTAGAGCTGCTCATGTTGAGCACATTTTATCTAGATGAACTTTTACTCCCTTAGGGCGAAGATAGAGATAGTTATTATAACTATGGACGAAGCTCTTCTTCGTTAACGGTTTTGTATTTTAGTGCAGCGGTCCTTAAACGTTTTTCATGCCGGAACACTTTTGAAAAACGAAACTTTTCACTGAATACTATTAAAACAGTAAATTATTAGCCTGTAATTTCCCACTACTGGGCAAAGACCTCTCATCTAAATGAAGATAACAGTACAATGAGGAGTTACGGAATACTAAAATTGAATGCACGTAGCATTCTTTGTTATGTAATAATGTAACGAGATAGAAGAGGTTTATACTTTTTAAACTCACACGATTTGCACTCATAATACTAAATAAAACGGGTCTGTATCGCATTAGATAATGTAACGAAAATTATTAACCTCGCGGAAATCACTAGTGTTTCCGAGTGGCGGGAAGACTATTAATTTTACCAAGTATAAAAAACGCCCATCACTAAAGAATGCTATCTTCTGTTACGTGGAAGACTTCAAAGGATTAAGGCTCAGATCCGCGGAACGGCATTTTTTAACGCGACTAAATCGATAAGGGTTGCCGTCAACTGTGAAACTGAATTTCACGGATTTTTCCTTTCTATTTTATTGTACTCGAGTTTTGTAGAATATTAATTTAGTTATTATCATTTCATTTACCATTGCGAAGAGAGGGCCTCTGCCCAGGGATGATACAGGCTAAGAGTAACAGAATCATTTCATTTAGAAAGTTTTCTCATTGTATCCTACTAACCCTACTTATATTATAAATGCGAAAGTTTGTGAGTATGTATGTATGTATGTTTGTTTGTTACTTTCACGAAAAAACCACTAGACGGATTTGGATTAAACTTTACAATTATATAGAATAATATATCAGAGTAGCACAAGGGATACACTTTCTCCCGAAATTCCCACGGGAACGGGTACAACACCGCGGGGCTACTTGCTTATAACTATATATGAGTACTTACTACAAAGTAGCGTGTTTTCTAATTCTTGAATTGTATTTAGTACCCACATTTTGGTCACTCAATAGTCCCTTTGGCGTTACATCACTTTGACAATTGAGGTCAATAGACTATCAACATTTTAAATACCAATAAAGCTTCCGTGGCCTCAAACACTTTAGACTATTGCATAACTCATTTTGTTAAAACAAACGAGGAGTAAAATGCTGAGCCCATATCTACCTCGTAGTGACCTGGAAACCTAACGGGGCGGTATCACCTGGCCCCGTATAGCCCGCTGTCCCAGGGTTGCCAATTCAGGTCATTTCAGTCAGGAATTTTCCCGGACTGTCCTCGTAGGAATTTTCCCGGACTGTCCTCGTCCGGGAAAATTCCTGACTGAATATCTTGATGATATTCCACCTCTGGATGGTCTAATAAGATTGTCTTTATATAAAATCTGGAATATACAATAATTTTGTTTTGTGTTAGTATTGTTGTATAAGCGTTAGTATATCCTTCTAGTCTTAATTCTACCGCCTTATTCGTTCCTTAAAAGTTCTTTAAGTAAAACACTGCTATAAAAGGTTTTGTCTCTTTTGCTCTTCGGAAAATTGCGTATGTCAGAAAGTGACAAACCATTTGATAGCAAAAATGTTCGCGGTTATTAATATGGCCCCTAGTGTTTAACGTGTATTTTTTTAAATAATTAAACTACCAGTGCTCCGCGGTTTGACCCGCGTTGAGCCGGTTTTAAGCATTTTGGGATAACACATAACGTATAACCTTTGCCTTGAATATAAATACTCAATGGAAAACCCAAAATATACAAAGATAATTCGTATCGGACGGGTAATTCCCGACATTAGCCCGAACATACATACAAAATAACATACCTCTGTATAATATTAGTATAGATATTAACGCCCTCTATCCACTACGACAATCGTCCTGGTTCTATTTTAAAAGTGTCAACCCTGTCCCACGCTGTTTTTAATTTATTGCTCTTTTAAACCAAGTTGAAACAGGTAACCCGGGACAGCTACAATGGTTCATAGCTTGTTTAGGTACCACTCTAATTATCGGGGAATTTTGCGGGTTTGGATGTTGTGACCGGAAAATGAGGGATATCCCAAGCTCGAATAAAGGTCGGGATGATATATTTTGGGGGCGATTATGTTAACCATTGTTACTACTTAACGAAGCTGACCCATATTTAAGGATTACGTGAACAAACGTCATGTTTGAGTCGTTTATTAAAGTAAACTGATTATATATTTTACTAGCAGCGCCCCGCGGTTTTACCCGCGTTGTGCCCGTTCCCGTGGGAATTTCGGGAACTTTTTTACATAAAAACTTTCCTCTTGAATCACACTATACCTATTACAAAAAACCGCATCAAAATCCGTTGCGAAATTTTAAAGATTTAAGCATACAGACAAACAGACAAAAATAGCGACTTTGTTTTATACTATGTAGTGATGCCAAAGTACTTATATCTTCAGTTTGATAAGTCTACAGAGTAGATAGGACAATGTACTTAGTACTTACTTTAGTTTGGTTTAGGTTAGGTTGTATAATTATTATCAAAAGTAGTTATTTACTGCCAGTAAGGTAAACTTGGTGATTAATCATAATCCTCATCTCCTATTATTATTTTTTTGTTTGAACGCACCTATCCGATTTGAATAACCCTTTTTGTAATGGATAGCAACATTCAACGGGAAGGTTATAGGATATTTTTCATCCCGAAATTCCCATGAGAACGGGTACAACGCAGGTAAAACTGCAGGGCGTTGCTAATGTAGGACAATTAGCATAAAGACAAAAATATGTTAGATGTGTAATCTCTAGTGTGCGCAACTTTATATGTTTCATTTACCAGACTAACTAGTCTTCATAATCAGAGACGCCAAATACTTCCTTAAAGATTTAATAAGTGAGTTTGACAGTAAGGCTTTTCAAATTCATTATAATGGTATAAATTATGAAAGTAAATCTTAGATATTATAACAATCAACTCGCTAGACACGCCCGTATAACCGCTGTATAAAAACAAAGGGAAAATTCCTTTCAGTGACATTACATTTTCGCCCTACACCCCCATCGTTACGGGTTCATTATCATCCCGTCAGTTTGCAGATAACATCTCTTTACAAAATATTATATTCAGCATTTAATTTAGTAGAAAATCACCGAATAAACATAGTATGCAGGTTTGTTATGATAACCCGTTTCTGTTCTTCAATTTAGCGTTATGTAAACAACTGACGACTGATGAGTTAATGATGATGCGTAAACAGAGAGTTACCATCTAATGCAATGATTACTATAGATACTGTGATAAAGGGCAACTTTATTCAGCTTATGCTCACGCGCCAGTAACCGTTAACATAATATGTGTAAACGGATGTAAGAAAAGACAAAATTGTGGCCTTTTACTGGCAGCCTGGATAATTTTACAGACTGTCATTAACGTTATGAAACAACGCTTTGTATTTAATCGACATTTAACAGCGGTATCTTTAACTTTTTAACGAACGTATGTTACGATAACTAACCCTTTGAAACGATCCACCCTAAAATGCCTTTAAAAGTTAAAGCCAATAATAAACCAATTTAAATGTAATCTAATAAAATGAAACGTTTAAAGAAAGGAAGCGCAATTTCCACAATTTATTAAATATAACCACCACTTATAAATAAATAAATAACCCGGAAGCAAACGAGCTTTCAGATCAAAATGGCGGGGTGTTGCGACACATGGAAAATTGTATTTCGTTTTATTATTATATTGGATACGAAACTTCGCGAGGAAAAAAACATTTTCACGAACTCATTTCGAATGATATTTCGCGCTCACTCGCATATCATTGTAACGCCTAAATAATTTCCGTAAAAGGATCAATAAAAGCCAGATTACGGATTAAATAACGCAATTATGTAGACATTTCTTACAGGATAAGCTTTTATGGAAATCATTATATACATGAGACGAACTGGGGTATTAAAACTCAATAAGCATGGTACATCTTTCCAGCGTTCTTGATCTTTCTCAAAGTTCGGGAACTTGTAACATATTGAAAGTGAATTACTAAAGTCTTAATTAAGTTTAAGCAAGATATTGTTTTCTGTTCGTAAAGTTGTGGAGAAGCGGCTGCAGTTTTCGGGTTTAATGAAGATCAAGTTTTAATGGTGGTTTAGATGAGTAGAGAGTTGGAAGACTAGATAGGATCAATAGTTTTACCAGAACGTGTTTGTAATTTGATTGGATTGCTATAGTAAGGCGGTCTGTAAAAAGTATTCTAATGTATTCTAAAACAGAAACAGAAAAGAATTCTAAAACAGAAAAAAAAATATGTTGAACCTCTAAAGCCACATTTAAAACTACCACATTTAGAGACTTCGTTACTACCCTATATGACGTATCAGTCGTAACCGATCGAATGCAATCGGATGATCTCTTATGGGTTTGCATCTGACCAGTTGTTTTCAAGATTTTGGTATTTTTGAAGGCGACACGCCTATTACACAACTATTACACAATAAGATTTTATTGTCGTTTCGTCACCTTACTTTAGCATAGAATAAGAAAAAAGTCTAAGCCTTTAATGTCCCATTTGTGGGCAAAGGCCTTTCACATCACTGAACCTATCAGTACAGTATGTGAATAAATAGTAAAACCAAAAATATACATACGATAACAGTCATGGTAATAACCAAAGGTAACCATTTTGGTCCAACTCTAAATCTGATGTATATACATGATTGTCTTGCAGGGGGTGTTGTCTCGCGAATGGTGGTGAGTGATGGCGGGGGCGCGGCGCATGTCCAGTGCGCTGCTGCTGCCCATCGCGCTCCTGTCGCTGCCACCAGCACACGCTGCCAACTCTACTACTTACAGGGTAAGAAGATATACAAACTCAGGCCATACACAGGGTTAAAAGCACCATCTAGGTTACAGTTTATTTTTAAAGGTATTTATGTAACCTAGGAGCTGCCTAAACAGTCAACACTAAAGAACACTAGGTATTGCTATTTTATTAAATACTAGCCATTCCTGTGGGAACTTTGGGACGAAATAACCTATAACTTGAATGTGGCTATCTAATACAAAACTAATTCTTAGAAACGGACCTGAGCTTAGTGCGTTGAAACAAACAAAAAATCAAACTCAAATTCTAAAAACTTCAATTATAAAAGCATATATAGATATCCTAGCTGAGTTAGCTATTTGCCAATTCCGAGGAACCTCAGTCAACAAATCCACAGCACTTACCCTCAATATCGTCCATTAATAATAAATCACGTGAAAGTTTCAGTCACATGAACCCGTAGTTCTTTCCGCAAAAATAGTTATCCAATTAATTAGAAAGCTCGCAAAGGGCTAACTGTACATATTGACGAATGTACCCTCAATAATTAACTTGGCCATTACACCTTAATTAAATTTTAGGACACATGTCACAAATGAGGTGGTTGTGTCAATTTGAAGAATTGGGTCAGTGGATTGGTCATTGCCTATTTGATTGACAGTATTACAGATAATTTATGCCACTATTACGTATCTCTCTACCTTTTCATGAGTAGATAACGGTGGTAATTAGGTAATTTTTGGATGGACTATCGGACAGTTGATAGCCCAAATATATTAAAACTTTAAAATATAACTTTTTCTCTTATAAAACATGGCTCATTAGTAATGTCTAACAAAAAGACACAAAACAGGTAATAGCAGTGCCCCGCGGTTTTACTCGCGTTGTGCCCGTTCCCGTGGGAATTTTGGGATGATAAATAGACTTTAACATTTCCGTTGAATGTGGCTATCCATTACAAAATTATTCAAATTATTATTCAAGTCGGATCTGTAGTTTCTGAGATTAGCGCGTTGAAACAAACTTCAACTTTATTATATTAGTATAGATATTGCTACTACCGAAGTACATACACTCGTAGTACGTACATAACTACAGACTCTGTTTCATGATTCTGCAAACCATAAAATGTTCTGTTTTCTTTCGAGGGTTGATCTTAAATCAATATCCATTAATCTTCGTCCTTAATATGCGGTACAAAGGGTATGTTAAACAGTCAGGCCAGATGTTGCCATCAATATCTTTTTTGGTTGTGCGATGTTAACTTTTTCCGAGGATTAGCTATAAAAACCAGAAAATTGAAACAACATTGATGTATCTGCTCACAAGTAAAATGGAAATATAAATATTGTACAGGCCCGACTGGTGTTTTTTAATCAATCATAGCTAGGAACAATATTCGTGTAAGCGCCTTTAAAACAAAACTAGATTAAATTATCTTTCGTTCAGGAGGTACGATGCCTCGGAAATAAATACATAACTAAAGTTGGTGGGACAAGTAATTCCTAATTTGAATAAGCGCCTAAATATATTAATAAACAAATGACTTTCGTTTTAAATAGTGTTCTGTTTCGCGCAGTATAAAATATAATTTTGAACGAACACCTTATGTTTCTTAAACATATTTAGGCACTAAATATATTAAAGAGTTTTAGTGCAGTCCGCCCTAAATAGTAAAACTTTACCGTTCTTAAGACAGGAAGTTAAAATCCAAAACTAGCAGTCCTCTTTTGAAAAGTAGACGAGCAAGATACTGTTAAGTGAATGTATTGTCGCTTACACATTCTCCGCTGCTGTACGATGCAGTATTTTACATATTCACCCATCAATCATATTTATGTGCAAGTGCATTTGATATGCACACGTTTTGCTTGTAAAATATAATATACTGCTTCAAATGTGCATATTTATGGTAAAAACACATTTTGCTTTTGAATAGAGTATATAGAAGTTTGTATTCAAATATAGTTAGGCGACGTTTCGACTTAGTGTGTTTATAGCCTAAGTTAGTCAGGGAACTCACTAGAATGGTCGTGTCTCATCTGTTTCACACAAGGAAGAGCGAGGTGCTTATTGTATAACTTCTCTATTTCGTGATCTACAAGCGAAGAAGCTTCTATGCATGAAATAGATACTTACGCAGTAAGTACTTCGCTTTTCCGTGTTTCTATGTATAGACATAGAGGAGGAAACCCATAGGGGAAACCCATAGGGGTTTCCTCGCTCTCTTTCCATCGAACTTGCCAACGGTCGCTTGTAAACAGCTTGTAAGTTATGCGATGTTCCTTAGGGTATGTCCACACGTATCAAAAAAAAATGTGGTCACGTGTAAATAGTGCCGCTGTAGTTTTTTGCAGTTGCTTTGTAATACTGACAAGTTGTCCATGTGGTTGTGTTGTCGATAGTAGTTGCAATACGGTTACGTACTGCAGGCACAAAAGTTTGCGGTTCATCTTTGCCTTGTGGCTGCAATGTGGTCAGTATCACTCACGTAATCAATAATGACTACAAAATGTAGTACTTGCAAATTGTAGTATTCATTTTCAATAACAAATAAACGCCCGACCACGTGGTGTGGTTATAGTCTGTAGCCGGCACATTACTGTTTTTCTTTTGTAACCGAGCGAAAAAGTTTAGGCAAGGAATTAACCATTAGTTACAAATTGTTTCGTACACATAATACTAAAAGGACTACTTTATATCAATAACTTAACACTCGTTTACGGGAACATTATAACACTTGATATCCCAAGCCTTCGTTCCACCCTCACCCCTCCAACTGAAACCTGTTCATATTTAGCTCGATCGCTTTTATATACCCCAATGAATTCACGTCAATATAACCTTATAAACCTACCTACGTTGTATCATAAAAGTTGGTGGCCTTTATATAACCCACCCTTATATAAATAGAAGTGAGTTAATTATCGTATTACGTCATTAATTAATTGAAGCTTGTGGTAATTATGTTGGGAAAACATAAATGTATAGTTATTTAATTTCACGAGCACGTGAAGTACACTTGTTGTTGTAATGAGTGAGTGAACACGCGTTGTTGTGTGAGTAATTATCAGTACCGTCAGCACGATCATCATCATCATCATCATCTATATAAAAATCAATGCCACTTTTCGTTGTAATTTTATAACTCAAGAATGGGCTCACATCGGTGAGAACCAAACCAAATGTTTAGGCTTTGTTCGGACTATTTAGTAGACGGTTTATGTGAAGTTTGCACAAAATCGGTCGAGCGGTTCTTAAATTCCTACGGGAACGGGCACAACGCGGGTGAAACCGCGGGGCGCAGCTAGTCATATGTATAAAAATCAATGCCACTTATCGTTGTAACTGAACTCCTCCTAAACGGCTGGACCTATTTGAATGATTTTTTTTGTATGAGTTTGGGCACCCTGGATGGTTTAGATTCACACAAGCGACATCTATTGGGTCACCGGTGGAACCACCGCGCAGGACAGCTGGTCGTTTATATTTGGCTTGACATACCTTACTGCTAATAACCATTGACTTTTCTCCGTTTACTTAAACGTACCATGCTGTCGGTACAGACAGACAGAATATAGGTAGCCTAGGTTTAGGTAAGTAGGATTACAGTATACACCCTCAAGTTTTTTGACAAAAACTTCTAGATTAGATTGAAGTAAAATTTTCAGTTTAAATGCAAATGAAAAGCTTTTTAAACATTTTTCTTTAACAAGTTTTTCTTCTAAATGGTTTCCGTAAACTTTCATACTTTTCTTGAGAGAAACCTTAATGAGAATCACTTACTGTGTAGGTCTCGACGAATACTTCCTACATATTCCTATAAAACTTTTTGTAAATTAATAAAGTAAGAAATCTCGTATATTTTAATGAACACAATTTGTCCCGGTTCAACTTCATGTTATAATTAAATACTGTTCACGGTAAACTGAAATGTGGCGGGGTTTTAAATATGAAAAGATTTAAAATTACTCAAATAAAAGCATAATAAAATCTGTAGTCACGACTGCAGTAAATAGTCTTTGTCTGTGAAAATATATGAAGGAGTGCACATTAGGGACAAGTCATCTAACATATTTTTTTATTCATTTCAAACTTTTTTGTCTCTAAAAACAATTCGTTTCGACGTCTGTTGTAAGTCTAACAAGAGAGATAGTTATGAGCAATGAACAAGTTAATCTAAACATTGTCCTGACTATAATCACTACATAGTATAAAACAAAGTCGCTTTCTGCTGTCTGTTCCTATGTATGCTTAGATCTTAAAAACTACGCAACAGATTTGACGCGGTTTTTTTCAATAGATAGAGTGATTCAAGAGGAAGGTTTATACGTACCTATATAAATTCCCGATATTCCCACGGGAACGGGCAAAACGCGGGGCGCTGCTAGTAATATATAGTGGGCTCATATGTACATATTAATGAAGTAAATAATTATCTATTCGCAATCTTCCATCCTTTGCTTGATCAATCAAATTATCACTCAGCAAATTCTCTTCACAATAACCTCCTTAAACTATTGTTGAACGTACTCATTAAACTGACGACCCGCCCTCGCTTCGCTTCGGTTAAACAAGATTGCGTAAGGTTCCCACAGGAATTCAGGGATATAAAATAATCAAAAACCTTTCCATTGACTTTCTGTGTTTGTATTGGTGAGTTAACAGCGAGTTTTTTTTACTAAGGATTTTGGTAAGAATACCTACTAATAAATGGACGAATTTATAAAACGTGATTATTCGTACTTATGAGTAAAGTTTCAAGTGATTTAAGTCATTATTTACCAAAAAGTAACATTACCAATTGCATATATGTATAATACTTTGTTAACGACAAAACGAATTACCTGCAATCAACAGTTTAAAGAGTAAACATTTTTCGCAACTCCACAATCGAAATGTTGAAATGGAACGTTCGAAATATCATATTCATTTCTCCAATATCTGACAGCAACAGTAAAACGTTTTCAGTCTGAATTCTGCCCCCGACAGCCATCAAGTAGGCTCCGTTTAAATACAATACAAATTTAACACTGGAAACAATAGAGATGTGTTTATCTAATGAAAATTACTCGGAGATATAATTGAGCTTCAAACAGCGATACATAGGGAGCGTTGAATGTTGAAATCGCGTTAATCACGGCAACAACCGACGTCGTATCAAGTCACAACGTAAATTGGACTCTGTAACTAAGTTTAGAATATTCCGAACAATGTAGGTATTGTTTGTAAGACCAACAAACAATTGGAAGCATTGGCCATATTACTGTGTCAGGAACGAAGAGTGAGGTCTTTGCTCATGACTTTAAAAAACTACGTTGAGGTCGAGGCATTGTTCGACTGAGCGATGTTAGTTCATTGTGACTGTTAAGCGACGTAACGTGTATCTCAACCCCTACTTGGAGGACTACCGGAGCACTACCGTGCCCTTTTTACATTTTACAGCAAAGCAAAGCGTTTGGTAGTATTATTATTATTCAACTTATATTATTTAACTGTCTAGCAACATGATATTCTGAAAGTGTTAAATAAGTCATATTGTTCGTATATATCAACGGGCACAAATCCAGTTGTATCTCAAGCGTACGTCCAATCATTATTCTGTCTAATCTATTACATTATAAGCACAATTTGATATTGCTTTAAACGTTAAACTTAACTTGGTTAATTACCCAAACATGTTCAATTATCGAGCTGTGTATTGAAATGGAATTCACGTCTGTGAAATTGGTTTTGACGTTTCCCTCCATCATCAGTTTAATTTAACGACCTGCGCCGTTCATTTGTAATTTTGTTTCCAAAAAGTGTATACTTCGTGCTATGGTAAGCAAAAAGTTTGAATAAGTTTTACGCCTAGGTGGTGTAGTGGTATGTTCACTCGCCTGCTAAGACTGAGGTCGTGGTTTCAATTCCCAGGTCGAGCGAAAACTTATTTCCTACTTTTCAAACATGGCTGGGGTTTAACATCACCAGCCCGCAGTAGACAAGCGTGATAATTATGCCTAATCTTCTTCACTGTACAGCTATCTTCAGTGAGGATGAGAGGACATTGCAGACTTTTAAGTGTCGAAGTCTTTAGACCGCCCAAGACGTCTGGCACGATTTAAACTTTGTTTTTAAACAAACGGGACGACGATTTAACTTACTGCTTATGGAACCAGAGCATTCTACAGTCACCAACCGAAAAGCGCTACACATAGTACGTGTGGGGGCCGGTTGCTGGTCACGTGACGTTGTTTTCCTTGTATGTGTATGAAAGGTGTCAGGCTCTGGCTCGCTGCAGGACCACAGCGGGCCACAGCCGGCGTTGCAGTGTGACACCTATTTGTCTCTTAGAATGTATATCTATTGAGGTGAAGCAGAGCTATGCGGGACTCAATTGACCAATTACAACGCATTATAAAAAGATTTTGACAATATTGATGCGTTGGGTGACAATGTAGCATAGCTCCACTCCGATTTTAAGGAAACGCAACCATAGACTAATAAATTGTGATGTCAGACTAACAAAAGACAGTTAACGTCGAATCTTCTTCTTCTTCTTCATACTTTCTACGGATAGTAGTCGTTACTTGAGCCATGTCAGAGGCCTTTGGCGGCTCAATAACTCTGACACCAGGATTGGTCAGGTGAAACATCCACTCGATGAAGAAGAAGAAGAAGAAGCGTCGAATAAGTCTGTTTAAAGACTGTGGTGACTCAAGTGGGCGCGGGCTCTTACCCGCCTATCTTCTACTAATTTCTTATTATTTCCCAATTTTCCTCGACCTAAGTAAATCAGGCTTCCTTGATCAAAGGACACTTGTAATTATTACATAATTAAGTTGTCTATATTCATCACTAATGTTATTTCTTATATTTCAGGAAAAAAATACTAGTAGTTGATGGTGATTAAGTTTTAATGTTATTTTATTAGTGTTAGAGAAAATGTGGTCAACGAATAATTTAGTAAAGGAATTTTAGATTGGAACAGTTTTTTAAAAATCAAAGCATGATATGTTCAAACAAAACAAACTAGCTCAATCTACGACACCTAAGCGTAAATAAATACCTACTTATATAGGTAATTAGCAGCGCCCCGCGGTTTTACCCGCGTTGTGCCCGTTCCTGTGGTAATTTCGGAATAATAACCCATTACCGTTGAATCGCCTCGGTGGTCTAGTGGTATGTGCACTCGCCTGCCAAGACCGAGGTCCCGGGTTCAATTCCCAGGTCGAGCGAAAACATGTTTCCTACTTTTCAAACATGGCTCGGGTTTGAGATCACCAACCCGCATTAGACAAGCGTGGTGATTACGCCTGAAACCTCCTCACTGTACTGATATCTTCAGTGAGACGAGAGGCCTTTGCCCAACAAGTGGGACATTACAGGCTAATACTTTTTACCGTTGAATGTGACTATCCATTACATATAGAATTAATCAAATCGGATCGGTAGTTTCTGATATTTGCGCGTTGAAACCTTTCAAACAAACAAAAAAATACTCTTTAGCTTCATATCTATAACCTATACTACATATTGTAGATTACTTACTGCTTACGTGTACATAATATCCTTGGATATACTGTAATTCAACAACTATAGTTATAAATAAAAAACTTACATATACTTTTGAGATAGAAGTAAAGGGTAACGTGTATTATTTAATATTTTATTCAACCAAAACCCAAAAACGAATCCATATTGATTGAACTTAGTTATGTAGGTACCTATCTATGTAGATGAGTATCACAGTTTAATAATCCTCACACCTACAACACTGCAGTTGAAATATATTTCATTTCCTGCATAAAATTCTAGTTTACGGCTTGTGTGCTCTGACAGATCTCATTCAATTAGTATTCTCGCGGCAAAAGCGAGCCCCGTCGCGAATTCATTCCTCTTACCAGAATAACTAAACCAACTTGCTTTTGAATGTTTAAACACCTTGGTTACTGAATAGGCACTTGGCGGAGAATGTTTCGTATGCAATTTGGTGGCATTTAATTTGTTGAATGCTCGGTTTTAGTATTTTAGTTTTTGTTACCTTATTTGAGTCATTAAGAGGCTGCGCAGACATAAGACTAGAAAAACGTTTGATTGTCTATGAAAACTGGAGGACTGAAAAAACTGAAGACTGGTCTATGAACATTTATAAAAAGTAAGTAGGTGGTGGCCAACGCTGGTGGCGGAGTTTTTAGACCGTCTAAAGTCTTGGAGACTTGAGACTTGGTGTATCGATTGAAACAATTGAGACCCACAATTTTACGTGCCCTCTGAAGCGCGGTAGCGCTCAGATATAATGCCAGTTTCGGCCACCCATCCCAGTAGGAGCCGAGAAGCACGTTGCACAACAATCACAATTAGCAGTCAACTAAGGGGCCGTTCACATAATACGTTCGCGTTCAAGGGGGGGGGAGGGGGTTTGCTGAGTGTGACAAGATGTGACAAGGAGGGACGGGGGGGTCTACGGCAACGTGATGTTAGCCGTTCATTATAAGATTTTAAATTATTTTTCTCGATTTTGATCATGATTCAGGGGGGGGGGGTCTTAGTTTTTGTGACGAAATATTTACATGGGGGTCACAGAAAGTGTGACACAGCGTGACAATAGGGGGGGAGGGGGTGAAAAAAAGTTGATTATAGCGTGACGTATTTTGTGAACGGCCCCTAACATCACTTAGTCAAACTACCAAATGTGAGCTACAAAATAATGGAAGAAAACGTATGAAGGAAAACATTCCTTCTTACGTTCAACAAGAAACAAGACATAAGCCTCATCGCCTTCCTTGCAAACTTTGTCTGTCTATCTACATTTTGTCTGTGAGACTATAGAATGTCACCGAAAACCATTGTAAAAGACTATAGATGTACTTTAATAAAATGATTTGTTGTTTAGACTAAGTTTCGAGTCTAAACAATTTTTAGAACTTGAACATAACATCACAGTCTGATAGATCTAAAACTAGCTGTCTATCAGTCTAATCTAAAAGTGAAGTGAGTGGTAAGGAACGAGCAATCGTTAAATTAGGTCACACGTTTCAGCCAGTAGGTAGCGTTTGATAAATAATGGCCTAGGTATCAATGCAAGCGAATGATATTGATTCCTATTTCTGGGTAAGAAATCCTATGTGGAGTAAATAACAAGGTAGTTATCAAGGTAGCGTGTACTACTGTACACTGTAGCGTGTACTATAGTACAGTAGCGGTGGTACGCGGTTTTACTCGTGCTCGTTCCCGTTTATTTATTTGAACTTGTTACTCTCTAAAATTATAATTCGAATTTGAAATACATTTTTATTTATGGTAGCCACATAAGTCATTAAGAGTGTTCACGGGATCAAGTACAACAGCAGTAACACCGCGGCACGATTCTAGTATAGTATATAAAAGTAGTCTAAGTTACTCCATCAGCTGCCTGCCAGTAAAAGTCCCGTCAAAATCGGTCCAGTGAATTCAGAGATTAGCCGGAAGAGAAAAGACAGACGAATAAAAATTTAAAAAAAAGTTATTTTGGTATATGTATGTACCGTCTGAGTGTACAGTCAAGTGCAATGAAATGTATACACGGGCAGATTTGCAAATAAATGTATACTCTGAAAATTTAAAAAACATATAGCCACTTAACAATTCACACTATATAACCATCCGAGTTTATCAAAAATATGTACACAGGTTGTTTTCAGATATTTGTATACACGATCGCATGCAGAAATAAGTATCCACTATGAATTACAATAATAAATATGAAGGTAAACGATATTATTTCAAAAAAAATGTATGTGTGCGTGACACACACTCAACGCGAAGTATTGGTATTGTTTTTTTATTGTTTTTATTTTGTAAATGTCTTATGGGGACACTAGGTTTCATGCTCAGCGCATAGGTTGGTATCTCTCTTTATCTCTATGGTTATAACTCATTCTGTCCTTCACAATAAAAATAAAAAAAAATCTAAACTATCTAAGTCATTCATTGAAATTAATACCCATTTGTCAAAATAGTGAAAACTGCTACAGTTTCTAAAGTGTATACATTATTGTGAGAAACTCGGGTGGGTATATAGTATGAATTGTTATGTGGCTATATGTTTTTGAAATTTTCAGAGTATACATTTATTTGCAAATCTGCCCGTGTATACATTTCATTGCACATGACTGTACCGTACCTATATAATATTTATATGCATGTAGTAAAAAGCGGCTATTTTAATATTACACATTTATTTATATGTGTATGTAGATAAGTGCCTACACATTTTTATAAAAATATATTGTACTAGCAGCGCCCCGCGGTTTTACCCGCGTTGTACCCGTTTCCGTGGGAATTTCGGGATGAAAAATAGCCTATAACCTTCCCGTTGAATGTGGCTATCTATTACAAAAAGAATTATTCAAATCGGTTCAGTAGTTTCTGAGATTAGCGCGTTTTTTTTAAACAAACAAACAAACAAAACAAACTCTTCAGCTTTATAATATTAGTATAGATTACCATTACTCCAATCAGCTATTACTCATCTCAATGCTCATTTAACCGTAATACTAATAAATGAAAGATATCTTTCTACTACATTCTTCTGGTCGGAAGCACATGGAAGGAAAATTGTCTTCATCGGTATTTTCCTTTATCATCAAAGGCACGGAGCGAATAATTATTTACCTGAATACCCGATACCTTTAGTTAATAGCAGTATCGTCGTGCTGAGGTAAACCTTTTATCTACTTCTCGGGTTTATTATGATAGGTAATTGTTGTAGGTAATTATTCTTTAATTAATGATTGTTTATTTGGTATATTTGTTTTAATAATTCATTTTGTAATGGATTGCCAAATTGAACGGGAAAAATATATATTTCTCATCCCGAACATCCCACGGGAACGGCCACATCGTGGGTAATTTATTATATGATACTTATTAAAGTACTAGCAACGCCCCGCGGTTTCACCCGCGTTGTACCCGTTCCTGCATAATTTTCGCAATAAATACTAGCCTATGTCCTTTCTCAGTCTCTGAACTAACTGTGTACCAAATTTCATTCAAATCGGTTTTAGTTTTGGCGTGAAAGCGTACCTAACAGACAGACAGACAGGGTTACTTTCGGATTTATAATATTAGTTTATAAATCACGATTTTCCTTCACTCACAGGAAGAAATAGAGTCCTCACTGCGCCTAGTCCACGCAGTCGCCACAGGGGCTACGGGGGCACTGTGCGTCACTCAACGCTACGGAAGGCTCCGGGCTCCGCTGTACACCGCCAGATGGGACATAGCCAGGGCCCAGGCTGATCTAGCAGCCAACCTTCTTCACCAACTAGGCCTCGAGAAAGATGGTAAGATATGGGAAATAATGAGATAAGGGGGATAATAAGATAAGGGGGATAATAAGATAAGGGGGATGGTAAAATAAGGGGGTAATAAGATAAGGGGGGTAATAGGATAGGGGGGGTTATAAGAAACGGGGGATATGAGGATAAGGGGAATAATCAGTTAAGGGGATAAGGAGAAATGGAATAGCTTATTAAGTTAGTTAAAAACTAATTTAAAAAAAAATGCGTGTTGTAAGATAAATAAATAAACGAAACCCTGGTGGGACGGCGTAATTGAGATGAATGATCTTTGCGGAAGAAAGCCATAAGGTACCTAACTCTTTTGCGATAACATCAAGATAGGTATGTGATGTAGTAGGTAGGTACTTGGCTACTTTATTCTGGCTTCAAAGCTTTTTAAAATAATTGTATTATTACTTATTTTCTTTTTTATCTTCTATGACCACGGTTCTTGTAAAGGTGTCTAAACTTGATAAACATGTAAAATAAAAGTGTAACCGTACAGGTTCAATTGAAATATTTCTTGGGTCTCAAATTGAAAAAGTACTAGTAAGCACTTGTGTAATAATGCTGAAACATCCCGCATGTGGTATTCCATGCAGCTGGTGTTTCAATTTTAAAACAACTTAAAAAGTGTTGAATCGTGAAACTGTCTTCGAAGCTGTAGCGTTCAGTTCAATATCGCTCAAATACTACTTAGTTCTCAACAACTTCTCAACTAATATTACTGAACTTTAGGTTTAACGTACTCTTCGTTCCTATGATAGTATATTAAGAAAGATATGTGAGGGTTGCCTGGACTTAAAGCCTTAAAGGATTTCTGGTGATTTTTACCAACAGCCAGAATGATTTAAAAGTATGGTTCTTCTTGTTCTTGCCACTTCCGATGCTCGTATATGAATATTGATGAAATGAAGCGAACCAACACCGGCGGATAGCATTCATTTTGTAAAAACTCGAAAAATTATATAATATTCTAATTTCGAACCTCAAGTTAAGCAATTTCCCGCCATTTTGAACGTTTACAAACTTGAAGTTTGTACAATTCAAAATGGCGGTAAATTGTGTCAAATGTCAATTGTAATTATCTTCGCAGACGTCCTCATGGCAGTATCTCAAGGGCTGGTCATGGGGACGATACCGTCGGAGCGCGCGGTCGGCGCCCGGGCCCTTGCTCTAAAGCCTGAAGGTACCGTCAAAATCGGGGTTACCTGGACGAGATACGGGAACGGAGAGCCTGTTCCTGTGGTGTCGCCGCAGAGGGAGAAACCGCCTGACCTTGAGATTCCTTGGTGAGTTGTATTGTAAGATGGGGAAGAGAAGGCAGGGAAGAGGGTTGTTATGGGGTTTGAAGCGTGTGTAGGTTAGTGTGGACTAAGACAAGGTCAGTGGCAAATCCTGCGGAGGCAGCTTAGGATGTTAACATTTTGTAAGTGAGTATCCACCTCCAAGCGCCAGATGATGTGATGATGACCTGTTATGTCTTTTTGGGTTCTGATTGTTTTTGTAATTCAAAGATATATTTACTATTATTTCCATAGAACTAGAATGTACGCAGCGAAGAGATTTCTATGCAAATGACTATATGATATAGTTTCATAGGGAAACATCCCTATCGAACTACACTATCCACAGAGAACAAGTGCCACTCGACATGATATGATTAATTAATTTAACAGCGTTGGGATTGGCGGAATATTTTAAAGTCAACTTTTCCAACAATCAATTCACAGTATTTGTTATAATTATCATGTCCCGTCCATTATATTTATAAGGTGGGGGGGGGGGGCTAACTGTTAGGGCTACCGGCTACTGTAATTAAGTAGTAAACCTAACTACCTAGTTTAGGCTTTGTCCTAAGCCTACTTTATAATATTAGTACCTAGATTTACCAAAGTAGATTACTCCGACGTTTCTCTGCACATTACTTGAGTTAATTTTACGTTGGGAGCGCTGAGGTTTATGCCTGGCTTTACTCTGTTCACCTGTTTAGATGACCTAGATTGGTTGGGACATGGTCACCTAAAGATAGCTAACTAGAATGGCTTCAAAATTTCGTTTGAAGGAATGCCTTCTACGTTCTCAAGAACTGAGTACTCGTAAGAAGTATTTTCGGACGAGAAACTCATAATTCTTTACTAGCAACGCCCGCGGTTTCACCCGTGCTATGCCCGTTTCCGTGAGAATATAAAGAAGCGTTCGAAATATAAAGTACTTATCGTATGTATTTTTATCTACACTAATGTTGTAACATTCTACTTATGTTTCCAATACTTGACTTATAATTACTACTGTTATAGCGCAAACAACTAAAACACTCAATTTAAGCAATTGCACATGATGGTATAATATCCACATCCATATCGTAAAATCTCATTATAACATCGCGCCCTGCGCGGCGCGCGCCCTGCGGCCCTGCGCGCGCAACTGCGCTCTCATTGGTTAGATTTTAATGGCGGCAAGTTCACTGTGACAATACACGTACGCGTGAATTAAATGTTTCGCAATGTGTTTTGTTTTTAAAATTTTGTTTGATTAATTGCATTAGTGAAGATAAAGTAGTGTATGCAACTGCATATAACACGGGTATTAAAACACTCGTTACTATTATGAAACTCGCTGCGCTCGTTTCATAAACTCACACTCGTGTTTTAATACCCTTCTTTATATGACAGTTGCATAAACTACTATTACTAGATCCTTATCTAACTCTGTGCCAGTTCAGTAGAAATCCGATCTGTAGCTCTAGAAAGAAAGAGAAACATACAATTCTTAGTAAATCTAGGTATACATACTCACAAACTTTCAAATCCATTCGAAAATTTAATTAAAATAAAATCGCTTTTACTTATAGATAGAGACAAGAAAATCGATAACTATCTCAAAATTTTCACGGGAACAACCCCGGGTTACTACTAATCCGGGAACGCGGGGAACTCCGTGGCACTACTAGTTCCTAATATACTAATATTTTTTATCTTATATCCCAAAGGTACGAATCAGCCCACGAAACTCTTCGATCTCCGAAGTTCATGCCGTCATCCCCGGACGCCACCATGATCGGCTGGTGGACGTACCCTTACTACAGCTGCGAGGCGAAAAGATGGCTTCTATCGTATACGGTCCCGGTTTCTATAGTAGGGGGGTGAGTATTGAAATAAAGAATTAGTTTTATGGCTCTAGGTACCTAGTAACTACTGAAATCCTGTTGGAAGACCGTCAAAGAATGTGAATTGAATTTGTGTGTGGTTACGGAAATATAAATAAATAGGTATTTCCAGGGACAAAGGGAAGCTTAAGAGCGGCCAACCCGTCTTACTTTTCATACAAACGCTGTTACGTGATTACGGCGTTGTAATAGATCTTTCTTTGAAAATTTTTAGCTAATAAGTATCTTATGCACTATATCTAGGTTTCTATCATAAAAGAAAATCAAAATTTTTAGAAACAAATTCAGTATAAGCCTCCGAAAACCGGCTTTTTTGCACAAATTTTACCTGAACTTTGGGCGGTCATATTGTACTTATAAATTAAAAAATTAAAGAAAATATTATGATAGAAACATCGTAAATATAATGGAGATTTTAAATAACAATCATTTATTTTACAAACATGCAAGGTTTATTAATAAACACGTATATCCTGGAACATGTTTTATGAAGATTCCGCACACTATATTTTGTTCAACGTTATCGCGGTCTCTCTTGCTGGTTGACAAGTGACGGAAAGAGGTATGCGGGGGACGAGCTCAGAATACAGAAAGTACCAGAACCCACGAGCGCGCCTAATACTGTAGCTACTCAAACTAGCCTTAAATAGTGTAGTTTGATGCGCAACCGATCAGTCACTTTGTGACCGTCGGAACGCGCTAACGTGTTTTACCCGTGACCAATTTCACGAAACTATGCCGTCTTGTGTCGTTCCTACCTGTAAAAATGCAGTGGGTCTGAAAAAGAAACAGGATGGGATCACATTTCACGTGTAAGTCTCGCATTTAGGTATCGTCTTATTTAAATATTTAATTATTTTCTCAGATTTCGATTGTCATTGAGAGTGATGCGTCAATCTATGTTAGTGTTGCCAATATAAGAGTTTTGATTTACCCTTCTTTTTATTACCTTTTGACTACTTTTGAGGGCTTTAATTCGTTGTAGAATTTTAATAAGTAATATAATAAAAATAAACCAACTTGAAAAAAGAAAGTATAAAGCGTAAGTGTGACTCGTATGTACCTAACCTAACAATACTATTAAATAGTAAGTATGTTAGTCTATAGGATTTCTAAACATATTTTTGGTGTGCGTGTGGGAGAAGGGGAGCGGGTATTAAATTATGTTTCTATATTAGCCATCTTAAATTTTAGCTTCCCTGCTGATGAGGAAAGGAAAGCGGTGTGGACAAAAATTATACAAAGAGCACGGCTGGAACAGTTCTGGAAACCATCGAAGCGAAGCGTAGTTTGCTCGATGCATTTTGACTTAAGTTATTATTCATTTTTTATGTAACTCTTGTACCTAGCTGTAAGTTTTCCGAATACTTTAAAATAAAATAAAAATATATAATTTTTCCATCACCCCTTAAAAGTGTGCAAACATCCACCTTAACACCATGTTTTATTTAATATACATATCTATTTCTTGAGATAAAAAGGTAGGTACATAGTTATATAGAAAAGGACAATTTTTATTCTATTATCATATTACCTCCGAAACTCCCAAAATTTACCCCAAAAATGGGCAAATAATGCGAGAGCTAACAACACTACCCGAGGGACTTTGTTCTGTTTTTGGACACAGCGTGTAGCTTGTAAATACATTTGAATGCCGTTTCTGGTACTTTCTGTATTCTGAGGGGACGAGTCTATCTATGAATGGCGCACTCGCTCGCTAGCTCGCTAGTTCGGTCGCTCGCTCGCTTTGTATATAACGTTCTTCGTTCTTTGTATTATTGTATTGTGCCTACGATATATTTACTAGCTGCGCCCCGCGGTTTTACCCGCGTTGTGCCCGTTCCCGGGGAAATTTAAGAACCACTCGACCGATTTTGTGCAAACTTCACATAAACTATCTACTAAATAGTCCGAACAAAGCCTAAATATTTAGTTTGGATAGGTCAGCCCGTTCACGAGTTATAAAATTACAACGAAAAGTGGCATTGATTTTTGTATACCTATTTCCATAATATCCCACACGTATGTTCTCTCGAACTTATTTGTACGCAATAATGAGTACTTTGATTATGTCGAACAATGTTTTTATATATCATCAATAGATTTAGCAGCGCACACCAATAACCAATTTTTGTGGGCATGTTTTTCATACCTTTTGGGTAACATTATTCCAATTTGAATACGGATCCCTTTTTTAAAAAAAAATACCTCGCCTATGTCCGTACCTAAAGTGTACGAGTACTTTACCTATAGGTGAAAGAATTCAAACAAACAAACAACTATACAAACAAAGTTATAAACTTTACATCTTTATAATATTAGAATAATAGCAATGTGCGTGAAGCGAGTAGCGAGTATCGGTAGTAGCGAGGTAGTGAGGCGCGTGTACTAGACTATATCACAGTTTAAATTAGTTTCCAGTAGGTATTAAATTAATAAATTTGAATTTGAATTTATATATGATTTTTGAAGCAGCGTTTTTTGCATTAATCGATTATATTGTGCTGTTTTTGGTTGTTTGAGTTGTTCATTAACTCATTCAGAGATAAAATTTTATAAATTACCGGGAATAATTAAATCTACTTATGAAAAAAACAGCATGCATATTTATTATACACTTAATGTTTCATTTAAAATTAATTTTATTTGATTGAATAAAAAATACTCACAATCAAAAACTAGAAGAAAATATCAAGTAGGTGTAAAAAAATATCAAGATGCAATTAAAATAGTCTAGGCGGGCAGCCCTATCGCATCTGTGCGTTCAGCGCGTGTGTAGGTATCTAACTGAAGAACAGAGCCGAATTACATTACTGGTATTACTATACTGTGATATTATCATGAATCTCATCGTACGTATCGTCAACGGCCGTCCGCCCCGAGTGAGCGACGAAAGTTATCGAATGCCAAACGAGCGCTCAGGTGCTTTCTCTCTCTTTTCGCAGTGCCTCTTTTTCTGACATTGCGCTAGTTGAAACAACAAGCTTTTCAATAATGTTCGCGTTGGAGATAGACGGCCCGGGAAGGGCCCTCTTAAACGAGCTTTCTATCAATATCCGATCCGGTCTTGTTTCTTATTTACGAATTACCCGCCTACCTATTTTATAAATGCTCTTCAACTAAGACACAGTTAGAAAGTGTTTTGTCTTTTTTACTCTTCGGAAAATATCGTACGTCGAAAAGGGACAAACCATTTCATAAATAAATTATTAAATGTAAATAATATTTTATGGATAAGACCCTAAGGTCAGCCTAATTACCTAGATCTTTCAGTTTGATACCACCCACGGTCAAAACGATAGATAGATAATACTCTTATAACAGTACAATAAAAAACGTCATTTTGTCATACAATAACTTTATCATTCAAATCTAGACTATACCTAAGTAATTATTCCAAGACAGTTATCACAAGGCATATTTCTTTAAATATTTTGCAGCTAGAGATTTACTAATATAGAATAGATACGCGAGTATGAGAAACTTTACCGTCGCGTGATTAAAATGTGTGTAGGGATCCAAGTTTAATTAAATTACGTATTCATACGCAGGTTGAAAGGCATCGTCTCGCTGGATATTGACATATCGAGTTTGGAAATCAACCAATGCGAAGTGGATTCCGAAGAAGCGCTTGATAATCAGATTTATTCATTCCATGGCACTCACAAATGCCCGAACGTAACCACCTATGTAAGTATTTACTTTACCAGCATAGAAATCTGTTTACTATGATGTCTGTTGATGAAGTTCGCAATTTGAATTTTTTTTGTTCGAACTTATTTTTTGTTTCTCTCTTTGTTTGAATTGTTCGTTCAAATATTTAAAAAAAAAGTCCTACATGAATTATCTTTGAAGTCGTGTTATGATTTTTTTGAGCCCTTCGTTTTCGTTTCACAGTGCGATTATAGACCTAATCGTGAAATGAGTATGCGCTACGGTGGATGGGCTCGTGGCTCGTATATTTGTAAATGTCGCCGAGGTTATTACTCAACGCAACATCCTGAGGGATTCAACGGGTCCTTGGTTGAAAGTAAGTAACGTTTATTAACTTTTTATGCTGAATACATTCATCACTTGTGTGTTTATTGTCATATTCACAGCATACCTTTTGATTTCATTTTCGCAATTGTCTCGTGTAAATCACCTTTAAAATTGTTTTTTTTTTCAATCTGTGGATATAACCTACAGAGCAATTAATCCGGCCTAAAAAGTCTATGACAAAAAATAAAATGACCATTGACCACTGTTTTTAATGTGATCTGTGGTAGCCACCTATTGGATAATTTTAATTATTCGTTCAATACGTCAAAAAGTTTAAAAAAGGATTTCTTTGTATGTACCTACCAAATCCAATTTTTTATTAAATGTAAAACTGTTTTCCAAAACAAAATATACTTTATAACGTAAATCATTAATTTTGTTTTGATTAGTACGGATTTAAATCCAAGCTTCGGAGTTAGGTTAGTATTAAATGGTAAACATTAGTGACATTTCTATATATTTTGTTTCATTGATATTCTGAACTATCGTATGTAATAATGTTAACTATTGACTCTATACAATTTATTCCCAGAATGTGTGTACTGTGTGTAAGATATGTTAAATTTTTACTTCAGTTGCTTACCAACAATATGAAGAGAATGGTGTTGAAAACTGGAGTGAGCCCTATGAATGTCTCAGATGCCAGCCTGGTTGTGAAACTTGCAGAGGCCCTGAACCTTGTCTTGCCACATATAACTGGCCCTTTCGGTAAGTTAACTTTTATCCCTAATTTAATCAATACTAATATGATAAACTTCAAAAGTTTCTTTGAACCTGCTAATCTCAGAAACTAATACATAATATAATATAGGAATAATTCTTTTTGTAATGGATAGCTACATTCAACGGTACGGTTAGGGCTTTTCATCCAGAAATTCCTACGGAAACGCATTTAGCATGGGTGTTACCGTGGGACACTGATAGTCACTACATAGTATAAAACAAAGTCGCTATTTTTGTCTGTCTGTTTGTCTGTATGCTTAAATCTTTAAAATTACGCAACGGATTTTGATGTGGTTTTTTGTAATAGGTAGAGTGATTCAAGAGGAAGGTTTTTATGTATAAAAATTCCCGATATTCCCACGGGAACGGGCACAACGCGGGTAAAACCGCGGGGCGCAGCTAGTTATTTATAAATGTGAAAATAAGTTGTCAGTTTGTCTATTACGCTTTCACTCCTAGACCATATAACTGAGTTGTACCAAGATAGTCTTATTCCTTCAGAAAAAATATAGGCATACAAAGAAACACCTTTTGTTCTATTTTTCTTATGAGACTAGTAGCAGAAAGCAAGATTAATAAAATTTCATGTGATGATTTCTGTTTACAGGATAACACTTCTAGTAATATCAGTGACATGTGCAATTATGACGGTATGCCTCAGCTGTTACACTCGACATCATCGGAGAGTTAAAGTATTCCGAGTTGCCAGCCCAGTGTTTCTATCGATCACTCTGTGTGGATGCGTCATTATGTATATGGAGGTAAGTTGAGTTTATGTAGTTATAATATAATACATATTTTTCTACAGGCTTTCATAAAAAAACCCTTGTTACAACCCAAACATAAGCTGACTTAAAATATCTTTCATTTTAAAATGGTTAAAATGTTCAATTGTATTAAAATGCAACCTTTTATTCCAATTAGCAGTAAAAGATCTAATTAGAAGTAAAGTAATGTCCCACTGCTGGGTGAAGGCCTGTCATCTCACTGAAGATATCGCCAGTAATTCCCACAAATGAGAATAAGTATAGGATAATTCTTCTGATATGGAGGAACATGTACAGTTGTAGTCTGTATTAAACTGTTGATACTTTTGGCCATTTCTTGGGCAATTAGACGTCACAGTTGTACCTAATATATTACCCTTAAAAGCGATAACCTTTAACATAATCAACATTATTTTCCAGATGGCAGCCATATTCCCAGTATTGGACAGATATTTTTGTATTGCCACAAAATGGACTCGTCACATGGGATTCTGTATCACTTACACCGCTTTATTGATGAAGACTTGGAGGTATACTTCATACTTTTAATGTGCATAAAGAAATATAAATCATTTTATTCAGTAATTTGAATTAGGTGCCATTGTGAATTAGTTCAGCTATGGCCGCTATGGGTGACATGCTAGTGTATTATAGTCAGGCCATGAAAATATTGATCACTTTAGTACTTTGTTAAATTAAAAAATTCTTGTATTATAGACATGTGCTGTTAATAGTAGTAAGTATTATAGAACTATACATAATATGACAGGGTTACACAAATGCTCAACTATGTCTGCACACATAAATGCATATTAGTTTTGTATAAGTATGTACATACAATCTTCATCTCGTTTTCAGAGTGTCACTAACATACAGAGTGAAATCAGCCCACAAGTTGAAGTTGACTGACAAACAATTACTACAATGGATGGCTCCGATCTTGCTGATTATGTTGGTCTATTTAGGTACCTGGACGCTGTCCGCTCCTCCAGACGCCGAAATTGTAAGAACAATGATACTAATATAATAAAGCTGATCTTAATGTTATGTGTATTCAACTGAATATTGTTTGTTTCAGATAACAGATAATCTAGGACTCAAATTCAAGCAATGTACTTACAATTGGTGGGATCACAGTTTAGCAATCGGTAAAATGATTAAATTAAATATTTAATGTCATTTGTTAAGCCTGGCAGCAACATTGCGGCCATGTTTAGTATAAATAAAATAAAAATAATAATAAAAGAAAGATAACCCTTAAACCAGGTAAAAGGCAACAATGCATTTTAATAAATTATTCACAAGCTTCTGTGAATATCTTTTAACTATCATGTCGGAGGCCTTTAGGCATTCTAAAAACTCTGACATCAACATTGGCCACTAACCTTCTCTAAATGAATGAATGAACTATCAGGCTAACATATTTTAGTAACTTTGGATGCCTGTTATTATATTATTAAAATAAGGAATAATGTGGGAGACATTAAAATAGGGTGTATTCCACAGGTGAAATTCTATTCCTACTGTGGGGCGTGCGAGTGTGCTACCGCGTCCGTCACGCCGAGAGTCTGTACAACGAAGCGCGGCTCATCTCATACGCCATCTACAATATATTCACTGTCAACTCAGTTATGATCGCTTTCCAGTAAGTATAGTCTTAGTTTTAGGCATTATTTTGAAACACCTTGCGTGACTCAAACCGCCTTAAATAATCTGAGGCCTTTTATTACAACAATAACTTTGGGAACAACTACATAGTTCCCCCATGTAAGTGATTCGACCGTAATGGGTATTGTTAATCTGTTTTCAGTTTACTGATATTACCAAGAGCTGGGCCTGATATGAAATATCTTCTGGGTTTCATCAGAACACAACTTTCAACTACTACCACCGTTTTGCTGGTGTTTGCACCTAAAGTAAGTATTATACATGCCAATCAGTTATACTTCCAATGATTAGACACGCAGAAAAAGGCAATTTATAGTATTATTTGTCGATTAACCTCCGCAATGTTCCACTTTGCTTCTATAAAACGCACCCTACTTGTCGTCAGTGACATTCTGCTTGCGCTGAATGCCTTCAACACCCGGAGTTATTTACCATCCGTCCACTAGCTTTCTTCATGAATACTCAAGTCCCGTAGGTGTTCATAATTTAGATATTATATTTCTGTGGTTCATAATAAATACCACAGAACTAAATATATATTTCTGTGATAAATACCTATAAAGTACCTATCCTTTAAGACATTTGGTACCGTGTTCTAATGTGAACCTTTTGGCCGGCAGGTGGTGCGCGTGGTGCGCGGCACGGGCGACACGTGGGACAGTCGCGCGCGCGCCCGCGGCGTGCCCGCCTCCTCGTCGCTCAACGGCATCGGGCTCGTGCCCGACGAACCGCCCGACCTCTACCAAGAAAACGAGGAGTTGAAGGTGAATGAACTAAATACTATACATTCATTTTATTATAAAACTTTGCAGCATACTCGTACTCGTACAAGCAGCCTTCGCAGCTACACAATAAAATTACAAAAAACATGTGACGCATATGCAACTTATGTTTGCAACGTAGGTACCAAAGTTAAAAGCGCTAAGGCGGCTAAATTTTAAGAAACCACTAAAGTTATGTTCCATTATATTTACAGGAGGAAGTGCAAAAGTTGGCGGCACAGATAGAGTTTATGAAAATAGTTCAAATGGAGATGCACAACCGACATTTGCGACCGCGGCCCGGGGGGTACTTCACCACGAATACGACCGGTCCACAAAGCCCTATGCACACCAAGTCGGTTAACATCTCACAAGTAAGTTAATCACTGTCAAAATAGTAACTAGCTATGACCCGCGTTGTTCCATTCACATGGCATTTTGGGATAAAATATAGCCTTCTAAACTTCCCCTTGGATGTAAGCAATCGAGCTGGTAGTTCCAGAGATTATTAGCCTGTTAAAATAGACAAGCGTGTTGATTGCGCCTAGTCCTACTCACTGAGATCTTCAGTGAGATAAGAGGTCTTTACTCAGCAATGGGACCATTACATACTAATATTTAAATAGATCTGTACTATATCAATAGAACTCAAGATCCCAATCTTAGCAGACGAATATGGGTGCCACTAGGTCACCTATAATCTACTCAAATCTTACGTATATTCTTTTAATTTCCAGGATAGCACAGAATGGACAGGCCCGGTGTGACTGGTAGCCCTCAGCGACAGCGGCTGGACCTGGCCAGGCCCAGCTGCTAAGAAAGTGGTAACTGCAGTAGATCCAAGACCGCCCGAATTTGTTTGATCTACCATACAAGTCTGAACCTAGTATGCGGCTTATGGAAAAAGGTTCTATGGTTTAAGTTATTTAGTTTGCATGTGGAACTTTGTCATACCGCATAATGTACAAAACGTAAAATGAACACGACACGCAAAATGTACAAATCGCAGAATGAACAATACGCAAAATGTACAAAACGTAAAATGAAGACAACACGCAAAATGTACAAATCGCAAAATGTGCAACACAGCCCACGTTCACACAAACGAATAAAAAAAAAATAACCCTAACCTACCGAATAGTAAGTAATTCGGTAGGTTAGGGTTATTTTTTAAGTAATTCGGTAGGTTAGGGTTATTTTTTTTTTATTCGTTTGTGTGAACGTGGGCTGTGTTGCACATTTTGCGATTTGTACATTTTGCGTGTTGTCTTCATTTTACGTTTTGTACATTTTGCGTATTGTTCATTCTGCGATTTGTACATTTTGCGTGTCGTGTTCATTTTACGTTTTGTACATTATGCGCCGAAGCGGTCCTATGATCCAAGTAAATTGAACATGAATATGTAAATTGTAATACCAACTTAACACCCATATCATTGTATTCAGCTTTCAAGTATGCTCGGTAAGCCGCATACTATAATCCTTTATTTTAAGTTGCATGTTAATATTTTCCTTTTGTCTCCTCCGTTATCGTGATTTATAAAAGAAAAACTTTTTTCTATGTCAGAAAATCTCCTTATTTCTTATATATTAATTCCAAATATTACTTTAGTAGTTACTGCTTTCAAGTTCTGTCGCTGAATGAATTAATTTAATCGAATTAATTGTAACTAAAGATTTTCTATGACTTTTGCTTATTTAAAATTTTATTAATATTCGCTTTTTAATATAGTTTTAACTTATTCAAATATTAAACGAAATGGAGTAGTGAAATAGGCTTGAAAATAAGACTTTTAGAGCTACAAAAGGCTTGAATGCTTCAGGACTCTTGTCCGTTATCATATCTGTGTTCGTAATAGATAGAAAACATTCCAAATGAAATGTGCTGTTAGACAATTTGTGCTAATTGTTTAGTCATAAGGTGTTATTTATAATTATAAACATTTCTATTGATCATGCTAGTCATTGAATCTTACGTGTAATATTAGATTGTAATAAACATTATGTTTAATGACAGAATTTAAGAAAAGCAGAGCACTCAGTGTTCAATTCTGGGCAGACAATAAAACATGCTGACTGCAAAGCATTGGAATGTAAAAAACATTGTTGATAAACAGAAAATGTTACCAAACATAACTTTTAGCATTTAGAACATACATAATCCATTTTATTAGGGTCTTAGATGTAATGAAACTGTAAATATGAATCGAATGAAGCATAAATTCTAAAGTGTTGTACATAAACTCATTAGTGTTTATTATAATTTTGTTTTTTTGTATCTGTGATAATTGTTACACTATAAAAAATATAGCTTGTATAATGAATAACTCATTACCACACTGCACAGTAAAAGTTAAGCATTTACATTCAACATGACTGGAAGATTCACATAAGAGTGCATTTTTTTAAACTATCTGGTTATTTTGGTGTTTATCTGGGCATTAACCTTTTAGCTCTTGATAGTTTGGTATGATCATATAGGATATAATTATGTACAATAGCACATAAAATACTCATTTAAAAATGAACTTCTATGTTTTACGTCTGATAGTCATGACATGATATTACAATGCTTTATGTTGATTGGTATAAAAAAATATAGTAATTTGCCAACTTATTAGAAGATTTCTATGTTGTCAGGATGACCTATGGCTATGTAATATGCAAGGAAAATACCTTAAATAGCAGTTTAAAATAAGATTTCACTGATAAGGTAGTGTGAAAATGTAAGGAAATTGTGGAAATAATGTTCTGAATATCTTTTTTCCCACCAATATTGTCAATTATAAGGAACAAAAATAGAAATTTAAAGAAAGTTTAGGGAAACAATATCAATAAATTCTTTTATACAAAATAAAAGAATTATTTAAAAATAAAAAATGTCTTTTTTCAAAACTTATGGTACTTTTAGGTCCTTCATGTTGCATAGCTATGGAACACCCTATATTAATACTATGGTAAAAATGTCATAATTCTATACTATTTCCAATAATGGTGTTATAGATGTCTCAAACTTAAAGTAGCATGAATTCAAAATAGCCTGAACAGTTAAAATAGTTATGTTAGTACATCTTCTCTAAATATAAAGAATGTCGTGTTTGTTACACTATTTATAACTCGAGAACGGCTGAACCGATTTGGCTGAAAATTGGTGGGGAGGTAGCTTAAAACCAGGAGACGGATATAGGATACTTTTTATCCCGTATTTCCTACGGGATGCGCTGTGGGTGAAACCACGGGGCACAGCTAGTTATTAATAATGTAACATCATCAAATGTTTGTTTATGATCATAAAAATACTTTTAATATATTAGATTCATAAGAAAATGTATACTTAGTCATTTCTTTCTCGTTTTTGAAAGTACATGATTTTATGTATGTTAATTACTGTTAGTGATTCAGAGATATAATCTATTTTGTAACATTGGTTTCTATTGAAGTATTGTTTTACTTGTACTGTAAAGTGATAATTAACCAAATATTATAATTAAGTTAAAAAAATACCATCTAAATAAAGGTAGAATCAAACAGATGAGTGAGCAAGAGCCAGTCAATCTACTAAGTTTGATCCATTAAGGCGATACTCACATTGCCCCGCATTTGGCAGTGTTCTAATGTTGCTTGTAAGTCTCTGTTTGTACAGTCCAACACAAAATAATGCAGATCACGTGCCTACAAGCGGAGAGACATGCATCCCCGTGTGTGGGTGAGTAAAAATCCCGCAATATGATGCAGATCTACACTCCCGCAAGTACGCGCGTCGATGCGTCCACACGCAACATGCAGCATTATGCGTGGCAGTGTGATAATCGCCTTGTTGTATATTAAGTCAAAACGGTTAAAAACAAAAGAAGATCTTATATAATTTATTTTCAGATCTTAAAGAATAGCAATTATCTATTTTGTAAAATAAGAAAATTTAATTAAATGTATTAAATGTTTAGGATTTCATATTTGTGCCAATAATAAGATTTTTGAAGAATATTTTATTGATTAAAAAAAGTAACTCAATGTATTAACAATTTTGATATTATTTCTTATCTAGTTGATAGTAATAAGATCAGTGTTATAGAGTTGGTGTAATAAGTACTGTTATTCTCAGATGATTGTTTATAGATTATCTGTAAATGTTTTGTTTTTACAGTAAATTAAAAGTGACTGTTAATCCTGTGTTTTATTTTGCTCTTAAGGTTTACTGAGAAACTAATGTAAAATAAAATCAAGTCTTCAAATAAAATGTTTGTGTGTTCAAGTTGCTTTCTGTTCAGGTCTTTTATGTGTCTGTGTGTGTTATTTAAACAGTTTTTAGTGTATGATCTTTTGAACAAAAATTCATATCAGTAAAAAGGGAGTAATGCTTTTACAGGTTCTACTTAAATCTTAATAGAAAAGTAGAAAGCTTCTTTATTTCTTACCATTAATATTAATTAAATAATTACAAAACTTTTTAGTTACAGCACAGTAACATTTCACAATATTCAGAGACCAATATCACTGCCTTTAGTAAAATTAGCACTGGCACACAGGAATAACGTATCACCGAGAATGGCTTTACTGCTATTCTCATTGTTCTTGCATATTAAATCGAGCACTTCCATGTCTTTCTTAGCGGTTTCACAAATGCCTTCTACTGATGCTAACTCTTCCTCTTCAGAGGTGAGTAAAGCCTCCATTAGGGCACCTCTTTCTACTCGTTTCCTTAGATTGGCAACTTCCTCTTTTAATTTCTCATATTCTGAATCAGATATCTGTTCTTTCTGACATTCATCTTCAGGGAGCAAAACATTAGAAGGGATCTTGAGTATTCTATGAATTTCTTTGTCAATATTGTCAAGCGAAGGGCCTGCCCTCTCAAAGTAAATTCGGAGCAACTTATCACAAGATCTTGTCAGCGTTTCCTTGTCTGTGCCGTTTAAGTCTAATGTCTCTTTCAGGTAAGACTCCATATCTTTCACGCCGTTCGTTATTTTCTGCTCAACCATTTGTCTCACAGCTATTTTCAATCTTTGAGCACCGAAACCGAAATGTTGGGTTTCATATTCTTCTTCTGTACCTCCCGTCCAATTCTCAGTTTTCAGCATTTCCATAATGTTTCAGTTCGTAGAAATATTTAATAATAACGCAAAATATTATACTAAAACGTCGTTTTGTTTATTTTCTTCCGCAATTTCAAATTCCAATCCAACCACCAACCAAACTGGCGTTTCTTTCAGTAAACAAATTTAACCCTTAAATTCGTACAGTTGCACATCTGCAACATACCGTTTTTAGTCTGTGAAAATGAAAAAAGAATGAATGATATCCGTTTTTGAACGAATATTCCATAGACTAGAATACTTTTCTTCTAAGTTTATTACCAATGATGCCAACAGCTGTTTTTAAATTGTCAAAATTTCAAAATAAAACCCGCGAGTCGGTTGGCGCCAAGTGAAAAAAAATTCAAAGTTTTGATTTGTGTGATATAAAAGTTTTTCCAGGTAAGATAGTTATTGTTTTTATGTTTATTAGTAATTTAGATATTTCTAAACATTGAAATAATAAAATAACTTCATTATATATTTGTTTTCTTACCGTAATAAACATAAGTTAGTTTGTTGCATTTCTGCAACATTGCGCATTATTGTGTATATTTCCAACTACTATAAACTACTAGAGTTCATTATATTTTTTATCGATTAGTATACTTTCTTTGTATATAATATGTATTTTTTTATTCAAGGATGCCGAGAAATATATCTGACGGGGACATAGAACACTATTTATGTACCCTGAATGATTCTGAAGATGGGATGGAGTCATCTGAAAATGAGGAATGTGATGAAGAGACGTACTTCCGAAGTGATATGGAGTTACTTCAAACTTTAGGAGACGAGGTCGCTGGAGAAATGTCGGACGATGACCCTCAAGACCCTCCCTTGATTGAAGGTATCTCTGATGACGTAAATGAAGCCGACCCGCCCCTAATTGAAGATAGTACTTCAGTACTAGCAGTACTAGCAGTAGCAGCAGTACTAGTAGGTACTAGCAGCAACTCTATAGAGGCTGAATTGCTGCTCAAAAGAAAAAGAGGTCCAGCTCAACCAGTGCCACCTAGGGCATATTGCATAGGGCATATTGCATAGGGCACTGGCAAGTCTTTGGAGACAGATCTAGATGTAAATACCCTGGGTGTAAGGGATATACTTACACCAAATGTGAAAAATGTAGAGTTAGTCTCTGCTACAATAGAGACAATAATTGTTTTTACAAATTTCATAATTAAATATACAATAATATAATGTATTTACATTGTTTTATTTCTTCACTAATTACTCCTACATACCCTACATACTATGTGTTTAGTTCTTCGATCAACAATACACAACTAGATGTCGGGTCACGTACAAAATCAAAGCTAAAAACTGTCCGGTTTGACAGCTTATTTTGTTTACTACCAACCTGACAAAAAAGTTTTAAAACAGTTCATTCTTTTTGAAGAACTACAGATGGAATGGAGTCGTGTTGAACACTTAAATAATTTGTAATATGCACATAAAAGTTTACTTAAAATTATTTATGTTTTGGGCTATCTATGTTTGATAGTATACATACTTGTTTTTTTGCTAGTGTTCTGTTATGTTTGTGTATGTTTTTGGCCAAGGTTTCTATCGCTGGATGTCAAAAATAAAAATATACTTAAATACCACATCTTTATATTCATGATTATAATCTTAATAATAAAAGTACAGTTCAGTGCAATTAATAATTCTATAATAAATTAATTATATATAATAAATTATTACTACAAATATACTCCATGGATTTGCTGTTCTGTTTCACAAAATTTTGCGCCAACGTTGGCCAAACATTTGTATCGGTGACTTCAAAACAGTATTTTTTTTCAAAATTTGATATTATTTATTAGTTAGCTTAAAATATAACTTATTCTACATGTACTTACCAAAAGTAAGACACTCCGGCCGTTGAATTGTTTTTCCGGCCATTATTTTTGCAACTTTTAAATAAACATTGCGGCATTGTGTTGTGTTCTGACACGTGTTTACATTGGCTGTGGTTCGAGGGCACTAAATATAAGATCGGCTCACTTTTCAAATGAGCCGATAAGCACCTGGCCGTATGATTTGCGCCGACCCGACATCTAGTTGTCTATTGTTGATCGAAGGTTTAGTTGATAGTCCATGCGCAATGTTGCAGATATGCAACATACCACATTTCAGTATTTTCAGAGTAAGTTTGCATGGGAAGTAGTCTTTACATATATGTTTTTGCATTCTAGACACCATTTACATGGCTAAAATATTTTTTAAAATGGAAATAAAAAAATCGCGAATTTAAGGGTTAAATAACTGTCGTTTTGACATTTGACACTTGACAGTGATAATCTGACGTTGATAGTGAGTGGTGTATAGTCTGAAATGATAATTGAATGAACGTTTGATTCGATTGATTGCGCATCAAAAGCTTATACTCCCACAGTTAAAGCTACTTGTAGTACTTATTATTCTGTGGTTAAAGTAAAAATAATATTTTGGAATTTGGTAATTTGGTAATGGCAGGATTGGTAAAGGTGATACTACCGATAATATTGGGCGGTCAATTTGGCCAAGGTTTTTCAGTGGTGTAATGTCTTATTTAGTTCCATTAAACTCTAACAGATGGCGCGCAAATTAAAAATTGGGTGTGAATGACGGATCTGGCTGGATGGGATGGATGGATGGGCAGTGGGCTGAATCTGGCGGCATCGCATCGCATTTATCTATAGGCCACAGACCTATTTCGTACCATGGATAATAATAAGCGGTATCTAACTTCAATAATCATGGCATTTTTCGGCAAAAAATGGCCCTGCATAAGTGTAATCTATTGGATTTGTATTAGTGAGGGTGGGTAAGGGTAGCGCACTTTATATTGCCTTCCCATCCCATTGAGTTATATGTGCGTGCAGTAGGTACATTAGTAGGTACATTTACCTCAATTTACTACCTAATAATTTGATTATTTGTATGATAGTTTAGTTATAGTACCTACCTAGGTTTAAAAAGTTTTAAAAAATATTGAAAGCGTTCTATCATCATCATGGTGAATCATTCTAGATGGATGCATAAATTACAACATTTACTTGGCACAATTGATGCAAAAAAGCATGCAAAAGTTGGCAAGAAAGTTAGCATGCAAATTACTAGCGAAACTGACTTGATAAGGAAATATAGGTCTAACTAACCTATACATAGGTCAATCCATTATACCTACATAGGTACACTATTATAATACAATAGTGTCCTAATTGCAAACATTTTATTAGCGGATCATAAGTTCAACAAATAGGGTCATTTCGCCGGTTAGCGACCAGTTAGCTGGGTTGCCCACTTCAGATCAAAAAAATGTTGTCTATACACGAAATAGTACCTATACGTTAACGTAAATACGTCCTAAACATAGTCTAGTTTGGATAAAACATATAAAATAAAATACATACAAATATATTTTTTTATAAAAAGCTGAAAAACCGAAAATATAGCGAAATCGTTGGTTTACGACCACTTTTATCAGTTAATGACCACCAGTGAACTGGTTTGCGACCGCTATTTTAGTATGAAAAATATTAGGCCAATCAAACATTTATAATCAATTTAAACATATTTTTATTGCTTTTTAATAATAACAAATATGTAATCATTTGGTGTAATGTTATTTTTATTCATAATCATTAAGTATTATATATTTCTTCATTAATATATTATTAAAAATAATCAACTTCAGTCATTTGTAATTATCTGGTGTAGTATTTTTCATGTCTTCATTTTCTCTCTTCCTTTTACTGGACAGTCTTTTTCTTTTTTGGGAGCTCCATCCAGCTATTGTTTGAAACAGAGAAATAGTATAATTAGTTTTCGTCAGATTACGGTACAACCACATTTTCTTACCTCCGACGTTTCGATCATGTTACAATGATCTACCGCGGGTAAGAGAATTAAAAATAATACGCGATTAAGACCCGGTAAAATGTAAATATGTTAACAAATCGTGTGAGCTTAACAAGTTTAAAATAATTATTATACGGACATTTCAATAACCAAACAAATTCAAATAATCATTCGTGGTCGCATACTCAATGACCTTTCATACTTATTTCTGTTTGCGGCCGTTATTTCTGTCATACTAAATTATGGTGGCCGGAAACCAATAACCTTATTTCGATTATTTTGGTTTGCGACCACCTCTAGCACCTAATGTTTGTACGTAAAATAAACAAAGTTCTTTCAAAGAAACTGGTGGTCGTTTACCAAAGGACTATAAAGAGAAACGTATAGAATGCCGCAGCCAAAAATTTAATAGTCTTGTATGAAGCATTAGGGTCATTTTAATTATAACAAAATACTGCAGCATTCGTCGGTTTGCGACCATGTGGTCGCTATCTAACGTTTTTGATAAATACGCATTTCGGTTACCGACCACTGGATTTTATCTTACAATTAAGTTTAAAAATAGCAAATTACAACTAAATCATGACGAAAATTTATCGATTGTACAATTTAACATCTAACTTGTGTCTAAAACATGAAATAAGTAATAAAAACTTACCTTTGAGCGCCGCGCCCCGCGTTATTTTTTTTTCAACTCGCGACACTTCCACACTCCTCTGAATAAAGATGCGCATTGAGCAATTTTTTTTCGGCTCTGGGTTAACCTAATTGTTTCAAACTGTGTAAATTCTTATTTCATAATTATTTATTAATTACGTAAAATTTATTTTTTATTTACATTACCTCTACAAATACTATTATCTTGATTTAAAGAAACTTAGCCCGTCAAATGGTCGCCTACTAAAGGTGGTCGCGAAACCGGCGAAATGACCCTAATCTATTTCGTTTCAGTCTAGCTATAGCCTAGCTAGCCAGTCTCTTGTTCAGTTTTATTCGTAGTCGAACGTACGTACGTAGTTAGCCCGTTCTTGTCGCGCATGCAGCAGTAATCGCGCGGAGTTCGCATTGTGTTGACGTTCACGCGTTTATCATAACAAAAACATAACCTTACCGAACGGTTATCACTAAAAACTTTCACTGGCGAGTGAATTATTCATTCTACTAAGATAAATTAATAATTTTGGAGTCATTCAACTATTTTTAAGACATTTATCTGAAGTTTAGTTTGGCGCGTGTGCTGTGTTTACAAAGTTGGTTTTCAGTGGTGTGGTTATAGGTTTTAGTTTTGCTTGTGTCCGTGAACTTGTTGCTCTGAAGTGAACTGCATCTGAAGCAGTTGAGGTAAGCCTTTTGTTCCGTTGTTTTACTTCACGTTTTTGTCTTATACTCTTACCTACTTACGTGTAGTTGTAGGTATGTAGTAACTATTAAGTAGAGATAGATAAGATTTAAGTCTGCGAACGTACAATTCTTATCTCCAGATAAAAAAATATAGTGATTATCTTACATGCACTAAGTTAACAGATTTCTGATTGTTTTTGGGTACTTCACAATGTCACGTTTGTTGATAAATCTGTATCGTAATTAGGTAGGTATATTATTATACTGATGTGATGCTATGTTGGGATTTGTATAATACAGTAAGTACATCAGTACCTCCCGACGTATTTTTATTCGAATTTCAAGACCTACAATTTCTAGCTACGTACTTATATAAAATTAATTGTTTAGCGTTGGTAACGCAGGCCCTAACCTATTAACCTGAGTATCGCGTCTATCGCCTAGTTAGGTGTTAATTTTGACAGTCACGTGTTTTCTATAGCATAGCCGCGTTAGGTAGGTAGTGATCTACGTATTTACATCACTCGTGGTACAGTCGCTTGCATAAGGTCTAGGCACATAACAAAGATATCTATTGATTCTTACAAGAGATAAAATTGGGACTAGTAGGTAGGTATGTGGTCGATTTCCAGCTGAAGACGATTCCTTCCGAATAGGAAAAAGGTTCCATTCGTACACCATCCCTGAATCCTTTTTATCAATGAAAACAGTAGGTACACTGTACAGTACGTACACCCACACACTATAAGTATAGGTATTTTGTGCCATTACGCTATCTTTTAACAAAATAACAAACGTACCTACGTCTAATTTGTTATTGTACCTACGTAGGAGGGTACAAAGTTTATTCATCTGATAAAGACTCTTTCGTTACCCAAACAAAGATCCTAAGTGTTACGCCTAACGGTAAATAACTTTAAGTTCAACGAAAATAAGACGTCTTTGCCTCCCTTTCTTTACATCTCTTCAGTAAGAATACACGAGATCATTCCGTCGACTTTTTATAGGCCATTAACTACCTACACCTATCAATAACTAGAGATAGGTGAAAAGGAGGTCTTTTATAAAAGGTTACGTTACGTGCCCGGTAACTTCCCGCCAAATTATTTTCACTGACCTCGTTGCGGAGCCTTAGATAGAGAGTAGGTAACATTGTATCAATGGCGGGTCAGGGGAGGGGGATCTTTTATGAAGGGCCCGCATTAAAATCCGGAACCGCCACGTGTCAAACCAAAAATACCTAGAAACCTACCTACCTCTTTAATTTCCAAAGTTCCTACCTAGTTGCTACCTGTATCATTTACCTGTTCCGGTTAAACTATTATTGCCTTGTGACTATCCTATTTGCCCCGAACGAATAGGTACCGATTAGGTTCATAATTTCTTACTATCGATAGTCAAAGCAAAAAGCAAACCAATCACATTAAAATACATACTTACCAAATAATATACTACCTAGCGGGTAACGTATTGGGTAGCCTGCTTACTTGGGTCGGTAAATATTTTTGTCTGTTCTGAAAAAAATCCAGGAACATGTTGTTCTACTTAGTTCGTAATTAGCGGAAAAATCTTCCATTAATAACAAGTCAGGTAAATAAATAATTTGGGAGTGGCCATGTCGGATTTTTTCGCTATACAGGACAAGTGTTCACTTGTGACCACTAGGGATATGTGCAATTTGTAAGGTAAAAAAATAGGTACCAAGTTACCATCTTTTCACCTCAGAATACAGAAAGTACCAGAACCCGTGAGCGCGCCTAATACTGAAGGTACTCAAACTAGCCTTAAATAGTGTAGTTTGACCCGCAACCGATCAGTCACTTTGTGACCGTCGGAACGCGCTAACGTGTTTTACCCGTGACCAATTTCACGAAACTATGCCGTCTTGTGTCGTTCCTACCTGTAAAAATGCAGTGGGTCTGAAAAAGAAACAGGATGGGATCACATTTCACGTGTAAGTATCGCATTTAGGTATTGTCTTATTTAAATATTTAATTATTTTCTCAGATTTCAATTGTCATAGAGAGTGATGCGTCAATTTATGTTAGTGTTGCCAATATAAGAGTTTTGATTTACCCTTCTTTTTATTACCTTTTGAGGGCTTAAATTCGTTGTAGAATATTAATAAGTAATATAATAAAAATCAACCAACTTGAAAAAAGAAAGTATAAAGCGTAAGTGTGGCTCGTATGTACCTAACCTAACAATCCTATTAAGTAGTAAGTATGTTAGTCTATAGGATTTCTAAACAAATTTTTGGTGTGCCTGTGGGAGAAGGGGAGCGGGTATTAAATTATGTTTCTATATTAGCCATCTTAAATTTTAGCTTCCCTGCTGATGAAAGCGGTGTGGACAAAAATTATAGAAAGAGCACGGCTGGAACAGTTCTGGAAACCATCGAAGCGAAGCGTAGTTTGCTCGATGCATTTTGACTTAATTCATTATTCTTTTTTTATGTAACTCTTGTACCTAGCTGTAAGTTTTCCGAATACTTTAAAATAAAATAAAATAAAATAAAAATATATAATTTTTCCATCACCCCTTAAAAGTGTGCAAACATCCACCGTAACACCGTGTTTTATTTAATATACATATCTATTTCTTGAGATAATCAGGTAGGTACATAGTTATATAGAAAAGGACAATTTTTATTCTATTATCATATTACCTCCGAAACTCCCAAAATTTACCCCAAAAATGGGCAAATAATGCGAGAGCTAACAACACTACGCGAGGGACTTTGTTCTGTTTTTGGACACAGCGTGTAGCTTGTAAATACATTTGAATGCCGTTTCTGGTACTTTCTGTATTCTGAGCTTTTCACCTATAGGTAATTTACATATAACTTAGATCTGTGTAACCTCATATATCAAATATTTGGTTGTTTCAATTGATAATAAAACCATGGAAATTCACTACGGAAAGAAAATTGAATAGCAATGGTACCTATAGGTACCTACGTACGATTTGAAGAGCCATTATTGTTTTATTCGATGGCTCATAAAAAGTGATAGACGAAAACAGCAGTAGGGAAGTGTTACCAGACCCACCTGGACGAAAATAGAGCAACTATGTTAATTGCCGGTGATTCCATACACCTGATGGCGAAATGAAGGCAATAACAAAGTTCTTGAGCAAAACTTCATAGCACTTTGACTACCACGTGGTCCATTCCCAATAATAACATTATTAGTTACTAGCTCCTTTCTTAGAACTGATGGGAACTTAAATTCAACGAAGTAATGGAAGTTTCCCGAGGGTTTACTAGTAGGAATGCATTTCTGAACGCAACCATGCTTTGGAGGGCGCATTAAATTGTCAGCCACGTTTATTTCAACCATAAGACCATGTCGAAGGATTTAGGGCGGATTAAAAACCCCGACATCAAAGTTGACCCCTATCTACTCGAATTTACTCACTTTTTGGTAGCAATAGACCTGCCACATAGGTCACAGGTGACTGGTGGGTAATACCTATAATAAATTATATTTTTCACCTTGGTAGTGAACGTGTTAAATGTAGGCAGGTACCTACTTACTACCTTAAATTCAGTGATACAGATATTGGTTTAGAATTTAAGGCGACTTAGTTCACGTTCAAGGTCCTATTAAAACGGGTCAGACAGGTGTGTTTTGTTTCTCTTGTCTTTGTGGGCGGAACTCGGCTTGGTCCAATCCAAAACAAATGACAGTATGTTTCTCATCCAGACCACAAATAATAAACTCCACAGCCTATTCAGATTCAGAGTAAATATATGTGTACCTATAACTTTTCTAAATGAAAAACTGACTTCAGACCATATTTGTATGAGGATTGATGAGATTTTTTTTAAATGGAATAAAACGGGACTAATCTGTAACAATACCCTTTCATATGCCGGAAGAATTTTCGAAATCGGTTCATATCATAAACTATAGATAGAAACACTGTTCGATTTAGTTGCATGTCATCAACGATTCCGTTATGTTATATATTGTGTAAATGTATGTGATTTTTGACATGTTTTGTGTAAAAAGTTACGACAGTTAATTAATTGAATTGACGGCTCTGAGCAGGTACTACAGTAAGGCATTAGTGGTGAGACCATTCTCAAGGAAATAAATGCAACATATTAACGTAGGTACCTAGACGAGTATTAGCGTGGAGGTGGTGCAATGCATTCGAAACGATGAAAACAAAGTAAGCAAATAAGAGAAACACCTGTTTTTAAATAAATAAACTGATGTTTTGTTTTAAAATAGCTTGGTTTAAAAACATGAAATGCATTCATGCGTTTCTTCAACTCATACGCTGTTCCGTGCGGCGGTTCCACCGGCGATCGAATAGATGGCGTTAGTGTGAAAAATGTTGTATATCGCGCTTGCTATTTTACCATTGCCCATTCATTCTGTAGAGCAGGAAAAAACTCTTTATTTAGTTAGTATAGATAGATCAGCAGTTTTTACGTCTATCGTGTAACAAAAGAGATAAGTTTTATAAAACCCAACGATCCCTTTTAATGATCTTAGGATTATTTTGGATTAATTGGTAGGTCATCATTTGTTGAGGTTGGGTTAGGCTGTGAATTTAGAGATTATCTTTTCAAGAATGTCAATTGGTCCCTAAAAAGTTATTTATGGACGCTTATCAACCTTCGGGTCCTTTAAATAATATAACTTCCAATTAACTACAAGAAAGTTACGCAAAAGTCAAATTCTTATGAAATTGTTATCAAGTAGGAACTTTACATTCATGCAGAGGTATTTACCAACTGGTATTATAAATCCACTTACTATTTTCTTCAAATCTGATGTTGATAAATAAGTAAATTAAATTTGTTTCATTCTTAACGAGATAAGTCTCCGCCACGCGTTTTGTTCGACCAAAACTAATCGTTTATTTACAGTGTGGATGACATCATACATCTCGACCGTCCTATTTTCGATGGGAGCGTACAATCGAGGACAGAATCGACTTATACCAGATTATTGTTTGCCTTTTATATGACCGCAAATAAGTCTGAAGAATAATGAGAAAACAGATAGCAGACGATAAGTCTTGCTAATATGTTCTAGAAAGATTATTTGATTCGGTTTTATTTATGATTTTACAGCGATGAGTCGGTCTACCGGTGTTAAGTTAGTTCTTTTGTCAGTGGCAAACACGAAATAGAAAAACCATAGAAAATCTGACAAAAATAAAAAAAACAAACGAAAACGGTCAAATTTTAAAATCTGACGGGCAGCTCGGGAGACTGGCGGGCAACAAACACACGAAAACAAACTCTTCAGATTTATTTTATTAAAATAGGTATGTTCGATGTTCGCATGTTCGACCGGTATTATAAAATAATGACATGAATAATAGAAACTGATTAAACTAGGCTTATCTTTTATTTTTTTCCTTTTTGATTTGCAAATAGAATAATATAAAAAATGTTTCAAATGTATACTTAATTATTATCGCGGCAAATTTTTTGAATATAAATCAAGTCATTTAGGTCATCTAGGCATTTTCGAAACGAGATTTTGAAAAAAAACGGGTTAGTGACATATGTTAATGAAGTAGGTCGAGTGGCAAGCTTGTTTTTTAAACGATTTAATTAAAATTTTTAATTTTTGCGGCTGTTGAGAAACAGTAGAATGTCAAATGCCTATTTGTTTATTGAAACCTAATTACAAAAAATAAAACTGTTCTTGCCATCATTATTCTACATTGAATCACTCGTCATTGGCAGAACTATTTAATAAATACTTGCTAAGTGATTATGTTGGCATTTCTATTGTTTACGGAAACTCCTGATGCGTATTAGGTATTTGCATGTTTCAACTAACTAGTCGTTTAAGGCGCACATTATTCTCCAAAATATTTGTATAGGTATATGCCTTAAGTAGGCATACCTGCCAAAACGTCGCATTATTTTAAATGACGTAAATATCAGACGCTAAAGAAATAAAAAATACTTATTGTTCGCGGCGGATACTCTTATTAAAATTATCTTCAATATTGCGTCTTAAATATTGTAATTCCACTTCGTTTTTATATCTTGCGTGTACTTTATACCTATTGTTATTTTCAAGGAAGTTTAATAAACGTAACTCTTATTGCTTGTGTGTATGGTTTATTTTCGGAATGTCAACATTTCGAGGGGTAGGAACGTCGGAAGAATTTCGGGCCTGTTCATAACATTCGTCATAACCTGTAACTGGGGTAATATGATTGTTTAGGAATGACAGGGGCTGTAGCCATTTAATGGTGGTCGTAACAAACTAATCAAACGAACACTGCACGCTATTGCGATATATAGAGTTAACTAGATTATTAATAGCGTAGGACGATGTTTGTGGGACGATCCCATAATCATTGGGAGAATGTTGAGCTGTGTATTTAAAAAAAAAACTTATAATGGTATCATTTTGAAGAACTCCAGTCGTAGATGTGCCGAAAATTTAAGAAGATATTCAACGCTAAATTTTACCAGCGACCACTATGTAATTATGCCGCTTCTAATCGTCTTAAACATTATGTTGGCGAGTGTACTTATTGTGAAATTCAGAAACGCTTTGATTTCGCTTTGATCTTTTAGTACTTCTAGTGTTTGTACTTCGAAACGGTAGATTTACATGCATCGTTATTTTAATTTAAGTACTAATTACTCTACTTATTCATAAAAGCGTAGTGGCTGTTGACATTGAGCCAAATTACAGTCGCAAATCGGCGAAGATAAAGTTTGAAATGTGAAGAGCGTGTGACGATCGCTGTCCAAATGAAATATTTTGCTCGTAGCCTGTTAACTCACTACTACATAGTAAATAGGAGGGGTAAATAATATCTGGGTATAAAACGTAATATCTGGGTGATCTGAAATTCAGTTAACAATACACAAACCTATTTAGTTTATGTTTGGGCAAAGTTGGTTAATCCAACCTCGATTTCAATCCGATGTTCTTGCGTTAATACTTAGTGCTATTGTCCTTTACTCTACAGGGACTATTCCAGATTATATTACCCGGAAAGCTGTTTTACTACACAGTAACTATGTAGTTTACTGTGTATTTTACAATGTACTCTGTTACAGCTACAATGGTCACAAATTATTAAGCTCTACATTGTTATTGGTTTATGACGCTTGAAATATAGCAGGTTCACTAACGAACTGAATAACTAACCTATATAGAACACTCTGATTGACAGAGTGACGTAATGTAATCAAACAATCAATTACGGAATTGCAAATTTATTTTCGTCAATTAAACTGACTGAAATAACGTCTTTAACAATGGCTGTTTCCTAAAACAAGTTATATGGCTCGTTAACGACCAACGCCTTGGGTTCGCAGTTAAACGTAAAATATATTACGAAGATACCCACTTCCTAATAGCGTTTTAACGCTTATTTCGACTATAAGAGCGGACTTGGATAAATAAAATATTTGTATAGCTAAAGCACTTAAAAATCGTTATTTTAAGTCATCATTTTGTAAAATAGGTTTATGATTTGAGTTTATTTGGTCGTTTTGAAGATTAATTGGTAGTCTATTTTCATTGGTTATTGTTTTAAGTGATAGGTACTTAATAGCCTCTTCTGGCGCTAAACTGAAAACTGTTTGCATATTAGCGCAGCCTTTACTTGAACCGTTGCGTAGAATATTGTAAGTAATACATCAGAACGTACTGCAACCCAACCGTATTATATACGACAAATATAGGTATTGTTAGTTCTTTATAAGCAAGTTGATGAGTGGTTCATGGATTTGATACCAAAAATGTTAACATCTTTAACACATTAAGACAATAATTATTCAATTTAGGAAAGGAAAATGCTGAAAAATGTATGTTGCCCCGTACAATTTCAAAAACGCTCGAAAAGAAAAAGAAAATAAAATGAATTAGGTATCCTCTTTATAGACGAGATAACGCGATCTAATAGTTACCATTTCTGTAGGAAAATCTAACAATAGGCGTAATAACTGAGAACCCTTTTGTTAATCATAAAATCTTCGAGCAATGGGTATTATACCCTCTGCGTCTATTGTACATCCATACCTTTGTACATAAATAGGAAACCTACTTAATCCATCACGGACAAAGCCTTTCGTCCACGAGTACGAGTGGAGGAAATTTGATTTTCTCCGTCCATCCTCGTATATGTGGGTGTTATTGAATTATATGTGCGTAATGTATTATTAAGTAACATTGTGTTGAGTATGATCGTAATCTTGTTAAGTCTTATTAAATTTTATCTGATGAACATATTCTGAATGAACAATTTAAGTTATTTGACGTTTGTAAAGTAATTTTCGAAAAATTACTTTAATTGTTCAGTATTTCATACCTATCAGCTATCAGGGTTCAATAAAGGTTGATCTTTGTTACAAAGTGTAAAGTCTTGTAAATTTTCGTGCCAATATTTTGTAATAATTAGGTAGCAGCTAAGCAATTAAGTTTTGAGACTTAATGAGGTTTTTAAGCACCGCTAGAGTGCCCTTTAGTTTTTAATCTGAAACACCAAAACTTGCTCCCCTAGGCCGACGGTTACATAGCTCTTAATTACTTACCTTACAGTGTAAGTTTTCATATATTTACAATGTTTTTAGGTGCCTAATACGATATATGATATATGCTCCGACCGTTATCACAAACATTCTTATTCGCTTTCGTGTGGCATATCCAATCTTCCTTGTAAACAAAATTGGAAAGGATGGGCACGTCACCGCACCGTCGCACTAATTATGACTGATCGCCGCAGGTGGTCGGTTAATCTAGGTATTAGCTGAGACAATGGTATATTCTGGACATGCCCAGACCCCTGGATCCGAGACAGCATTACGTTGCATCTAATGACTTGTGGTCATCGAGTGAATACTAGGATTAGAATCCTAGAATCCTAGGATTCTAACTAGATGCCTGTGGTCTATCTATCTATGCTAATGCGCATATAATAAATAATGATAGGCTTATCTCAGCCAGTACCCGTCTGATTCGCATATTATATTTGTACTGGATAACTGTAGGTATTTAAGAGAGAGTATTTTTACCCTAAAATTTCGACTGGAACGCAACTCGACACGGGTAAAACCGCGAGATGCTGGTAGTCATTTAATCTATACTAATATTATAAAGCTGCAGAGTTTGTTTGTTTGAACGCGCTAATCTCAGGAACTACTGGTCCGATTTGAAAAAATATTTTTGTAATGGATAGCCACATTCAGTGGGAAGGTTATAGGCTACTTTTCATCCTGAAATTCCCACGAGAACGGGTACAACGCGGGTAAAACCGCGGGGCGCTGCTAGAAACCTATGATGTTTTATACTTAAATGTACTCCGAGAACCGAGTACTATCAGCTGTAAAAATATCCGTGACTAATTTGTTAGCACCTTGTATATAAAGGAAAATTAATACCTGTATCTAGATTAAGTGTATACTTTTCTTTTGTTTGATTTGCTCTTCATAGATCTGACTCTGAACTTATTGCTAACGTTGAAACATTATCGCGTTCTGCTTCCTCATGTCAACTGTTTGGGGGGAGGGTTATCTGTTATCAGTCATTTGTTTTACTTTAAGATAACAGTAGTCTCGTAACGTGCTCACAACACTATGATAGATTAGATTGACTCAAGTATTTGTTGGTGCTACCGTGTAAGTAACAATGATCTTCGTGTTAAGTCACTTGGAGCCATATTAAGAAAAGCGTATTACGAACAGATTAGCTATCAAATAGTTTGTCACTTTCTGACATATGCAATTTTCAAAAGAGCAAGAGAGACAAAACACTTTATAACAGTTTTTTAGTTACACATTGTCGATCCCTTTTATTCCAATCATTAAACTAATCTAATAGTTTAACTAATAGGCCTTTAGGCAGTTTAAAAACTTCGACATCGGGTTTTGATACTAATTAACTCGAACTTGCTTACTTATCAAGCCGGGAGCTAAGTACGTATATAATTAAACTAGCAGTGCCCCGCGGTTTTACCCGCGTTGTGCCCGTTCCCGTAGGAAATCCGGGATAAAATGTAGCCTATAGCCTTCCTCGATAAATAGACTATCTAACAGTGAAAGAATTATTCAAATCGGTTCAGTAGTTTCTGAGATTAGCGCGTTTAAACAAAAAAACAAACAAACAAAACAAACTCTTCAGCTTTATAATATTAGTATAGATAGAGAATCTATTATTCTAGTATATTTTAATGATAAGAAGCTACTTCAAACACATAAGTATATAATCGTAAGTCATACATAACGGTACATAGACAATTGTTGTGTGAATGAACTAGACTAATATGAACTATATGTCGGAGACGGTCATTAGTACGGTAGCTGAACGAAGCGTGGCATCAGTGGCGCCACACCAGATAGCGGTTTATTACGGCACTACATTATTTTTAGTCTGTAGAAGTTTAAGAGTAGTTTGTAAATTCAGTTGGCTGATGGAATCGGTAGTGTTGTTATTCCGTGACGTGAGTTCTACCTTCGTGGTGTAGTCTGTGGTATGAGAATAGACTATGTTAAGTCTGTGGTGTTACGCACTATGACAGATGACAGTTGTTCGATAGAGGGATGTGAGCTGGTTTGGTAGTCTGTGGCAGTGAGTGAGTGAGTCTATGATATGAAAAGATGAGACATTAGAGTTTTGGAGGGAAATGGAGACGGTTGGATTGTGATCAGATGGGAAACGTAGATTGGAAGGATGAGGTGTTGACGACATCACGATCGTATTGCGAATCGAGTATAGAATAGGGAAAAGATATTCTATGGCGTGGACAGGACGACTGATGGGGTGAAGGGAGGTCGTTTAGGTTCCATCAATTAATTGAATCTAGACGTATCCTAACTGTAATCTGTAATCCATGATGATCGTGTGTAAAATACAAGCAATGTCATTGTAATGAAGTCCTGTGAGTTATTATTTCAAGATCAAGACCTAGGAATCCTAAGATATCTGATGTTGTATTGACAATATAATGCTCGTGCTTATCCTGATGTGACATGTCCCCAATAGTGGGATAATTATCGCTGTTTCCCCGACATCAGAAGTGGGATTAAGATCGCTATTGCCCACCGAGCGTTCAGCAGAGAATGATAAAGATCGCTATTGCCCACTGAGCGTCCAACAGAGAAGGATAAAGGTCGCTATTGCCCACCGAGCGTCCAACAGAGAAGGATAAGGATCGCTATTGCCCACTGAGCTTCCAACAGAGAATGATAAGGATGCTATATTCCCACGGGTGGACGAGCATAAACCATTTCAACCACGGAGCTAGGTTTATGATAAGATGAAAGAATATTGAGAGCTGCAAGCTGAGCTCGTTAGTGCATATTATCGACGACGACGGCGACGACGACGACGGGATTGAAATTCATGTACCTTCCACTGGATTATGAAGCTCGTGGTATTCAGAGATATGTCTGAATCATCATCCCAACGACTATGGTGCTTTACGTAATGTTTATTTTGCAATTGGTTATAAAACTTGGAATGTTCTGTGAGTATAGTTAGTTAGTTTTCTACTCTATTGTGGAGTTAAGAAGGTAATTATGAGCTTCCGAAAGAGTCAAGTTTAATCTTGTACGTAATGTGATATGTTCTAATATGTTTTCTTATTTTCATGTTGGTTCAATGCTGGTAATTATTGCGAGCGTTGATGAACCTCGTCTAGGGAGGAGCGTGGTTCTCTTCTCGGTCCTGTTACCTGAGGAATATGAGGGGTTGCGGCATTCCAAATTGTTCAAGAATCTATCACGACAATATGACAAATTCACATTGGATGTTAAATTGGTGATGTATTGCGGTAATGATTGGTTTGTTGGGAAATATCCGGTGAGCTATTTTGTGATATTTGAGTCGGTTAACATTGAGAGTTTTGTAGTGAATCTTCGTACCACTTGATAAAGTAGAAAGCTTATTGAAAGTATTTTGGATGTTTATCCCGTTGTAAAATATGAGAGTATGAGTAAGGGTTTCATGTGACTATGTGACTTATTGAGTTCAATGTTCGAACTCGGCGATGGTCGTGGTCTGGATTGACCGTACGGTGGAGTGGTCTGCTGAGACCGCGTGTTGTTGAGCAATGTGATTGCTGGTCGGCTGGTTGCCGTGACTAGACAAGCTTAATGTTACTTACTCATGGCTCATATTGTAATGTGCATTTGAGATTAATAGTCTATTGAAGTTAAAGTTGAAAATGACGTGGTACCTAGTATTCATGTGTTACATAGCATTGAAGATTCCCGATTGATAATAATTGTAATTAACTTTTGATTAAAATCAAGAATTTAAGGAAGAACAAGCTTCTTAATAGTCAGGTTGACCGAGCGAGTGCAAATTACTGTGGCCGCGAGGTTTAGAGGAGAACGAGTACACAATATAGTGTCATTGACTGGTATAGGAAAATGCCTGAAGGGCAAGTACCCATTGTTAGTAATTCTGAGCCTTGTGATGATGAACTGTAGTCACTTTTGACTGTGTGGTATAGTTGTGCGTGTCCTCTTGAGTCTGGGATGATCACGGGAGTGACTGATCACAGGGATGATCAGGGTTATGGGTGATCACTGGGATGATCACAGCCAGTCACAGGGATGACTGCGTATTAGGGCTACGGGGATAGCCGGACAATAGAGACACACACACTTGACCTTTACTTTGATTTGAGATTAATTTGATTTTTAATGGGTACTTGTGCCTGACGATGTTCTAGTATTATGTTGAGATAAGCAATGTGAAAGTATTTTGTTGAAGTAGAGTTATTTAGGTCAGGAGTGAGCGAACGATGGTGATCGTTACACGTTGAAAAGCTTTGAACTCTAAACGTACTTACAAGTACGCGCATGATAGGTTAAGACTGATGCCTGAGGGCGAAGTACCACTTGAGGTAGAATAGACTGAATCTGGGGAGGATGGTGGGGAATCTTAGTTCGGCTGGTCAGACAGTACCAGTAGCCATTTCGTAGCCGTAGTCCGTTAGAAGTCGGTATCTGCTTTGAGTAGTCCGTGGATACGCGGTGCGCGGGTGGCTCTGGGGGAGGTCGGGTCTGGTAGAGACCATAGATTCCGAGGGAATCGGCATTCGTGGAATGCAAGGAAACGAACATGAGGTTCGATGGAGGGGCTTAGTGAAAAGCCACAGGCCACGAATAAGATTCCTGCTGTATGCTCAAGGATCACTGGGTTGCTTTAATGATTGTAAATAGTGGATGAAAGTGGTACTTTGCTGCTCTAGCATTTTTTCGGTTAGTGTAACTTCTTTCAAGTGTAAGTCTTTCAAGTCAAAATAAAACAATAGTTTTGCCGAGAAGTTTATTTCAATTTACTTTCTCAAGGTTGAGTTAGTACTAAAGTTGGGTGTCAGGAGTAGCCGAACGGTATGTACTGTGCTATGTTTTTTTCTGTTACAGAATAACACACGTGGACGTGTGTAGCGCAGGATGGCCGTGTCGGAGACGGTCATTAGTACGGTAGCTGAACGAAGCGTGGCATCAGTGGCGCCACACCAGATAGCGGTTTATTACGGCACTACATTATTTTTAGTCTGTAGAAGTTTAAGAGTAGTTTGTAAATTCAGTTGGCTGATGGAATCGGTAGTGTTGTTATTCCGTGACGTGAGTTCTACCTTCGTGGTGTAGTCTGTGGTATGAGAATAGACTATGTTAAGTCTGTGGTGTTACGCACTATGACAGATGACAGTTGTTCGATAGAGGGATGTGAGCTGGTTTGGTAGTCTGTGGCAGTGAGTGAGTGAGTCTATGATATGAAAAGATGAGACATTAGAGTTTTGGAGGGAAATGGAGACGGTTGGATTGTGATCAGATGGGAAACGTAGATTGGAAGGATGAGGTGTTGACGACATCACGATCGTATTGCGAATCGAGTATAGAATAGGGAAAAGATATTCTATGGCGTGGACAGGACGACTGATGGGGTGAAGGGAGGTCGTTTAGGTTCCATCAATTAATTGAATCTAGACGTATCCTAACTGTAATCTGTAATCCATGATGATCGTGTGTAAAATACAAGCAATGTCATTGTAATGAAGTCCTGTGAGTTATTATTTCAAGATCAAGACCTAGGAATCCTAAGATATCTGATGTTGTATTGACAATATAATGCTCGTGCTTATCCTGATGTGACATGTCCCCAATAGTGGGATAATTATCGCTGTTTCCCCGACATATATATATTTTGTTGAGACGAATAAATAGTTTATCGCCCCTTTTATAACAATAGTTTTAAACTCATATTATGATAATGTAAAGCAATAAAATACATGAGAATATAAGTAGTAAAATAAATGCCAAAGATTTGTTAATAGTCTTGTGGCAAGTATGGCCATAAAATAAAGTAAACTGCGCCATTTTTAAAACTTTTGTATTTTTTATTTCGCGTGCAGTAAAATGATGTCTTTGTTTTTGAAAGACATTAAAACTTGGAACATGTACATATACTTGGACGTATTATCTACCGTAACAACTTACCTTTTATTTGTACTTATTAACTTCCAAGTCACAAAGTTAGCGAATAACTTTTTTAGGTGAAAACATTTTTACTTCTGGTTCCTGTAATTTTGGTACGGCGCGGCGAGTGCAAGCGGTGAATCATGTGTAACAAAACTTTGTTTATTGTATCGGAGTCCCTACATTCATCTTGGAAACCTTCTTGCTTATTAAAGTCATGATAGCAAAGGATAGAAAACATTGAAAGAACTCCATTGATAAGAGCATAGCTCTTAAGTTAAATAAGAAGATGAAACCTTGCTACTTATAGAAGTATGTAATTAATAGCAGAGGATGAAGAGAATTGAATGCAAAAGACTTTTGCATTAAACTTTCTTCATCCTCCAACTCAATGCAATAACTCCATCAACAAGAGCCTCGAGTTTAAATAAGAAACTTAAGTAACTTATTGAAGCCAAACAAATACATAACTTACCTAAGCAAAGCACTATTTAGCACTAAGTAATACAAGCTGCTAAATTCGTAACTCTACCTTAACATCTTTACCTAACCTAACTAGTTTTAGGAGTTCACGTTAGTAGCGAAGTTTAGCTAAACTCCAAAGGATGCACAGGTAATGCACCGTGTAGGTTAAGCTGCGTTAACATTTGGCCAGTTCTAAGGCAATTTTCAGTTCTGAGCAAACATTGTTATGATCCGAAGTAAAAAGAGGAATGTTTACTATAAGTTTGTGGCATTGTAACTCCTAAACGAATGGACCTATTTTCCGATTTTAATCTATTTTTTTATTTGAAAGTTTACTAGGTATCGATGAATGAAACAATAGTCCGATTTGAAATAATTTTACTTGTGATTTAGGCATTTCGTTCGCTGTTCTACCAATGTGCGCTTAATAAAACATACATTTTCTTTCAATGACGAAATGACAGGTCTTCCCAGCCAATATTCACGGAGTGAACATGTTCGCTCGCTCAACATTCACTCCCGCAAGAACGATTGGTTACTCTGTTCAGAACGCTAAATGAAAACTTGGCTTTATCAGCCTTCTATAGGGAGGGACGTTCGTTCGTCTTAATGTTGTTAATAAATTGAATTGAAAACATCTGACGTATAATTTGCGTGTACGTGAGTAACAGGTGCGGATATCTGGATTAAACAAACAAGAATTCGACAGACATTTAACAATTTGTTACCTATTCCATTCAATAATCACCTGTTATATTCGAATACAATACATAATTGGTAGATACGATTTTGCTTTGATTAAGATTGTTTAAGTAACGTCCCGCAGTTAGAGACTAGTTGAAATAACTAAGTAGTATTAGCCTGTAATGTCCCACTGTTGGGCAAAGGCCTCTCGTCTCACTGAAGATATCAGTACAGTGAGGAGGTTTCAGGCGTAATCACCACGCTTGCCTAATGCGGGTTGGTGATCTCAAACCCGAGCCATGTTTGAAAAGTAGGAAACATTGTTTCGCTCGACCTGGGAATTGAACCCGGGACCTCAGTCTTGGCAGGCGAGTGCACATACCATTAGACCACCGAGGTGTCTAATAGCGAGGTGTCTAATGGTATGTGCACTCGAGGTGAAATAACTAAATTAACAGTTAATTTAGCTAAAGTATTTCGACGAAATCGTTATCAGATTTTGTTGTGAATAGTCATTAATTCATTTCGATAAAGTCTGGCTAACTCTGGTGTCGGATTTTTTAGACCGCCTAAAGGGCCGCCTTGCTTGAGGGCGAACGAGCGAACACCTAATTTACAGATTTATATATTAATTACTTATGTGAGTTAGTATATACTGGTTTCTAAATAAGCGAACACTACTCATTTTGTCAGTGGCTAAGAGTAAATGAGAAAAATCAGTCATATCATACCAAATAATCCACTGAGGAGCATATGTGTATAATCTTTACCAGCACAAGGCTAACACTGTTTTGTAATAAAACTTATCTGATAATGTAATTATTGTAATTAATGTTGACATGCGTAGTACTTGAGGTACCAGTGTTCATTCATTGCACTGACCTTTGTCCGTGAGTAATACAATTATCGTATTCATTGCATATTTTCAAGCAAATCTGTTATGGTTATTCGTTTTTTCGTCACGGGTTTGCTTTCGGTGCTTTTGTACTTAGAAAGTCCGTGACTTTGGGTGCCTATAAAAGTCTTAAAGGTACTTCACACTAATCAAAGTTGGCATTCTTTTATGGGTATAAACTTGCAACTTTACTCTGACCATTAGCGAATTATTTGAAAAAAGAATTCAACATAGCTTCTATCAGGTCTACTTGTCTATCATGTTAATCTATAATTAAAAATAATCGCTTGTCTATTGCTGTTGCACTAGCATGAATCACTTTATGACAACATAAAATAAAATGCTGTATCTTGATTGGTGGAAAACAGGAAAATTTAATACCTACTTTCGTATAATAAAAGTCAGTTGATGTGGCTGTATCATATTGATAACTACGGATAAAATTCTTTGTACCTTGTACAAATATCATGCAACAAATAAAAATATTGATAGCGAAATGCTTGTCATTGTTTTATTCGTATGTATATAAAATGGTAATTTGGCAAAAAATACGTAGAGTTAGACTCTAACTTAAGTTCCTATTACCTATTACCTCGTTTTAGTACGTCCAGTCTACATAAAGCTTCTGTATTTCAAAAAGGCTCTACATTATGATTGAATTTTTGTGTTTCGACTATAACTGGATTATAGACCTAGAGCCCGTGAACCCCAGACCTTCGTTATTTTATAAAAGCTGAAAGTTTGTCAGCGCATGCTCCCACACACAGGTAAGAACGATGGACTATTATGAAGTTTGGGTTATCGTGGCTTTGGCAGGTAAACGGTACTAAAGGTGTGTAAAATACCGATCTAAATTCATCAAATAATAAAGTGTGATTTGTGACATGACATATATATGTCATTTGAAAGCTCTTGAAGATTTGTACAAGTCACCCTTTGACGGTGATATCGAAATCGACGGCCAACTTGGTGTTTTCGACCATTGAAGATTGGAGTTGACCTATGCTATGGACGCTGATCCTAATGCTTAACAGTGACATGACCTATAGCATTTGAAAGCTCATGACAAGTTGTACAAGTCACCCTTTGACGGCGATATCGAAATCGACGGCCAACTTGGTGTTTTCGACCATTGACCTTTAGTACCGTATACCTGCCAAAGCCACGATAACCCAAACTTCATAATAGGCCATCGTTCTTACCTGTGTTGGGAGCATGCGCTGACAAACTTTCAGCTTTTATAAAATGACGAAGGTCTGGGGTTCACGGGCTCTTGGTCCATTACATACTACGAAGGCACCTAGTTGTACTATACACTTCATTGTACAGTATTTTGTAATAAATTCCAAAGTTCCAAAAGCGGTATACAATTACATCAACTTCAATCTGGCTGCTTGTTGAATGGAATCGTGTTAATAAGGCCGATGTTTAATTAAAAAGGTTCTCTGCGCAAAATCACTCATTTGGCCCCTAATTGCTTTGCGGCCGGCCATCCGAGAACTCCCGTAGAATCAATCTGAATGCCCCTTTATGGACTGCGAGGGAACAAAATTGAAACAATGGTTAAATTGATAAAGCGCACGTTAATTATCATCTATTGTAACTGGATCTCTCGAGTCTAGCGTGAAATGTGTATTGACGTGTAAGCGGATACCTGACTGAGCATTTATAGCAGGTACCTATTCTATTACCTATCTTATCTTCGTTCTTGTTGGGGACGTGAGGATCCAACCTTGTTGAAGTAGGAGAATTAAATTACTACCCTTGAGCGAGTATCTCATTTCTAATGTGATGCAGTTCGTTGAAGGACTATTTCTTTTACTTTGACAGAGTTCTACGTCGTTCAGTCGTTTAGCGTGGATGGAATTAATTATATTGTTGAGAAAATATTGCTTTTTCATTAAAAGTGAAAACTACCTACTTAGTGCATGCAAAAATATTTTGTCAAAATTTTGGAAGAAATTGGGAGATTTGTAGAACCCAAATACATATACATCTAAAAACAAAAATTTCCATAATTTGTGTCATTTTAATTATAATATGTTGCCAATTATACTGTGACCGTTTCCATTAGGCCTATAAAATTCAAAAATTTTATGTGATGCCATAACTTAGAATACATAATGTCCCTGTCCATATTTTGACCGGTTCTTTGCTAACCTTCATACTCTCGTATTTATAGGTAAAACTGTCAAACAAGGTCGATCGAGGCTGTCCTTCCATCCGTCCATAACGAATACGTACCGAGATGTTTGCTCTGTGTTTAGAAAAACTAGCTTAGCATTTTACGAATAAAAAGTGTTTTTGAATTATTTGAAACTTGGTACTGGTTTGAAAAAACCTGTGCAGCGTTGGCTACGATGACTATGCGATTTTTTGGAAAAAGAACTTCAGGCAATTAATTCTTGCACAATGTAATTTAAGAGGTCTGTCGCCATTGGCTTCAGGACCCGTCCTTGGTTCTTGATTCTTGAATAATTCTGAACTCCAACTCATCCAGAGAGAGAGAAAGTAGAGCCTGTAATGTTCCACTGCTGGGCAAAGGCCTCTCATCGCACTGAAGATATCATTACAGTGAGGATTGTGTGATTCCATGGTGATTATGTCTAATCCTCCTCACTGTACTCATCCAGAACCAAAATGTAAATAATATAATTTACAGGCGTCTATAAATTACAAAGCTTTGTTCTTCAGTACGATCTTGTTCTTCAGTACGATCTTGTTCTTCAGTAGGCCGTTACGTAATTAACTAAATACCCTACCCCAAATATTGAAAGTAAAAGGTAGCCGATTAGAATGAAACTCTTATTCAAGAAATTTATTTTAATAAATTGAGGTTTCCAATTTATCAATATATTTTGGTTTTAGACACACTTCCTGCTACTTTCGACTTAAAAAAAAGAATTATATATCATATATTAAATCAAATTTCACTCTAAATGTTATGTTAATGGTAATTTAATAAAATGCATTGATTTTTTTGCAAATTCTGGTTGACGTAATATTTCGTTTTTGAGTTTGGTGGCAATATGTTGATTAACTACACGAACAACTTTTTGAATTTTCACTGTTACCTTTTGTCTATTTTTGAATTTTTCAACTTCAATAATTTATGTCTGCAAGACAAACAAAATTATATTATTTGTAAATACATATCCTCTTAGTCGGAGCGGGCACTTATCGAGTATCTTATATGTCTAAAAACAAATGACCTTCGTTGTAATCTTTGTTCTAACTATTTCTATTTGGAACCACAAACTTTAGTGTAAGTAGTTACTATTTACACTTATCCACTTGCAATTAAATGTTAGGTAATGCGTTGTTGAACTCGAGCGTTTAGTTAGATTAGATATGTTAGCAATTATGTGTGTATTATCGTGTTTAATTAAAATTCCATTATTTCAATATAAAATAGTCTACAGTATAAATCTTTAGACTTACACGTGTCAACAGAATTGGAATTCAATGTCTGAACTCAAAGCTTTGGGTATTACCATCTAATACATTCCGATACTAAACTATGTATTACAGACACCTTACACGTGGATGAACAGTCTTGAGTTATACTTACATATTAAATCGCGTTTACCATAAAATTCATCTTCCTTTTTTATTTTAATCTCCTGACGTTGTCTTGAGATGTTCTGTGATGATGAGATGTTGAGGTACCTATAAGTAAAGAGTTATTTTTTTCATTTTGTTTCTTTTTATGTTCGAGTTGATCTCGATAATTACTAAGTAGTCCGATTTGAATAATTCATTTTGTAATAGATAGCGACATACATCGGGAAGGTTAGAGGCTATTTTTCATCCCGAAATTCCCAAGGCGTAGTTTGACTACGCAATGTTATCTCGTGGCGATTGTTAAGCAACGTTTGGCCACTAACCTAGACGAACTTATTATTAAGCAAAGGGATGTACTTATAGCCTTTTGCAATTTGTAAATTTGTTAACCATATGACTGACATACTGCCATTGTTTTGCATATCTGCTGTTTTACCTACATAATGGAAGATAACACGGTGACTACTCGTTTCATTTGCCACAGCTGTATTATGATTACGTTACGTTATTTCGTAATAATTGTCTGCCATTCCTTACTAACGTTTGGAGCTCTTTACCTCGTTAAACTGAAATATTCAACCGTTTAAACACCGAAACCAGGATTGGGCAGTAAAAAAAAATTGTGGCCTACCTTAACCTACCTTAACCTACCTAATCCTCCTCACTGTACTGATAACTTTAATTAGATGAGAGGCCTTTGCCCATCAGTGGGACATTACAGGCTAGTCCTTTTTTTTTACGTACCTTAACCTATACAAAATTACTTCCTTTACCAAAATATTAGTTACGGTTAAAATTAACACATTTACTATTGACACGCAATTAAAAATCGACAAGTCCAGTAAAATTCGTTATTTAAATAATCTTCATACATAAAAAAATATTGCGTCGGAGCCTAGCAATAAATTAACAGTATTTAACATAACCTGTTCGTTCTCCGTTCTCGAGTGGTTGAATAAAATTCGGTCAAATTATACTCTATTTTGAATAAACATAAGAATTCAATTAAGAAATCATAGAAAACATATAAAATCGCAGCCATTTCCAAAATGAGGGATGTTTTGCCAAAAGACTTACTTTATGTACCTACCCTTATTTTTGCCGCCAGTTTTATTAACATGTTTGACATTTTATGCGCAATTACTATTCAAGAGAAAGTAGGCATTTAAATTAATATTTTGAAATTTCTAACAGTTAATATTAGTAATCAGTAATCAATATCACATTACTAGACAAGTAACTTGATCCTCTCGCATAAATGGAAATTAAATTAGTTTTGGTATTTAAATTCAATGTACAATAATACCTAGGTTTTATCAATTTTGTGATCTAAATAAACAAACTGTTTTGTGATTCTCGTCTATGACATACAAAAACATAATCGATAATAAAAAATGAATCGCTGAATCTATTGCTAAGCGCATAACTTCAGAACAACTGCACTAAATTGGATGATTCTTTTTTTAATGTGTTTCTTATTGTCAGGACAAGGTTTTTATATATAAGAAAAATAAGGAATTAAAATCTCAAAATTCCCACGGGAACGGGGGCGCTGCGGGTGAAACCGCAGGGCAAAGCTAGTACCCAATAAAGCGAAAGGGGTTTTGCTTCAAAGTGCTAATCTCTGGAACTTCCGGTCAGATTAAAAAAAACATCTTGTAGAGATATATGATAGCAATATTCAAGTTGAAGGTTATGGGATACTTTTCATCCATTTCCCGTCCCCGTGGGATAAAAGATCTTTCTGTACATATTAGCCGCATTGAAGAGGAACTAAGAAGTTTATAAGATACTTTTATACATCCCGTATACCCGTTCCCATGGGAATTACGGGATGAAAGTTAGATACTCCTATACGTACTGACTATTTACTTCATGCAAAAACGGCTTCACGATTAAATGAAATTCCTTCACAGCTTACAGGAATGACCACGTGACTTTTCTGACAATGACAAACGGAGTTTTTTCCGGTTTCAACGTGAATGATCTCCACGTGGAAGAAATAGTATTTTTATATAATTCCGTCCACGTGTATGTGTAGTTACTACATTCAAAGGAAACAGTAGAAAATAACAGCTATCATTTCGGTTAAAACACTTGGTAGACTTTTTTGAATCAAATTTATTTATGTCAAGGAAGTATTGAAATTGAATTTGATTTGATCTGGTAGCACGGACGTCTAACTAACTGCTGTACTCGGAAACTTCAATTAAATATACATAATTAGTTAATTAATTGATCATTCATTACATGTCAAAAATCACTCATGTTAACCTCTCTAAAAGACATCTTAAGTCGTGTCTGGCAGTTAGAGTATTTTTTACTCAGTATAATAAGTACTAACGCGCGTAGAGAGGTCAAATACTTACTTAGCAGAGCTTAAATGAATGATTTTTGACATGTACTGTACTTATGAAAATGTGTCAATTAGGTAATTGTCGATATAATAGATGTGTCTTGTGTGCGGCAGTAAGCATAGTAAACATCATAACTTCGCTATAGTTATAAATGTTATAATTAATTTTTGTAGGTATTGGTATAACAAAACATTACTTCCAAAGTTCGCAAAGGGTAAGTTACCCAAACTTCTCAAATATTGGTTCGTAGTTACATCGGAATTGGATTCCATCGGATTGTGGTATTCCGTACGAGTTAAATTCAACTGTTTCTATTATGTACCGTTTACACGAGCCCTGCTAATAACTGTGTTGACCCAATTGTGGCAAAGGGTTAGTAAACAAACAGAAAGATGAAATAGCTACCGCGCTGCCTAATTTCTAGATATTTACTTTACTTGTTTGTGCCATGTACCAAAACAAGCCATACCAATGACAACCTTACTATGTCTTATTCAGATTAAAAATTTAAAACTGAATCTTTTTCTCCCTTAGTCATGGCATCATGCGTGAACGGATAGAACAATTTCGCTTATTCGAGTTGTATTGGATAGCTACATACAAGAGGACTTTACAGGAGCTATTTTGTATCCAAAAATTCCCACGAAAAGTGGCACAACGTGGGTATAATCGTGGGACGCGGTAATACAATCACTTCTATAAAATTGAGATTTCATCATTACACTTCTTCTTATCGAGTGGATGGTCAACTTGACCAATCCTGGTGTCAGAGTTATAGAGCCGCAAAAGGCCTCTGACATGGCTCATGTAACGACTACTATCCGTAGAAAGTAACCGGGACCGACGGCTTAACGTGCCCTCCGAAGCACGGAATCATCTTACTTTTCGGGCAATCAGGTGATTCAGCCTGCAATGCCCTAACCAAACTGAGGACAGTCTCACAAAGTGATTTTTGTGAGATATCCCCACCGGGAATCGAACCCGGAACCTCCGGATCGTGAGCCGAGCGCTCAAACCACTAGACCACGGAGGCTGTTAAATCATTACACTAAGGATGATAAGCTTCCATCTTTTTCTTTCACAAACTAACAGATAACCTTTGCTGTAGTTGCCATTGCTTCTATTATTGTAACTAGCTGTTCCGCGCAGTGGTTCCACCTGCGATACAATAGATGACGCTAGTGTGAACTTTTTGTAGATCGCGCTTACGTTATTTTCCCATATTTAGTGGGGGTTACGTCCATTTTGTTGAGCAAACAAAATTCTCCTTAATAAAAGACTAGCGCCCTGCGGTTTTACCCGCGTTGTGCCCGTTCCCGTGGAAATTTCGGGAATTTTTATACAGGAAGGTTTATTCCTCTTGAATCACTTTATCTACTAAAAAAACCCGCGCCAAAATCCGTTGCGTAGTTTTAAATATCTAAGCATTCATAGGGACAGACAGGCAAACAGACAGCGGAAAGCGACTTTGTTTTATACTATGTAGTGAAGTAAGTACCTTTAGATTTAACGTAAGGCGGGAAAATAGGAAAAAACAAGACACAGTAAAAGGAAGGAAACTGATTTTGTTCTTATTATCCTACAATTAGGTATTGAATAGATGGATAGTTTTAATTCGAAGCACGTTCAGCTCTTTTATTACTTCACTTTTATCAGTATCGAATACAAATAACTATTTTGGAAGGAACAATAGCTTGCTAATTGTAAAACGAACTTTTCATCTAGTTTGTTTAATCTCAGCGCAAAAAAAAAATTTTTGCAATTAGATTAATCTGCGACATCGTATATTGGTATCTCCTTAACATAAACGGATGTAGAGCTGTCTATCGTTGTATTGATTTAGTTTTTTCAAAAGTCGACGAGTTTTTTTGATACTTATCTGTTTTTGAAATATTTTTTATATATTTTTTATTACAAGTAATATATTATCATATCTATACGTTTAACACTTTTTTAAGCAATTAGCAAGTGAGTTTAGGAAGGGTTATATCCTCTTCCGCTATAGGTATCTTATATTTGTAGTGTCTTTTAATGTTCGCGTAGTTTAGTGGTCAAACCTGATGTCGAAGTTATTAGGTGGCCTAAAGGACTGCTTCAAGGTCGACTATTAGGCCTGAAGCGTTTACTTTATTTTAGAAAATTCAAACCAAAATATTTCTGACTATTTTTTTTCTGTTTTGGCTCAAAGACTCTTAAATATCTTCTTTTAAAAAATAAGCACTAACACCTACTTATTATGTTTCTTTTCGTTACCAATTCGGTGTTGTATTGTCTAAAATTTTCTACGGACTCGTGTTCAACATAACATCTAAACGTATGTGAACCGAACGCCTCGGGAAATTTAAAGTACAACGTTTTTCTTTTGTCTTTATTTCAGCATTTTCACGAACTAAGACAGTGTTGGTTGAAAAGAACATTGTCCTTTAACGAGTACGTTTCATTAAGAACAATAACACTTATCTATACTAATATTATAAAGAGGTAAAATTTGTAAGTTTCTTTGTTTGTATGTTCGAGCTAATCTCGGGAATTACCAGTCCGATTTGAATAATTCTTTTTTTACTAGATACCTACATTCAATGGGAAGGTTATAGACTATTTTTCATCCCGAAATTCCCACGGGAACGGGCACAACGCAGGTAACACCGCGGGGCGCGGCTAGTTTCAGTGTAAAGACAAAATGTCATTAGTCTTCGCTTGTCGGTTGTTATTTAATATTGTTTTGACAAGTTTCATGGTTTCTAGTTTTATTTTAACTAAACGAGTTTTATAAATATTTAGCACCGGGTCGAGAACTTACTACTGCTTGATTGGTTACTTGTTTTGAAAATGTTCTATAAACACGATTTTTTGAAAAGCCTATAAAATATTTTGCTTAATATATGTACATTTAAAATGAGCTATCAATATGTACATAATGTGTTTGTAGTCTTTCAAATGTTTCTTAATGTGTAATTTCGAAATACCTTTATAGATTTATTTTGTTGTGTCACCTAAGATACCAAAAAGGCTAAGTATGAAAAAACTAGCCTCAAAATTATACTTATGTAATGATTACGCAACTCAAAATGCAATAAGGCAGACATTCTTTTTGCTTTTTGAGTTGTGCAATCATAAACAATCACTAAGGTGGGGATTTGTTTCTATAGGGGGCTGCTAGACGGTGTGCATACAATCTGGCGAAATGAGGCTTCTCCAGCATCATCCAATGCCCCTACGACACCGATCCCCACACTATGACCCACCTGTTGACATGCCCTATGTCCTGTCCTACAACTATGGAGGACCTGTGTAGAGCCACCGAAAGCGCAATTGCTGCCTCAATTTTTTGTTCTGCCTTCATATAATTTTAACTAGAACTATATTGACACGACGAAAAAGAAGCTAGACGGTGACTAGCTTTTTGAAAAAATATTTCAACATTAGCTCTTAGTACTCAACATACACTATTATTTTATGTTTTATTCTAAACAAACGCAAGTAGTTTTCGCTCGTCTGAACCACGCCACTTCGCTTTGCAAAGAAGTAATAGCATCGTCAAATCAGGATAGTTGTAATCTTCAAATGTAATCTTAACATCATAGTTTCTAAGTACAGTTCCTTTCTGATCTTTTAACTTTACTCTCTTACCTATTGTTAATATCGCCTGGGATTTTAAGCCGCGTCTACACTTACCTAACTTTGCTCAGAACAAATTTTCAAGGCAAATGCTCAGATCTGAAGTTCGCTCATACCTATTGAAAATAATGTCTGCTCAAAGTAGAGAACCTTTACAAAATTAAATTCGTGTAGGTTTGTGGCCAATCCTGGAGGTTTAGACCGCCTCAAAGCCTCCGACATGGTCTGACGATTGGAACAACCGGGACCTACAGTTTAAGATGCCCATCGAAGCATATATTGATAAAATTGTAATAGCCAAACGAATATTCGCTCGCGCCCGTGTTTTCCTTCCGAGCATACGAATGTTTCCTCTACTAACGCGTCTTTAGAGATTCTTTTTCTCATTTTTTTTTCGAAACGATATAAAAAGTAAACTAAGCCATCGGAAACCGATCAGAGATTGATCTCTGACCGGACACGTCATTTCCTTTTGCTACTGATACGTTGTTTTCATCAGATTCCGTTACATCCGTTCCACCGTTTATGTACAAATGAACGTTGGTTTTCGGAAATGGACGATTTTTTTCAGTCGGCTTAATACTGATTTTTATACTTGGTTGAAGTTATTCGATAGGTTTTTGGGAATCGTTAGCGTTGTATTTATTTATTTTGAATACGAAAGTCTTTGACTGGGATTAAAAATATAGGTCTTTCATATTAACCTTTGGAATACTCAAACGCGACTGAACTTAGAGTACCTACTCAATTGGGCTTTTGAAAAAAAAAATGATTTTTTTTATGTATTTTAAAACTTTATTATTAATAATATTGATATTTAATGCAAAAAACTTAAAAAAAATATTTTTTCAATTAATTATAAACAATTAAAAATTTAATAAAAATCACGTGACTATAAACGCGCCATAATTGGTCACCATAGTTGTGACGTGATAATGTTATAGCTATTTAACCATAAGTACGTACAGCGTTTACGGCTATTACCCGTGTAACTGAATGAGGCTTTCATTATGACGTCACACGCGCTCGGGTTTGTTCGGGAGTTGTCAGAGTGTCTTCGGTACTGGATTCAAAAATTAATTTTTATTTTAAAATAACTTTTGAATTATTGCGAAAAAAATAAAATAAAAATAGTTTTGTTATAAAACTAATAATACTTAATATAATCTTTCCATTTATCACAAAAAAATTTTTTTTTCAAAAGCCCAATTGTAATAGGTTTGATTTCTTAACGTTAGTACATTATAATATCAACGACCTCTTACAAGATTATTGAAAGATATTTTGTTAAATTCAAATCTAATTATTGGGGGCTTATTTTGGGTGGCATATTCAAATGCCGGGCGTTTTAACAAACATGTTATGATAGCTTAATTTGTTAGGTTCACCATTCATTTTATATTCGTTTATTCGGCGTAACTTAAAAGAATAGAGTATATTAATTATGCAAATGATTTTTATCTCTAACCATCTGATGTTATCACACTGTAAAACGCATGTTTATGGACTGTTAATTTATTAACGTGATTATGCCCGCCAGTGTCTCTATTATGTTTAGTATAAATTATCCCCTTATCTATACAATCTTAACGGGCTTTTAAGATAAAGCTAACAAATTTATCTAATTTCAATAATATTTTGCCAAATTTATGTGATTATTTTATCTAAATGGTGATGTCAATCAGTGTAGAACTTGTTTTTTTTTCTTCGTTATTTAAATAGTGTCCACAGCCACTGTTAGAGCGTTATCACATTATCCGATCCGATATCGGTGTCGGACGCCGATCCGATATCGGGGTAAGTAAAATGTATGAAATATGTACCTGTCTTTCATATTGTCCGGCCCGATATCGGAACATATTTCATACATTTCACTTACCCCGATATCGGATCGGCGTCCGACACCGATATCGGATCGGATAATGTGGAAACGCTCTTAGTGGCGTGTACATGGATAATATAGATTAGGGATTTAACACTTTTGTTTTCATGCGGTGAATGGAATCATAATACCTAGTTGAATAAATTATTGATGCTAAGAAAGTATTCGCCTAGAATGTATCAATGATGGACAAAGTCCTCTCATCTCGCTGAAGATATCAGTACAGTGAGGAACATTAGGCATAATCACCACGCTTGCCAAATGCGGTTTGGTGATCTCATACTCGAGCTATGTTTAAAAAGTAGAGAACATGTTTTCGCTCGACCGTGGAATTGAAGCCGGGACCTCAGTCTTGGCAGGCGAGTGCACATACCACGAAACCACGAGGCATCTCGATGATCAGAAAAGAAAACCAAAATTGTTTTTTAATAATCTCACTGCTAAAGTACCCTCCTAGATGTATAGAAAGGCCCCTCCTAATCGATCACACTGTAAAGTTAAACGCAGAGTATTGAAATCCAACTATTGTTGATAATTTGTATCAGTGAAAGGGTACGTCTGTAAGTAAGTCAGGTAGCGCTCGTGGCATAGTTTGACTAAGCAATGTTAACTCATCGCAATTGTTATCGTGCAGCTCGACCCTTACTTGGATGGGTGGCATTTCGATCTGAGCGTTACCGTGCTTTGGAGGGTACGTTTAATTGTCGGTCCCGCTTGTTTCAATCATCAGACCATGTTGTAGGCCTTCAGGCGGTCAAAAAACTACACAAACTTACTAGTGGAAGGGAATTACTTCTAGGCATTCGCGCGTCTTAAACCCCAACACTATGGTCACAAATGTCTGTGGCTGGTTATCAGATCTAAACTAAAATTGTCTTCCTGAACTTGGTTCACAAATCCTCTTAAATATAGCCCACACTCAACGACACCAAACATTTAACTTCCTGTCGTGAAACTCGGCAAAGTTACAATGAGTTTCCTTGGAAATCCTTTTATCTATCTATCAGTAAAGTTGTATGAGATAATGCAATCCTATTGGTCTTTGGGGTGCTCGGTATAACAGTTTTGCCATTACAAGTATGTAATTTAAGTTATATCTCGACTAGCAGCGCCTCGCGGTTTTACCCACGTTGTGCCCGTTCGGAATTTCGGGATTTTTATACATATAAACCTTCCTCTTGAATCACTCTATATATTTTAAAAAAACGCGCCAAAATCTGCGCAGTAGTATTTGAGTTTGAGAACAAATGGAAATTTACATACAGGTGTATTTTACAGTAGTTTGAAGTCATATTGATTATTGTCTACGGTACTTTTGTGGAACAGTGTCCCCGTAGTTCTAGCGTATGGGCTATAAACTCTTGTTCCTGGTTTACGAATTCAAAACGATCCAAATTCGATCATACACGTACCAAAATCCAAAACAACACCGTTTTTGTCAATGTTTTTCTTAACTTTGTTATTGAATATATTAATCGGCGACCAATCTAATAAATAATTGATTATTACGCTTATATAATGCCGATTAATAGATACAGTTCCTGAGATTTCATGGTCGTTGGTCAAAAGATAAAATCATCGGTGACCTTTAAAGGCCTTTTATGTGTTACACGGGCGGCGTCCTCGTGTTTGCATATCATCTCGAATAAAAAATATTTAAGTCGATAGTATTATTAATGTTATTAGGCATATAAAATATTTTAATAGGTTTAGTTTTGCATAAAATATACGCCAATCAAATAAGCGCGTTTGGTTATTCATTCATGTTAAGCTTGTTGAAATTTTACTTATGAGTTACCTATGATATTTAATTTTATATTATTCAATTGATTTAGCGAATGCGAGTGGGCGATGAAAATGTAACGAATCATATCTTATTAAAACAATCATATAGCTTCATTTAGGCCAGGCAACATCGCAATTTCGATCTGACTTCAGTTTCTTAATTGAGAAATTATACTTGGGGCTTTTGAAATCTTAATTTCAGATTCTGGATTCAGATCGACATTGAGTATGTTTGGTGTAGGCTAAACGAGTTTACAAGACTCGTTTTACGTTTACCAAACTGTCACTATAATAATCTGTCAAAAGAACTTTTAAACACAGTTAAGTACTCACTACTAGTCTTGTATGATATAGCGCTGATTTGAACGCTCTTCACTAAAGTTTAATCTTATATCAATTTGACTTGTCAATTGGAATACGTACCAGAAATCAAACTAATAATTTTGTTTCCGCTCACACCATCTACTCCACATCTGACATTTTGATTTATCTTTTCCATACAACTGACCCACTCAAAAAACCAGCAAGCCCAGTTTTTGATTAGAAAGCGTCGCGAAAGTAGTCATCTAATTAATTACTCATTAATTCGTGTAAACCAAATACTTCAATTAGTACGTGGCGGAAATACTAGACAAAATCAAATGCTAATGAGGTGAGGCAGACACCTCCATAATAATATTAGGTTTATTGTCTGTCTGTCTGTACCGAATGGTATGTGATTGTGTTGCCATGTTTGTGATATGTCTAGGAACGAAGTCGGACGAACATTCGGCATATCGAAATGTCACTCATCGTATACTTAGGCTGGTTTTAGAGTCACGCTGACCATCGGCGCTGAGAGACCAATATGTATGGTCACTATAGAAGCGTTTCAGAGTGACACCGACCGCTCAGCGCTTACAACTGTCAGCGCTGAGGCATACGCGACCGTACGCGCCGCGCGTCGGCGCCGCTGAGCGCGCGGCGCCGACGCGCTACCGAGCTCAGTTATCGTTACTGTTTCACGTAAAATGCACGCGCTGACGAGTACAGTAAACCGCGACGAAGCGAAACAGCATTAATGCACTTCGCTTGTTTGTCCGTCTGTACTCCGCAGTGATCAGCGCGATACTGAAACGTTTCGCGCTGACCCTCAGCGCTGACAAGTTACGCGCTGAGCTGTCAGCGCCGATGGTCAGCATGACTCTAAAACCAGCCTTACTTTATTTAATTACAAATTGTTATCGAAAAAAATCTGATTGAAATGTGTAGTTTGAATATGATTTTATAATATAGTTTTGCTTGATTTTAGATCAATCAATAAACATTTGTTTACCTAATTAGCATGGTAGCGCTCGTGGCGTAGTTTGACTAAGCGATCTTAGCTCATTGCGATTGTTAAGCAACGTGTAGCTCGACCTCTACTTGGATGGGGCCGATAGTGGCATTTCTATCTGAGCGCTACCGCGTGCTTCGGAGGGCACGTTAAATTATCGGTCCCGGTTGTTGCAATCGTTAAAACATGTCGGAGGCCTTTAGGTGGTCTAAAACCTCCGACACCAGGGTTGGCTACTAACCTACGCGAAATTACTTACTTTATTAGCATGGTATTATAATACAGATAACTTCAACTATCATTCATAGTATAATTTCTCATTATACCTACTACACATATTATGGAGATTACGTTTTATCTCGTTTTCCTACATTATAACGTGCCATACTCATGATTTATTGCGCGTAAAACCCGCATCACAATCACAACATCCTTAGACACATATTTGCAAACACAAAACATCTCAAAATAAAGTAAGTACTGATTAATAAACAAGAACCGGGTCTCCGGTAAATTATTAAACAATTATGGAAACGGACCCAGTAAAGGGTACTTGCTCTTTATAATGATAACGACGTAAGTATAACGATGTGAGTGAGCTAGAGATGTCACGGGATCATGTTTTTGACCGAACCCGACCCTTGTTCCACCGAAGGTTTCGGTACCAAGTGTTATTTCAAAAGACGCAGTCTCGCCAGTAATTAAACACAGATTGTGCCCGTCATGGACTTAACAAGGATCTTAATAGGATTCGTGTAATTAATGGCAAATTGATTTTCCTGAGTCAGCCAGATTGAAGAGCCTCGTAATTCAACTTCGCTGAAGTACTTAGCTAACAGGTTTCATAAACAGTCCGATTTGAATATTACACTCCGTGTTAACTGTTTAGATGTTTTCTTTAGATTTAATGCCCGTTTAATGACTCCTGGTCACGTGTTAAATTATGTTACATCATAAGTTACATTCACATTTTTGTTTTTAAAATGTTTTAATTTATTAATCGTATGTGCGTTTTTAATTCTCATTATTTTGCGAAACTGTTGTTACTTATTCAAATTTCATGTTTGTAGCATTATATATCGCTTATATTTCTAACTGATTTATATATTAATTACCGAGTTTAATCAGTATCTTGTTACCCAATATCGTGTGACGTCACTTAATTACTCACATTCACGGCCTTTATAAAAACAATGATTTCATTCAGTATAGAGTGGCTACTAACTGGTCTCGATCGAACAATCATATAGTATGAAGAAAAACAAGAAACATTGATGTAATTCAACCGGTTTCTATCTATGAATGACATAAACCGCAATCATAGATTAAATAATAGTTTGTATACGTTGATAACGTGGAAAAATACCCGTAAGATTTAAATAACTAACCGCATTGTTTACATTTTATAATGGAAACTAGTTGAAACGGTTTGCTTTGCTTGTTCAAAAATTATGGAAAGCAAAAACTTCGAAAACCGTTTTTGGACACCCTAACTTCCTCTCTTGGCGTTTGTGGTGAAATGGTTTATCCTATTTTTTGCGATTAAGTATAGATAACTAGCCGTGCTCCACGGTTTAACCCGCGTTGTATCCGTTCCCGCGGGAATTTCGGGATAAAAAGTAGCTTATGTCCTTTCTCAGGCTCTGGACTAACTGTGTACCAAATTTCATTCAAATCGGTTCAGTAGTTTTGGCGTGAAAGCGTGTTACGCTTTAACTCTGTCTGTCTGTCTGTATGTTAATACAGACAGACAGACAGAGTTACTTTCGCATTTATAATATTAGTTACGATAAATACCACACATAGTTTGATAAAGCATGCAATTCATATCTTTTGTTATGCCCTTTTCTTTTACCAACCATGCCGTCCCACTGCTGACTGCAGGTAATACATAAATATAAATATTTGTATAGCTTTTAAACAATAAATAAAATACCTAGTTATTCATCCTTCAAACAAATAATAATACCTAACAACCTTCACATGAACCTTGAATCTTGTTTAAATTTATGTGCGTAGTAGTAGTTGTGTTCCACATGGATTAGGTTTCATCTCAATAAACATATGATAAAGTTATTCATGGCTTTAGGTTAAGTGGTGTTTACTTTAAGGCTTGACTTTTCAACAAGTCGGAGCACATTACATCTGGTTACACTTTAAAGCTTCTCCCTCACTGGGAGCATTCGCCTTTAATTCCAGATTCTAATTTAAGCATCAAGTTACAATACTGCCTCCCTGACTGACGAGCATTCCCGTGTAATGTAACACTGCGAGCGGATCCTCCCGGCGAGGGAGCACCTTAACTATTACACCCTTCGATGTAATAAGTGGTCGAAAACGCTATCAGAATGAGCAATAAATAAATAAATAAATAAATAAATAAATCTTTATTCATACAAACTTACTTCTATTACATATTAATAAGTCTAAAAATAAATATTTCTAGCCAGGAGTAAGCATGAGCCTGAACTAGGAAGGAACCTGTGTTTCAGGCAAAAGCGGACTATGATACAAAAATAATTCTATACAATTCTAATTAATATTTTAACCAATCTACAAATTAATAGTATAAAACAAACTTATAAAATATTACGTATTGACAATAAAAATGCTACATCTAATGAAAAAGATGTCTCAGCATAATACAGTACAACCATCGTATGCAAAAAAATAGGAACTAGGTATAAATTAATTAAAGTGAATTGATTACATTATATTATAATTATTGGAGTTATTTAAGAACCGACAACAAATTCTCCGTTTCTTCGTAGTTTAAAATTTTAAGTGTATCTTGAAGATGAATCTTACAATTATACGAGTTAAGATGATAAATGCTAGTTTTGTAACTTAATCTTTTATGAAGTAACGGTCCAAGAAAAACATAAAATCTAGATGAGAAGGAAGTTTTTAAAATTGTAGGTTGAGAGCAAACAGCAACGTTTCGCCTCTTTGTGTTAGATAAATTACTATGAGAATAAGGAAGTGCGAGCTGATATTTGAGTACTGAGCACTGGATAAATAACTGTCTCACTGTTAGTACATTACAATCTTTATAAAGCTGGTTAGTGGGGTACAGGTAGGGACGAGAAGTGGCTACTTTTAGAACCGCTCGCTGGGCTCGTTCGACAGGTAGCATTGTAGTCTTCGCAGCACCACCCCATGATGTGATGCAATAAGTTAATAAAGATTGACATAAGGCCAGATAAATTTGTCTGGTTAGGTTAAAGTTAGCTATTGAGCGAAGTTTTTTAAAAACAAAAATTAATTTGCGTAATCTCCCGCATAGAGTATCGATGTGAGGTTTGAATGATAGGGATTCGTCAATGACCACTCCCAAATATTTTATTTGCGGCACCAAGTCAATCACTGGACAATTGCATATGTTATTTGCCGCTGGATTCATGCAACTGTGAGCATATAATTTGGTATTAGCTTGATGCGCCTTTGATTTCCGCATTGCAAAATTTATGAATTTAGTCTTTATAGCATTTAGGGTTAAAAGGTGAATCCGAAGCCAGATATTAATAATGTTAAATCCTTTTTGTGCCAATTTATTAACCTCTTCAATAGAATTTCCCGTAAAAACCAAGGCTGTGTCGTCAGCGTAAGATATAATTTCACCCCCGTCAAGTTTAAGATTGCAGAGGTCATTAATGTAGATCAAAAATAGGGTTGGGCCCAGGATACTTCCCTGGGGAATTCCAAAGGGGGGAATCAATAAGTCATCACTGTAGACATTGCCAATTTTAACACATTGCGAACGCTCAGACAGGTAATCAGCAAAGAGTTTAAGTTGAGTGCCTCTTATACCCAGTAGTTCTAGTTTGTGCAATAGTATGGGGACTGAGACGGTGTCAAAAGCTTTAGCAAGATCAAGGAAAATTCCTAGAATGCGCTTACCATCATCGAGCTTTTGAACTATGATGTTAGTAAGTCGGTGGACAGCATCAGCCGTCGATAATTTAGATCTGAAACCAAACTGTCTATTTGAAAAGAATGAGTGCCTCTCAAGATACGAAACCAATCTCTTATTAATGATTTTTTCCAAAATTTTTGAGATACCTGGGAGTAGCGAAATAGGTCTATAATTTGAAATTTGATCTACACTGCCAGATTTAAAAACAGGTACAACGACGGCTTTTTTAAGGCAATTAGGGAACTTACCATTCTTGAGGCATATTCGAAAAATGTGCGTAAGTGGAGTGACAAGAATATGTTTATATCGTTTCAGGATAAAATTCGGGATATTATCCCAGCCGACAGCAGAATTTGCCTTGAGATCCATTATGAAATGTTCAACCTCAGACTCATTGGTGTCCAAAAGTACAAACGATTTATGCGATGTTTTAGTGTTTGAGTCGGTATACTCAAATGACTGGTCAAGGTTGTTGTCGATAGTCGAAGCTAATGATTTCCCAATATTTACGAAAAAATCGTTTGCACTATTTGCAGCAGTCAGCTGTGATGCGTTTGATTGTAACAACCCCTCGGATGACTCACGCTGTTTATTTAGGAATGTTGCATTTTTTACATAACCCCAAACTTTTTTACTGTTTGAACCCGCCTTCTCTAATTCACTTTTATCGTAACAATTTTTAACATTTTTGAGAAGCTTGTTACAAAAATTGCGATATCTTTTATAAGATGTCTGCAAGGAAATATTCTGTGGGTTTAACTTAGCCTTCAAATGTAGCTTATCTCTATGCTTCATACAACGAATAAGACCCGGGGTAATCCAGGGTTTAATGTTATAGTATTTGTTATTAGGTCGAATATATGTGATGTTATTTTTTATTGCAGTTTGCACACTATTTATTAGGTACAACATACTATCGTCTACGTTCTCGGAATTGTAAACAGGGCTGAAATCAATGCAGCGTAAGTCATTTTCAAGGTTATTATAATTTACTCTACTTTTATTTTGCAAGCGTGGTTTGTTTTGTAATTGACAGTTTAAGGTTAATAGAACGGCATTATGATCGGTTAGTGATGAGTTAGTAACTAAAGTTATAGATGGAAATTTTGATTTGAGCATTACGTGGTCTAAGCAAGAACCGCTTTGATGAGTAGGGAGGGAATGGGCGGGTAATAACCCATGGAATGAACATACATTTAGGTAGTCATGAGAAGAAGCATTAATGGCGTCAGGGAGGATGTTAATGTTAATATCACCTGTAACTACAACGTTTTTAATAGAGGAAAGATTGTGTAAAGTTTCGTTAAGAGATTCTGTAAAATTATTAATATTTGTAAAAGACGGCGACCTGTATATAGCCAGTATAACTAAATCAGGCCCAATTTGGATTTGGAGACTGTTACAGTTTAGCAAACAGGGTTCTTGAACTGAAACATTAAGGGAATCTTTAACATAAACAACTAACCCATCGTTTTGGTTAAGCCTTTTCTTACTGAAATACATGTTGTAGCCTGGAATGAGTGGCAAGGATTCGTGACTCCCTAACCAACATTCAGTCAGGACAATTACGTCACAATTAACGTTTAACCTATGTAGAAAGACAGTTAAATTGTCAAAGTTTTTAAAAATACTGCGAATGTTTTGTGTAATTATTGTTAGTGGCTTGGTGCAAGACGATAAGTGTTGTTTACAACTTTCAACTTCACATGATAAAGACTTGGAAACTGATACATTATCCAAATCTGGCACAATAAATTCAGCCATTTACAGGAAGAACGCTTATTGGGCTTAAAATACGCAATTAAGTAAGGCGCTCTCAGGCGCCATCATAATCAATGGTGTTAATATATCTTTGTTCGGCCAATTTTCGTGCAGGACAATCAGGGTCGCCAGTTTTATGGGAAGACGGCTTCTTGAAGTGCATGCAGGTAGCGCACTTTGGAGGTCCATCCTTTTTACCGCAATCTTTAATAGAGTGGCCGACCTCTCCGCAGTGTCCACAAGTGTCGACCTCCGCTCGGCACGTCTTGGCTGCGTGTCCGAACTGCTGACACCGGTAACACCTAGTTACTAGTGTGAAGTCTCGCACGTAGCACCGCGTCCAGTTAATGAAAATCTTATCGTTAGAGATAAGAGTTTTCCGAATAATTGGAGAGACTTCAATGACATAATTACATGTCTTAGCGTCCCTTCTACCCGATTTATGGCTAATTTTTAATTCAGATAGGCATTTATCTAAGGACGTATTCTGCAATTTTTCGGCTAGATTTTGGTGATATATACATTTGAGGACTTCTATTTCTGGCATAGATGCTGGAATACCTATTACTTCTATTCTCGGTCTGCGCTTATGCGGTTCATCTACTGTGAAGCCTGAGCTGGTGAGCGAAGAGGACTGTTTCAGCTTCTCCACGTCTTCTTTGGAGTCGGTGCTGATGATAACTCCACCGTTCCTCGTTTTTCGTAGGCCTACAACATGCAGCTTTAGTTCTTCAGGACGGATGAGCTTCTGGACACGTATCTTAGTTTCTTCGCTAGATTGTGATTTGTCAGTAGGGAAGATAGCTACAGAACTAATATTTTTGGGCTGAATGTAAGAAGTAGCGCTCTTTTTAACCATGTCGGCAAAAGATACGGCAGTAGGGGCTGGTTTGGACTCAATTTTATCCTGAAGTTGCTGAAATTGCTTGGTAAGGTCTTGGAAATCTCGAGAACGTTCAAGGGCGCGGTGCGTTTCAATCGACCTATATTTCAGCGACTGGTATTGGACGGCTAGTTCGGACGATGTATGGCTAACTTTACGGCAAAGGTTACTAATTCGGAGTTTCTGGTCTGAGTTTAGTTTACCTTCCGCTGATATCGCACATACCTCGGATAGGAGCCGCTCAATTTTAGACATCCACGTATTGACGTCAGGTGTAGGTACCACCACCAAAGGGGGGAGCGGTTCTTCCTGTTCTTCCAGAGGGCAAGGTGGCGGGCGCGACGGCGTCGGGGGCGGGCTGCGACGAGTCAACCCGCTGCGGTTGAAAGGACTTCCTTCCATCTTTAAATCTCTTAATACACACTATGTCACAATTGACACACTAACATTGTTCGGTAATAATTATAAAGTTGCTGACTGTCTATGTTTAGCTTTACTAGGTCACTATTACATTGAATTAATTAATTAAAATAAAAATTACACACACGTCTGGTCATATCGAGAACACAATGGTAAGTCAGCAATGGTTCATTTCAACATCTATACTAATATTATAAAGCTGAAGAGTTTGTTTTGTTTGTTTGTTTGTTTGTTTAAACGCGCTAATCTCAGAAACTACTGAACCGATTTGAATAATTCTTTTACTGTTAGATAGTCTATTTATCGAGGAAGGCTATAGGCCACATTTTATCCCGGATTTCCTACGGGAACGGGCTCAACGCGGGTAAAACCGCGGGGCGCTGCTAGTTTATTATATTAGGTAAGTTTGAGTAGGTTAGGGGCCAACCCTGGTGTCGGAATTTTTAGACCGCCTTAAGGCCTCCGACATGGTTTATCATTAAACAACTACAGTAACAGTTTTTAAAAAACACTTTTTAATTTTTTAATTCCATTCCAACCTTTTGATCTTTCCTATCCTATTACAGAAATGGATGAATTCTAGAATATACAATAAAAAAAAAGACGTGTGGCACTCGAGGACTGCCGCGGTGAAGCTATTGCATAGCATTTTGTATCAACTTATGCAATTATTGATATCTCCTCTCTCACCCTACCCGCCTCCTCTCTCTCACCCCTCCCGCCTCCTCTCTCTCACCCCTCCCGCCTCCTCTCTCTCTCACCCCTCCCGACTCCTCTCTCTCTCACTCACCCCTCCGCCTCCTCTCTCTCTCACCCCCCTCTCTCACCCCCTCTCTCGCCCCCCTCTCTCGCCCCCCACTCTCGCCCCCCTCTCTCGCCCCCATCTCTCGCCCCCCTCTCTCGCCCCCATCTCTCGCCCCCCTCTCTCGCCCCCCTATCTCACCCCCTCTCTCGCCCCCTTCTCTCGCCCCCCTCTCTCGCCCCCCTCTCTCGCCACCCTCTCGCCCCCCTCTCGCCCCCTCTCTCGTCCCCTCTCTCGCCCCCCTCTCTCGCCCCCCTCTCTCGCCCCCTCTCACGCCCCCTCTCTCGCCCCCCTCTCTCGCCCCCATCTCTCGCCCCCCTCTCTTGCCCCCCTCTCTCGCCCCCCTCTCTCGCCCCCCTCTTTCGCCCCCCTCACTCGCCCCCCTCACTCGCCCCCGTCTCTCGCCCCCCTCTCTCGCCCCCCTCTCTCGCCCCCCTCTCTCGCCCCCTCTCACGCCCCCTCTCTCGCCCCCCCCTCTCGCCCCCCCTCTCTCGCCCCCCTCTCTCGCCCCCCTCTCTCGCCCCCCTCTCTCGCCCACTCTCACGCCCCCTCTCTCGCCCCCCTCTCTCGCCCCCATCTCTCGCCCCCCTCTCTCGCCCCCTCTCACGCCCCCTCTCTCGCCCCCCTCTCTCGCCCCCCTCTCTCGCCCCCATCTCTCGCCCCCCACTCTCGCCCCCCTCTCTCGCCCCCCTCTCTCGCCCCCCTCTTTCACCCCCTCTCTCACCCCCCTCTCTCACCCCCCTCTCTCACACCCTCTCTCACCCCCCTCTCTCACCCCACTCTCTCACCCCCTCTCTCACCAACCTCTCTCACCAACCTCTCTCACCCCCCTCTCTCACCCCCTCTCTCACCCCCCTCTCTCACCCCCCTCTCTCACCCCCCTCTCTCACCCCCTCTCTCACCAACCTCTCTCACCCCCCTCTCTCACCCCCCTCTCTCACCCCCTCTCTCACTCCCAACGCACAATCGCACACAACGCCGTGTCGAAGACTGCCGAACTGAAACGACGTTAGACGATGCACGGCCTTCAAGCCACACCTCCTTCCCGTCGGATCGGGTAAGCGTGAGGTTTTTTTTCGTTACGGTATTTTTGGATTTGGTCCCCGCGCTCAAGGCCCGCGATAGAAGCTATGCAATAGCTTAATAACATATATAAAAGTGTTTGATGTCCTGAATATACGGGAATAGCCAACCTAACTTACAAGAGATTTTTCCTATAATTCCATTAATATGTAGGTCAGTTCCAGACAACAGTGTCTATGCTAAGGTCAGAGTAGTAAGTCAGGGGGCGAACAAACACTCAACCGACGGGAACGTGCACAGAATGTCCTAGTTTTCAATTCATTAACCTACAATGGAACCTACCTTTGTGATACCAAACATCTAACCGATTACTTTTAACGTGCCTTAATTGTTCAGCACTTTAAGGGCAAACGATTTCTGGCACAAAATAACTGTATCTATATGCTGAAGAGTTTGTTTGTTTGAACGCGCTCATCTCAGAAACTACCAATCCGATTTGAATAATTATTTTTGTAATGGAACACCACATTCAACGGGGATGTTATAGGCTATTTTTCATCCCGAAAATCCTACAGGAATGGGTACAACGCGGGTAAAACCGCGGGGCGCTACTAGTCTATAATACGTGAACTAGACTCTAACAACCGTTTATTCTGTGTACTGTTGGAAAGCCAATTTGCCTTTCACGCTTTCGCAACTAAACACTCAGACTGTTTCATTGTAAAACAACTTTCTACGTCTGAAAACAATATTGCCAACAGCATAGTTACTACCTATATATATAAACCTGTACAACAATATGGAATACGAAATGCAGGGCAGTTACTGTATTCCTTCTCTTTCAGCTTTCTCTATCCTTAGCTCAGCAGCGCTGTAGCGCTCGTGGCGTAGTCTCATTAAGCGATATTAGATCATTGTTATTGTTAAGCAACGTGCAGCTCGACCTCTACGTGGATGGGTGACCGATAGTGGCATTTCTATCTGAGCGTTACCTGCTTGCTTACTGCGGGTTGGTGTTACACATTTTAATAATATATTGTAGTACCTGCGTAAATATTTACCCAATTATAATTTGGCACGGATTACATCGGCTTAAAGTTTGTTACTTGAGCTACATAATCCGAGCTACGATCCATAATAATGCCGGATTAGTTATGGAGTTAAACGGTTCACACAAACAGGTCACACGCAACCTCCCACATAGATAATAACTTACGTAGGTTTCCAACTTGTGGAACTGGATTCATATAGATTTATGAATTTCATTGTATTACTAACAAATATTTAGGTAGCTTTTGATATCTGGGTCTTACACATTGACTTGCTACATTGGGAACGTTAATTGCTAACCATCAGGTATTACTCGTAACAGTAAGGCCCTTCTCCCATTACGATACTTGTAGGGTACGATACTCGAGTATAATACTAGTTAGATACATGTTCGCTACGCGATGCTCGCATATTATGCTACTGAAAAATTACTAAATTCATCATTTGTGCAAACTCGTTTTTTGTAGACGGACGTTATGTCGAGCGACTCCAGTGACGAAGAAGCTCTTGCAGTTTTGACCTACATGCATCTTGTTACATCGAAAAGCGCGAGACGCGACGCACAAGCGACCAACACGGCGGGTATCGCGAGACTAGTCGCGAACGCGTAGAATACCAGTATCGTAGTGTGAGAGTCTCCATATAAATGTATGTGAGATACTTCGCGGCGACTAGTCTCCGAGACTAGAGTCGCGCGGGCGTATCGTAATGGGAGAAGGGCCTTAGAAAATTGACACTTCACTTGTCTCACATACAACCAAATATAATAGGGTATGTACGTATTTCTAATCCAAATTCAGTCAATTGTTTCAACAGTCAAGTGTTTTGTTTTGTTTTACGGTACTATCGAAGACCTATAGACCTAGAGCCCGTGAACCCCAGACTTTCGTCATTTTATAAAAGCTGAAAGTTTGTCAGCGCATGCTCCCACACACAGGTAAGAACGATGGACTATTATGAAGTTTGGGTTATAGTGGCTTTGGCAGATAAACGGTACTAAAGGTGTGTAAAATACCGATCTAAATTCATCAAATAATTAAGTGTGATTTGTGACATGACATATGTCATTTGAAAGCTCTTGAAGAGTTGTACAAGTCACCCTTTGACGGTGATATCGAAATCGACGGCCAACTTGGTGTTTTCGACCATTGAAGATTGGAGTTGACCTATGCTATGGACGCTGATCCTAATGCTCAACAGTGACATGACCTATATCCTTTGAAAGCTCTTGACAAGTTGTACAAGTCACCCTTTGACGGTGATATCGAAATCGACGGCCAACTTGGTGTTTTCGACCATTGAAGATTGGAGTTGACCTATGCTATGGACGCTGATCCTAAGTGACATGACCTATGTCATTTGAAAGCTCTTGACAAGTTGTACAAGTCACCCTTTGACGGTGACATCGAAATCGACGGCCAACTTGGTGTTTTCGACCACCGAAGATTGGAGTTGGCCTATGCCATGGACGCTGATCCTAATGCTCAACAGTGACATGACCTATGTCATTTGAAAGCTCTTGAGGAGTTGTACAAGTCACCCTTTGACGGTGATATCGAAATCGATGGCCAACTTGGTGTTTTCGACCATTGACATTTAGTACCGTATACCTGCCAAAGCCACTATAACCCAAACTTCATAATAGTCCATCGTTCTTACCTGTGTGTGGGAGCATGCGCTGACAAACTTTCAGCTTTTATAAAATAACGAAGGTCTGGGGTTCGCGGGCTCTTGGTCCACTACATAACATGAATTGCCAAAATAAATATAAAAAGTTGGCCCTAAACATTTTGCTTCATTAGCCAAAGCTGTAAAAGAGAAGTAGGTTCCATGGAAACTAGAGCGGTTAAATCGCGACTGAGTCTAGTGCTTCAACTCGAATCAGTTCGTCAAATAAGCCAGCGTTACAATGTGCAAAATGTAGCGTATACGGCGTTTTACCTCCAGGCACGGTGGAATAAACGACCAGCTCGCGCGGTAAATTGCCTGCTTCCATGCCGTTATCACCCTATATCGCGGCTTTATTTCCAGCTTTTATTAACCGTTACCAACCTACCTATTGCGTAGTGCCTTCCTGGTACAGTATGGTGCACTTGTTCGAGATCCTTAATAGATAACCATTGCAATTTCAGTTGAAATATGTACAACATTGAATATGAAGCTTAGCCACGTTACGAATGGGTTATTTCCACTTAAAACAATTTGCTGAAATAACGTTAGTGAAAATTGGTAGTGAGTAAGGCTGAGATATAATTTACATGTAGAAGAGAGACTTTGTTAACGATATTGAAAGTATTTACTATCAAGTTCAAATAAATGGTTCTGTATTGTATTTGTACTACATCATCACCATTGCGTTTTCCAATAACTTGTACATAGTACACTGCAACAGAGCTCTAGTATTTAATACGGTATTGTTTGACGCTAGACTTATATTTACTTAAGGATAAACTATTTATTTACCGTGTATTTCACATTGTTTCTTTAACTTATTCACATACAGATTCTAAGTATTATCCTTGTGATCACTTGCTAATTACTGTTTAAAGCAAGCGTCTCCTAATACAACATACACAATACCTATGAAGATAGATTTCCTCTCTTAATACAACACACACACTATGAAGATTGATTTCCTTAATTTACAGAAAGTATTTTTGCTTAGGTCTATATCGAAAATATGAAATGTTCCCAAGATAACCGACTGCCTCCTACAAATATTTTATCGACAGTAGGAGCAATAATAAGGTCCCTGACAAATTGATGACGTAATTCCGCCAAAGGGCAATGCCCGTCTAACTTTATTCATTCCTGTTTTTTCTCCCGTTTACAAATGTATGTTTATATTTTTGGAATAATAAGAAACTTTGAGTCGAGTTACTCATGAAGCCACGTCCTCCTGACGTGTGGCCCGAGTGCTAGTGGGAATATATCAAATAACTCTTCTTATTGCTTATGAATTTTTCATTATATCAGCACCCATACCTATCGTGTATACAAAAACGTATTATTATGTAAATCCAATTTATTATTCGGTATAACAATCAAAATTGTCTCGCCCATCCATTTTATTCATAGGTAATCTAAATCAAACAATTTAAGGTTCCATAATCCTTTCACGTACAATTTCTGGTCACGTTTTTGGCAAAAAAATCCAGTTACAATACCCACGGATTTATTTGTTATTATTACGCTGGATAATTGACGCGAATGCGAGCGTGGGCGTTCGTCATTAATCAATGAACGTTTTGCTATCTTTTATCTTACCAGCCAGTCTACAGAGCTAGGTTCAGTTAGTGCTATTAAAATGTCGTCTTGTACCAACTACCAATCTAGCTAATTGCGCGCCTTTGAATTGTTCCAATTAGTAGTGTCATTGTATATGTTTGTCTTTTGTTTATCTTACTGGAGCCTTCTATTCAGAATTTCCGCTGTTATGATCATAGCTTTAGACATTGTTTGTCAATTTTATTTGTTCTCTTTGCACGCGCGCCTACAATTTGAAACTAACCACGTAATCCTAGAAGTTTCCATATTAGTGAAACAGTTTTCTTGGCTGAATAAATAAGTCAAGGACAGGGATTCCGATCTTATTGTAACCGGAGCTGTAGCTGTGTTCTCAGAATTTTTCCTCACAAACAATAGAATACAAATAAAGTGTAGGTAGCGTGGAAATGTTTAAAAATCAGATCACTCGTCGGCTCCATAGACGAGTAGGAACAAACATTGTGTAATTTTATGGTATCGTGTTCAATATTCTGAATACACGCTGCGTATATTGAGAAACGATAAAGTCAAAGGACTTCTTCCATTTGTACGTTTGTTTGTTGAACCAATACTATTCGTTCTCGGCATGTATTCGCGGAAATGACTGTTGTATTCGTACGACAAGGTTAAAATGTTACTTTTGTTTAATATTTGAATTATTGCACACGCACTTCAAGGTAGTTTAAATCGGCAAAACAACAACTTGTCGCAATCATACATTGGCATCAATATTTTTCTGCATAGAGTTTGCAGTCGCAGGTTAATTTCACTTAAATTAAATTTTTAATACCATATGCATTAAAAATATCCCTAATTTTGCATCAGCTATTTTATTAACGGGAGCTAACAGTCCCAAAAGATGACTTGATCATATACCGTATGGAAACATGACACATAGTGATGTCTGAAAAACATGGTGACTGTTTATCGATATTCTTTACGAGCTTTGCTTACATACTTATTCAGTCTTCTGTTATTTATGAAGACCTTATATTACAGGCACCGTGCCGTTTCGTATGTGACAATTGTTAGTCACTATCGGTACCGTTACAACACGGTTATGGCTTTGACAATTCTGAAATGAATAAGGCCGTTTATCATTTTTCGTCACCATATTTTCTTTGTTCTTTTACTTTGCCAGCTGTTTGCTCTAGATCTAGAAAAAATAGGTTTTGTATGTGTCGTATAGAATTCTCATTGAACAGTTTTTTTTATAACTCTAGCTTGTTCGTCAATTGGCTTTTAGTTATGGTCCTTTTGTTCTTCTGATAATACGGTGTGAAAATCTTGTGCTTTGTAGTAGGATCTTAACGATATTACCGTAGCGTACCGTATTTGTACCGTAGTGGACTGTTTCTAGTTCTAATACGTTTATGTACTCGTAGTTTATTAGTTTAATGTAAATAGTTTTTGCTCTTCATAAAAAAACGAAGATGAATTTGCAATATCGTGCTGATGAAACTTAGGCTTACATTGCCTGAGGACTTCATAAGCGTTATCAAATACACTTTTTAATTAAGATAGACGCGGTAGGACAAAAAGTCCCTTCGATTGCGGAAAAAATATTTCATTGCGGAAGTGCAGCTGCGAACTGTCCCTGGTCTGCACAGACTATTTATTTAACATTTACAAAATTTAAGAAATGCTGTGTTAAATACTGAACTTATGACGCACAAACATTTAAACGATAATTTTCTGGTAACTCGATACCTACTTGATTTGCAAGGTAGTGTGAGAATCACAACTGACAACGAAAACGTGCTAATTAAATCCGCAGGTACTTTTTAAAAATGCAAATTGGCCGTCAATCTTACATGTCATACAATATATTTACCCTTATACATTAAAATCAGGATTTTTAAGTTGTATGTAGAGCGTGTGAGCTGAGAGGCCTTTGCACTGTAGTAAGATAACACAGGATCAAGTGACAGTATCCATTAAGTTTAGTAAAAAGTTTAGTTTTTTATTATAAAATAAACTACTTATAATATATATATATATATATTCATATAAAGTATTTGTGTTCAATTAAGATTCCATAATACAATTATTAGGGCCTGCGTTAAGCGTGCGCACGCCGCGGACACATACAAAAGTGAACCATCGCGAGCGCCCGCGGCGTGCGCCCGCCGCGTGTGGCTTCATACAAAAGTGAACCGTCGCGTGCGCCCGTCGCGTACGGTACGTCATACAAAAGTGAACCGACACGTGCGCACGCTTAACGCAGTGTTGACCCTTATTGGTGCTTGGTTTGGGCCTAATCAACCGTCTGTGAATTTGTCCAGGTGTATTTATTTATATTTAAGAGTGGCACTGTTCTATCACTATAACCAGCGCGAGCGGAGCGAATAAAACCATTGCTAGAACTACTAACCTAATCCATTATTCTTTTTTCAGGTACGTTCCTTAAAAGAAACAACATAATGAAATTTGAAGAACTTGAACATCAAACGGCTAAAGGTATATTTAGGGTAGTTGCATACATCAAACCCCGGTATATTTCCGATCCATTTCGAAATAACCTTGTCGTTGTACTGTGTTCGTTAAAACCGTAAATCCTTTGCTATTTGATTGTTTGTTATTCAAACGTACAGTTGCTAGTGCCGATTATGGCTGAACTTGGCAGACAGCCTAACCTGGCGGAAACCGTTGGAAAATCAATTGGATTTACCTATGAATATGAACTGTGTAAACTACGCTAGTTGCGTATTACTTTGATAAAGGTAAACAAATTGTTTGATTAACTAACTATGTATATTCCGGTAACTAACTAGAAATAGGAATAAGTGTATGTATATGTCTATCTGACTAGTGGCCTGCATGCCAGTTGTTTCCAAGTGCAAGTAGAACGCATAGTTGCCAGATACAGGCATGCGAGTTAGCAATATGCATGATAGGCAGGTAGTACAAGCAAGGAGCTGATATAAATTGACTAGCAGCGCCCCGCGGTTTTACCCGCGTTGTACCCGTTCCCGTGGGAATTTCGGGATGAAAAATAGCCTATAACCTTCCTCGATAAATAGACTATCTAACAGTGAAAGAATTATTCAAATCGGTTCAGTAGTTTCTGAGATTAGCGCGTTTAAACAAACAAACAAACAAACAAACAAACAAACAAACAAACAAACAAACAAACAAAACAAACAAACTCTTCAGCTTTATAATATTAGTATAGATTCATTGTGACTTCTGTTTTGATGTTTTTAGTTTTTAAGTTTTAAATTGATATATTTGGATCCCCGTTTTAATTGGAATAAAAAAAAAGGTGTCTGCTAGCTGAGTAGATGTATTTTGGCCTTATATTTTGATTAGTACTTGTCTTTTTACATTACGAACTTTTGTGTGCAGGTAGAGAATCTCATAATAAAAACTAAAATGTGGGCCTTTCCATCACTTAGGTACAAAAGATAAAAATTAAGAATTACTTATTAAGAAGCTTTTAAATTCGTTGCTTTTTTACAAATTTGGGTGCTAAAATTGCAAATTAGCCTTTAGCATTGCAGTCATTATGTGTATAGATAAACTAGCAGCGCCCCGCGGTCTGACCCGCGTTGGTCGTTCCTGTGGGAATTTCGAAATAAACAATATCCTTCCCCTTCGATGTACTTAGCTATCGATTATACAAAAAATAATGATTCCAATCGGATGGTAGTTTCTGAGATAAACGCGTTGAAACAAACCAATAAAAAAACTAAAAAACACGCTTTTATTGCAAATTGAACTAAAAACTAGAAAATAATTTTTCACCTCAAATCAAAATTATAATAAAATTTAAGTTATTAACACAATGATTCAATTCAGAGTAAAAAGCGTGGGGTGCTTAATATTTTTTTTAAATATTACAATCATCATTGGTACAGTAAAATGCACCCCACGCTTTTTTACTCTGAATTGAATCATTGTGTTAATAACTTAAATTTTATTATAATTTTGATTTGAGGTGAAAAATTATTTTCTAGTTTTTAGTTCAATTTGCAATAAAAGCGTGTTTTTTAGTTTTTTTAAACTATAATTTTATTTTTTAGTAAATCTGGCAAATCCATTAAGGATAATGGGAAACTGTTATTAAATTATTGCATTGTCATCGGTCCTTGATACGTGTGCAAAGTTTCAAATTAATCAGACTTCTGGAAGTTGGTGAAAATGATGTTCAAAGATTCCATTACATACGTTCGTACGTACGTACGTACGTACATACAGGCCAAGCTAATAAAAAAAAAAGTAAAGTAATAAAGTAAAAAAGCGTGTTAAAAATCAATCTCCTTATTATATTACTATAGATGTAGATAAGCTCATTAAAAAGATAACCAAATGTTTAGATTTGAAAAAATATTTGATAGCATTTATGAGAAAGAAAAAATAAACTTACGTTATGCAAACATCAGGCAATTTAAAAACCCGCTTCGCCGATAAAGGCAATCATTACATTATGCACTTTAAGGATCCATAAAGTATCACAATATTTTTTATTCAACTTTGTGTCAATTATCTGTAGGTCAATTTTTTTTCTAATACACGTATTATAAACACGTTTTGTTATTTTAATTAGTCAGTAGCATGTGGCATCAAAGCACAACCAAAGTGCATCATCCGCTGCTGACCTTCATAGAATATTTTAAATACATTTGTTTTGATTTTCATTCTTCAATATGGCTTGATATATTTTTATTTAGTTTTCTACACGAATTATTATTTTTTGGGTTGGAATTTAGTTTCAATCAATAGAAATGCCTTTTTATTTGAAATGATCCTACTAATATTATAAATACGAAAATTTGTGACGATAGATGTATGGATGTATGTTTGTTACAGTTTCACGCAAAAACTACTGAACGGATTTAGACGAAACTTTACAGTAATGCAGGTTATACATAAGAATAACACATGGGGTACATTTTTATCCCAAAAATCCCGCGGGAACGGGTACAACGCGGGTAAAACCGCGGGGCGAAGCTAGTATTTCAATATTTTTGTTTGTGGTAGCAAACATTTTGGAGAATAATTATCAAAATACAATTTTTGTTCTTCCATGGGAACAGTTACAGCATGGACCCCCAAGTTATATGTAATAGTAGCAGTTTGTTAGATTCCATAATACAAGCATAGAGCATAGTTTGAATCTAATTAACCGTGCGTGAATTTGTCACGTAAATTAAGTAATATTTATTTAACCATATTTTAGTTCATATCTTCCCAATTTGACGCAGTCTTTATGTTTTAAATAAACCTACCCACGAGAACCATCCTATTATAGTTAGCTTACAATGATAATGCAGTACTATACTTTATACAGATTGGGGGTATTCGCATATTTGGCAACAGATCAAGAGATAGCAACGCTCTAAGCCAAAGGATCTTTACGTAATCTAGGCTTAACTCTACTTTCCTTTATCAAATACGGAACATAAGCGTCACTTCCGAGAATAGATAAATATATTTTTTATTTAGTATCTTATCTAATCCATAAAACGCGTAATTACATAATTATGATAATTCATTTGGAAGATAATTACTATTGGCTCGTAAATTAACTACGGTGTTAAAATAAAAATAAATCCGTTTTTTAACTAAAATAGTGAGCAGTGAAGCTGTGAAATATCTTTAGGATAGTTTAAAGGATAAAGAGCATTACTCACTAGATATGAAAAAAGTTTTAAATAAAAAAAAGTTTAAATAACAGAATGCAGTTGCATAATTATCATCTACTAGTTGTTCCCCCGCGGTAGTTCAACCCGCAATCCAATAGATGGCGGTAGTGTGACTTTTTTTAGATCGCGCTTTCGTTATTTTGCCAGATTGCGATGTCGCGCCCAAACATGTGCTTAGTCAGCGAAATTTCCTTCTTTATAAAATTAGCATAGGTAGATAATTGACCTGACACTCCTTAATACCTATATAATTTCAACACCTAATATCACTTTCAAATACAAACTAAGTATTACAATGTTAAAGCCAACAAAACAAGTTTCAAATGAAAAAACTTTTTCAAACAAAAGATAAGTAGAAAAGCTTCGTTGTAAAGGACTGAACTAAATTACGTACAAAGTGCTTACACTGAATGAAAATGGGCGCACGATTTAATTTCAACAGCGATGGTTAACTTTTTTATATTTTCAACATTTTGCTTGCTTAGGACTTGGCGTTTTCTTTTATTGGAGTTTAGTTAGTTCGTTTTAGCGTTTGTTTTAAAATCATTCTGTAAAAGAGCGCTGTTCGTCCTCTCAGTTTATTATACCTTAATATTTATGCCCATTTACTTAATATTATCTCATCATTGACTGGCTATTATTGACTATGTTTTTGCGTAGTGATTGATGTTATTTCTAAAGTTCTTAACGACTTCAAGAAAGGAGGATCTGTATTCGATTCGTATGTGTGTGTAAATATGTTTTTTTTTTCAGCATGCATGAATTTTTTGCTTCTTTGTCAACAACTTACGATTATTTAGTTTACGATTCTCTTTCTATGAGGTTTTCAATATAAAGCAATACAATGATTACCGATATTACTCGTGGCATACTTTTGTTAAGCGATATGTGAGCTCATTGCAATTGGTAAGCAACCTGCACCGAGCCCTACTTGGACGGCTATGCGCCGTGCTTCGAAGGGTGTGTACAATTTTGGGTCCCGCTTGTTACAATCGTTAGACCATGTCGGAGGCCTTTAGGCGGTCTAACAACACCAACAACACAGTTGACCAACCTACTTGAAGTTCCTTTTTGATTTTACTGCTGTTATTGCTTTTTGAGTTATGATTACAATCGCCTTCTGTCTCGGTTAATAAGAACTAAAGTATAACTTAATTTGCCCTTTTTGTTTTGACGTAATTTATAAACCTGCGTACATTTTACTAAGAAATCTTGCGTGTACACGTCTTCTTTTAATCATTTTAATCTCGGATTACGGTACAAATGCAATCAGCCGGTGACGTGTTTACCGTTAGATGACTCAATCGAATATTTGAGACGGGTACCTATTTGTTACAGAATTACTATTGCATTGTTGGCAATGTACTCGATACTCTCGATAGTACATTACATGTAAGCTTAGTATGAGTTGGAATTGCATAGAAAAGGGCCAGTGACGACACCTTTCATATAAATACAAGGAATATCGTCGGTGGTCAAGTGGTATATGTACACTCGCCTGCCAAGACTGAGGTGAGAGTTCAATTCCTGGGTCGAGCGAAAACGTGTTTCCTACTTTTCAAACATAGCTAGGTTTTGAGATCACTAACCCAATGGCAAGCGTGGTGATTATGCCTATCTTCCTCAATGTACCGATATCTTCGATGAGATGAGAGGCCTTTGCCCAACATTGGGACATTACAGGCTAATTTACTTTACTTTTTTACAAGGAATATAACATCACGACCCGCACCCGTACAGTGTGTCTTGAGCTTTATTGCAGAAACAGGCGCGGTTTACATTGAACACAAAATATAGAAAACCATTGAACAAGTTTACAAAATGCGACCGGACAAATTCAATACTTCGCGTTCGCGTTATTATATTTGTTAGACATGTGATAGGGGTTTCGCGTTCCGGCTCTTGGTCTTCGGACATCGAGAATGATTCTTTTTCGGAAATAAACTGGTCTAAACTAATACATCCTTCGTAAACGCTTTTTAACTAAAACACTGTTATAAAATGTTTTGTCTCTTTTGCTGTTGGAAAAATAGCGTATGTCGGAAAGAGACAAACCGTTTGATAGCTAAAATGCTGTGAGAAATCCACTATTGGCATGAGATACTCTTCTCTCATTGAAGTTAAGAACCTGTTAAACTTTTGAAAGAGAAATAAGAATCTACAAGTGAAATATAAAATCTACTACTACTCTAAATTAGTAATCTTGAAATAAAGTTCTTCGGCCAGTACTCGCAGTTTTCGTAAAGTAAGTTTAACGAATTAAGTCATAATTGAAAGAGAATATATTTCTGAGAATCTCAATTAGTTTCCCTTCAGTCTTCGAGTTAATTTAAATCTCGTTACCTATTTATATAAACCGTTAATTATAGGCTTCGCGATATTACTCGTACATACATATTAATACACAGGGTGAGTTAAGTAAGACGATTTAATACCGTACTTCAATGATTCCTCATCTCAGAAATAATTTGTATTTTCATACATTACTTGTCAAAAATAACTTATTAATGGGGCTAATGGGTAATTTATAAAAGATTACCACAATTAGTTAATTTTCGATTTAATTTACGTCTCTGAGCATTTACCGCCTTACTTAGAGGCGTCCAATCCTATAATAAGTTAAGTAATATTAATTATTTAATAAGGAAGGAATTACTAGTAAGTTTTGAAATTTTTTCGCAATTAGTTAATTGTTGATTGTCAAATGATTCGAATCGTTAAGTATGTACGTTTTTAACGCATGATTGATTTTCACCAAAAGTCGTATGACCATCCACCAAGTGTATCCGTTAACGTAGTTTCAATTCAAAATGAGTAGTGTCGCTTAAACTTAATAAACCAGTAATAATTAACAAATTTGGTAGAATCTATACTAATATTATAAAGCTGAAGAGTTTGTTTTGTTTGTTTGTTTGTTTGTTTGTTTGTTTGTTTAAACGCGCTAATCTCAGAAACTACTGAACCGATTTGAATAATTCTTTTTGTAATAGATAGCCACATTCAACGGGAAGGTTATAGGCTACATTTTATCCCGAAATTCCTACGGGAACGGGTACAACGCGGGTAAAACCGCGGGGCGCTGCTAGTGTATAATAAGGCTGAAGAGTTTGTTTGTTTGAGCGCGCTAATCTCAGAAACTACCAATCCGATTGTAATTATTCTTTTTGTACTAGATAGCCACATTCAACGGGCAGGTTATAGGCTATTTTTCATCTCGAAATTACTTCGGGAACGGGCATAACGCGGGTAAAACCGCGGAGCGCTGCTAGTTTCTTATACATTACGTTTCAAAAAACGCGCTTATTAACCTTTTCTAATAAATCATTTGAAGTTTCAAACTCTATAATTTAGTTTTACTACTATTTCACGAACGACAGTTCTATTTGCGCAATAATGCATGTATGTTTGGCTCTACAATTTGGCAAACATTCGCTTCGAGATTCGGTATCTCTACTAATATTATAGAGGTAAAAAATGTAATTTTGTTTGTTTGTATTTACGGGCTAATCTCGGGAATGTTACTGTCCGATTGGGATAATTCTTTTTGTAATAGATAGTTACATTCAAATGGAAGGTTATAGGCTATTTTTCATCTCGAAATTCCTACGGGAACGGGCACTATATGGGTAAAACTGCGGGGCGTTACTAGTAAATAATAAAACTTTAATGTTCTAACTAGGTCCATATACACGCTATGCTCAGTCTACGTAGACGTTATGTGCATGTAATAAATAGAACGGTGTAATATTCATTAAACAGAAGCATTTGTATATAGATAACGTGAGTAACTAAATAATGTACTTACTAGCTACGCCCCGCGGTTTTACACCCGCTGTGTCTACTCTTGTGGGAATTTGGGGATAAATATCTATACTAATATTATAAAGCTGAAGAGTTTGTTTTGTTTGTTTGTTTGTTTAAACGCGCTAATCTCAGAAACTACTGAACCGATTTGAATATATCTTTCACTGTTAGATAGTCTATTTATCGAGGAAGGCTACAGGCTACATTTTATCCCGAAATTCCCAAAGGAACGGGTACAACGCGGGTAAAACCGCGGGGCGCTGCTAGTAGCCTATAAGCTTCTTCTTCATTGTGGCTACCTAATACAAAAATAATTATTTGAATTGGTTTGGTAGTTTCCGACATCGTCCCGAACATTCAAATAAAATTAATTATTGGTATAAATTATTAATGGAGACCCTGTCGATTTACTATACGTACGAATCGTAGGACTATGTACGTAGTGACAGCTCAATTATTTAAAGGAAAAAGTTACTCTTAGATTTGAGGCAAATTATCGTTTACCTGGATTATGTTATGGTATGTTATGGTAACTGTAATGCAAAAACCGGGATCGGAAATCCTTGTAATTTTTACTGTTATCCAGTATATCTAATAATTACGTTTAAAATCAAAGAGTTTGTAATTAAATGAGAGTAAGAACCTTCTTTACAACCCGACTTATATTTTATTTGTACATGGAGTCAGACACCTTATCAAATGGCTCGTTAAAACGTTTTAATTGCTTATCATTTGTACACTGCACCGCAAATGAATGCTAAGTACTAAATACGTCTAATCGTCCTGGTTTTTCAGATGGTTGAATAATTGGATGCACATTTTATGTCCATACATTAAACAATACAATGATAGGAGGAATCAAACCTTTTAATGTTTTAAGTGTCTTTCGTTTTAGAGGGTTGTTAAGTGAGAAAAAAACACTTGTTAAAACATGTACCTACAAAAAACGAAGCTGAAGAGTTTGTTTGTTTGAACGCGCTAATCTCAGAAATTACCAATCCGATTTGAATAATTCTTTTTGTAATGCATAACCACATTCAACGGGCAGGTTAAAGGCTATTTTCCATCCCTAAATTCCTACGGGAACTGGCACAACGCGGGTAAAACCGCGGGGCGCTGCTATGATAGTACTAAAATAATGGAGCTGAAAGTTTGCTGTTTTCTTTGACACTTGAGACTTCTTTAGTGTTTAAACAATATTATTTACACAGATTTAACGAGTGACTCTAGGTACTGTAACAGCACCCGGTTTAACCCACGCTGTACACGACACCTGAGAATTTCGGGTGCAAAAGTAGCCTATATATAACCTTCTACCTTCTTCATTCATTAATGTAAGTACTATCATATTATGCCTTATTTGTTTTCCAAAAGCGTGCAGGTCCAGAGATAGCTCCTTCAAAAAAACAAAAAAGAAACCTACACACAACTTCTCTTCCGTGTCGATGACACACAAATCAGTGTGTATGAGCAATGGTCTTCCACTGTGTTTTAGTAAACATAACCAGGTAGGAAAATTGATACAATGTAATGAACATACGTGTTCTTGCCTATATAATGTACCTATAGGTACATAAACTATGCTACAGTGTGATTAATTTAATACGCATAGCTATTTGACTGGCAACACATACAATTAATTAATACGCCACAAACACTACGTGTGTATGTAGTTACAAAGTTATTTCTGTGGTCACGTGCTGTGGCTTTGTTGCAACGGCAAGACTGGGAGGAATACTTGAAAACAGAACGTAACGTCTGAAACTCTATTTTAGTACACAAAGTGTTGCTATTTTGATGGATACTTTACGTAAAAAGTTATTCGGAATGTAAAATGTACTATTTGATTATGACATTTCTTGACATTACGTTCTATACCTAAATATCTATACTAATATTATAAAGAGGTAAATTTTGTAAGTTTGTTTGTTTGTATGTTCGAACTAATCTCGGGAATTATCCGTCCGATTTGAATAATTCTTTTTGTAATAGATAGCCACATTCAACGGGAAGGTTAAAGGCTATTTTTCATCCCGAAATTCGCATGAGAACGGGCACAACGCGGGTAAAACAGCGGCGCGCTGCAGCTTTTGTTTATGTTCTAAATTTTCATTTATTGTGCCAAATAATTAAACAAAATTCATTTGTTTTAAACATATTTAGGCGCTAAATCAAATTAAGAATTCTTGTGCTGTCGACCCTGAGCCAATCATAGCGCATTGGGATTCTCAAACAACTCATTGACAATGTCAAAATCTTTTCGTAAGGCATTGTGATTGGTCAGTTGAGCTCCAAGCAGCACAGCTCCGATCCGTTTCAATGGAAACACACCCTTACTATATAACGGATAAGGGTTTTAAGGCAGATCTGTAAATGGTGTCATACCATTGTTTTAGATCGGTCAATAGTCCAGATTTATTCTAGCGATTCCTTTTGCTCTTCAACCATCACAACTACCTAACAAAATTTGAATCGATACAACTGCTAATACTGCCTGCGCCTATATACCAAACGTGGCGATAAACAAAACGTAATACAACAAAAAATATTTAAGGAATTTCTAAAAGCTCTTATGTCCAATTAAATATATTTTATAAGCATTCAGACAGGTTTTTATATTATAATTATTCGTGATAAACGGAACCGCTTCTCGTTTTGTCTAGACTATAAAAAATATTTAAATGCCTGGCTAAAGTGCTTTTATATAAGCTGACTAACCTGCCGCAATCAGTTTTGCCTCGTCGAAAACGTAGAATAATAAAAGCACAACAGTGTTTAGATTGACTTGTTCGACCCGAACAAAATTTTCTTTTGATGGAAAGACATAAGATGAAGAAATCTCAACCGGTCTGCAAGACGTCTTGTCTCCAGCGCTCCTTCATGTGTATTCATAGACTAGCAGACTGTCTAACCGCAGTCTTGTTTATAGTGTACTCAGACTCTAAAACTCACGTGTGAATGAATGAATTCTATTTCCTTGTCAATTTGCTTTGCTTCGGTCTCGTTTAATTTCCCGTTCGTACCAGACCTCGGCAAATTGCTCGGATGCTCTCCAAATATACGGAAGAGAGTGCAAATAGAGTTAATAAATAGCTACCAAATAAAAGTTTGCTGTTTCAATATGAAATAAGTAAATTAAGGAATCGTGAATAAGTTTTTCATTTTGCGTTCGCCTGTGTCGAAGGCATTTAGGCAGTTTTAGAATCTCCTACACCAGGGTTAGCCAATTGCCATTCAAGTCTCGAACTCGAAATGTATGAATGGATTTAATGATGTTCCAAACGCAGCTGGACCTAATTATTACCTATCTATACTAATATTATAAAGCTGAAGAGTTTGTTTTGTTTGTTTGTTTGTTTAAACGCGCTAATCTCAGAAACTACTGAACCGATTTGAATAATTCTTTCACTGTTAGATAGTCTATTTATCGAGGAAGGCTATAGGCTACATTTTATCCCGAAATTCCCACGGGAACGGGCACAACGCGGGTAAAACCGCGGGGCGCTGCTAGTTATTTATATAAACCCTGTTTCTCTGTCTAATGGTGTGATTACAGTAAGTTGTTCGCCGCATGCACAACAAAAACACGTGGCGAACGACTTTCTGTAATCGTAGTCTTAACGCGATCGAATTAGCATACGACTATATGTTGTTAAGATGCTTGAGAATAAATTAGATGTAGAATAAATAATTTACAAATAAAAGCCTAAATAAATAGCAAATTACTTCTTATAGCTTCCCCAAGTAAAGTCTGATATCTATCACCATAAGATTATTAACACCGTTAGTTTAAATTTCTCGCGAGATTAGACACTGAAGTATTGGTAACTTACACATCCAAATGTATAACAAATTTTTTTTATAGATTCAAAAAGCATCTTATTGTTTTAAAAGCTTTGATTGTCTTTATTGATACAGTTTTGAAACTTTCAAGTTTATTGTTGTATTCATACAATGTTTATCATTGTACCTATGTAAAGTGTCTTTTTACAACTTACTGCATTTTATTATGATTAGTTACCACTAATTAGTCGCGACAAAAACAGTTTGGATTGGTTAATTTTTCCGACCAAGGTTTATAAAAATATATTTACTGACCGTAAATTTAATGCACTTTATCTAGATGCACAATAAAAGAGACATTAAGGTATCAATCTGAATTGAACCGCTGACAGTAACCTTGGACGTGTTTGTGATCACGGTTATCAGAAAGGGGCCAAAGTAGCTTTCCGCTGTCTGTCTGTCTGTCTTTTCCTTTGTATGCTTAGATCTTTAAAACTACGCAACGGATTTTGATGAGGTTTTATTCATAGATAGAGTGATTTAAGAGGCAGGTTTAAGTATTAAAAAAACCCGAAATTCCCACGGGAACGGGCACAGCGCGGGTAAAACTGCGGGCAGCTGAAGGTGTTAAATAAAAATGAAGTGTATCCGTAAATTAAATGTCTATGCAAAATTGCCAGTGTGGTCTGCGGTCACGGCGCGTTAGCTAAAGTGATTTTATCTCACAAGCTTTTGTGAGTCTTAATTGTGTAGGTAATTACACATTGTCTTTAAAGTAGCGAAAGCATGGTAGGTTTGAGTAAACGGAGAAAAGTCATTGGATTTCGATAGGCAGTTATGTTTGTCAAATTAATATAACAATGATCTTGTCGACGGTACTAATAGTTACGGGTGTATATCTTCATTACAGCTGCACGTATGATACAGGGGTGCTAGTGAAATAAAATAACTTTAGCAAACACGGATAGTCTTACCTTCAGTTGCAAATGCAAATCTTAAGGAATTTGCACCCAAGTCCGACGGGCGACTAAACCGAAGCTAACTGAAAGTGTTATTTCCTTACGAATCAGATAAGGAAACTGTATCAGTTCGGCTGGCCTTTCATAAAGTATGGTTTACTTAATGGTCCAGGACCGGCTGCAGTTATCATCTGCAGGCCTACTCGGAAATACACGTTTACAAAGCAATTAAAAATGTAACACGATACAATTAGTACTTACCGTTCTGTATTAAAAATCGTAAGATATAAGAGCCAGTTAGTGTGTGATAATCTTTGGTAAACAGATCTGGGCACATTTAGGTCTCAGTAATTTAGATAATTAATGACGCGATTTTTTGTTTCATTGGAAAAAATAGGTAGCCTGAGTAAGGTAATATTTATGATACTTAAAATACCTTGGTCCGTTTATGAGCGTTTTTGGGGTATAAACTTGTGTTACAATAATGTCTTAGTTGCTTAGCATAAAGAAGTGTACCTATACTCGTAGTAGAAGACTCGTACGAGAAGTAGAAGACGGCTAGTTACTAAAATAAATAATTTAGTACCAATGTCTTAACTTAAACGTAGAAATATGATACTGTTACAAACTTTCGAAGTCGCAGCTAAAGTTGGGGACGTGGATACAAAAGTACGTGCTGTAACGAACGACATTACCCCAAAAGTTTTATCATAGAAACGATGCCTTAAAAATACAAGTTTACTTTCATTTTCCTAATGGACATGAAATAGAGAATATCAAAGGAATGCCTCCTTACCTAGTCAAAGCAACTAAGTGAAATTTCACTAAAATATTGGGAAGGAAGGTAAAAGAGTAGTTCCTCTTTGACTCCGACTATTTTTATATAAGTTGTACAAATGAAATGAGTCACATAGAATGTCTGTTTAGTGGTTGTTTTGTAACCTTTCAGTTGGCATAAAAGGCTTTCACTCAACCCAGGCTTGGGAATATGAAAGAAAAAGATTTATTAAGTAGGACGATGTCAGCGAATCCCAGAGAGAAAACACATATATACTGTCAAATTGAAAATCTCTTTTTAAAGTAATTCAGTTAAAAACTTGATATTTACAAACCCGAGAAAAACCCACAAAAGTTAAAAGGGAGATCGAAAATTGTGAGGTAAAATGGACATGTAAAAACCAAATTCTGCGATAATGGCGGAATTTCCAGATAAAACCGCACCATCGTCCTTTGTATTGTGGGTAACACGTGTAAAAACCTTTCCAATACGAGGATTCCGTTTCGTTCCTATTTCCGTTGTAACTGGTCGTTTCAACACCTACTAGTTGCTTTGTTGCCAACTCGTTAGACCCCCTGTTAAGCCTTCATTTGGAATACTTTAAGGAATTTAAACGAAAGCTTTTAGTCAGATTAAAGGTATTAAAAGTAATGGATCCCTGACCAGTATTTTGATAACAGCAAACAGCACTTAGCTGAATGTTTGCAGAGGTAATCGAACGGTTGTTAGAGCAGAATTTGTTAAACTTATGCGTTTCTCGGAGACCTCAATAACTACACTATATCATAAAGATCCTCTTGAAACAAAAACAAAAGTGAATTTTGGTGTAGGTTGCCATAAAAATTCGTATTTAAAGTATTAATGTCCATGTGAAGATTTAATCTTAACGACAAAACTTAATACTTATTGATCTGATTTCGAGTTCAAAAACCGGGTTGAGATGGTCTTAATGTAGGCAACAATGTAAGCAATTACGGTTTGCTACCCTAAGAAGATTTAGCAGACATCAGTATTCAATACGTTCATTTGCTTAGCATTGATCCAATCGGGTAATGAACACTTATTTCGATAATCTTGAATCTTTTTCCAATTTAAATATGAGTAATATTTAAGTTAATTTAACTTTATTTTAACGAAGGTAGGTGTCGAAAAGCATTCTACCAATTTGTAGGGAGTATATTTTATTCGTATCGCGTTGCCGCCAAAGGAAACGCTCATCAGGGAAGATTGTGCCTTGAATTCTTAAAAATATTTTATACATTTTGGTAGTCTCACACCTACACAGTAACTTCCTGCAACTTAATACTCGGAGGCATAGCGTTGAAATATAGAGTAAGGTAGGGTTTGAAGAATAGGTATTAATATTTGGGACATTGTTTATATCATGCTTTTAATAATGTATTTTTGTTCCACAAATCATTATAGTGCAAAACTTTTGAAGTTAGAAATCAATTTCCAAACTTACCTGCAACTCTAATAAGTGTACAAGTCACGCCACCTATCCCATTAAAAGGTAACTACATGGTCAGATAAAAACCATTGAGCGCAAAACCTTGCCCGCTAATACAATTCAAACTGTGTCGCCTTTTAGTTCAAGCGAACTGGGATAGATGTCGCTAGCCGCTCGGAAAATATTGGAAAATTTTGTTTGTTCCGAGAGTTTATTTACTTATTACAATGTTTTAGCCTATCGAGATTGTTTAGTTAAATTCAATAGAGTTAATTTTAGACTCGTGATGTCGAAATATTGGCTCCTAATTCTGAGACTTTGAACTTTACTATGTAATGTATACTATGGATGTTAGAAGTTAGACATGTAACTAAAGTATAACATTTACACATTATAATTTTATAAACACAATAGTTTGCTGTTTATATACGTAGTTTGTAAAGAACAACTGTGTGTGCGTGTCCTATGTTAATGAATGAGAATAATAACAACATGTAGGTTCTTATTATAAAGTGGACACTTGGACAAGCTATTAAAAATACTTCTTACGTAGATCATACATTCTACTATTATGCTTGGTTAGTATTATCTTGTATGTTTTGGTCCGTATTAGTATGTATAAACTTCTTTACACTTTAGAATTGTATAAAACTAATAGATATTAGAACATAATGATGTAAATACTTCATTTACATCATATGAATTATACTTAACAACTTAGTTACAATTTACCTAATATGTCTTATGCATAATCTAGTTTTTCTTACGAAAGGTTACATTCAAACCATGAACATCATGACTGCTTTTTCAGCCTTAGACAATCTCTTCCATTGAGGAAAAGGGTTCAAAGACCTTTTTACTTTTCAGAAAGAATCGTGTTTGGCTGAAAATCAATCACATTAGTCTATATCAATAAATTTGTGAAACCATAGAGTGTAAGAGTAACTTATGTATGGTCGTCGCATAGTATACGAGTAGTATAGTGAAAAGACTCTCACAAAGGCTGTTCTCAAGCCTTTTCCATGTCGTTGCGTTTTGTCAGTAACACAGTAATGTTTATTTTTGGATAGTTACTAAGGGAGGGTTCTGACATTAAGGAGAACAAGGTTGTGCCGGACAAGAGGGTGATTTGGTTGTTGATACTTTATAGCTGAAGCAAGTTTTATCAGTTTGAACAAGGAAAAAGAAGACTACTTTCAATGGTGTAGCTTGCACTCATGTTTTTGGTCACAATACGAGTATGCCTATTACTTAACCTTTAAGTATGGACGTGGAGTCTCACAGGCTACTCGATGTTTTCGTTTTCTTAGTTTCACCTAATTCCCTCTACTCCACGCGATTGAGCGGCTCAGTAGCTTTTGTTTTAGTTGTAAAACTATCAATGAGGGAGGAGGTAGCGTCTTCCGATGGATATCACGCAAATAATAACCATCAAAATATTGACCGTAGCCTGTCAGGCTACACGTCCATTGTTGCCCTATGATATATTTTATAAGGGCGATTAGGCTTGTTTCAGATTTTTTAGTCCAAAATGTCAAAAATTTATATAACATGCACCAATCAAAAGCTGCGGAGAGATTTCCAAAAAAAATTAGCGCGTTTTCTTGTGGTGCCTCATGTGTAAAGGCGTGTTATAAATACACGATTACCAAGAGAGCTGAGGTTGACCATGACTCGAGTTTTAGGTAATGATATGGTTACAGAAGATGTCCAGGATCAGGAAACCAGTCAAAGAGCATGTAGAATCTGTCCCGCCAAAAGACATAGGATGACTACCCATGTTTGTGTTGGGTGCAGCAAACCTGTGTGCTTCCAATGTTCTAAACCTTTGTGCACTGACTGCCAATAAATTTACGTTATTAGACTGTTGTCAATTTTTTTTATATTTGTTACCTGAAGTAGGTGTTTTGTGTTTTTGGTTTCTTATATATTATATTTTGAGAAAAAAGACTCATTTTGTTACAGTTATTAGTTTAGCTGTTTTTAATACCTAAAAATATAAATTAAGTAGATTTAAACTGAAAAGTGCCATAATTTTTGGTTTTTGAAATTTCTATAATTCTTGAAATAAAAGTTGATTATTTAAGCACGTTATTTTATTGCTAAATCACATAACTTTAATATTCAATCAGTTTTAAAGCGATCTTATATCAAATTCCCAAAAAAAATGTGTGTGCATATAGGAGCCTGTGAGACTCCACGTCCACAGTAGTGTTAAGAAAAAATGACGTCCATACTTAAAGGTTAATATACCTTCGCTTCGGTGCAAGCAACGCCACCTCCACACCCTTGTAATTGTGGCACATAACGTTTTTAGTGAGGGTACTAATAGTTCAGTCAGCCCATGAAAATGTTGACCACTTTAGTACTTTGTCAAATCATGAATAGAGAAATTTCTCATTCATATGTTAGCATATTTATTGTTGTTTGAATATGATAAAGTTCTCTGTAGACTTTTATATTTTGTTGCCGACCCAACCGGGTGAAATAGTCATGGCATCATGTTTTCATAAGATATAGGGCTCTAAAACATACATAAAATAGACATTGTAGATAATTTGCATGTCCGTCTGTTGGCAGGTGACGGCCTTCAAGCTGGCATCGTCGGGCTCCGGCAGCCCGGCGCCGCCGCCGGTGCAGTGGCGCATGCGGAGAAAACCAGGTAACATTAACTAGTCTATGCTTTATCCTTTCTCACTTGTTGGCTGTCGTTCTTGGATTTTAATCGGACGTTCCAATGGCACAACAATTTACATGGAACTTAAGTAATAACTCATACTGGTCAGACTCCGATTTTGTGCCGAAATAACAGACGAGGCGACCCGATAAATTCGTATCCGGCAGTGGACAAGTGAGTAAGGGCTCTTAGTTTACCGAAATCGTATCAACTAATAGTACAAAAATATTTTATTTCGAATTATTCATTTAATGCCACTTCTCAATAATGGTTCCATCGAAAGGCGTTTAGGATTAGATCATATTATGCAGGATCTTCATATATTATTATACATTGAAGTACTCAAAAATGTGTTGCGTGCGACGAGCATCCTTAATTATTTTAATCATGATAAAGGTCATAGAACTAGAAAAAGAAATATAAACACTTATTTATAATCTTGCGAGTAACTTTGTTTGATGAGCTTTGGCGCAATGATGTTGAACATGCAACCATTCAATCTAAATTCCCTTTGACCACTAGGTACATAGACCGGAATCCTGCCAATAACTTTCGTGTCCATCAGTGCTTGTGTCCATTAGTTTATTACACTAGAACACATGACATTTGCAATTAACCTTACGCACACGTATGTAGAGTTTTCTAGAGAAAAATATGTTTTAACTGCGACATTTACGTTGTAAAGCTGATTCGTTTACCGTGAAACGATAATAAAATGCACTCGTAAAACTTACGAGTTATTTCCTCCGGTCCATGAATCATAAAACTCTTTATTGTCATAGATTATGTTATTCGATACTCTGAGATGCATTTAGCTGCATAGAGTGATGAATTATTTTGTGTAGAAGGATCGAAGGATTTAGATAGATAGATTGTGAACGGTAGAAGTAAATAACTGTCGATATATCTATCCTATCCTACTAAGATTATAAATGCGAAAGGTGATGTGAGGATGGATTATGTATGTGTGTATGGATGTATGTTTGTTACTCTTTCACGAACGGACGAACGGATTTGAATGAAACTTTACAGTAATATAGGTAATACATCAAAATAACATATAGGGTACATTTTATCCCGAAATCGGGTACAACGCGAATGATACTGCGGAGCGCGACTAGTATTCTATATTTTTGTTTGAAATTGAAGAAGGATATCTGCTGTTGTTGCAATGAAGTTGACATATTATTGACATTTGCAATTGACAATCTGCCGCTAGTGTTATGTCAATCAATCACTGCATCTAACATCTTAGTCTTATTGAACTACAAGTACAAAAGTGTAATTGCCGTACATAGAGACGTCAATTAAACTGACAATTAAGTAATTGCTGAAAATGTTCATACATTACATGTCAAACGGACACGATTATCTCCTGATAATTCTCTTAACTACATTAACAACACTAAGTGCGGCAGAAAGAACTGCTTTAAACCATCTAAAATTAAATACTCACCGCAATCTTAAACACATACACACGCCCATTAAATATTTACATTATTTGGCGTAATAAGGCGGCAAACTTTGTAATTGTTTGATTAAACGTGCTGGTTTTTGTCGGATGTTCCTATTTTTGGCCTACGGCAAAAAAGAGGATGTAATGAGTTTTACGTAAAATTTTATGTGATATCGTAGCTGTTACTCTTAAGCAGCTGAATCTATTTTGCTTTAGTTACTTCACTACATAGTATAAAACAAAGTCGCTATTTTTGTCTGTTTGTTTGTCTGTTTGTCTGTATGCTTAAATCTTTAAAATTACTCAACGGATTTTGATGCGGTTTTTTGAAATAGGTAGAGTGATTCAAGAGGAAGGTTTTTATGTATAAAATTTCCCGATATTCCCACGGGAACGGGCACAACGCGGGTAAAACCGCGGGGCGCTGCTAGTTTGTTATAAAGATGACTTGAGACTGTGATCATTTATAGATGAGTAATCTATCTAAGCTTGTCATTGTCTGAGAGGAAGAGAAGGAAACAGGAAGTCTTTTGTTCTGCAGTAAGCTCCTAGTACATTATTATTTTATTGCACCGTTCTTGTTCTAAGGCAATAAGCCCTTGTACATTGTGAGTACTTTGTATCGATACAACCTCGGATGCTCAAGGATCGCTCGGAACTTGTACGAGCACGACTCTGAATAATCCAGCTTTTAAAAGTTGCAGAGGTGACTTATCTTGCAGATACTTAGTTCAGCTTAGTATACAGTTTTGAAATACCTTTCCTAAGAATACTTTGTAGAATGGAAATACAAATTGGTATATACAAAGTGGATTTACTTGATAGTAACGTTTCAAAGTTAAGTATCTGTTACTTGTACTACTTCGTATTACTTCTGGAATTTGAAATAAGACTACTTATTCTAACGTAACGTCAGAATTTACGAAAGTAAGTTAGTGATCGGTAAAACAATTAAAAGCGTACGTGCAATCTCAAAGTTAAGCTGAAACTCTTCTCCGGATGTATGTAAATTGAGTGTTGAGAACTGTACCCCTCTTTTGGAATTTAATTTGGAGCAGCATCCCCAATATAGACAATGTAAATTCATCGGGACAGTTCTTTATGATAATTTCGCGTCTATTTTTCAACATTCCCTCCCAAAATTGGTTTCGGAATTTAATTAGTTACCATTAATTTTTATGAATATTTTCCTTTCAGTGAGGTCTTGTGGGTATTGAAAAATTATTTTAATAAAAATTCTTTTCACTTTGGCGGCTGGTAATGGATACCTTTTTTGAAGTTTGTAATGTTTTTTACTATCTTGAGATTGATTTATAAATTCATTTCTTTGAATATTGTATGATGTTTTAGCAGAGCACACTTTGCTTTTATATTTTCAATATTTCAATGATTATTTAAGTACTTAGTCTAATACTCGTAGTTTAATACGTAACTAAAAACCTTCTGTCGAAATAATGAACTTGTTTTCATTCAATGTAACACCTTCTCCAGTCCATCCATCCATCATAATTATTTTTAAGTTACCACTAATGGTTTAATCGTAATTTAGTTTGTGAGTGTCGAAATTTTGACAGATTAAAGCGGTTGTTTTCGTGATGTAGATTGGGCTCCAGAGTAATTAATTCCTTTGGCTATGATTAATTGTTGGCATCAAATACTCTGTCAACACTATGTGATCGTTGTCGGCAAATGACAGGTTTAGGGGAAACTGTAATTTATATTCGGATATGTATTCCGTTATGTTGTTTTGTGGATAAAAGTTAAACGTTAATTGGCTTTGGAAATATTTTTGTTATTTCATAATATTTGGTAATGAAATGCCGTCACCAATGACACATTATTGATATCAATGTGATCTGTCAATATTGAATAATAAAAAAGTAGAAAGGGCATAAAAAATTTAATTAAAATAGATGCGTGAGCTTAATATCTATTCCTAAAGTAATGAAAATAATTAAGTACATACTTACAATTAATAAATAAAAAATATATATATACCCGGACAAATTCACACACGGTTAATTAGACCCAAAGTAAGCTCTAAGCTTGTGTTATGAAATCTAATTCACTGATACTATTACTTATACATACACAAATACTTTATAAGAATATATAATTGACACCCAGACGTCGTCGCCAACAATTATGTCTGCACATATTGTTGACTCCGGGCGGGAATCGAGCCCGCAACCCCCGACACAGTAAGCGCTCTTACTGCCACTGTGCCAACGGGCTTGTCAAATATTAATATAAACAAGAACCAAAAACCATTCGCTTACTACTGGTATTCCGACATGATATTTGATTTCCTAATTAGGCGTTCCGACTTCGCCAGTCAATCCAGTATGAACGGGATTTAAAGATTATTTTGTTGGCTGCAACCTACGTTAATGAATGAGCACGCACCGGTCGTGTGTTTGTCCATCTGTTTGTTGGTGTTTGGGTGACGCGGACCGGGTCGCGTCCAAACAAAACACGAGAGATACTGGGTGCCATGTGGTCTTTCAACCAAGTACTTTACTATGGATCCGGTCTATTAGGAAGATTCAGAATAAACTACGACTTTTTGTAATGGTAAAGATATTTTGAATGAGAAACACAAACAACAAATTGAACGGTGAATTCGACTATTAATAATGGACTAGTAGCAAATAGTCTAGCACCGTCTTGCGGTGTTATCCACGTTATATCCATTCCCGTAGGTATTCCGGGATAAAAAGTGGAGTATAACCTTCCTTCGAATGAAGTTTTCATATACAAAAAGAAAACATTCTTAAATCCGACCGGTAATTCCGAAGTTTATCGTAATAAAAAAAATCTTCAGCTTTATGATATTAACTCAAAGAAAAGCGACATCTTTAAGATATTTTTTTTTGCAAATATTGATACAATTAATGTATAATATGATACATTTGTAGTCAATGTCCTTGAAATAAATTATGTAAAGGCTGGAAGAATATTATAATAATGGTTTACAACAGAAAGAAAGACCTATTCACATGTTGTCACATGAATCTCTAAGATCTGTAATACTGAATGAATAATTCATAGGCTTGGCATGTTTTTGCTGTAGTTTTTGCTACTCATTTCATTTCCTTCTTATGTTTTTATACACAAATAAGGGTTGTCAAACTACGTTTTGGAACGCTTTGCTTTTAGTTTCCATTTTTATCTGTCGCTAGTGGTCACGGAAAAGTGACTAACGCCCTTACTCAGAGACGTCTATTGCTTCCTAAGTTGAGATTTGATGAGTGATTTCAACATGTTATGTATGAAAAATTACGGCAAATAGTGTCGATTTAAACCTTGTTGAGTGCGGCAGTTAATATATAGTTTTTATCTATACTAATATTTTATAGCTGCGGAGTTTGTTTGTTTGAACGCGCTAATCTCAGGACCTACTGGTCTGATTTGAAAAATTCTTCATGTAATGGAGCCACAGCGATTGGTGGGTGCTCGCAAAGGACAGGGAGGGTTGGCGATGTTTGGGGGAGACCTTTGCCCAGCAGTGGGACAATATAGGTTAATAAAAATAAAAAAAAATGGAGCCACATTCAACGGGAAGATTATATTCATCCTGAAATTACCACGGGAACGGGTACAACGCGGGTATTTTAAATATGCAGTGTTCATTCAAATAAGATTCAAACACATGTTGGAAAAAGTAAAAAATACTAATTTTATGTAGGTCAGTTAGCGCTGTGGTCGATCGTGGTGTAGGTTGACCTGTGCCCTGGGAAGACCACAAAAATGGTCTTGTGATGGAAATCACTAAGACGGACAATAGTTATAGCTAGATGTTCTGTATTAAATACCAATGGGTCATATTAGTAAACGCGTATAAAGAACACTTTAGCTATCAAATGGTTTGTCACTTTCTGACATACGCAATTTTCCGAAGAGCAAAAGAGACAAAACACATTATAACAGTGTTTAAGGTACACCGTGTTTATTAATAAGGCGAATAAAGTATTGACCAGGCCCAGCGTTGCTTAGCATTTAAGTATAATTAAGTTTTTAACCCCAAAAGTCTCATTAAAAGTTATACCATATTTTACGTTTCATTTTGTTTTGGATTTATAATTGTATGTAAAGTATGGGTCAAGTTTACCTGAAATAAATTTATTTTATTTATTTTATTTTTTTTATTTATAATTAGTTAACCTATGACCATCCTTTATAACCAACTAGACCTCTAAAAAGTACGTATCTCTTTTCAAAATTAAACATACATTAATATTCATTAACTAGTCTGACATTTCAAATGGAAATTAAAAGGTGGTATGCATTAATATTTTGATTTTTTTCGAAACTTGTTTAGGCCTATTTTGCAAAACCAGTTTGAACTGGTCAAGTATTTTTTGCAAAATATTTCATTTAAATTAAATGGATTTCGTGAAACCCGCAATTTATGATGTTGTGCTAATGATTATTTTTTGCTAAATATTGTGATTATTATACCATTATTATCTTATATACTACTTTCTATATTTCGGGCAGTATCTTCATTAACCCACTAGAAAACCATTAGGTTAAATCACCATAAGGCATTTAGATATCAAAGTATGGTACAGTAACTGTATCATCGTCATAATCATTAATCAATGTAAAATCAATTAAGGACTCTCTCTTAAATAGTGGTACAATCAAGTAGGCAAATGTTATGCGTCAATTTACTGTTGTTAAAACTACGCACTTTTAGAGGTAACGTAATACGACCCGCATAAAATAGGTAAAGGACAACAGACAGTACTTGTAATAGGTGTATGTGCGATTTACGACACAATACGTTTTAATTAAGTCTTTCAGTGTTCAGTGAGCGCTGCAAGTGTTCAGCTTTAACTTCCAATTAATTTATGGCGGTGAGTGTTCTGAAAGCGGTTGGAAACCTCATAAGTATCTTGAACCCTGATCGATTAGTTTCTTAGGTTTGTTATTTGATATAATTGGAACTGTAAAGAAGGGGATAGGTGTTTGTGGATCTAATTAATGTGTTGAAGGATGAAGTTCTCTTCGGTGATGCAATTGAGTTTTGACTTGGCTACTGAAAATGAGATCAAGTTTATCTGTAACATTTACAAGAAGGCATAAAATGACTACTGGATATACACTACACGTAAAGGGCTGATAAATCTATGCACTACCTACAAGAGCAATTAAAGCGTTTTTGTCCTCCTGCTACGCGTACTTTGTATGAAAAACAAAGCAAAATAATGCCTGTGCGTGCGGACGACTGCGGCACGTAATAAGACGTTGAAAACCCTTTTAAATTAAAAGAGCCCTTGATGTGTTAAACTTTAAATGTTACCAACCGTTCATTGACCTGCGATGTTAAGTATCTAAAGTTTTCAAAATTGCGCCATAGTTGGTTCGTACGTCGTAGCTACTATAATATCAAAGTTACTACTCAATATAAACTTATTCTTTGAAAGTTTTAAGAATCCGCGAAGTTCTTGTGTGATTCCAGTTTGGTTGTAAGTGCATTCTCGACTTGAGTCTGACGTCAAAAAACAAACTAATTTCGTAACATATGTTCGGTGAGTTTGGTACGTGTTGAAGATCTTGTTACCACTCCAGGGTTGGTAAAAGTTGGAGTCAGTATTTCAAGAATTTGCTATATATTGATTTGTACCAAACTGTTCAATTGCAAATGAGACGTTTTTAGGTTTGTTGAGTTATGGCTTCTTTTTGATGAAACATGAAAGTAATCATCATCATGTCAGCCTTAGGACGTCCACCGCTGGACATAGGCCTTCCTCATTGATCTCCAAGTAATTCGGTTGGAAGCGACCTGCAGTCTTCACCAAATCATCAGACCACCTTGTTGGTGGACGTCCTACGGAAATATAAGCAATATCGAAGTGTTATTTCACGTTAGGGAAATTTGAATAGGACAACATAGAAGACTCTAAGAAAGTGAATGAATAACACAAAAAATAAACAATGTACCGAATGAAAGTAAATCTATCCATTTGTTATTTGAGCTCTAACTTCTGGTTGTCAGTACTTAGTTAGATGGTAAGTATCAGATATCGATCAGCTGTTTGTTTGTATTACTCCAGCGGGGTCGGCAACCCGGTCTCATATGTGTGGCGATGACACCATTCCAAACGAAACGTCAAGCCAAAAATACACCGTGAATGAATCCCGCTAGTTCGGAACAATCCTGAAGCTACGGTGGAAAATTTCACATCCGGTGTTTTCAGACCCTTTCGCAAACTAAATTAACCTTTACTATGACGCCAAACAGTTCACTTTGAACCGGCGTTCTACTCGCGAGCGATGGAAATATTTTTTTTAATTTGTCGAGGTGCGGAGATCAAATGATTGAATATTAAAGCGAGAATCTCGTGATAAGTTTCCAAATTCAATACAACAGTGAATAACTAAATGAAATGTGACGCATTATTGTGCAATATTTGTCTTACGATCAATATTTAATATTATGTTTTGCATAATGATGAAATTTCTGCTGAGATTTATTTTCATTTAAGAAAATCATCGCACTGATATATTGCGTGAGATGAGAGACCTTTTCTCAGCAGTGGGATGTCCTACTGCTGAAATACTTAAAGGATTTCATAATTCCATTTTCGGAAAAGATTGATAGTCAAACTCAGAACAAAAAGTCTTCTCAATTACACCACCGTCAATTTTTCAAAAGCGTCGTTTCTACTGGATCTTTATCTCTAGGGATGTCTAGATAGTCTGAAGGCACTGTGTAATGCGATATGGATGAAGAAGGAGCGATGCCATTTTCAGCAGTCAATCAAATCCGGATATCACTATGTAACCAGAGAGAATATCTTAGATAATTTATTAAAGTCCCAACCAAGACTCGTGACCGAGCCCAGATAAATGACACTAATTTATTTAAAACGATATTATTTCTAAAGGAGTCTCTTTTCAGAATCCCTTTTGTAAAATGAGTAGTCCGCACAGTCGTTATTTATTTTGGACCCTTATTAAATATCGTCACTGGGGCTCAAGGAATTTGCCAAGGATTTTGATGGCTGTCGTAGGAATTATTTTTATCCCTGACACTCTGGTATTTTAATTTGATAAAAAAGTAATGAAATGTGTAGTGTTTTGTTTTTTTTTGCAGATTTCTTTTGGATATTTGATATCGTTCTGAAACGAATTATCGCTTTATGATACTAAGATATTCAAACGAGTTTGTAGTTCAAAATGATTATGGAAATTGAAAATGAAATTGCGTGGCAAATTACACCCTGGCAGTGCCCAAAACTTACAAATAATTAATTCATTAATCTCAAGCCTACTTGGATGGGTGGCCGATAGTGACATTCCTATCTGAGCGTTACCGTGCTTCGGAGGACACGTTAAGTTGTCGGGCCTGGTTGTCTTTGTCTTTGTCTCATCGTTAGACTTTGTCGAAGGCCTTAAAGCGGTCTAAAAACCCGATAACCAAGGTTGGCCTGACCCACCCGAACTTATTTACTTTTCTTAGGTGAAATTATTATTCGTAAAGAGGGACTCGGAGTAAGGTATCCAGAATGTTATTGAATATCTAAGTTACTGCAAGGAACCATGTGATATAATCAGCATTTTACATCTTGGCTCAATGAAAAGGTCTCGATAGTAAACAACTTACTGTTTGCCAAAAATTAAGACGAAAACTTGGCATTAGTTTAGGCGAATATTCATAACCAAGAAAAAGTAAAAAATGTTATTTAGTACTTGAAATAATTTGGCTGACCTATATGTATGGAATATAAATAGGGCAATCAGACAAAGTACGTTTATTTGAAAGTCAGTGCCATAAGTTCACAATCATAAGAAATGTTACCTTAAATATACTTACCTATTCTTAACTAAAACACTGTTATAAAGTTTTTGTCTCTTTTACTCTTAGGAAAATATCGTATGTCGGAAAGGGATAAACTATTTGATAACTAAAATGCTGTCAATAAGCGTTTATATTAATTTTGACTCGGACCGTCTTGACGTTTATGCTATTGCGTTCTGTTCTTCACAATACGAAAGACGCCCAAAACATTATTTTACCCGAACAGTACCGAGAATTAGTCAGTTTGTAATTAACTCTGTATAAACTGGAACTCAAGCTAATTAAAGCTTCAAGCCATACGACGTCTACTATGTATGTCCCTAACAATAGTGATATTGTTCGTTCAATATAAATTGTTACATAACATCGTAAGTGAAGTTATTGTTTCAAATCCATTTAAACAATACAACTCGTAAACAAACTTAGTTAATAACGTTCGCAATACTTCTTGTTTTAGAAGTTGTAACTTTGTTGTGGAATGTTATTTGTGGACTCCCATACATCAAGAATTTGTTCAGTATGAGAGATATGTAATATAACATTACTAGCAGCGCCGCGCGGTTTTACCCGCGTTGTGGGCCGTTCCCGTGGGAATTTCGGGATTTTTTCTACACATAAACCTTCCTCTTGAATTACTCTATCTATTTAAAAAAACCGCACCTAAATCCGTTGCGTAGTTTTAAAGATCTAAGGATACATAGGGACAGACAGCGGAAAGCGACTATGTTTTATACTATGTAGTCATATTATATACCCTGACAACTTCACACACGGTTAATTAGACCCGAAGTAAGCTCTAAGCTTGTATTATGGAATCGAATTCATTGATACTACTACATATACATACACAAATACTTTAAGAATATATAATTGACACCCAGACATCATCGCCAACAACTATGTCACTACATATTTTTGACTCCAGGTGGGAATCGAACCCGCAACCCCCGACACAGTAAGCGCTCTCACTACCACTGTGCCAACGGGCTTATCATATTACCTATGTACTACATTCATTGGTACGCTCTTTCATCTAGTTCCAGGACCGTCTAAACTTTTCACTATAAATCTATTCATTAACATGATTCTACGATTTATAGCTTGTGACACAATACAGTCAGTAGTCAACTACATAGTTTAAATTGTTATAGCCAATGACTAATTCTGCGAAGGTTTCATCGTTATAAAGAAGACAAATTGAACGACTTTGAGCTTGAGTAGTTCTAACAAGATATATACAGTCTTGGTACTGTTAGAAAAACATTAGGAAGTTGAATTTCAGTGAAGGAAATCTCACATCATTACAACCGCCGTATTCATAAACGCCCTATAATCACTGCTTTAAAGTGTTTTGTCTCTTTTACTCTTTGGCAAATAGCGTATGTGGGAAAGGAACAAACTATTTGATAGCTAAATTGCTGTTGGTAATCGTTTATGAATAAGGCCCTAAATATTTTGTAAGCTCTTTGGACATGATATTTACGTGTAATACATGTTTTGTAAAATGTATCCCATTCATTGTTTAGGATTTTCGATAATACAAAAGATTGCGGCATATGCGTCTATTTGTATAATTGACTAGCGGCGCCCCGCGGTTTTACCCGCGTTGTGCCCGTTCCCGTGGGAATTTCGGGATAAAATGTAGCCTATAGCCTTCCTCGATAAATAGACTATCTAACAGTGAAAGAATTATTCAAATCGGTTCAGTAGTTTCTGAGATTAGCGCGTTTAAACAAACAAACAAACAAACAAAACAAACTCTTCAGCTTTATAATATTAGTATAGATGAAGTTTACGGTAGCAACAATCGTTCGCTTCACCGGTAATGCACATATTCTGGAGTCTGGACGATGTTGACAAACCATTTGTATCTCCCAAACACGAGTTGGGAAAAGGCAGGGCGACCTGTCGAAACACAAATAGATTTTACGGAAACTCAAATTGAATTTGCGAAAGCGACAAAGTAAATTGAAACGTTTCGTCCTGAGACCTTTTCTCATCGTAAATAATATACTAGGCAGAGGAATCTTTAGAACTTGATTTATTATTAGATTTAACCCCGATGAATTGGCAATGATAATAACATCCGTCCTTATTAGGGCTTATCGGGATCTGACAGTTTTAGATTAGGAGACAACACAAATCTTTCCATTACCTACAAGATGAATTTCACTTAGGAATCTAGAATCGTGGAAACGTTCTATTTGTAGTGCTGGTGGCGTTCAACTGAGTATCACTATAGTAGTGTGGAAGTATGTATTGAGATAAAAGGCATCAGTCCTAGTTGAACCGTTCTGACTGCAACCTCTGGTGGTTCACGACCACCGACCACCAAACTTCGCGAACGGAAGTAAAATCATGTAACCACAAGATTTGGAGTCCGATTTTTGGAGGTCACTGGAAGTCACATAGTCTGGTCTAATTTCATATTTAATTAGAATTAGCATGATAATACGTCGTAGTGTCATGTCATTAGGATGTTATGACATTTTAGGTTACTGGGGCGGCCTCCAATGCATTTTATTTAATAAATTGGCGACAACATTGATACAGTTATATTGCGATGTTTATTTATTTTAAATAAATCGGACGCGCTACCTAAATCACCGAATTAAAATAATAGATTACCTAGATGTAAGATCTAGCATACTTTACTAATGGATTAGTAATATAAGATTAAGTTAATCAGTTGATAAGGTTCCGTTTTTTATTATTAAGTTGTTATCCTCAGATATTTTGTCTTTGATTTCAGGTAATATTGTTACCGATCGCCAACAATGTGGATTATACATGCGTGAGTATTATTTTATCATTAGAACGATTGGTCATGTTCATTTGTATGTGTATTTGTGTGCCATGTTTTCAATATTGTTTTACTTCATGTCAAGAGCAATGATCGACAGAAATATACGCAACAAGGTCACAATACAAATATCCGAATACAACTTCATATATTTGATTGTTATCTCGCCGTAGTATAATTTGCATCTATTTTTGAGGCGTCAGTAGATTCATTCATAAAATTAAAGTGTTGTCTCATTTTATGTCTGTTGATAACAGTCGCCGGGCGCGGCGTCGCGTTCGGCTCTACATCTGTGTAGTATGGTAATGTATTCTGCGCCTCGTTGTAAAACTTCTCTTTATTGCTTGTGTTTACCAACTACGTCTGCGTTTAATAAGAGCATGTTCCGAGCCGAATCCGACCTACGACATTTGTGCCATTACCCATTGCTTTAGTATTAAACCTGTTGTTGCCGTTTCGTATACACTCACTGTACGTTCAAGATAGTACGTTATCACAAAAACAAACTTGTAAGTTTTCCACTAGAACCGCAGTTTCAACAGACAGGAGTGATTGGGTGTGAACACATAGAAGCAGGAAAACTGCGTGTGTTTATATTATACATACGTGCAATTGCAGTGATGTTTTGTTTTGTAGTGTTTATCAGATGTGCTGTGTGTGTGTGTTGAGTGCTGTGCGGGCGGCGTGTGTGTGTGCGCGGGTGTGTGGGTGTTCCTGTGTCGGCGGTCGGCGCGAGTCGGGCCGCGCGGAGTGGCGAGCTCGGCGCCGCCAGTCCACTTCTGAGCGCCACGGGGTTGCCGCGCTCGCGTCGCTAACAGCCGTCCGCTCGCGATCCCTCTAACTTTGTGCACTGGAAACTTTTCAAAGCAATCCACCACCGATCTCGGGGCTGCATGCACTTTCAGTATAGATATTCGAGTCTCGTTTTAAACGAAAACGTGAGAGCGATCACTGTTGCGCGCTTAAACGTATCGGTTGGTCTATTTTTGAATATTCTCTAAACGCTTCGACGACGTGAGGTTTTCGAAACGCAAACGCAGTCCGCCGGTGCCGGGTTAACGGCCGCAGTGTATGCAGCATTGCATTACGTCTCTTGTGTTTTTGTTGACGGATTTTTGTTGTTAACATCCACTATTGGCCGACAAACGTTATCTGTAAGTATGACCCCGGTTCATTTACTATACTGGCATCTTTTAGTTGCGTATATAGTTTTAAAGATTATTCATGGAATGTTCCTTGAGTCTTTGTATGTGAAGTTATTGCCCGTTTAGTTTTTTAAATGAACTTGAATAGGCAGATTATTTGCAAAAAAACATACGACGGTCGTTCATATCGCGCCGTGGTATTAACGCGTGTCGATCACGATTGTGTGTGTTGTAATGTGTACAAATGTGTTTGCATACAGACGTATATTATCATGTGTACCTACATGTACATGTATATCTACCGGGCGGTATGTACTGTCGCGTCCATACAAATATAATCAGCATTATTTACGTGCATTTATAACGTGAACCTTTATGCATAATTGCATCAGCTCAAATCTTCATAACAGAAAATAATTGCCAATTTAACTACGTCATTGCGCGCTTCTACGATATGAACAATTAATCTTTAGTAAAAAATCACCCAAATTTTATTCAGTTTGGTTTACTTTGACCCTGAAAATATACGCATCATATTACAATACAATAGGGACGATTCTTCAATCGTTAGTTAAATTGTTTACACCGAATTATATTTCAAAACAAAATGATTGCTAAAAATTATTACATTACATCTTAAAACGTTATCTGGAGATTGAACAATTGGCCATAAGCTTAGTATTTTAAGTAAATAATTGAGCTTAAGTTAGTTTAAAGATGAATTCGGTCGGGTGTTGGAATCCAATTGTTATGAACAAGTATTCGTACCTACCTTACGGTCATATCGGTGTAATAACACTTCTCCATTGTTATTAGTTCCTTGCTCTTCCGCGTAATACTCAAACAATATTTGCTTAAAGTGTCATTTGTTAATTGATAACGTTATTATGCCGGGACTCGCGTGTCATACCTAGCTAAAATAACTTCATGTCACACGTCACTAAAAACGGTAATATGAAAAAAAAAAATTTTGACCTTCTGTTCTGTGATATCAAGGCTGTGATTTAAAGGTACATGATTTTTTGAAATATGAAGGCCTCGAAAGTTTTGAAATGTATATGTGATATGCACATTCACTTGCCAAATTCTAGGTCCTAGATTCGAATCCCGGGTCGATGTATGTCTTTGAAATATGACTCTGATTTGGAAATACTACATATATTATATTTACATACCTACCAACATTAATTTAAAGTGTCGTTACGCTAAGGCGGAGGGCAGACTACAGTTAAGTAAGATTGATTTTTGCTTTTTGAAAGTGTTCTCATTAGGGACAAGACATCTTACATATAGAGAAGAAGTCAGAATAAGACTGTCTTGTCTATAGGTATAGTCAGCAGACAACCTTTCCCACTTCTCATAGAAAAGTCGGTTGAAACAGAAAACGAAAATGAATAAAAGCCTCTTGAAAGATAACTTTCCCTCGTAGCACAAACTAAATTTATAACTATCTACATTATTTAAGTACATCTAAATTTTATAATAATCATTCACATTTTAACCCCTTTATATAAATGGCTGAAATTGAACAGAAACAATATGAGACTTTCAAAAGATGATTCTTTTGAATACAAATATTATGATTTTATATAGAACCAGGACAAAATGCAAATTGCCTTGTTACCCTCTTGTCATGTTAAAGAGGATCTTTTAGGATTACCCTGTTTCCTTTTCGGTATCATTTGAAAATGTGGATTTTTCCTCTAGCAACACTTTTGGTCGGTCAGAAAAATACATAAATAAAAATATTTAAAAAATCCTTTGTTACCCAGTTTACATGGTTCGTTATTTTAAGTAGTTAATTAGATTCATTACTCATGAATTTTAATAAAGTACCTAATTAACGTAATTTTTATCATATCTGATCTCGAGAAATAAGGAATATTGCAGCCAAAATACTAGTCCTCAAAAATAGTACTTACTTACTCACAAATGTAAACAAGAAACACTTTTAATTAGCATTTTGATTAAATAGCTATTTATATCAGTATTTGTGTATGTGTGTAGTATCAGTTAGTTAACCGTGTGTGAATTTGTCCGGGTATATTCTATTATTATGATATTATGGACATAGTTAAAATCTGCAATACATTTTTTAACAAGTTTCTTAGAGCAACCAAAAGGTTGAGAGGTTTTTGCTCGAGAGATCATCTACTTTACTACCCTATGAATATGAATACAAGTATAATTATACAGTATCCAAACAATTTTCTCAGTTTTGTATCATCCTCCTCTATTAATTAACGTCTACTGAATGTTCCAAAGTTATACACACGTACGAGTGTGTGTATAACTTTGGAACCCGGTGTTTAAAACCCAAACTATCCCAATACATCTCGGTCTTGGTTTATCAATCAAAAGTATTACACAATGTAACACGCGCGTGTGTGTGTGTGTGTGTGTTGTACCCAGTTTCCCTTCGAGGTCATGTGTCATAGATACTGTACCATTTGTGTGAATGAATTGTCTGTTTTTTTTTTATTAGTCCGATTTGTTTGGTTGAGACTGGTTCCTCTACAAAGTAGCGTAAGACCGAGACTTAGACCTTTTGAAATTATTATTTTTGAACGCGAAACTGTATGTATGAACCGAATGTTGTTATTTTCAGTAAAGTATAATATATTATATGTATATACTGTACACTTATATTATTATAAAGAAGTAAAGTTTCCTACTTAGTTTGTTAGGAGGCTAATCTCGGAGACCTCCAATCCCATTTGAATAATTATTTTTGTAATTGATAGTCACATTCAACGGGAATGGGCTCAAAATGGGTAAAACCGCGGGGCGCTGCTATTTTGTTTGTATAATAAGCTAGATCGGTGCAATTATTATTTTTATAAAGAATTTTAATGCTAAGTCGCTTTTCTGAAGTTATTGCAAGACGCCCGTTATGTATGACACATCATTTCTATACAATTTTGATAAAAAAGACAAACAAGAATATTTTTTGTTATTTCCGATTTTTTGTTGTTGAAGATAGTGTAGAATAGAACTATAGCAGCCTCAACACGAAATAATTCTCAAAAACACAAAAACAAGTATTTACAAATGTCGTTCCTTGAGCTACCGACCTTGATTTGGAAACAGCAAAAACCAGAACCTATTTGCATTTTGCAAAAAGTTTAAATTTTTGAATTTTATCAGCCATCAAGATTGAAATTCCAAATTATTTTAATTGCGCTTCTATTTTTTTATAGTAATATCCATTAATAAAATAGATTAGTATTCAAGTTACTTCTCCAGTTCAGTTTTAAAACAGCATCAAGAAGCATTTATTTTCAAAAATGTAAATTAGTACATACCTAACGGTTGATCAACTTCCAGAATCTTGTTTTATTATACTTTTCGATTTGCAAAAAAGTATTAAGGTAGGTTACATTTTTGAATTAATATTCGTGCAATATTTATTTTTGGATCATCCTTACAATGCAGCTGATGATTTTAATTCTTTGTTTGGTTGAAAGCGCTAATCCCACCGGTCGGATTTGAACAGTCCTTAATGGTATACTTTAACATTTAAGAGGATGGTTATGACAAAGCTATACGCTACTTTTTCAGAGCGTATAAAACCTCGGAGCACTGCTAATTAGATTCTTTATGTATTTGATTCTTATGTTCCTTATAACTTGAACGTAAAGTATACAAATAAAGCTAACTAACAAAGTGCAATATGAACTGCACTTTGTTAGTTAGCCCAAAACTGCCTTATTCATAAAGGCTCTCGCACTGAAACACTGTTAGTGAGAGTTTTGTCTCTTTTGCTCTTTGGAAAATAGCGTATGTCAGAAAGGGACAGACCATTTGATAGCTAAAATGCTGCTAGTAATCGGTTATGCATAAGGCCTTTAGAATCTTGACGTATTGAAACAAATATCATGAAGCAATCGACCTATTGTTGACATCCGAGATAAGGCTGAAACTAAAGCTAAGGTGCGGTTCCATTGCATAATAAAACATTGCCACATTATAGAAGAAGGGTCAAGGCTCCTTTTATCCCGAAATTCTCACAGGAAAGAGTACAACAAGGGTAACTCTGTGGGACAGCTCTAGTTATGTATGATGGATGGTTGTTGCTCTTACACGTTATAACTGTGATGTGACTATACATTTTCCGCATATGCCACTAAAAAACAAATACAATGTTAATTTTTCTTGATATAGGTATTTTCTTCATTTTTTTAAAGATATCTCCATTTCTCCCTTTCGAGCTAAATGAGACTCGATCAAAATGCAGACACGAAATTCAGCTTATTGCCTGAGGAGCTACAATGTCTAAGAGATGTCTAGTAGTAGAAAAACCTAGAACTAGTGACTGTTTTCTCACTGAATTTGTCAGTTCAGTCATTTTACGCACACAAAATTAGTATTCAAAGAATTAATATATTCCAATGTCAGCCTAATTAAATAGTTAACAGTACTCCGTATTGAATTAAATGCTTGTTAATCACTATTTTTTTTCTTTTATTTAACTTATTGTCATTACCAGTTCAACGTCCTCGTATTAAGTATTTCAATGTTAAAACTGCCAATAGCATGCAGTTGTAATTAAACATAATAAAATGAAAGGCCAAATGAAGCTTCATAGAGCAATTACTATAGTACATGACGTAGGCAGAGTCTTCGAACTATTCAGGGCACAATGTAGCGAGAATGGTAATTGACAATTTGGCCCAGACCCCGGCATAATTGTCTGAACTATTAAGTTTTATTGTCACGAACATTGTTGTAAATATTGATACAGATATTGTACAATAATACTGATGTTTCGTTGATGATCACACTATTAGCTAGTAAGCGATATTTGATGGCGCATTATATAAAACATAAACTCGTGGGCGTTTACGTTTCAGTACAACGCTGATATGAGGGAACCGTTCAAAAGAAATATTTCGGTCCTGTGAAACATCGCCTGAAATATTCAGACAGTTTCGTTCGGTTTTTAACGTATTCTATGATGTACGGTGGAACAGAAAAACAGTAAATATGGACCAGCTGAAATGTTTGCTTAGAAATATTGCGGTCGTAACTGCACCCACGTATTTCAGAGAACTAGTAATTAATTATAAAAATGACTCGCGTCTGTGTGTGTTTGTTTGAATATTATGTTAACGAGTTTTCTATTTAATCACACACTGTGCTACACATACGCAGTAATGATTGTCAGTCACGCGAAAACACGATAGACTATCGTAGTTTTCCACAAGAAAATTGTTTACATTACAACGAGAGATATGTAACTAACAATAATAATATTTGATATACTTACGTTAGGTGTTTTCTTTGCGCAAAGACTTCGAAAATATACTCGTCGAGCGGATATTGGAAAAATATTTGAATGGGAGTTACTTTTGATATGTAAAAGATGTAATCTTTTGTAGCTGTCTTTAAAACTTAGGAGTTGGATGGAAAATGTAGGTGCGAGCTATAGGAACCCACGACAATTAAAAATATAACAGAGTGAATAGAATAATTTGTTCCTTATGCCTCTCATTCACTGAAGACATTGGTAGAGTAATAACTTTGACTTTTTATAAATTACTTTAGCACTTTCTCACTAATTCAGGCTGATATTTAATTAAAACTTTTGTCACTAGCTAGCAAGGGTAGATTGCATAATTAATTTGATTTATATTTAAAACTAGCAGCGCCCCGCGGCTTTGCCCGCGTTGAGCCCGTTCCCGTAGGAATTTTCGAAAATCCTTTCTTAGTGTGCACTTACGTCACTTGAAGAACATTCCTGCCAAATTTCATGTTTCTAGGTGTAGCGGTTGAGGCTGTGCGTTGATTATCAGTCAGTCAGTCAGGACTTGGAATTTTATATAGATAGATAGATTAAATAAACAAATGACGTTCGTTCTGAATAGTGATCTACTCTTGTTCTACTGGATGCAGCATAGATACAATATTGATTGAACTCCTTTTATTTCTTTAGCATGTCAAGGCACCGAATAGATTTTCTCAATTAACACAAATTTGAAGACAACTCACACGGTATTACATCGCAATACCTTCAAATACGACGAGTTTCTATTCGAAACTAACATAAATGAGTCACACTTGCGAGTAATTTATCGGGAGATTATGTTTAAACCGTGGAGTGAGTATCTTGGCGCCTTTAATTGCTTTAGATCAGAGTAATAATTATTATCTAGACTCGTGTAGTCGATCCGCCTCTAGGCTCGGCTACTACTAGATCTAGATACAAAACGGACAGCAGCAAACAGGAATCTGTAACACGTTAAATGATTCAATAGCGTTCTTTTTGCCGAGAAAATTTTGTACGTGCTGTTTGATTAAGTTGTCAAAAATGTACGGGGTTAAGTAGCCCTTAGTTAAGATGCTGTTGTTTATTCGGAAAAGTTTTACATAGTATACACAATTAGTTAGGGTAGGTAGCGGTGCGCTCTCTCTCTAAGCTTTAGCAAAGAGGGTGCCCCCTTTAGGGGTTGAATTCAAAATCCCTTCTCAGCGAGCACCTACGCCCTAAAAGGCTCCCCATGCAAAATTTGAGACCCCCCCCCGCACTTATAGTTTCTGGTATTTCGTGAGTGAGTAAGTAACCCTTTATATAGGTACAAGTAAATAGATTACGTAATTTGACCGGTTATAAAAAATCTGAACGCAATAAGATATGTTGTACTGTATATGGTCTGCGTGTTAGATGGAGGTCCCAAATGGAAAAACCGAACTTGATAAGATTTTTTGTTCAACTGGTGATTCGATCGAGAGACGCGCGATTCGAGATCCTAACGAGTAACTATTAAGTTAATTGCAAGTTAATTCATCATTTTTGCATTCTAAGGGTCAACACTGCGTTAAGCGTCCGCACGCGGCGGGCGCACGCGTCGGTTCACTTTTGTATGACACCGCACGCGACGGGCGCTCGCTACGATCACTTTTGTAGGGAACCGCGGCGTGCACACGCTTAACGCATTGTCGGCCCTAACTTCTTCAGAATATAAATGTTGTGTTAGTGGATTTCAGTCATGGAACCATCATTTTACTGTAAAGTATTAATTACGTAGTTTAATCTAAACGTTATATGTTAATGAAGTTAAATTTTAGACTTAATCTCTCACATTAACATATCTATGACGTCTTCAAAGTAACTCGAAGCCTACTAAAACAGACAATGTACTACTTAACAAAGGAAATGAATAATTATGATTCTCAATAAATTGAAATAAGGACTTATATCCAATTTCATTAAATTTTTTTTTTTTTTAATTAACCTATTTTGTCCCACTGCTGGGCAAAGGTCTCCCCCAAACATCGCCAACCCTCCCTGTCCTAATTAATATTTCCAAATTAAATAAAGATTGCCAAGATTTTTATTGTTTATAAAATAGACCTAATAAATTGAAATTAGCATACCTGCTTTTTATTGCACTTCAAAATATGTATTTTTTGGAAATTTGTATTCCGTAGACATTAATTTAAATAATAGGTCCGGACAACATTAAATAAATATTTAGCATTCCCTGACAAGGTTTTGGCAAAAATAGATTTCTAGAATAATATTACTGTTAATGTAGAAATGCAGTGATTTTATTCAAAAGTAGCAAATTAATAAGTTTGATTGAAAGTTTTCGTAAAATATAAGTATGTACATGGTTAGGTTTCTCGAAAATAAGAATAATAAGTACGATTACGATAAAAGCATTTTAATGCTGTTTACGTGAACTCCAGAGAACGTGATGATTGAGCCAGATAAGTCTGCATGCGGTCAAAACAGGAACTAATCTGATTCAAAACAATAAGTCTGATTTATTTCTAGGCAGTTGTACTGAAATCGATAGTGGCGCCCTCAGCCAAGAGCAGTCTTATCCGACTTGTCTACTCTGAAGCACAGTAAGACGTGCCATTAATTCTTCAACGGGTGAATAACCTGGCTGCTCCAATACGTCCTGTCTGGAATAGTAATTAGATTCCTTTTTTCAAAAACTCTTTTTATTTGTTTACTAGCCAATCGATCCGGGTTTGCTTCGTAGAAATGTTGTGTATCTGAATAATATGTTCCTTTATGTTAAAATATCACTGCGTTAACTTCTTCCCAAGGCTTTACTTGCAAAAGGTACATGGCTAATCTTCGCACGAATTCGCCTTTTTTTTGTCAAACTGAATACGGCTTTAAATACCATGGAAAAGCGAAGTACTTACCGTGTGTGGTTTTACCAAAGGTTTTTGATACCAATATATACTTCCATACCAGCTGCTTGCACATGCTTACTGACTGGTGTGACTGGCATGCTAGTTACTGCTTCATATTACATGCATTTGTATTCCCGCATCAATTCTTAAAATTGATTGTCGGTATCGGTTGTTTCAATCGGTAGACCATGTCGGAGGCCTTAGGGCGGTCTAAAAATCCGACACCAGGGTTGGACACTAACCTACTCAAACTTACGTGCTTTAAAGCGGCCCCTAAACGATCAATTATATTGCGCAATATTGAATATTGTGCAATATAATTGATCGTCTAAGGCTAATATTGAAGACTGCGCAATGATTGAACGAAAGTTTGAGCGAGTTTAATTTTTATTCCACCATATTTTTTATTGCTTCGTGTAGGGTCAGTATTGCGCAATATTTGATATGTTGCTCGGCATCCAACTATTCTCCGACTGAACAAGAAAACATTGCACAATTTTCTTATTGTGCAATATAATTGACCGTTTGGATCCAAATGCAATTCAATCTTATTGCACAACTAAATATATTGTACAATGTTATTGTAGGTCTAGGGGCCGCCTAATACTTAAACCATTTAAAAACTTAAAATTATTTTCAAAAATAACATTCTCAAACAACTTACACGCAAACTCTTCCTCCTTGAACGATGAGTGATTCTGTGTTGTTTTATTGTATACGTGACCTCGTGTTATCGCGACAAGCCTCCAGCCTCCGTTCTTGTAAGACATCTCTTATCGCATGACGCTTCATTACTCTGCAAATACGGTTTAGCTATACTATAAAGAAGTATAAGTTTAAACGTGCTGTCATTGTTATTGATAGTGTTTTGTTTCTGATATGGTTTTGTTATTATGGATTTGAATAATTAACCTAATGAGGTATTTGACATTTGGCTATCAATTGACACGCGATTAACGTGATCTTAACAGAATGCATTCTATACATATGAATATCTTCTGTTTGACAGATGTAAGTATGTTTGCTTTGCTATCTGTATTACTTTAAGTTTTATATTAATCAAATTGTATTTAGTATACGTCAAGAGGCGAGTACCTATCGTATTCTGATGAGCGTCATCATTGACCTTCAAAGACAATTAAAATGCAAAAAAGAACGAACTTGATATCGAGCAAAAAAAATACAATGATTTTTTTTATCAATGGGAACGGAAACAATGGCAACTTTTAGACATTAAAACTGTTACACAGCAAATATTTAATTGTAATATTAACTTCTTATCGGAATTGAATGTTAATTCAACAAACAACGCATATCGGGCATTCGTCGAAACTAAATGTTCGGTAAATCCTACAATCGCTTATTGGACATGGATCTACATTATCCTTTGGGCTTGCATTCGAAATATTTAGCCATCTATGTTTTATACGTAAACCCTAATTCTCGATTTAATCTTTGGTTGACGGGATTAAACGTTATTGTGCTGGAGAACGTATACTATACTATATACGTTATCACCACAAAATGTATCACAATAATTGTGTATTTTTACTTGGAAATATTACCGTATTATTTCTGCGATAATTGTCCAGAATTTTCTAGAATGTTTAACGTTACAAAAACCAATCCCTTCCCAACAATAAATAATAAATTAGTCAAATCAAAATACACGCCGCGACCCATTAGGTTTTATGTGTCAATAAAGAATTACAAAAGATGATGCCAGTTATTGTTTCTAAATCATAAATGGGTCATAAAGTCCTTATATTGATAACTGAAACGTCTGTAATGTACCATTTGTGAGTCGACCACACATGTGACAGTGTGCCCACATCTCATTAATGCAATCGATACGCCCTCGCTAAAACATTACTAACACTATACCAGTGTGATACCAATACTTTATTGCTCTGTAAACCGGTTGAGTTCACTGTAGTACCTGCACTGTAATTTACTCGCATTCAATTCGAGATACCCTGGGCACGTACATTGGTACAAGTATGTAATACGCTCATACATTTTATTGCTTATCTTTTCATTATTATTTCCAATGTGCGTTTAAGATTTCTGATATATGTTAATGCAGAGCCGTAGCTTAAGAGGAATAAGCTTGTTTGCACCCTAATTAATACGAGAGAAAACTTGATCATAAGTATCTGCTATACAAACTTGCATTCTAATGCTAAGGAGTTAGTGCAGTAGCTTTAACTAAATAAGGAATTTTCTTATTTAGATAACAATATCTGAAGACTAGCTTTTGTTTGGATTGAAATGGAAAATCTGAAGGATAATTTGGAATTGTTGAGTAATTTGGCACCACCAGCCGATCCAAACGGTCCCCGGATACGGTTCCACGGTGCAGTCCAGGCACATTATAAATGCATTAGCCTTTGATAAATCACTGCCTTTGTCACAATCCTCTTTGTCCGAATGCTTGTTATGATTGAATGCACGAATTTTAGGTATATAGTTCCAAAAGTGTGATTTGAATGATAGTGTAATTTACGTTTCTTGTTTTAAAACCCTTAAAATGGTGGACCTCCACACCTAACCTAACCTAACCATTACAAAAACTAAGGCCTTATTACATAAGGCAACGATTTTATAAATGACGTATTTACACCGAATTACCACAAAACAGGTTTTAACCTGTTTAACTATAGATTAACATTTTGCATTAAGCATGTTTGCATAAAAAATTACACTTAATTCAACATATTAAATGGGGGCTTATCGTATAAGGATACGAAATCCCTCACATTAACAATATGAAGTAAAGCCGCCTCATTATTTTCCTAACTTTAAACCTTCATTAAAAAGTCTGCTTAAGCTAATTTGTAAGGATTATGATACAGATAAATGTATTAAGTAATTTACTGACATAACGTTCGATGTTTTCGTCATTTGTTTCTTATTTTCAGTTTGGGGATAAAGTAGTATCTATATGTATTAATGAAAAGTTTAAAAAACTTAGATGATAAAGTAAGTTTGTATGTACGAGTATATCAAAATGAAATAAGTACTTAATTTTTTTTTCAATATCTTGTAATGTTGGTTATCATTTAATTCATCTTTCGTCAGACAAGTTATTCCTATAAATAAAACCCTAATTGGTATTAAAATTTTCTGACCGCTTCTATATAATAGCTCTAAAATAGTCTAACGAGATCAATAATTCGGCTACTCGTCCAAGCTAAGCTGAAAGTTGCTCAACACTCAGCACTTGCAAAAATAAATAAATCAAAGCGAAATCAAGATAAATTACTCCTAAGCACAAAAAATATCATTAAGACATCCAAAGAAAGCAATGACAGCAATTGAAAAGCTTTACAAGCAAAATGAACTACTCATGGCAAGTAAAAAAACTTTGCCAAAGGTTATGTTCATATTGAACGCGTTTTTGCTGTCGTTATTCTCTCGGTAACCGCACGAGGGCATGACCTCGATCGTGACGTCATGCCTCAGATGAATGAACGTCTCCCCATACTGCTCCCGACGCTACACCCTAAGGCCCAGTTTAGACCAAACGGAATGTGCCAAGACATTACGGTGCGTGGCTGATATTGACATTTCTACCTGAGCGATATTGTGATTCGAGATTCAGTTCGATTCTTGATCCTGACTATTTCCATCTATAAACCATTTCTTAGGATCTTAGGCGGTTTAATTCTCCAACAGTGGTGGTCACTAATTACTCGAAACCTGAGTCTCTGAATGTCAAAATGTTTACTACCATCAACCACGTTTCAGATCAGAACAAAAGTAAATCAATCAAGAGTCAAATATAAAAACCAGGCCTCAAAACAACCAAGTTTTCATGACCAAAGAATGATCGATCACATCTGACTGCTGAATTGCCGGCCACTGTATGTCTGGTAATTATAAACATGTCAGGTTTTACATCAGTGTCAGCTTTGCACTGAATGTTAAGTTTATTCAGTGACACCAAAAAAGTGCGGTAGCCTTTTTCGTGTCGTGTGAACAGTTCTTAAAATGGGCAGCTTTGCAAACCGATGGGCTCCAATAACGAGCCCGAAACAGCTGTCGTCCATGTAGAATCGACTTTTCCTAACGATATCATCCTGTTTTCCAACATTATTACAGCTAACGTCGACTCATCATTGTATTTTCTATCTGTGTCTGCGAGTTTAAACTTCAGCCGCCTTTTACTAGTTACTGAAGCGTAAAAATGTTCAGGAAAACATTGCGCTTAAACGTTTCAAAATTCAGTTTATTATAACATGAAACTCAATTTACGTTATCGCAACTTGCTCCTGAATCGGACCTTAAGGGAATTACCACATAATTGCATTGTTCGGCGATCGAAAATGTATTGATGTCATTAATTTTTACTGGGTTTTCTCGCGGAACAGTTCGTGCTTCAATGTTGTTTTACAAAAACGCTTTGATACCGTCCTGCTTTATATAATACACTATTCTCATAAGTATTTAATGTTACCTTTAACGAGTTCTCAAAATAAGGGATAATGTTACTTTAATTGCACATATTTTTTTGTCACCTCATTGTAATTTAAACACCTGTATCTTATTGCAAGGGCGACAAAACGTTTTCCGCTTATAAAAGTTATCGGCACCAATTAAAATCCAAAAAACAGCAGCAGTGCAATGTTTCGTGTTGAAAAACCATGCTGCGATATCTGGTTGCAACTGAGGTCTTGGGCAACTGCCATGTTTGGCTAGTGTGAGTCATCTACGCTCGCTTGTGACTCGAACTTAACTGTGGCCATATCGAGGTTTACTTAAGGAGAATCTCAATCGATATTCGTTATAAGAGCCTGGAGATAAATGATGGATAGCTCTTACAAAGTGCTCATCTGTCAAAGTCTGACGTACAGATGTGTCTGTTCCTCTGCTCAAGTGTTTGGAACTTAGTGGTTTTGAAAGAATATTATGTAGGTATATTTACTTTATTTTACGCCTAAAACAGTTTATAAAGGCAATCAACTACAACGACACTTCAAAAAGCTTTTACGTCGTACTGAAATATGATTGTGCTAAAATGTATTATAATTTAATCAAACAATGAGTTGCGAGTTTCTCTTGTCATGCAACTCGCGAACAACATTCCCCTTTTGATGTTCATTCGGACCCCTCAAAGAAACTTCATCCTAACTAAGCTTGTAGTAAAAACACCGGCTGCATAACCCTATAGGGCGTTATGACGTGGCGATTCCCTAAAATGGTAAGAGCTTCGTAGAAAACACGATCACTTAAGTTCTTTGCACTGTAGGCATGTTCACATTTGTTTATTAGATGTAGGCGGATCTTTATTGCATGTTTTCGATTAAAAACTGGTTCTAGAAACAATATACAATAATAACAATATAATTGTGCGTCGATGCGTGTCAAAATTGAAAGAGGCCTTAAAATTGGAGTTGTTCTTGAATAGCAACTAGCAACAAAATTGGCACAGAACGTTACGTCATAACATTTGTAATCAATTCAGCTTTAACAAGTTATTTACATATTCAAAACTAAATTATTATGTGCGTGACATAGACAGTTCAAAACGAAATTGCGGTAACGTATTTGATAATGCTATAGGCCTATCTAGTTATGTTTCAGAGATTTAATAAGCGCGCATTGAATACACATTGGGTTAGACAAGTAGTTAGTACTAACCAATTTAAAAGCTATGTTATATAATGAATACCTTAGCATTATCGATAGATTTCCATTATTATTTTTTGTTTATACATCTGTCACTTGCATAACTAGAATAACTACAGTCTTTACCTATCACTACGATTATTGCAGTTAATAATAGACATGCAACAACACATTGCTTTCATTAAGCAAACGGAAGAGCGATAACGTTGTCCTTGTTTAGATACGTGCCTATGTATGAATATGGATTTATGTATTATGTACTCTCTTCAATGTACCTTGACCTTACGCTCCCGTTTGTGACCGAGCCAAATAATCTAGTTAAAACCTCTAAGGACCTTTTCGTTCTACACCTCAAAATTGAGTATGACACGCACCGCGAATATCTTCTGAATTGAAATGGCCTCAAATTTTGTCGCGTTGTCTTTTATATTGTGTGTCATGTTTTTATATGATAAGGTCGTACCGAGATGCTAAACGGAAACTATATAGATTATAATTGATTTTTCAAACAACGGCATTTTTTTCAACGCAAACAGTTATTTGGGAAAACCGAACTCGTCACGGTTCGATGAAAGATTTTTTGTAAGAAATCATTACGTTACTAAAATAGATAAGTAATCGGTACAAACTCTGCTCGGATCAAATCGAACAAATATTTGCTGTCGCTTGTCAACAACGATGGCGATGTTGCGCCGGAATTATTAAGTACTAGAGCCCCGGGTTACGCTCGAAGTACCCGTGCTTGTAGAGTAGAAAATACCCTGTCTATTAAAATTGCCAAAATACATAAAACTCTATCTACCTACTATACCAAGCCCGTTGGCACAGTGGCATGTGAAAGCGCTTACTGTACTTACTGTGTCCGGGTATTCGGGTTCTAATCCCGCCTCAAGACAACAATATGTGCAGACATAGTTGTTGGCGACGACGTCTAGATGTAAATTTGTCGGAGATTACGGAAAAAATCTCATGGGAAGTATTTTTGTGACAGTATCAGTTAGTCAGATTCCACAATCCAAGCATAAAACTTTATCTTGGGCCTAATTAACCTCGTGGGAATTTGTTCGGGTGTATTATATACCTGTTTAAGCGTGAAAGAGCATTACAAAAGACCATCATTACATACTTCCTCGGAAACTTTCGCGTCTCCAACATAGCTGACGAGCGCGACGCTGCGTGGAAATATTTGAAATCTTATAGATATTTCTTGGAACTTCTTAAAAAATCGATTCGATTAATTAATTTGAAAAACTGGTTTCCTTCAAGAATCCAATTAATGTTTTGGAACATACCGAATGTAGTACATACTCGTTCATTGTCCGCAAAAACAAAAAAACGCAAATTAATATCACCTGATACCGGTTGTATGAACGAATGTGAAAAGCTGTCCTCATTCCCCGATTCCCTTATCTATCAAGGCATTCACTAAAATGCAGATTCAAAACGATCTTAAGTTTGAGAAGATCCAATATTATCTTTCCAAACTTTGTTATACCAAATTAACCGTATGTTTTTCGTATTTAAAGCGAAATTCAAGGAATTGCCATTAACGAAAAATTTTTTTTTATACATTTTTGCCTCTACACGCGACGGGGCAAAGAATTACATTTTTTCTTTTTTTTTCTTTTCAGTTACATTTGGGTGGGGTGTCTCCAATGTAGTGTTTGACGCGGACGGTGATGGCCGCGGGTCACCAATTGGTATATCGTGATATGTGCTAGTGCGGCGGCCAGAGGGCCGGGCTAGGCGTCCGCCTGTGTAGTTAGTGTATCAGTGCCAGTGATGTGACTGTCTATGGAACCGTTACGGTCCCGGAATGTTCACGAAGCACGGCAAGCCCGCTGAGCGGTGCCACCATACCTCCCGTAGGGGGTGTAAGAAGAAAAAACAAGCCCCTCACACGCCTTGGAAGTACTTGATGAATTGCCCACTCGTTAGGAAATGTTTCGGTATAGTATTTGCATTTTATTTTATGTTTTTGCGTCACTTAATTGGAGGAAACATTAACAATTTAATATCATTTGTACTAATATCAACCGGATTTAACAATGATTTATTGTATATCAATCAAATACAATTCATTAATACTGAACCTATGTAATTATTATGTAAATATCGCGTTGAATGGGTTACACAACAAAGTAGGAACGCGTATAGAAGTAAATTAATAATCTTTATCAAAATACTTAGGTACAGCGTGGTTACCATTATGGCTATTGAAAGCTGAAATGTTTCAGATAGTTCCGATGAAATTGGAACAGTTTGCGAACATAATCCCTAATATAGGTTTAGTTTAGTAAGTTTTGGACTATTTCATACAAATGTAATGATACGAATACAAAACTTTTCTTTCGATGTTGATGCCCAAGATATCATTAATGTCATCACTACGTAAAATATGGAATGAGTGTTGTAAACTGATAATATAAACATTTTCTTTTACTGATTGACACAAATTGGTCTCGTTAAAATTTTAGTTTACATACGAATGGCTGAACACACCTATGATTTACGACAGCAATTCAATTAGTAACTTTTATACTAATATATGTTTGTGAGTGTAGGTAGAGATGGTTCGAGGAAATATTTTAAATCCTGGCCGGGTTACCATCTATCGCTTTCGAATTTAATCCACCATCGAAATCGGTTCAGGATAGCATAAATACGTCAAAAACTATCAGTCCGAATCGTTTAAAGGCAATTTTTTATCCCGAAATTGCGAGAGGCATAGACGCAACGCGGGTAAAACCGCGGGGCGATACTAGTTAAAATATATTACAGGATGAAAATAGAATGTGTTGCAGATTTTCTCTTGAATAACCTAAGCGAATCGAGGGCGTGTCACTAGTATAATACATATTCGTATCGGCGTAAATTCTCAAATGACAAAAGTAAACAAAGCCAGCGAGATAAAGCGGTAAATCAAAATAGTTAAATATTATTAAATTGATAACACGTAGTAACACATGTGATAACTGATAATACATAGTTGCCAAATATGTGAAGTAGCATTAGCAATGCAAATTGTACAATGTCTGAACATTGTGTGGCTTCAGAATGGATCGGCAGACTGGTTTTTTTTTATTATACCCATTTACACTATGAAATTGCTGTTCTGGTAAATCTTAATGGGTTTGATATATTTTACAATTAAAATAACTAGTTTGATTTCAAAGTCGATTATTTTTGTATGAACATCTCGTGATACAAGATACAAGACAAGCCCGTTGATATAGTGGCACGTGAGAGCGCTTACTGTGTTGGGCGTTTCTTTCTAATCCTAACTAATATTATAAATGCGAAAGTAACTCTATCTGTCTGTCTGTTACGCTTTCACGCCAAAACTACTGAACCGATTTGAATGAAATTTGGTACACAGTTAGTCCAGAGCCTGAGAAAGGACATAGGCTACTTTTCATCGCGAAATTCCTGCGGGAACGGGTACAACGCGGGTGAAATCGCGGGGCTCTGCTAGTGCATAATACAATAGTACCCCAGTCCTACACTGAACATATGTATTAAAACTAATCTAAGTTATAAACCAAAAACAATAAAAAAATGCGTATAAACTGTTAAAACTTCTGACTAACAAGCTATTGAAACACATAGTATAAAGGCATTGTCTATGATATCATCGTTGTATTGTTACAGTGGTTTATTCAAATCAATCTCATGTTTTTATACATTCCCCGTAACGTGTTCAATAAAAAAAACGAATGAACCATCTGTTATAATAAAGAAATATGAATTCTTTCTGCGCTCTGTTATGTTATGATTCTTATTTCTTCCCATAGTATTATATTATTATTAAAATGTCCTATTTATCCTATAGCATTTGACTTCCTTATAACCTGATAATACACCTGAAGAGTTTGTTTTTTTAAGTCGCTCTTTACTTTTCTAACATTTTTGGACGTTAAATTGACGGTCCCGGTTGTTTAAATTGAAAGACCTTGTTTTAAGGCCTTCAACTTTAGGCGATCTAAAACCCTGACACTAGTGTTGATCACTAACCTTTTTGAGGTAATACTGACGATGAAAATATTGTACACTAGCCGCGCCCTGCGATTTCACCCGCGTTGTACCCATTCCCGCGGGGATTTCGCGATAAAAAGTAGCCTATGTCCTTTCTCAGGCTCTGGACTGTGTACCAAATTTCAATCAAATCGGTTCATGTGTTTTGGCGTGAAAGCGTGACAGACAGACAGAGTTACTTCCGCATTTATAATATTAGTTAGGGTTTTTGTGAAAGTTACAAAGCAAATGCGACAGGTTACACTACACACTACACAATCAATTTGATGCTCGGCCGATGAACGTTCCGCGGCGACCTTGCGGCTGCATTCCTTCATTGACCGATCGGCTATTAACTCAGCCCATAGTATGTATATTGTATATACACGCAGAGGACGGGTTAATGTTGCCAGTTATGTTGCCACGCTGCACTGATAAAATCTTGTCAATACACTCCTAATTAACGCAGGCACTATGTTTTTAAACTTTTTATCTTCAATTTCATGTTCTGCTTTCAAAAATGGAACTCCAAAAAAAATATTGTTATTAATTTTCTTAAATGAAGTAATTATCGAATCTATCCTCATATTATGGACCTTTTTTGTAGGCTGATCATTATGAAATACAGTTGTTTGAAGCACATGTATAATTAAAATAATGGTCAGCTTTTACATAGATGTATTGGAGATTGTTGTTCCCGTATATTAATGCGCTATTCATGCTAATTAAAGTGCTTCAGCGAGTACTATCTCCAAAATATTAATGATGTGTTGTCCAAACAAACTCTTGGTATGGAGACGAGGACCTATTATTACAATTATAAAAAGGCCTCAATGAATCTTTGGGCTCGATTAATCGGCGCATTTAATAATCTTCCTCAATGACTCCTATGGCGAACAATCAACATTGTCCATTGTACGATTGTTATGAAGACAGATTGTTTTGATTTCTGATAGCTATGATCCATAAAGAAACAAGTTTGCTAATTGACACTTCAGACTCGTTTCCACAACCTTGTTCAGTCACTTTTTTCTTTCTTATATTACCTTTTAAGAGGTTTTTAAAAAAATCGTAGGTTTTCTTTTATAAATGCATACGAACTACCGCATATTTTTGCTACTTTACTTTATTCTACTTTCTGATTTTAAAGGAACTTTAAAAAAGCATCCATTTGCATGGTATCCAAGGAAAGTTCGTGTAGAACTTTGAATGAGGAGAGGGTTGAATTAAATCACTTGTTGCTTTTCGTCGGCGTAGCTCCCGTCTCGCTATTTGTTCACTTGAATAATTTCAAAAGATCGAAAGCAAGCAATACGGTTTTGCCAATTTTCAAGCCTCGTGATTCATTGATTGGAAAATAAATTATGTTTAAGTGATTGGACCTATGTATTTATTGTCAGATCAAGAGTACTTAGCCTGACAAGCACATAACAGTACATTATCAAACAAGAGCGTATTCTATTAAACGCATCAGATAAGCAAAGTGGCTATTCAGCTGCATTAACTCACGAGTGAAATCATTCGTTGAATTGAAAAATAGTCTTATTACTGACTAGTATATGCTTCTGGAATTGAAATGCCATTGGCCACCGAGAGGCTAGCCATCACACTCAAATGCCAATACTGTGGAAAGCGTTTTAACGAGATTTTAATGATTTCGCTTGCAAAATTTATTACTGTTGGCGCCATGAGCTGCTATTACGCCCGGGTTATTTGCACGTCTAGTGTCTATACTTTTTAAGAGGCTGATTCTGCTTATTAAAACTATTCCTTTAATTTCTGTTTTAATTTAACGAATGTTAAACTTGTATTTCAGTGGAAAACTTCGACTGTAGTTTAGGGTTGGAACTTTGTTTTTAATTGAACATTAAAGCGCGTAGTTACTTCATATCCTAAAGCGTATTACGTATCAAACGTATAAGTTGTATTTGATACGGTTTCTGGGAAAACTACTATTAATGCAATACGACTTGTAACAAAAATATTATTAAAATTATCGAATAGTCAAAAAAATATTTGTTTCACAGCCAATAATATTGGTATCGACAACGTAATACTATTAGGTATAGACATTTTCTCGATGTAATCACGGTCTGTTGATACTTTACGTTAAGGCAATCGTTCCACTATTTGTTCGTTAAATGAGTTTTCCCTAGAATGTGTAAATAGAAAAATAGATTGGTTCTTTCTCGTGACTCCCGTCAGATTACATGTATTATTGACTTAGCATTGAGGTTAAGATAATATACGTATTCGATATACACGTCACATACCTAATAAGAGGAATTTCTTTGGTATTGTTACGCCGGGTGGGCGCCAACGCCCCGCAGAACTTTGGCAACATAATACATTTGATAGGGTATTTCGCTGAGAACTAATTATCGGCATGTTTATTGACTTTTATGGAAATTAGCCCTTGTACGATTATTATACTTGTAATGTAAACATATATACACACAATTTGGGGCGGTCTCTTAACATAACTTTCTTTTACGCCCTTGTTACATTTAAAGTACAGCACTTTTAAACTTTTAAGTTATTTTGGGCTTGGATATCTATCCGGCGATCCGCAATATACAGAACTAGGCTTGAAAATATTTGAAATAAGAAGAGATTTCGTCGTATGTTACGTTATATTATGGCGGAGCTTAGGGCTTACTTGATAATTCAGGGTTTATTAAACGGATACTGAGGGTCAGTTGTTACCCACATGTTATTATGCCCCGGCTTACTCTATTTCATACATACAAGTTGTTTCTCGGATTAGGGTTACTGCTTGTTTGCAATACTCCGTTCTTTTAGGTACGTTTCTTGTAAAGTAAATGAAATTCAACTCGTGTACTAGCTTTGTTAAAATATTTTTAATTAAACAGTCATTTAGGTTTACCTTAACGTAAACGTCAACAAAGAGCTTGAGTGAAATAGCTTAGCGCTCCAATTTCATTCGAGTCATGCCGCAAATTGCGATCTCAAGCAATTAAGTTTCTTGAATACATATTCTATTAAGTCTTTCTCTATTATTCTTGTTTTAACTTTCCTCGTGGCATTTGGTAACCGAATTATTACACAAGCAAGAGCCTTGAAGGAAAATGTGTCAAAATTAATGTTCTATTGTTGCGTCGGTGGTGTGCCGACATTGACAATACCAGGCCTTCATTACAGGGACTTGGCGGACCTTAAAAGTGACATTACACCCATCGCGTTATCGATATTAAATTCGTTACACGCGTATCCTGCTTCGGTTTTCCTCCTCGGAATACATTAAACCATTTAGTATTCTCGGGCGGTATTCCAGATTGCGTTACCTTGTCGTCTCGCGGGACGGATTGCATATTGCAACGCCTCGGGGAGTATTATAAACTTCTTTATGGAATTCGTTGACTACATTGTTTCGGATCCCGCTCTGTTGAGGTCACATAAAACTTTTACGATTCCGTATAATGTTTGTTTTGGAATGCGTTTAAAGGTTTAGAAGTCTCGTTTCCTTGTAGAGATCTATATCTCCATTCACAACTAATCTTAACGGAACTTGATTTATGTTAAGTTTTCAACATTCTAATAAACCAGTTAGATGGTTATATTAAATAAAGGTTAATTTGCCATTATTTTTTTATGTGTGGATTGGATGTGTGTCTGCGTAGTACTGGTTCGTAGGTCAGTTTGCGTTGAGAACAAGGTCGTTGAAGATACCGTGGATCGACATGAGTCACGTTTTGGAAACATTAAACGAGTTCCAGCTTACAGCACCAATGCTACTCGATGATTGATGGCTGAACTTATGAAATTTCGGGCCGAGGATAAACAGATCTCTACAACTTTTATCTTTCGGCACGAGCGCAACGTTTGTAAATGTTTTATGGAACCGATAAAGAACATTATCCCAGATTTTTTCTTTGGAACTGCCATTATATTTGTTTTGACTTTGGTCCGTTTAGTATGATTGATTCAGAAGTTTGCCCATTTTAATGTTTGTTTAGTTATCTGTTTAAATCTAATGCGATCGGGGTTTAGAATCTAGATTTTTATCATAATGTAATTTATTTTACATGTCTGAAAAGTCGTATCTGTTTAGTCACAAGCTTTCGTTTTTATAAACTGGTATATTTGTCACCGTAAAATTGCAAACATCCGTTGGTTTATAATCCAAGTAGTAAAATTATAAACTGTCGACAGATTATGAACAGTATAAACCATTTTCTACTTTAACGCATATTTTTCTGCCGTTTCATTCACAATTTTACAGTTTACTTTGGACATATAAACTTACGAAAAATGATGCGTTAAATTATTGTGAATGGTTTGTACTGTTTACAATCTGTCGACAGTTCATAATATTACCAGTTGGATTATAAACCAACTATGTTTACAATGTTCCAGTGACATACCTATACAACCATGATAGTAGATAATCAAGTGATAATTTATCGCTCATAAGTGGTATCTGATTCTTATAATTGGCGATCGCTTAATTCATTCAGAATCTAGTTTACATTAATAAATATTTGGTCGAAACATTTAATTTGGTGTCCCATTTAGAGAGATAAGAGATTTCACAGATAAGGATCAATTTAATCAATTATATTTTGCAGCAGTCGATTATAGATATTAGTTTAATTAAGGATAACCTACTCCATATTTTAGAGGATCGTCGACTAATTATTCACTAACGTCCGTACTCAGAGACGTAAAATTTTTCCTTAGTACAAATTTAATGAGTGATTTTGTCATGTACTTTGTGAAGAGTTATGTGGATTTAATGGTCGTCTCTGAGTGCGTAAGCTATCACTCTGATATATTTAATTTGAATGGAAAACGCTCTTCATTCAATCTCTCTATGAAAATAGTACATTTTCAGTCGTAGCTAGTTAAAATTAACCTGAAATCTAAACTAGCTATCATCGTACTTAAGATGCAGCCTGGTGACACATGGACGGACGGACGGACGGACGGACGGATGGACGGACGGACGGACGGACGGACGGACGGACGGACGGACAGACGGACAGCGAAGTCTCAGTAATAGGTTCCCGTATTTAACTTTTGGGTACGGAACCCTAAAAAATATATTAAAAATAAATGGAAATAATTTTACAAATAAAACGTATTTTAATTTGGAAGTCGTTTATCGTATTAAAATGTGCTAATTTAATTGGTTGTCATCAATTAATTGTATGAATCAATTATTTTATCATCACATCTGTTTGATTCCAACGCATGTTTAATCATTAAAACGTATATATGCGCTTCTTAGATTAATATTAAAATTATATTCCTTCAATCTTTCATCTGATAAAATCGTCAGTGAATAATTAAAACTTTTCTTAAAGGCTATTATTTTAATTCAACTGTAGGCTTTGATAGTAATATCAGATAATATATATTACGGTACACCGATATCGAATGGAAAGATACATAAATTATAGATAGTTAATTTATAATGAATGATAGTAATCGGAGCTTATCTATATTGTATCTTTACTTATGAATTAAATGCGAAGGAAGCAATAAAAATTTATTAAGATATTTTACCTTATGGAGTTGTAATAAGGTTAAAGTTATAAATTGTAGTCGTTATATTTATAGAGGTATCTCGTCACTATATCATCAACAAGATTTGGATGTTTGTTAGAAAGCGGAGAGTACTGATGATAGTCATCATTAATTCCCCAGATCAAGGTCCCGTTGATCATCACGTGTCTTTAAAACTCACCATTTTGTAGGACATCACTGTTTAACCGAGAATGGAGAATACTCTTCGGTATGTCCTTAATCCTTTTAGCTGATCCTTTTAGCTTTCGGGGTCGCCATAGTCAAATGACGGTGACGTTTTCACAATGATATCAAGTGTTTAAGAACCATTAAGAACATTTGTTTCTTTTATCAAATAATCGCTAGTTGCTGTTACCATGGCAACCTTTTTCTTAGTAAAGCCCGTATGGTAAAAAGGTGATTTAACCAGTTTTTGTAGAATTCATTATCTTTTAATAATCTCTTATTAAATATATGTATTAGGTCGCGAAAGCAATTATCATACTACGTATATGGGTTTTGTTGCGAGTTGCGTTTTCGCCGCCTAGTGATTACTATATTTGCTAAAAGTAATTAAGGTTTCAGAGCATGTCGGAGCCGTTAAGGCGAATCCGACACCAGGGTCGGCCACCGACCTACGCGATAAGAAATCAACTAATCTACAATTTACAAGTAAGATGAATTTTAGTCGATTGAAGCGGCCGAAGTAATCTTTACGAGAGCGTGGGTGGATCCAGTCTCTGTAACGTCTTATGAAGTCATTAATTACAATTTACCTTGCAGTCACGCAGACAGACGTAATGGCAGTCAGGCCCACGCGCCGCCCCATTATACCCTAAATGACCTAAATAACCCGCCGAGTGAAAGTCACTTTTTAAATAATTTGTCTATTAGATGTCGCAACAACATAGCATTGAATCGAATGTAATCAATTTCATTAAGAGAAAACATCAGAATTTAAACGCTATTTGTCAATGTAATCGCATCCAGCAATCATGTTTATAGCTACATGTAATTTGTGGGAAACCTTCTTGATAGTATAATTATGATGAAAATGTTCTTACATTCTCGGCCTGTTACGTAGTAGATGGTACCGGAGCTAAATGAGAGATTTTATCTCCGAACCAGATTGTCTCCAAAAAGCAACGCATGGAAGAATAATGGTATATGTTGTGTACTCTACATTAGGGCCTTTCAGCGTAAGACAGTAAAACAAATGTTTCCATCCCTAACAAACTGAGTTTTTTGTTGAACGTCCTCCGGCGTTTTCATCTCGGGTTTCTGCGAATAAATCACGACAGACAACAATTTAACGTCATAGCAATTAGTGTCGAGACGTTATAAAAAATTATAATTAGAAATATTTACAGCTACATCGGAATTAAAATTGCGTTGACGTTATTTTCATCTTGAAAGTCTTTAAATAATAACTTTGACGTAATCGTGACGAAAACTGACAGGACAGAGGTCCAATCAGTTTTATGGAGTCCCAAAAAAGCATGACCGATTAGTCATTATTAATGTTTACGAGGTATCTATTCTTGGGGCAGTAAAGAAGCCTGACGTCATTACCCAACTATTTTAGCAACTGTTTATGAATGAAAAAGCCACAGTTTGCATGCAACTGTTAAAATAGTTGTTCGCGTTAAAAGAACAAGAGAAAACACCGCAAACAAAGTGTCACTTGTGAAGTATGTAATTTAATTTTCTGTAAGAGGCAGTGGCCAATCGATCGCCACCCCCCGCTTCGAGTAAGTTGTCTTTGACAAATGCCTTTGCAAATTCTATTATCCACCTACACTAGAAAGTTGGTCGCTGAAAAATTGCTTTTGTGAACGTGGGTTCGATACAGGGCACTATCTCGTTTCGATTTGTAACTAACTTCATTCAGTCCGACAATTCGATTCAGAGTTACTATTGGTGAAGTACCAAGTTAAGTGAGCCTAACATAATAGAACACTGAGGATACGATAGAGCTATGTAATATTAATTTTCATCACGATAATTTGAAATGAAATCATTTGAAATAGTGTTCTACATGTTTCATTGCTCTCGTTTCAATAAAAGTGATTTAATTGAATCAACACTGATCTCTGCCCGAGTCCCGACTGACTCAATACTTAATCCTCAAGAACGTAACCAATTTACAACCAAGTGACGGACCTTGAACTCTTGAGATCATTAGGTGATCATTAAGAGGTTGTAAATACTTTCTCAACCTCCTTCTAGTTAGTATCGGTAAAGCCGTAACGGATCGTTAAGGTGTTGATCACCTTACCAAATATTTATGATATGAAATCAGATGATTAATTAACCTTGAATAATGTTATTTGATAAACAAATATCCTAATCTGCGTGTGTGCTTTTGGCGTTGAAATTGGGCTCATAATTAGCGATATCTGGGCTACGCACCATGCCATCCAAATTTTATATGCGTTATACATATGTAAACGGAGACTGCTAGGTGGATATACGAGTATCATAAATATTTGGCAAGATGGTTTCATCACCTTCATAGATACCAACTAGCTACTTACACATTTCACAAGATCTTCGTACCATAGAGAAGGGTTTTGTCATTGTGAATGAATTATACGGTGTTGATATGTATCGTAGCATCGCAGCATGAGGGAAGTGAGCTATGGATGTGGGGCCAAAGTTCGACAATGATTGACTACCACTGAACTACTACCACTCATGAGAGGAGCTCCATTCGACGCGAGCCGACGATTCATCAATGACAATTGGCATTTTGTTGTCATTTGTTTTTCTACTACGTTACTATTTAGTATTTTTCGATGTTGATCTTTCTGTTTTCGATATTCGATTAACCTCTTTGAGGGGTCAACGAGGTGATTTGAATAGTTTGTTTTTCAAGATTTATTGCAAATCAATTTCGAACACTGATTTGCATGTTGGATTTTGAATTTTAAGGTGACATTTAAATTTAGTTCGCCATAAGGTCATTTTAATTGATGGATTGGCGTAAAATGAATTCCACGTTTGAAATTCGATCGTGACTGACGTATATGTATGACGTTAGTAAGTTTAGTGCAAGCGTAATATAGTCACAAGGCTCAAATCTCAATTACTATTCATATTACTTGAAAACACATTGTGCTTACTAAAGTTGGTGAACAAGAGTAATAAATCAGTCAACATAGCCTAGAAAACATCCGGATGAATGGAATAACATAATGTTTAATAAACTTGGCTACGTATTATCCTAGTATCTGTATCTCTCATTTCGTTGTGGGCTTTCCACGCTCTTGCTTTTAAGAAGATTAAAATCTGCATGACTGATGTTGTTCACCATTGTTATGACGTCACTATATCGTTTTAATTGAATTAAAGTTAAAATTGTTGGAAATGACAATAATTACGAATATGATAAAAAAAAATCTTTCTGGGCAGCAAAATGCTCAGTACCAATAAAACCTGCCAAAATGACAAATTCTATGTACATTTTTATATTATTACTAGCAGCGCCCCGCGGTATTACCCGCGTTGTTCCCGTTCCCGTGGGAATTTCGGAATGAAAAGTAGCCTATAACCTTCCCGTTGAATGTGGCTATCCATTACAAAAAGAATTTTTCAAATCGGTTCAGTAGTTTCTGAGATTAGCGCGTTTAAACAAACAAACAAACAAACAAACAAACAAACAAAACAAACTCTTCAGCTTTATAATATTAGTATAGATACACTGGCACTATCCATTGAGAAGCGCTGAAATCGCGGTTACGGATAGCTAGTTCACTCGCGTTTTATTTTAAGAATATTATTTTTTCTTTTAACTAAACAATATCCTTCACATACGGGAACGCACGTGCGTAACAAATTGACGCCTAACATTGTAAAATGGAAACGCATGAGTACATAACTTATATTGTTATTATGTAAATATATCGATATTTTATAGCTTGGCATGTTGAGTTAGGTACCTAGTATATAAAAGTAACGGTCGGTAAGTTTCCTACGCAAGGATTCCTTTTCTCAGCAAAAATAACCTTTACAAATATTGTTAAAAAGGTTCTTAAAATAGGTACGATTTAAAAAAGGTAAAGAAAGGGAGGAGGATTATGCGTAGTCACCAGTTTGTCTCTCAAACATATTAGCGTTGTTTAAAAAGTTATTATTTGGGATACTTACATAAGCCTCTCGACACAAAGATTGAACCCGGCACCTTGTAGATAGGTGGTGTCTACGCCACTATACTGTCGAGACGTTTATATAAAGCAATATATCAAAGTATAGAAAAGTTTGTGACAATATATTTTATTTTTACCAACCAGTTCCAGTAACCTAATATATTCTCTATTTTCCTTCCATCAAACTGAGGTTGCCGAAGTTAATTGAAGCCAGTATAGTGAATAACCCGAGCGTGTTCAAGTGTGACTAAAGTTGGACCGTGTAAGACTCTAGTGTTGACTAGTGAAGTGATGATGAATCGGTAGTGTGGGCATGTAGTGTCGATGTTTGGTCAGCACTGATGGAGCGTGGTCCGAGATAGTGCCCGCATGGGGCAAACGGCGAGCATGTGTCGCCTCCACGGATCATGTCTTCAACACAAGAAAAGTATGTATACCCGTATGTAGATTTCATTTCCTTTTTTTTCGTTTCTTTGTCATCGATTTCGAATTTTACTGTTATTTCTTTTATCGATGTTTATCAGTATCTTTATTTATGTAAATGTTTATTTATGTCATTTTTTTAGTAAACCAATTTGTGTGTAGGCCATTAGAAACTATTGATTGTTATCTGTAATCCTAGCGTTATGTGATCCTCGTTTTAATGCGGTGTTTGGATAAAAAACATCGTCATTAATGTTAATATCACTAATATTCACAAGACTTAGTTATGGTCTGATAGAAATATGGCCATTATTCATATATTTAATGTCCATCATCGGTTATAATGGTTTTTGATACTTTCGTAATTGAGTAGAGGTATAACTTTCCCTTTAGGTTTTTTGCGTATATTTCAAGCATGATAAAATGTTTTAAACAGTTTTATTACATGTATTAGAAATTTAGGACATGCTTAAACCTTTTTAAGCTTTAATTTATGGGTTTCATTTTTATTAGTTTGTACGTTCCAATCATATGACTCATTGAAGAAAATTGCACGTTTGGATGTTCCAAGTTTGCTGTGATTGGAGAATAACAAAAACAGTGAAATTGCAAGAATATTATTAGATTAGTTATTTGATTTATGATCTGAAAAATAGCCAAGTGAATGGGTGTTATTTCTCAAAACAAATGTACTGTAGAGTTAATATAAAACTACATTGGGCTTCATTACTGGATGAGTAATTGGCTGCTCAACTATTAAGTTACCTATAATATTGCTTATTTTTTGTACTCGTAAGTGCTTTGAAGTAGGTATATCTTCTATTACAATAAAGTTGAAGAATTTGATGTTATGGTTTGTTAGTACTTCTCAGAAACCACCAGTCCGTTTTGAGTAATTATTTTTGTAATTGTCACCTAGCTATATTCAACGGGAAAGTTATAGGCCTTTTCTCATCCCGAAATTCCCATGTCAACGGGATAAACGCGGGTAAAACTGAGGGAAGTTGCTAGTTAGAAATAGACATAGACGGATTTATTCGATTGGTACTTTTACTTAGTTCTGCTAATACAATATAATATTCGTCAGTATTCATTCTTCTTTGATGCCTTCATTAAATGAAGTTACGTTTGATTTCATTACAATTTTGTTCTTTTTATGGCAATGTCTCTCTCGTCACATTGATAATGTAATTTGGATCGTAATCCTGATTTGCGCTAAAATACTCCAGGAAAAGCATTTCCACGAATTTATTATATTTTTTATCCAAAATTAATTATCCTTTGGAGTGATTCCATGAAACTGGATACTAATGGGGATTTGTCTATAAATAATATTTTGTATAAGTACATTTTCTTTGTTATGTTTCGAACTCCTTTTATTCAAAATTCTGAAAATGTTGAGCTCATTCTTAATTTGTAGTGCTGTGCGGTTTTGCTTGTAAGAATTTCTGGATAAATAAATAGTATTAAAAAGTAACTCATGTCCAAAGTTTCATTCCAAATCGACTAAAATTTATCAAAATTGGGTCAGTTCTCTAGTGGTTTGGATGGAATAAATAAAACATATCTTTCTACTGAATCATTCCGTCTATTTGTAAACTTTCGCGACTTCTACGCGTACAAATTCCTGTTTATAAGAATTCAGCATAAAGAATTTTTCAGTATTCTTTAAACACGGGTTTCTTGTGCCCCATTATAGTAAAATAAAACCTAACTCCAAAACAGTGTAACATTTGTTAATTTAATCACATTTTAATAAAAAACGGAATTATCGATTTTTGTAATGTTTGCTAAGCAAACGCCTATTTAAAAAAAAATACTTAATACTACGAAATTAAGAACATAATATCCTATTAACTTATAATAAACCAGTAACAAGTAACTTCATGGTACTTATGTAATACACGTGTGTGCACTTCGTTGGTTGTGGTGTAAATCATAATCGTAAAAAAATATTACCTAACGTCATATAGACGATAACGATACGTATTCGTGGATTTATGGGACGCACTGCGGTCAACCTGCGGTTTAAACTGAACAATATGTCGCCGATTTATCGTGTTATGATTAAAATTGAGACTCTGTATTTCCTAGAATATAAAAATATGATACCTTAAATGTAATACTTTTTTAAAATAAATAAATCAGAACTCATTACATTAGGTATTACATAAGCATACCTATTTTAAAAATTTTGCTACCCCTGTCTCCCAAGGTGTAATATAAATCTGTGAGATGGGTGGGAGACAGTGTTCCCCGGAGGTTCTGCACATTGTCTTATTTATGCCTCTTTCGAACCTATGAAAATATGGGATAGTTTTGGAATAAACCGCTTTCAAAAAAGTATATAGTAATTCACGTCTATATGCTCAAAGATTTAAAAAAATTAAGTATTAACCTGTAATGTCACAGCTGGGCAAAAGCCTCTCATCTCACTAAAGGCAGACCTACAGCGAGGAGATTATAAAACATTCCAATTTAACCCGTTCTTTTATGAAGTCGACTAAAATCAATATTACCGTTTCCAATTATACCCATTCAACAGTTTTGAAAAAGTCTATGGCGTCAGTACACGCCTCCATTCCTCCACGCTTCCACGGTTGTATGGAAAATTTTCGTCTGAACACTTCACTTGAAGGAGAAAAATCTCGCACGAATACAAATTGACGAGAATACAAACGACTAAACGCGGCAAAGGCGTGAAATTAACAGATAAAAACACAATAGCCTCAGTTCGAACAAAGAGCAACGCGTAAAACCTAAACAAAACCAACCAGTGATGCTTTTAATGTCTGTAATATGAGATTATTTTATAAAAATATTCTCTTATCTACCGAATTTTGTGAAAAACTTTAAATATAAATATCGTTGCTGCGAACGTAACATCCGCTATGTGAATTTTTGAAAAGATTTTGTCTCTGAAATAAAAATTAAATATCTATCTACACTATGCCAAAAATAAAACAATACGTATTCATAGTCAGAATTCATAATTAAGTGTATTCTAAAATAAACATGCAATTAATATCCAATCTATATATATATAAAAATGAAACCCGTTTTCCTTGGTCAAGGCATCACGCGTGAATGGCTGGACCGATTTCCACGGTTTTACATTCGTTGGAAAGGTCTCGGGCTCCGTGAGGTTTATAGGGAATAAAAATTCCCACGGGAACGGGGGCGCTGCGGGTGAAACCGCAGGGCACAGCTAGTATATGCATAAAAAACATAATATCTGCATGGTAAAAAAAAGTTTACGTAGAAGCCTGTCATGTCCCACTGCTTGGCAAAGACCATAATACATAGTCATAGTCAAAATTAACACCCATAATAAAACTCTTCAAGTATATCCATGAACGTAGTTCAAATGGATGCCTCATGAAAGTTGCACTAACTCTTAAAATAACGTTTGCGCAGCGATCAGTTCCATCCTTAAACTATCTAAAACTCATTATCAAGTAAAACACAATCATGTCACCACACGAACTATAATTGCAAACTCTATTAGCAAAGTTAACTCCAATATACAAGTTTGTCACCATAAAAGCAATTTAGAACATTTTATCTAACCCGTGTATCTGCGGCGACAATTTTATAGCAATAACAGAGATTTGAAGTAGACCCTCGCCTCACCTGTAGCAATTTAACTTTGAACAACAAATCTGGATTGTTCTCTTGATGCTGTTCGGATACCGATACTGATTTGAATTTCAATAAGACCGCTCGGGTCTCGGGTCTCGAATACTTGGCGGTTCGAACGTTATCCTACAAAAACAAGTTACCCTCCATTATAATAATACTTAGGCATCTCGCGCGTTTGTGGTTTAACTGGTATTTCCCAATAAACCTAGAATCTCGCCTCGCGTCATCCCTACCATTATTCAAAGTCCCAAAACCATAGCTATGATAGTCGTAATATTCATGCCTTCAAGATACTCTCCAAGAATGAAGTTCCAAAAGAGGCTATTTATCTCGGCCTATGAGAATAAGAAGTAATATAAAACTTCCCGATTTCGTCACATAAAAACCGTTTTTTGTGGGTTTAGTCCTTTTATCCAAGAAACGACTAATATCTCTGTCACTTAGGTGAGTAAAACGAGTTTTCATGTGATAGGGACTTTATGGAAACTTTTTACGGAGAGTCCATTACGTTTATTGTATTGAATAAGCTCGATAAAACAAATGGAGCAGAAGTTCTTTATTGATGGCTGCTTTTTGTTGGCATATCACATTCTTTAGATTGATTCTAGATCGGTGTTGGCGGCAAATTGGTTGCGATTTGCCGCTACAATACTTAATTGACTGGTGATCGGCGTATTTACGATTGGGGGCAATTAATTTTGAATAGTAATATATTTCAATCAATCGCTTTCACTTTTTTTAATAGTTAAAAATTTATAAATCGTTCCCATTGTAACAATTTCCAAAAATGCTATGCAGCATAAAAGGTTGAGTAATGTCGCCGTTGGCACAGCCAAATCAGATAACTTCAGACGGATAAACAATACAGATAGCAGGCCGCCACAAGTCACACAAAAGTAATTAAATTTGCTAAAATTTAAAGGAGTTTATCTTTCGTATAATTTTCTTTTACCCTTGAAAATAAGAACAGCCTCATACGGAATTCCGATTCAGAATCTTGATTAAAAATGTCGATCTGAAAATTCGGACGCAGTCAATTGATTCCAATCTACATGCATCACATATTTGGAGAATTATTCCGTTCGTAATTAAGAAATCGATATTGCGAGTCAAAATTCCAAAGCTTATCCCAAATATATGTGGCCGCTCCAAAATCTTTGATAAACATCAACGGATTAACTACAGAGTTTTGTCGTATAAAATCTTGCTACTCTAATAACAGTAACTGGAACGAAGTAAAGATATAGTATTAATAAGTACATAAAAATCAGCTGCTCCCTTTAATTCTATGATTACTTTTCCTCGACTCTACCACCTAGAAAGAAACGTACACGCAAAATGAGAATGTTATTATACACAGTCTGTTAAGCAAAAGGATTCTGTAATTCAATACAAACAGCATTACTGCTAACTCGCGTAATTTCTTGTTGTCATACGATAGAAACAATAATATTATGGTTACCGTACCGTATATTACATAGAGCGGTCATTTCGCAGAATCGTGCACATCCCCACACGTTTCAAAGTTCATAAATATGCAGATTATCTTGCTCATTATCTGTTGGTGCTGTTTAATGATAATATTACGCTATGTTTTGCTAATAAAAATGTTTATTGGACATGGGTGTAGGTTTACAAGTGATTTCATGCTGGTCCGACGATCGCGCGTCGGATGGCAAATTGAAGCTATTGTTCTAAACAGTGTTTTGAATACGGTACAGATTTCAGATAGCTAAACCAATTTGGTTCTTTATTTTTTTGTTTCAAAAACGTCCCTGGTATTGTCAAATTGGGGTATACATCGTGTCTTTTGTATTGTTGCGATATCCCTTCTTCCATTTCAGACAACATAAACAAACTTCATTTTCCAGTGCACTCACACAAATTAAATTACCACAACGTGCTTCCAGTTTCTCTTAACTTTAAGTTACGACGACATTGATTGCAACAATCTTCGCTGTGAAAAGATTTTAGCATCTACAGCAGTTGCTTTATAGTGGAAAATATTTTGTGTAAACTATCACGAGCTGCGAATTTTCGGAAAATTTTCAGACATATTTTAAAGGAAGTGAATTTTAGTAAAATGTTGTGTATTGTATTCATAAAAGTCTTCTCCATTGCATATAAAAGTTTAAAGTTACCTTAACAATTAAAAAAATCGATACGAGCGATAAAATACTACGTATAAAATGCTACGATACATACCTATGGGATTGCTTTTTTCAATAGTATAGATTTTTATGTAACTTGTCTATTTTGCATAAATTATTACACAAAATTATTTAAAGGTTTTACAAAACACATCATCATTTAACCTTAACCTCATGTTTGCTTTAAAGATTTATAAAATTGTATTTTTGTAATTAACGTTGTTCAGTTGGTATCGATGCGATGTTGAAAGTCCTCCCTATCTACCAGCATCTCGACAAGACAAAAAATACCAGCGTCTCCAATGTATGAGGGTTGACATTTTGCAAATTGGACGTGTCTTACGTCTAAACGGTGCTCCTTATTGCTTAGTCGAGCTTATCTCATCGGATTCGTTATGAAGTCGGCATGTGTGACGGTTGCCGTCTCTAGGACCCCAATTAGACGGTAGCCCGATCTGATAGTGTTACCCCTGATGAGCCCAATTACAATTCTTCTTGGAGTGACGTTGAATTATTCAGAGATAGGCTTCGGTCTGCATGACGAGGTGCTTGACTAGTGTTTTTTGTAATGCTTGCCCATCTTTGAAGATCGAAACAAAAGATAGAGGTTGAAATGTATTTTTATGTGGGTAATTAATACCCGTACAAATGTAAACGGGTTGAAATTGTATTTGCTCTAACATGTATTACTTGTATATTCTAATTTGTTACTATCTACGAAAGTTATCACGATATCGAACCGGGACTAACATCAGTAATCGACTAATGGTCAGATCAGTCAGGTAAAGGGATAGATAACCCGTTTTATCAAATCGAAGGTCACATCAACATGAACGCTGTAGACACAGTTTTATCTATTTAATCTTAATTGTATTTTATTTTTTTATATAAGCCCTCTATAAGGGCCGACACCACGCCGCGGTTTCATACAAAAGTGAACCATCACGGGCACCCGCCGCGTGAGGCTTCGTGTGGATATACATATATGTAATAATGTACCTTGCGATGCAACATAACTTATTTTATGTCAGAAAACAGAGTTATTATTGTTATTAATATTAAAACAACATTCTCGTTCATTATTTCCGAAGTATCTTACGTCATTATTAATTTCCTTTGAACTTGAAAATGTCCGTGAGCTTTTTCCGTACATCCTCCGAGAGCATGCAACTTAATTTCCTATATTTTAACCGGTTTACGGAGTTACTGGTTTTCCTCTTTCAAGGTAACTTTCCGTACATCGCTAGCTATTGTTTTTAAATAAATTACCTTAGAGTTATTTTAGCTATGAACTATCTGTCTACATATGTTAATCATGGTCAATGATCATCGTTAGATCATGATGGCATCTGCGGTCTAAATAACCTGGCACCAGCGTTAGTCACTAAATTACTCGAACTTATTTACATATGTAAACCAGCAACTTTTTATACATATGAACCTTCCTCTTGAATCACTTCATCTATTTAAAAAACAGCGTCAAAATTCGTTATATGTCTGTATGCACTCGAAAGTTTGATAATTTAAAATTAAGATTAACAAGAGTAATATGTTAAGAATGCTTTTCCACTAAATAACCAGCAGAGTTTCTTACCCATTCTTCTCTGCTGATGTTGTTCCGAATGGGTGGTAAGTTCAAAGGGCCTGCTGCCATACCATGACCTCTTAGCGCGATACAAATGCGGACCTAAACTGATTCGCTGTCAGTTTTCGTACCATGACATCAATAAGTGACAAATTGTAGTTGCTTTGCAGATTACCTAAACTGATTCGCTATTTGTCATACTAAATATGTTTTCGTTCATTCATTTGGTACCATGAGCGTCTATTGCGGCTTTGGTAAAGCGTCTCAGCTGTCAAAATTAGCAATTCAATAAAAGATACATTTTTCTAACATAAATTGAACCATTGTTGATATTTTTAACAACAATAAGTATGTACTTTAGTTAATTATTAATGTTTAATTGTTCCTTATTAAAAACAATGGATTTTTGCAAATAATTTAACGATATTCTACTGAAAGAATTGATTAAAATGTGCGATTTTACACTTTATAAATTAAATTATTTTTTATAAAATACGAGCGCGGGTTGTAGTACTGTATAGTGTGGGTTGAGCGCAGGGATGTACGAGTAGAGTACCAACTCGTACATCCCTGCGCTCAACCTACCTAGGTATTTACGAGGGTAAATATGACTATCAATATAAATATGTAGGATATGCTTTGTTTTATCCCGAATTTCCCCAATGAAGCGAGAGCGACAAGGCTCTAGAATTCTGAGACTTAACTTATAAATCCTGGTAAATTCCTGGTAAATCCATAATAGAAATAAATCTTTAACAATCGCAATGTATATCAAACGAGCTTGAAGGTAATAATTTAAACGCTCAAAAAATATACCTATTATAATATATTTAATCTATGTCTGTATTATAAATTATAATCTATGTCTATTTTTTAATCTATGTCTATTTTATATTCTATGAATTTTATGATCTTTGCCAGTGACATTCCGAACACTTAAATCGTAATTTTATTTTGGATATCTGTTTAAAATTATAAATAATATTGGTTTCTGGAGCAACAAATACTTTAAAGTTCCAACATTTTATGATTACAAATTAGATAACAATAATTATCGTGTGTATAAACAAACCAATGTTCGTTTTGAATAATACTTATGATTTTTAAGAGGTTCTCTTAAAAACCGTAACTTTCCGTCATTTTAATTATTAAGGTTTTCGAACGCACCTTAATAACTTCTCTTAGAGGAAGTGACGCAATTAGCCGATCAGCAAAATGGTTTGTTCATTCATTCAAAGAGATGGCGATTCAAGTGCGATATTGTTTAAATAAGGTCACGGTACGAATTGAAACGCTAACCTAAACTGATCTGCTTGGATCTTGAGACGCTATCTAAGAGGTCATGGTATGGCTACTGGGACCAAAACTGAATAAAAATATTTGTCTTTGACTTTAACACCAGAGCTGGGTATGGTACGTGATATTTAGGTGGGGACCTTAAAACCAAGTAAACTGACAACTGTCAATATAGATATGAAAAACTACGAGTATTAGAAGTTACTAACAAACATATTCACGTATTTTACGTCCTACAAATATTATAAATGCGAAAGTTTGTGAGGATGGATGTATGTATGGATGTATGTTTGTTGCTCTTTCACGCAAAAACTACTGAACGGATTTGGATAAAACTATACAGTAATGTAGGTTATACATCAGAATAACACATTTTATCCCTAATTTCCTGCGGGAACGGGTACAACGCGGGTATCACTGCGGAGCGCGGCTAGTATAATATAAAAATGTAACTACATTTTTATATCTCTAAGGTTATCTGTTCAAATGTTTTGAATGTGATATCGGTTTTATGCGTTTGTATGCCCTCAATAATTAAGAGGCGGGGCTTGTTTGGGTCAGTGTTACATAACTTTTGTTATTACCAGTACGTACATGTAATAATATTATTGGCTTGATAATGTGGCTTAGATAATAAAAATATTGATTCACAGTCTCTAAGATTCAATCGTCAGTGATGATTCAAATAATTACGAATTTGGTGATTAAATTTGATCCTTCTTACTACTGGTATTTTCAGTGAGATGAGATTCATTTGTCCTGTATTGAGTCATTTCAGGCTATACTAAATAAATAACAGTTTTTGTGAATGCGAGACTTTCTTGGGTTTACCCATGAAGGACTGTTCGAAAGGAAAGGATCTTTCGAAGTCCTTTTGTTATAAAAAAGATATATTCAAATCTTTGACTCATTTGTTTATAATTCGATAATAAAACTTGATTTTGTGAAATCAGTTAAACAAATATTGCTATATTAAAGAACAATGTCCTCACAAAAAAGTGTATACCATAAAAAGACTGAAAAACCTCCTCACTGTTTGTGAAGAAGGTTAAAAATGATAAATCCTCTAACTTTTGAATGCGGCTCCATCAATCCTAGTTAAATTCAGGATTGTGCCTAAATTATGAACCCACTTATAAAGTTATTTAACAAGAGTAATAAGTTAAAAGACAGTGACGTAAAGATGCCTAACCTACATACCAGGGACTACAAGCTTACGTGAGTTATGTATATTGTCGAGTGTTCAATAGGTTTACGAAACGTGTAGAGTATGTGACGTGTTATTTAATTTTAACATGTTGTTTTCAGTATCTATCTACTGTATTAGCGATGTGTAAGACGTATATATATTGTGTGCCTTTTCATAATTTTGTAAAAAAAATTAACAGCAAGTCTATCTGTAAACAGAAATTGTGTAAAGTGGAAAGTAACTTTTAATTTTAGAAACATTGAACTTTATCAAATTTTTTAATCGTCAGACCATGACGGAGGCCTTCAGCCGGTCTAAAACTCCAGGGTTGGTAATTTAAACTAACTTAGGCACTTAATAAATATTGAAATGTTTTCTAACAGAATTACAAAGTATTTAATTAAAGAAAACAAACATTTCTGTTCTCCTAATACAAAAGATCTCTTTGAAGAATTACGTTCTATTAATGTTATTTTATTTCTCAGTTTTTATCTTGTTAATGGAAAATAAATTGGTTTTACTTCTTTCACATTCAGTGACGAGACATGGTAATGGAATAAGTCGGTATTAGGCACTCTGCACGTCATCGAATCGCAGACGAATTCGGGTGACTTTAGTGTCGGACGAATGTCGGCATTGACGAGTTCGATTTTTAATCAAACAGTATTTGATGCCGTGTCGCCTGGCGATGTCGGCACGTGTGAGGAGAGCTTTAGACCGTAGCCGGGCACCCTTTACTTGGCCATTTGCGTAGTTATACAGATTATTTTAATTTGACAAAGTCTTTGATACACCCCAAAAGGATCGTGTTCCTTTGTCCAATAAATTGATTGATGAAGTCTAATTAAAGGCACGGCCCAGGTTTTGAGATACCTAATATTTGACGCGGTTTTAATAGGCACCTTTAGTTTTGAGTAATTAGTAGGTACCTGTAATAAACGAGTTAGCTTGTTGTTAAAAAAGGAAAAGCACCTAAAAGAAGTTATACTTACTATATACCTTTTGACCTCATAGGTACAGTAATAAGCAAGTGGATCAAAGAAAATTCACAGGCCGGACATGATCGACTGAATCTCATATTATATAATATAACACTGTTTCTAAAAATGTACAAAAAAAATATGATGTTCTAACTTTATTATATTGTATAGATAGTTAACTGGAAGGAATGAGGGAGACCTTTGGCCAACCAGCAGTATTTTTATAGTATAACAAACCACTATAAATCCAACAAACATTTCTAAAACAATAGCACCACTTCAATAAAATAATAATACGTTCAACTTCGTATAAAAAGTCAAATACCATTTCAAAATTAAAACAGTAGACGAACGCAACAAAACAATTACAAACTAACGAACTTTCGTTTTAGTTGCATCGAAGAGCCACAATGCTATTAGAAAGTTGAATGTCCGCTGAATACATTTGCAACAAAATGTTTACTGGATAACTTTTATCACGATGTTCTGTACAGCAATTATTTGCAACGCTCCCAAAGTTATTATATTGTGAACTTTCGACAGTAACAGTTGTATGTGCAAGTCGTCGGTGGTCTAGTGGTATGTGTACTTGCCTGCCAAGACTGAGGTTCCGGGTTCGATTCCGGGTCGGAGCCCGGACTCTTATCATTCATGAATTGATTTTCAAAAATCTTACCGTATACGAAATTGTATGCTAACAAAGCTGGCTGAAAAAATGATATAACTAGTTTTTTGCACTAAAAACTGTTTATTTGCAGTAGGTGTGATTCCTGAAATAAAATAAACCATTGGCCTTTTTATAAAATGGCTAATTCATAAACATCAGTACCTATCCAAAATTAAAATAAAGCTCATAAATAATTTAATTATAACAGAAATTGTTATGAAAATTACTCATTCTATTTTAAATAAATCATTTCCATGCAAATATCTGAATACGTTGGAAGGTTGTCTAGTGGAATATGTAAATTTGGTTAATATAAAACGTCGGTGGCTATCGGGATTCAACATCACAACATGAACTATCAAAATGCATATGATCGTTGCGCGGTAGCTGATGCTATCCTTACATATGATTATGATAAAACGAGATCCCCTGTCGCGTCTGTATGTATGAAAAAAAAAACTGTTCAGAATTTCATGCGGTTTTTACAAATAGATGGGATGTTTAATGAAGTAGCCCAATTGGCAACTTACCGACTTCGAAAATAAGGCTTAGTGTTTTTGTTTTTAACACGCTTTTATTAGCTTGGCCTGTATGTATGTATGTATGTATGTACGTATGTAATGAAATCTTTGAACATCATTTTCACCAACTTCCAGAAGTCTGATTAATTTGAAACTTTGCATACTTATCAAGGACCGATGACAATGCAATAATTTAATAACAGTTTCCCATTATCCTTAATGGATTTGCCAGATTTACTAAAAAAATATTACTTCATACAAAAGACATCAACGGGCGCTCGCTGTGGGACGGAACGGGAGTTCTGTTTTATTTTACTAAATGGTACTAGACACTAACAGCGTCCCGTGATGGGCCCGTTCCCGTGGGAATTACGGGATGAAAAGTTGCATATAATGTTATATGGATTTGCCAGATTTACTAAAAAATAAAAAATAAAATTATAGTTTAAAAAAACTAAAAAACACGCTTTTATTGCAAATTGAACTAAAAACTAGAAAATAATTTTTCACCTCAAATCAAAATTATAATAAAATTTAAGTTATTAACACAATGATTCAATTCAGAGTAAAAAAGCGTGGGGTGCATTTTACTGTAGTTCATAACTATCCTCTCATAGATACCAATGATGATTGTAATATTAAAAAAAATATTAAGCACCCCACGCTTTTTACTCTGAATTGAATCATTGTGTTAATAACTTAAATTTTATTATAATTTTGATTTGAGGTGAAAAATTATTTTCTAGTTTTTAGTTCAATTTGCAATAAAAGCGTGTTTTTTAGTTTTTTTAAACTATAATTTTATTTTTTATTTTTTATTTTATATCAAGTTATTTTTTTTGTCGTCCGGTAACGAGCCGCAGCTGTAGTGCGCCGTCGTCCGCGTGGACGGTGTTCTTTTGTTTTTCATACAAAACGCAGGGCGACTCTCTCTCTCTTCCTTAACTTTTATAACGTTTGCCATCTCATTGACGGAAATCTTTCGGTTTAATATGAAAAGGTAGTCCCAAAATACTTTTATAAATATCAAGTTTGAGAAATCAATATTAGCTCTAGAAAAAAACCCAACTTGTTCTAAGACGGATAAATCGAGGCGAGGAGACACTGCGGGCATCACTACATATTATAAAACAAAGTCGCTATTTTTGTCTGTTTGTTTGTCTGTATGCTTAAATCTTTAAAATTACGCAACGGATTTTGATGCGGTTTTTTGTAATAGGTAGAGTGATTCAAGAGGAAGGTTTTTATGTAAAAAAATCCCGGAATTCCCACGGGAACGGGCACAACGCGGGTAAAACCGCGGGGCGCTGCTAGTCTACTATAATACAGAACGTCAGAATCGTTGTGACTAAGTTTACACCGAGATGGTAATCCTATCGCTTGTTTATGAGTTCAATCCTCCTTGTGACCGCATTTCTTGAAGAAAATAGATTGGGTAGTATAACACGTACGGGATTGAGTAATACGAGTCGTCACATTCAGATGGCTAGTAGGTGCCCGCATTGTACCCGTGCCCGAGGGAAATTTGGGATAAAAGTAGGCTAGTATGTAGTATTCTGATATATGTATAAGCTACATTTCTGCAAAGTTTCATCAAAATATTTGTAGTAGTTTTTGCACATTATATTCTTAGTCCCGGATGTTTCAATCGGTAGACCATGTCGGAGGCCTTTAGGCGGTCTAAAAAGTCCGACACCAGGGTTGGCCACTAACCTACTCAACATACTTTCATGAGAGTAGTAACAAAAAACAACAGTAAAGAAAACTCTTTAAGTTTAGAGTTTGAACAATATAATCACTCTTATCATTTTCTCACACGCATTTAACTACATTTGTATATCAAGCAATTATTCTAGTTCCCAATGCCAGTTTCAATTGAGCTAAAGTAAAACGTATTAATTAATATCACGCGACGCTCTATGTTATCTATGAAACTGGTCTGTCTTTGTCTAGTGATAATTAGAGGCCACTCCTCCATTCCCATTACTCCCTAGAGCCTTTTGTTCAGATTACTAGGAAATTCGTAATGAAAACCTATTGGTATTTTCTTTATTAATTCGTGTGTAAATGTTTTCTTCTATTATACTAAATGAAACGGGTAGTATAATGAGTGCAAATCGTGTGATGTTTTCTTCTAATATTTGAACGGAAAAGGTTTTCTTAGAACGTTTTGTTAAAATGTATGCATGTTTTTTACATTGACGTTTAATATGCGTGTATGAAAGCGATTGATGGGCATCCTTCCTTACTGACAGGAACGGAAAATGCCGTGTCATGTATGTCGTGCTTTGGAGAGCACGTAAAATTGTCTGTCCCGGTTGTTACAATCAATGGGATCGGAAGGGTCGGAAGCCTTTAGGTGGTAAAAATACTCCTACACCAGGCGAAAAACCTACACAAACGTACTAACGTACTGTCAATTCGTTCGCATGTCACGAGCTATGCATCTTTCTCATAGCATATCTAACGCTCCGGTACCTACATAGCATAACGCTACGCCTGCACATGACTTATATAGCACATCTCTTTTAAAAAGCGCCTAAAACCCATTCGCTTGAATCTTTTGAAAGATATCGATTACTTTTTCTAGTTATGAAACCTAAATCGTTTAACTGTTTCAACATGAAAGTTAAAAACAAAGCATCCATCCCGACAACCGTACACAATTTGAAACGTAATACCTGGATTCATACATATATACAATCTATAGTAATCTATATTATAAAGCTGCAGAGTTTGTTTGTTTGAACGCGCTAAACTCAGGAACTACTGGTCCGATTTGAAAAAATATTTTTGTAATGGATAGCCACATTCAACGGGAAGGTTATAGGCTACTTTTCATCCTAAAATTCCCACGGGAACGGGTACAACGCGGGTAAAACCGCGGTGCGCTGCTGGTACTGAATAAGTTTATTTTCCTTGTTGTCCTCGGTTTTAGATTTAAAAATCCCAAAGGGTCAAGTAGTCTCGGCTAAAGGTCGCTCTATAAAGTTGTCAAGGGAATCAAGGTTTATTTGAATATAATTGGTCTTTCATATTGTTTGTATGCGTAACAATGTTGATTTTATATTTGGGAACTTATTTTATTTGGCTGTTAGTTATTTGGAAATTGGTTTATTATTCAATGTAGTAGTTTGGAATTTGTTTTATAGTGTGGTTTTTCTTTTCTTTGTTTATTATTGGGTTAAAGTTATTGTAGAGTTGTATTGCCTTTCAGCCTTCGATCAAACCTTTTAGCTTAACATTGTTAAAAGTCTGTTATGTACTTTTTATATTCACATTTCGTATCGAACATAATCTACTTCTTCGTCGTGTCAATATGCTTCTAGCTATAAGGAGGCAGACCAAAATTTCGCGGCATATGTACACAATGTACAGAGTAATACATTCGTGTTATTGTGGCTATTGTTCGTACTATTTCCTTTCTTTGAGTATCTCTAATAAAACTTGATTAAAACTTTTCCTGTACTTAGCCTTATTTTATCTTATTCATAACAGATTCGATCTACCGAACTATGTGAACTTATTAAGGGATGTTTAGTCGGTAACATAGGCAATAACACGCCGAACAAACAATTCAACAAGTGTTTTCTTTTCTTATAGTCATGTGGATAATCAAGCATATACATTTTTATGCGTCAAAATTAGCTTAGATAAGGTATTTTTGCCATAATTGTATATGATTTGTACTATTAATAGGTTTAGATGAAATTCTTTCCCGATTACACGTAGTCCATGAAATAGTTTTCACTATAAATAGGTACAGTCGTGTCTTACCTGATAGTAGTAGCGATAGTAGATACTGTTTCCTGCGTTGTAATTTTGGGATTAAATGTATCCCGTATGTTATTTTCATAGTATAACCTATCCATATCCATAGAGAGCCCGCAGTTGCAGTTCGAAGCCAACTTGGACAACCCTTTACGTATATAAGTAGTGCGCATGGAGGTAATATACTCTTCATAAATATGCGAAGTCCAGTTGGTTATGGCTATAGAAATTAGGGGCTATGATTACTGACATTTGATCATTGACGCTGATGTTTTTCATGTCATACCATAAACAGTTCAATTTTTGTTATTATATTTTACTCAGAATTTATACAAAAGATAATGAATTGTTTGAATTTTACACCATTTGGTTGTTGTGTGAAAGAGCCCGTTCCTGGTTTGAATATTGTTTGATATTTTACACAAAATACGCTAACGCACGCACTCAAGAGACATACACACAACACACTTAACACCGTCCCTATTATTTATCGAGGGTTAAAAGTTCATAAACATTAGTCTGTTATGTCTCACTGTTGGGTTAATACTTCTCATATATCTGCAGATATCTACTGTGAGAAGCGTAGTAAGTGGTAAGGTACGAATAGACTCGGGAGAGTTTTGGCAGTTCGGGTGTAACTATAGCTTTGTAAATGGGGAAGGAGGTTGAAGACCTCTGCGGTATTAGTGTATAGGGGGACGAGGGGGGGCAACTGCATTGTTTTATTAAAATGTTTCTCGAACCTAGTATATGCCCATGGGGCCTTATTAATAAACGTGTATTAAGAACAGTTTAGCTATCAAATGTTTTGTCACTTTCTGACATACTAAATTTTCCGAAGAGCAAAAGAGACAAAGCACAGTGTAACAGTGTATTAGTTACACCGCGTTTATTAAGAAGGCGGTAAGAGTGTAGTTAATAGTTAGTATCAATGTACTAGCAAGATCATATTAGAGTCCTTAAGCGGCCTAAACTCCGACACCAGCGTTTAGCTAGTAACCTATTACTTACTTGGTAACTGAACATATTCTCAATTGTTACAGGTCTACAGTTGCGGAGCATAGAGGAGCCTGCGGGAGGCGCGGGGGGCGGGGTGCCCGCGTCCACCTGCTACGATGCAGAGTGCGCCCGCACCGAGGCCTGGCTTGATGAAAACCAGGAGTTCGTGCATGACTACTTTTTAAGGTAAAGAATTTTAAGGTTTGATCGTATAATATACCCGGACAAAATCACACACGGTTAATTAACCCTAAAGTAAGCTCTAAGCTTGTGTTATGGGATCTAACTCACTGATACTGCTACATATACATACACAAATACTTTATAGAATTATATAATTGACACCCAGACGTCGTCGCCAACAACTATGATATCACATATTGTTGACTCTGGGTGGGAATCGAGCCCGCAACCCCCGACACAGTAAGCGCTCTCACTGCTACTGTGGAACAGCGAGTTGTTGGCCAACATTGAATTCGACACATTCGCCAATCGCCGTCAGCGAACCTGCAGCTCCAATGTTCGCGGTGATAAAAGCACTAAAGGCAAAGACGAAAAAATATGTTCCACTTTCAGTTAGGTGCAAAGGCCAAAACAATATTATAGCTTAGGGAGCCAGTATAACTAGACACAACTTTTTAAGAAAATAATCAAGACTGATTTAATTTTATAATTAAATAACAAATACCTTGATATTTCATTAAGCTAATAATGTTACTTTGTAATTGGTAACATGAAAATAGCATTTCCAAAACAGAGTGTTTCCGGGAAAACGATCGGAATTTTCCTCTTTACATCATCCCTCTGGTATTTTGCTTTTCTACTTTATAAACAGTGAAAAAGATGTTTACGTCTATATTTTTTTGTGGGATCTATTTTACCGTGTGATTCCCAAAAGATCAAGAACATGTCTTGGATATTGAATTTGGATTTATGTCAATATTTATACTAGCTTCGCCGATTCTTAGGAGTAGTATATAATTAATAATTATGCAAATGTTTCTTAGGCCCATAGCACACGGCGTATTTTATACGCGCAGATGACGCGCGTATACGAGCTTCTAACGAGATTAGAACGCAACCTTGTAACCTAGGCACACGGGGCGATCATGAAGCGTGCGTCTCCTGCGCGTATACGCGCTGTAGCCGCTCGTAGCTTTTGTGTTTTGACCAGAGACTCCTCCAGTCTCCAGTTGTACAATGGCGTCGGTTGAGACAACACTGCTCATTTGTACGCGCTTCAAAAGCACGTATACACGCTTCATGCGCGCGCTTGTATCATCAATGCAAACGCAACAATCAGCGTCTACGCGCTGAAGACGCGCGTTCCTAATACGCGCGTCATCTGCGCGTATAAAATACGCCGTGTGCTATGGGCTGAGATCTTCTGATATCTAAGAAACATTTCAATTTGAAACCATATTTCTATATGGTACACTGGTACAGTACTGTTAGGAATGGACGAAATCATAAGATTGGTCGCAGGCTTTAACTCTGTCTTACTTTAAATCTTGCAGGAATAGAGAAAGCTTTAAAATAAATAGATTTTTCCTAAATAAGAATCTTTAGAAGCAACATGCACCATCCAAAGCTGCCTTTTAATAGCTCTCGTAGTTGTATAGTCATTTCCTACCCGCAAACAGACAGATGGTCCAGCGGCTCTGACCAACTATTTGTACCACGGGTAATAAAATCACCCATTGTTCAACTTTCAGATTGTACATATACTCGTAGAACAAATTGTCCTCTTTCTAACTATGATTTAACTAGGTTTTAATATAAATGTTATATCCTCTAAACATACTGCTTTTCGAACAGGTGATGAACCCCTTTGTGGATATTTTTTGTTTAATATGTTGGACCATAAGTAAGTTTTAGTCAGCTAGTTGAACTATTGGTAATTTTGATTTCCCATAGTACAATCAGATGGACAATGCTTCTGGACCACGGGTAGGTCTCCTGCTCGTAGTACGTTTTTACGTTCTTATCAAACGCCGCATCTCTTGTTACGACAAATTGCTTTAATCATCATTTCAAGTAAATGCCCTCTGTTTAACTGATGGTCGTATCTTAAATCGACTGTTGACCTATTTTTGAGTTATCTAATTGAGCTGAAAATGTTCGTTCAAGTGTTTTTCAATGACAAAGTCAATGAGATTATGAATGTACTCTGTATATATTTTGTCCAAGAAGAAATGAAATTAACTTTCTACCTAAAAGTATAATATACCTCCGTGAAACTTATAACAACCCTTGTTTTGTGTCGAGGGTTAAAAATCGCGTCTATTATTGAACCAAAGAAAATAGTATTGTTCTTGTTGGTTTTGAGCAGATGTTGATTGCGAATCAACACGCGGCTCGATATTAATTGGAACGTTGCATTTATTGAATAAACAAGCGCAATAGCTGTTTTTTTATTAAAGCAATAAATAGGAATGCGGATGGAATGTCACTTTTTAATTTTTTGGCTCAGAAATCTATTGTTTTGATTATGTTTACGATCTCTGTGTGATTGTTTGTGTCTCATGTATTGTAGGGTACGTATTTTATGAATGACTGACTGGTGATATTTATTAAATGTGAAGCTTATCCTCTTTTGAAACAGAAAATGCAATCCAAAGTGTTATTAGCTAATTAGCTTATGCCAAATATCATTAAAATAAGTAATTACTTTACTTGTACTGGCCTACGTTTTTCAGTATCTTTCAAACTTATTTCTGTTTAAAAATGTTATTGCGTCTCCAACAACGCATTCAGATAATTATGGAATACGAAGTAGGCACACCATACGAGTATAAGTACCGCCATATATTTGAGCATACCATTTGTATACAAAAGCGCAAACATTTTGACACATAATGTGTTCTCATTTACTACTCCGTAGGGGGAGATAATGTTGACAAATGAACACGACTCCGATTCGATGGCTGGATATTGTTTTCAACAATAATTTCCGTTTTATTACGCTTTTGGGCAACGTGAATAGGTGAACGTACATACATATGACACGTAGGTTGTGTGTGTTTTGTTTTGTATAACGTATTATGTAACACAATTCACCTTTGTCGATTACGGCCGTAATAAGTACTCACACACCTGCTGTAGCTGGCATGCCAGCTTGCTTACTACTAGCACGCTAGTTGCTAGTTGCACTGCTCCGTTTTACAGACATATGCAGCTTTAGTGTGAGTTTTTATTGAAGCAGAGAGGAGTTGTGAGTAGTCAATGGACCAATCATAATGGAATACGAAAAGATTTTCACAATGTCACTGGATTGTGATTGGTCGAGTTAGAAATAGTAGTCGTATGTAGTTCGTAAATAGTTATTCCCATGCTATAAAGGTTACAAACATTTATGTACTTAATCTTAAGAAAAAAATACAATCCTTCATCCAAATCTCCATCAAATAAATTGTATGTACAGAGTTCTAATCATTCCATTATTAAATGTAAACTAAAAACTCTAGTAATGTTTGATAGATGAAGATTGTTGTTAATGTACTTGAGGTGAACTCGTAAGAAGTGTTGACAGATGTTCAGTGGGGACAGACAGACAGAATGACAAACTGTTGTTGTCTAGACATTAGTTATTGCCAACTGGGTCGATGACATTAACGTTTACTTACTACCTACACCTATACCTTGGGACTTTTTATGTTTTCATAGTATTTTTAAATACACTTGCGATTTGAATATGTCTGCTTTTATTTGCTTGCCACTTGCTATTTGATATTTGTTTACGAGTTTACCTCTGGGCCGGGATAGACGTAAAACTGTAATGCAGGCATAGAATTGAAAATATTAATACATTTCAATCAATTTAATTATTTAAAAATATATTTCAAAAATGAATAGCCCAATAGTTTTAATGGGATTTTACAATGATCCTATTTATTTCTAAATAATTCGAAAACGGGTCGCTACCGTCAAACTCATAATATGTATTTAGTTGTCGTAATAAGATATGAATTGATAAAACATAAACATGGAACGTAACGGTATAAAAACACACCACCCAAATATTTATTAGAGCTCGTCAATGTCTTGAGAAACGATGGTCGTTTCTTTCTGTTTGCAGTATATTACCAATGATTGACACAAAATGGAATAGGTGACATAAAGTGGTTTACACCCTCGTTTTTTACGCTTGTCTTCAACGACTATTAAATGTATACTATAAAATAATACAAGTTCCTATAACATCTCACTCACCGCACTTTATTATTAGCTTCCTTATCAACAACAAATAACTAACAAAATTATGTATATCAACTGTTATAAAAATGAATTATTGTGGTTTTGTTTTCTGCAAACGCAATTAATGATATCGTTAATACGAAACAACAGACATTTATTCACAAAACAAATAAGTAGGTTCTTTATGTTTATATAAATCGCCAGAGACATTGTAGTCTTTATGCGTCCTAATTAACACAAATTCAACTCCATTTTCGTCGATAAACTTTTGTTTTTACCCAGTTTGCATGGAGAAGGCTAATTAGAGAATGTCGCCAACTTTGTAGACTTATAAATCAAGAGAAGTATTCCATATTGTCTTTTGTTGGAAGGAAGGAATGGAAACGCCGTTTGTAATGGAGCAATGACTTACAAGAAATTATGAAGCGAGACGCACTTTATAATGTGTCTACATATTTCATAGAACAATTATCTTCAAAAGGTTCCTATTAGATGGAAATAACATCTTTTGTAACTAATTCTTTAAAATAAACTTACTGTGCTAACAAATGGTAATTGTCTATCATTTTATAGGAAGAAATATCAAGAGTTTTATGGACTTAAATATTCACTACTGTTGTTCTTATTCGTTGGGACTTAGAAGCCTGTCTGGAAACGAAATAGTACCTACTCAAATATTCAAAATGAAATGTTCATGCCGGCCGAAGATCTGCCTAAGCCCTAAAAGCTTATTGACCTATCTAGCCCACAGTCACTCCGTTCGAAAGGGCTTTATAGAATTAGAGATATTTTAAAAGTAATATAACTTGTAACTAGCTCGGGTTTGAAGCTGGGTAACGACGCCTAATCCTCCTCACTGTAATGATATCTTCAGTGAGACGAGAGGCCTTTTCCCAACAGTGGGACATCACAGGCTAATACTTTACTTATGACGTCGAACCGATTCTAATATTCGTAAAATCTATCGATACGAATTACAAAGTTTTAAAATTGCATACGGGAAACAATATGCAGATCCAATGTTTCTAATTGAAGTATTATTTCTTTAGATTTTGTGTGGAGTTCCTAGCCCGTGAGTCCATTGTTTTGTAATGTTAACAAGTTTGGGGTGTCTGCTCCTATCGAGTTACAATTTGGAGTTCCCTCGTTAAGCACAAACTTCAAGTTGATTTGCTTAGTTTCCCTTAAACTAATTTAATGTTGCCGCCACTTTGTAAAGTTGCTTTTATTTCATGTGTTCGGTTTATTTTGTGGCGCAATTATTATCAAAAACGTTTGAGTCCGTTACCGTTGCAACATTATTCTTAAAAGTTTCAATTCACTCGACCCACTTCCCATTTGCCACACCCAATCCACATTATCAAGGCATAATATTTAATTAAAGCTAAAATATTTTTTTTATGAACACTTATTATATCTTAGACAGAACGCGCATTTATGAGCTAAAGAAAAAACAAATATTGTTCTGATATTTTCCTTTGACCATTCAGAAATACCTCTGAAATATAAAATAAAATCTAGTTAAATCCCATTTAACAAAAATATAATTTGGAGCTCACAAAACGTTCTAAAAGATTAAAATCTGGGAAAAGCAGCTTATTTTTCTCGAAAAAAAAATGTTAATATTCTTGTTCTGGTTTCGTAATGCCCTTAATATTGGGTCTCGAGTGGTTTGCGTATTTAATTACTTTTGTTTATCCCTATTAATTGTTGCGTTATTTCAAAACCTCAAGTCTTATCGGAGAATTAAGTTTACATTAATAAATTGTAGTGATATTGTAGTGTATGTTAAAACTAGCATCGGCCTACACTCGTGTTGTGCTAGTATCCGCCCCGCCCCGCGGTTTTGCCCACGTTATGGTCGTTACCGTGGGAATTTTGGGATGAAAAAAAGCCTATATAACCTTCCCGTTAAATGTAGCTATCTATTACAAAAACAATTATTCAAATCGGATTGGTAGTTCCAGAGATACGTTATAGTTGACATGGAAATAGATTAGGATGATTAAGATTAGGTGAGTTTAAAAAGTATGGTAGGTTAGGATGATTTACGAAAATGGCGTTTTTAAAAAAATGCTGATAAAGAACAATAATTCCATACCTGGCAGGAGGTGGTATTTCTATCTGAGCGCTACCGTGCTTCGGAGGGCACGTTAAATTGTCGGTCCCGGTTGTTTCAAACGATAGAAGACCATATCGGAGGCCTTTAGGTGGTCTAAAAACTCCAACACCAGGGTTCGCCACTAACCTAACTTACTTACTTTTTAGGAGGTAGTCAGCGAGTCGGTCCTACCTATACCTATCACTAAACACCTACACATAAATAAAATGTTATTTTATTAAACCACACCTTTGTATAGTATTGGTTGTGGTTATCTTAGATTCTTCGTTATCGTGAATTTTATTTGCTGTTAATAAATTATTTCGATACTATTTTATCTATAATGAATTTAAATAACGCCGGGCGTGAACTTCTGAATGTGATTTAATTTACATAATTTTATCTTTGTGAGTTTGTTATCGGTAGAAACTAATAAACTCTGATTTGTGAAATATAATTACTATATTATACTTTGTAATTTCGACTTTCTATATATGCCTTATATATTTTATTAGCCCGGAGGAATGCGAAAGGAGCATCAAAGAGTACCTATTTATAACTTTTAAGTGGGTGTAAGCTGATTGGCTAATAACATTATCGTGCTCCAAGTTACTGCACACATTACTGCAGTATTTTGATACTAACATTTTACTAAACATTGTTACTCTCTAGACCAAAACTAGATATAATCAGCACGACAAAGACGAGATAAACCAAACTAATCTAGAAGTGCCATTTGCAGACTATTCTAGCCTGTTGCGTGTCCAGCCAATAAACATACTCGATCAACTTGGCCATTTATTTTTATGAATGAATTGTCCGTTTTGTGTCCACGCAATGTTTTCATAAAGGTTACGACTCACGAATACGGCTCGTGTGTGTGTGTGTGTGTGTTGTTGTTCTGTTATAAATTGCTTTGATGAAAACGAGTTTATTTTCTTGGTGTGCGTTCCGAACAGATGTATGGCGATATCGTAGATTATTATCAATGATTAAGAATGAACTGTTTCATTTGTATTAATTGACTTGTGTGTGTGTGTGAATTAGATACCTCCAGCTGAATTAACTTTGAACACTGATAAATTTATTTTAACTTAATGTGTATAGCAGCGCTAGTTTAAATATCTCTATCGTCTTTTATTTAATTATCTGTGATTAAATTATGTTATGTACTTTTATTAACCCATGTATGTTTGTCCTGTAGGAAGGCGACTCGGCAAGTGGTGGACGCTTGGTTGGTGTCACACGCTACTCCGCCCAGCGCGGAACTCGCGTCTCCTTCGAGAGCAGGCTCAGGGTCCGGTGCCACTACTCCAGTCAGGTATACCATCATCATCATTTACATTACAAACTATACATACTGTCCTACAATCGTACTGTATACTATCCAACTAATATTATAAATTATTTTTTGTGGATGTATGTAGGTTTGTTATATTTCACGCAAAAACTTTTGAACGAATTTGGATGGAACTTAACAGTAATATTTATTTATTTATTCACCATAACTACCTCTATTATTACAGGATACCCCAATGCAATAGAGTAGTAATCAAATTTCACATAAAATTTCAGATAAAAACAACAAATACCTTAAAGACATAGACATAAAATATTAGTATAGACATATACATAATATAAAACAAACTAAAACTAGGTTACGCGCGAGTCACGTTGTTGCAACGTGAGACGGTGCGCGGTGCGGGGTCGGCGGCGCCCGGCGGTCGGCGGCGCCCGCGGAACTTGCGGAACACAACTCCCGCAGGCCACAGCTCCTCCTTCAGGAACCTCTCCTGCTCGGCGGTTGCCACTCGCACAACAAAGGAGTTGAAGTTCACTTTGTTGCGCGACTCCAACTGCTCTACGTGCAGACGGCAGTTTGTCTTAGTCTCCAAGTACGCCACGACGTCAGCAGCCTTCGTGGTGTAGTGGAGCCGAGACACGTATATGTAGGTCGCTGGCACGGCGGGACGCAGGAGATGGCTGGGTCCGGTCGGTGCGCTGCCACCTTGGTTGCGGCAAGGAGGCTTCTTTTTCTTCCTCTCCACTTTAGTGAAGCCATCCTTGTCCGGCTGGGCCTTCATTGACACAGCGGGCAGCGCACTGCGAGGGGGTTCGGTGCGGATGTGCTCGCTATCCCTCTCAATCCTCAAGTTGTTCCGCGGGGTAGGTCGCTGGCGGGTCACAGCGGCGGAGTAGTCACGTTGAGGAGTAGACGTGACGACACGGGGGGACTCCTCCGCGGGGGGAGGAGCTGGGCGCGCGGCGCACGGGCAGGCGCTGCGGGGGGCGGGGGCAGGGGCCGGTGACAAGCCTAGTTTCGCTGATTCGAAACTAGCTGACGACGCTTTTTGTGCTCCACGACGTGTGTTGACGTAGGCTCCCAAAGGTGACCTACTTGCCATACATGTGTTGCGTAATGACTATAAGTCATACATCAGATTAAGACTTGGGATACATTTTATCATAAAATTCCCACGGGAACGGGTGCAACATGGGCAATACCCAGAAGCACTTCTAGTCTATAATATATGCTTAAACTTAAAGGTAGCATGGATTGGATAGAGAATTGGAAACAAGAGAGTTCTTTCCATTTCCCATGCACTTAAACTTGCATACATCATATCTTAAAAGTCTGTTTGAATGCGTTAATCTCTAGAACTACAATTCTGATTTTAAAAATTCTTATTGTATTATGATAACATTCATGAAGAATGTAGACTTTTTATCTCCAAATTCGTATAAGCACGGATACAACGTACGGGGTATAACTTATACATGTAAGCTGTTGTAGACTCTCACCGCCAGTTGTAGACAATTGGTTGTAATTTTACTATTGTCTTACGCATTAAAAGATTTATCTCTGTTTTAAAGCGACAAATAAAACCAAAACCGTCCAAAAAACCAAGCAGAAATCAGAAAATTCATAACACCCAAAACCATTCGTATGTTAATTGAGGTTGCTACCATACTGCCACCAGCGTTAACAACGTTATATAAAAGACCTTGACACCAAATAATTAACTAAGTTTCGCGTGTGCTTCACCGATAATGTCCCAACGGAGTTACGGAAGGGATGGACCGTGGACGCGGTCTTACGCAGGATCCTGGGCAAATATTAACACGACACAGGACATGACTTTGGGATCCGACTACCGGCAACAATATGTTTGTTTAGGCGGCGTACGAGAAAGAGCACACATGCTTATTGTTTAGTTATGTAAATTTTTGTAATTTGCAATGATACGAGTATGTGCAAACTGTGATTATGTGTCTTGTCGCAAAAAGTTTATAATTTAAAGATTTTTCGAATAAGATTCGAATTTAATATCACGACTCATTTTAGGGAATTGCAGTGATTATTATCGCGTTGCTTTATTTATTCTGTAAGGCCGCATACAGAAGGATTTTTCTTCTTCCTGACCAATATGAGATCGGCATCTTTCCAAATATAAAAAAAATATGATAGCATATTCTAACTTGCATTAAAGACTATCTATTCTGAAAACTGCGACTAGGCTAGTATAAAAGATTTCTCAAAATAAATTTGATTGTGTAACTTACTGCAGTACATAATCTGTTTGTATTCTCTACTGCAAGTACTAATACGGCTTGTTCACATACATTTTTAAAGGTTAAAACTGTAGGAGCGATAAATTCGCCCCACAACGCGGAAACCATCCGTTTTAAAGCTATCATCAATCTCGCGTCGTCTTACATTTACGTGCAAAGAACTCTGGATGGGATTCGTATTAAGTGGGTTTTGTACTCTGTTCATCTCTGTTCACCTTCGAATTTGATCCATAACAATGTACCATCCGTATTTCTGTACCATCATATTTTGAAATGAGAGTAACAATTGATAGTTAATATTTAGCCACGTAAAGCATAAATTCCGCCGCTACAAAATTTATAAATAATTTGATAGATTTATAGAAATAAAAGTACGAAATGTGGAACAAAAATTAATACTGGTACTGTTAGCCCCTATTGTCCCAATGTTGAGCTAAGACCAGCCCTATTCCCGCCACAATTATAATTCTCAAATACATTTTTTAAAAATCTTTACAAGAAAAACTTAGTTAAGAATTCTACGAGTAAATCTTTTTTATCCAACACATAAAAACGGGTAAAACATTTAAGTAAATTGAAATCTTTCTTGAACCTCCTAAACGAGTTAAAACATTTTAAGTCGACGAGTTTACAGAGGATTTTTAATCGTTATCGAATTTGTAAGTACTCCAGGTGATGGAAAAAATTCTAAGAGAGGTAAAGCCCTCTCTTTATTACTTTAAAAAGTTTACACAAGCCCGGCCGAGTTTTTTGCTGACTTTTTCTTGATATATTGGAAAAACGTTGTCAGTTAAAAGTGTTGATTTTGGAAGGACCATTTCCTCCTTGTAAAACTTTTAGAACATTTTTGATAGAATAATAAAATTGTAATCGTCATTCAGGTCGTGTTGAGATAAAGATCCCTATAAAAGAAATTGTCTAGTTACCTATACCTTGCAAAAGCAATAGCTATCGCATACCTACAGATTTTTTTAAAATATCCGACTAGATGACGTATCTTTTTCTGTTTATGAAGGTGGGAAATGCGATTACGCAATTATTGATGGCTCATGGATGAGCGGTGTATGTGGGACTATTACGCTGCGTAGGTGCAAATATCCACACCGTATTACACTAAACCGCTTGGCGTCGGGGATACGGCGAGTGCCACCGCATATGCGATCACCCGAGATGTTGTAACAGAGATTAGTGCGTTCAAACAAACATCATTTTCATTTTATCTATATTTTTTAAATCAATCCATACTGATTCAGATTTCATGCATATTAACAAATGTCTTAAAAAAATAATCGCTTAAAAACGTCCATTTCGTTTCTCCAGGAAGATATCAGCGCACGAGTTCGAGCGAGGTGGTCTGCTGAAGCCCCTGGTGACGACAGTGGATGGCACCCCAACGTTCCTTGGAGACCAGCCCTACGCCACACCCTCGCGGCCGCAAAGGCGGTCCCGGCATGAACTTAGGCAGCTAGATGAGAAGGAACTTATATTTGAACTGGTACGTACGAAGGATTATTTTAGCTTTTAAAAACATTGAATTTCATTACCCACCGTTACGGGTGTTTGGCAGTACTTGTAGTCGCGGGTATGTACATTTTATATAGTAGCAATAGTTTTGAATTGTAACTATGTTCAGTTCAAGGTTTTAATTCAAAATGTTTAGGTGTATGTTTTAATTCACATCGCAGGATAGTGACTACATTCTAATTACGATGACCTGTGGTACAATGTGTACATTGTTGAAACGCCGACAAAACAATGCTTACGACAATATATCGAAAGGAAAAAAAGACTCGCATTACTGTTGTATGAAAAGTTATGTTTTTCACTTTTGTTGGTAGGGTAGATTTTTTTTTCACTACGTTAAAAATATTGGTTAAAACTATAGTGATCGATTTCATGTAACATAATATTTTTCGTAATGAACCCTTTAAAGTACACATCCAGTGCGTTGTTGTTCATAACGAAAGCTTTTCCATTATAGACGCTTCTATTTACCTGGACTGTTTGAGTTATGAACACTAGAGGCAATGGCCTGAAAACTCAACAATTAATCCAAGTCACCAAGTTTTCAATTTAGCCATTGGAGCGTTGTAGTCCAGTGTTCGTCCGTGTATGATATCAATATCTATTGTCTGCGGTCTGAACACCGGCAACCGCCTGTAGTCATGAGAAATTGATAACTTTTTATTGGATTTCATTTGATTGAACAATACCCATCGGTTGTTATTAATTTCGTGGATTTGGGTATTGTTTTTGTGTATTTGGGCATTGATTGATATATTTTTGATGGAAATTGAGAAATGTAAGTCGTCTCGCCTCGCTTGTACGAAATATATTTTAGCGCAGAGTAGGTACTAAGTATAGAAATATTTCTTCACTCTTCACAATATGGCCGTAAATTATACCACTGTCGTAAAATTATTATTTCGCCCGTTCCTTCACTAATTTGGGAACGGTAATTCCCAATGAGTAGTAGGGCTTAAAGCACCAGACTAAAAGAAGGCTTTGTCCAAAATTGATTTATGTCCTTGATTTCCTTTTACGCTCCCCTAAATTATTTCAAGGTGGAAAGCGAAAATATTTTCGGGTATCTTCCCAGACTTATAAAATTGATAAATCACAGGATAAGAACATTTTTGGCGGTGATTTTTTCGTTAAAATCACAGTATTGTAAAAGGTTTGTAAAAGCTTTCGAGTAACTACTATATAATGGTTGTTTGTTGAGTACTGTGTTTGAGGAAAATATGTGTGGAAATTTCCATCGCTCGCCTGTATAAATCATCTTTGAAAATTGAGGAATAAAAAATAAAGTACGTACACTAAAGTACATTTCCATACATATTTTAGAGCGTTTTTGTTTGAATAGTCGATTCCAGACGATCAAATTACGCTTTGCGCAATAACACGACACGAAAGACAGTTGTTTTTCGAGTAATTGTCGGTTCTCATATCTAAATTAGGTCCGCAGAGGTTCGTGATAAGCACGTTTCGATAAAGTTATTGTATGTAAACAGTAACAGTTGGCTCATTGATAAAGTAATATGTATCAATGGAAGAGACAACCAAAATATAACGAAATACTTTACCTAATAATATATTTTTAAATCTTCCTACCACCTATAGGTATGGACTTATAATCTTGCGTATTACTTCCTTAATTGACTTCTTCTTCTTCATCGAGTGGATGGCCAACCTGACCAATCCTGGTGTCAGAGTTATTGAGCCGCCAAAGGCCTCTGACATGGCTCAAGTAACGACTACTATCCGTAGAAAGTTACCGGGACCGACGGCTTAACGTGCCCTCCGAAGCACGGAATCATCTTACTTTTCGAGCAATCAGGTGATTCAGCCTGCAATGCCCTAACCAAACTGAGGAAAGTCTCACAAAGACATTTTTGTGAGATATCCCCACCGGGAATCGAACCTGGAACCTCCGGGTCGTGAGCCAGGCGCTCAAACCACAAGACCACAGAGGCTGTTAATGTTGTCTTAATTGACTCCAAACGATTCTTATTCCAACTGTTTTTGTTTTATATAATATATCTTGTGTCGCCTCGGTGGTCTAGTAGTATGTGAGCTCGCCTGCCAAGACTGAGGTCCCAGGTGCAATTCCCGGGTCGAGTAAAAACATGTTTCCTACTTTTCAAACATAGCTTTCGTTTGAGATCAACACCATCAGGCAAGCGTGGTGATAACTCCTTATCCTTCTCACTGTACTGATATCTTTAGTGGTGTGAGAGGCTCTTACACAGCAATAGGACATTATAGGCTTAATCTATTATTTTACTTTTTATTTTATGTTGTATCAATTACTAATTTCGATGTTTTTTTTTTGTTTTTTGTATTTTATAGTGTGACCAAATCCTGCCTATCTTATTACGAAATTACAATGGGCGGCGACCACGTCTCGTTGCCAGGGTAGACCAATAAAGCTTGTCCTTTACTCGTATATTGTTACAAATGGTCCGACAAGCCTGCGGGTTTGCGGTTTATTCCCCTGTGGACTACAGACCTCGTGGCCAATGAAGGAATTAAAGCTGTACGCTAAATTAGACAAGTTTTACTCTTGTTCCTCTAATTTACAGTACATTTTGTGACATTGTTGACTAAAATATCTATTATATTTGGGCTTCAGTAAAATGTTATGACACCACCATGAAGCCACGCACCAAAGTATACCTATATAAATATTATAAAACAGTCCCCAAAATATGTTTGTGTCTGTGTGTAATTGATTGTCTCAAAAACTTCTCTACTGATTTTCGTACTGATTTCAAAAGGAAGCTTTGTGCCTTTTCTTGCCAAAAATTCCACAAGAACGGTTACAATGCGGGTAAAACTGCGAGGCAATACAAAATTAAAATAATACCAAATCAACGCAAATAACCAGACAAACAAATAATTGTTATAATAGTTTCAATATTAGGTATGTTTAAAATTAAATGCCCGTTAGGAACTTCGTCCTTTTAATGTCGGATAGACAATAGCAAATTAAATACTTACATAATTGTTCTCAGCCAATACTGTTCTTATTTATACCCTAGAACTTTAAGTTAGAAAGCCTCTTTCAAGCTGACGTAGGTCTTAACTTATAAGTTTTCGTTAGTTTCCTATAATACGCTTCTTGTATTTCATGAAAGGCCGTAGCCCTTTCTATTTATTCCGATCACGCGTTAAAGATTAACTTTAATCCCTATTACGAACAGATGTCTCAAAATAAAATCTCCATTAGATTAACTTCGCTTTTTACCATTATTTTTGACAGCCGATTACGACCGTCGTCCAAAGATATTAAGTCAGGCCCGCGGGATTACTCGCATTGTGCCTATAACCTTGCTGTTGAATTTGGCTATCCATTACAAAAACAATTATTCAAATCGGATTGGTAATTTCTGAGAATAGTAGTAATAATAGTAGAGACAAACAAACAAAAAACAAATAATTTCTCCGTTAATCTATTACCTTCAAAATCAGCTGGTGATTTTTATGAATATACTCGTATCATGTAGATTGGATAGACAATATCATGTTTATGAATATATAATTGGTTACTTCCTGTATAATATATATCTTTGTACTGCCACAGATGACTAGGCCTGATAAAACCGGGCGCCATCCGACACATCAACTAATTGTTATTAAATATTACAAAATGCCTACTATCAATCAATTTAACTGTTATCTCCTCGTATTGGAAGCTTTAGCTCTTTGGTACCGGTTTGTAATATCGAAAATTGTTTTCTATTATGATTTATTGCACGTATTAACTTTCATTACGGTTATGTCCAATGCTTTTACTATATTAGTTATTAAGTTTTATTTTATGTTATGGCTACAGTTTTAATTTATATCATGGCTAGTTTTTATAATAAAAACCTTTGATTTATTTATCATAACGTAAAACAAAATGTTTGACCTCTTCACACTGTTATCACATGTTACATAATTCGATATCCATTCGCTTGCCTATTCACTTAGTTTAGACACTTTTGGGACGTTATACAATGTGATTAGTACTTTAACTAATCAGAATAGTAATAGTAGTCCCGGGTTAGCGACTATTGGGTCATCTAATAGGCTATTACGCTTCTAATCTCTTCCTAGATTACCATACAGCTATCCTGCATTAACATATTGTATTTATGGTCTTACTCCGGAATGGTGTTATTAAAATTTAACGGCCATTAACTCAAGTTTTGGGGTCTGGAACGTGTAATTAATTTTGTATTATTGCGGGCGAAGTGTTTACCCTTTGACTTATTTAAGTAATGTGCCTTAACTTGGTGAGTTGTTGCTTGAATGCTTGTTACATTTATCCGTTTCTAGTCAAATATAATACGAATAATCTCTGCATAATCAACCTTATACTCGTAGGGTTAAGCGCAGGCAAACGTTCAACATTTAATTAGCTAATGGAAAATGAAGATCTTGTTGTATCGGAGGATCGGTAATTCTGTACCTACATTTGGCATCCAATTCACATTTTCCTACATTTCCTCTAAGTGTAGTGATTGTCTGAAATAAATGGAAGCTTACTCTCATCTTGATTGATTGAGTTTATGTAAATGATAATCTACCTTAACCTAAATGTGTTAAGGTTTAGTCTCGGTTCGACGCGGCGATGCTGAACCGAATTCGTCCGTACAATTAATCACTTGTATTGGTATTATCTGGAACGTTGATAAATTGATGTCGTTAAACAAGTGCGACCTTAAACTGATGTCCTTGTCCGCTCCGAGTATTTTGATGGGAAGAGCGATATATTGTTAGGAAAAATAGGGATGCTCACTTTAAACTGATCAAGCATCATATTGCTCTTAAATAGCTTTTATCTACTGTGTGATTAATCTGTTTTGATGTAGTTTCATCACATATTATATGAAAGATGTTTAACTATGTACATTACCGATTCATTAATGTCTCCTTTGTCCTCATGATGTTCTTTGTTTATCTTCAAATTCAACAACATTTCATTTAATCGTCATGCCAGTTCCAAAGAACATCTTGTACCCACTTGAACTTTGATCTTCATGCTTACGAATAAGCTAAGTATTTAATATCATAACAAGTTTGCATAAACCTCACCGCTAAGCAAATTCGTATCTACGTTGAATAAATAAGAGTACGAAACGTTGACATCATGACCATACATACAGATACGATTTATGAGTCGCGTCAGCAAATATACGAGACGAGGAGTCGAAGACGTGGAGGAAATTAGTTCGGAAATGATATTCGAAGTCTGGACGAGGGTGGACGCGTGAGACGCTCCCCGAGTTTGTTGACATGTCGCGGCTGCACATCCCCTAAGATATGTAAATTTTATTGCACATTGCTACGTATATTTTTGAAGTGCACTTAGGAATATTTGAAATTCGGAAAGTTTGTTGTCGCAAGATATTTGAATATGAAAGCAAAATTCTTTATATCGATGAGCTTCTAACACGCTTGGTGGAGCGAATGATAATACTGTAAGTTAACAAAAGACTGTTTGAACAAATTCAACTCGTGTTTGTACGTTGTTGATGCTGAGCTCAGTGTTATGTGTATTCTTATTCAGCTGTTTTTAATACGCTGAGTGTCAATGTGAATCGAATAAAGTTTCTTTAAATAATGATCCTTCATGAATAAAGCGAATACATCGGCTTTGAAACACTTTACATTGATTTATTTGCGTTTAATTGATTTATTTCTTTTGTAAGATATTGGTTTTGTTTCAAAGTGCATTGTAATTACTTTAAGGTGTAATATATATTCAGTTATGTTGATTTATTGGTTAATTGTAAAACGTTACAATAAATAAAGAGTTTTACGTAAAAATTTACTGAGCTATAAACCATTCGATTTGATGGTTGCATGGAAGGTACTATGATATTGCATAGCTGGTCCAGCATTGAAAATGTTTAATATTAAATGGTGCGTTTCCACCAAAGCTTAACTACAAAAGTTTACAAACAAAAGAAAGAAGCTATGTGACCTATCCACCTGGTGCTATGCAACGCGTTAAGATGTGCTCCTGTGAGCTATAAAAATATACATTAGCAAAGATGTCACAATAAAGTATTAGCCTGAAATGTCCCACTGTTGTGCAAAGGCCTCTCATCTCACCTAAGATCAATACAGTGGAGCGGAAGCTAATTCCTACCGTGCATTATTTTCTTATCGAGTCGAGATGGGAATTTTAAGTCAAATGTGGTCTATTGACTCAGAACTAATTCCTAATTCCTTTATCCAGGTGAAAGACATATGCAACGAGCTTGAGGTGCGAGTGCTGTGCCACAAGATCCTGCAGAATGTGTCCATCCTCCTGGACGCGGACCGAGGGTCCCTGTTCCTGGTGCAAGGGGAGAGAGCAGCTTCACCACACCCGCAAAATGGCAGGTGAGGAATTGATACAAAAATCGTTAGTGCTGTAATTTGGGTTTGGTTAAAAGGAACCCAAACTTCTTTGAGCATATTTCCCTATTTAATTCGGTATTTTTTTAACCCAATTTATTTATTTTTATCAAAATTGGTCGATACTCTTTCGAGGATGTTTCGGTGTCCCTTTTAGTGTCGGATTTGGTTACCTCGCCCACTGAAGAAAGTAACCCTGAATATAACTAACACCTATATTGCATTGTTAAGTCATGTTTTTCCTTGCTTTTGTTTCTTAAACCACAAATTGTATTTAACTCTAAAAATGCCCAAGGTAGAGAGATAATAAAAGGAATGATGATAAAAAATAAATATACCCGGACAAATTCACACACGGTTAATTAGACCCAAAGTAAGCTCTAAGCTTGTGTTATGGAATCTAATTAACAGGTACCTACTACTACATATACATACACAAATACTTTATAAGAATATATAATTGACACCCAGACGTCGTCGCCAACAACTATGTCTGCACATATTGTTGACTCCGGGCGGGAATCGAACCCGCAACCCCCGACACAGTAAGCGCTCTCACTGCCACTGTGCCAACGGGCTTGTCAAATGATGATGATAGCTTTTTGCGCCATTCATGGTGTTTCGCGAATTCCTATAGGAACTAAAACATATTTTAAAAAATTAGAAATATTCCAGGCCAATATTCTGATATTGTCAGACATTGTACGTATTATAGTAGGGATAAAAAAGCTTTTTAACCTGAAAGAGTTTCCCCACGCGCTTGACTTGATAGCATCCCTTGGGTAAACCGAGATATATATAAATAAATATTTGTATTACGTATTAATCACCTTAACCAGAGATAACAGTAAAGAAAGTCGGAAATAATTATTTACCCATGTCATGAAAATGATATTAACACGAATCTCACTCAGCTTGTAATTCATCAGAGCATTGATAGAATACAGGTTGTATCAATCAATTAATCTTGGGTAAGATCGGTGAAGAAAATTGTATTAGAAATGTATTACTCAGGTTAGGATTCGCGTGTACAAAAGACCTGTAAGTTTTCAGTCCATTTTTCTTGCTGGATTTAATTGTGTGGGGGACAGTCTTTGGGTTGCTGTCGCTGCACCGCTGCTGCCAAGTTGTCAGTATGCGCGCTGCCTTAACTGTCAGCTCATTCCATTATTGGTTCTCTGTTTCGTGATCGCCTTTCTGCCCTCTTCAGTCTTTGTTAATGTCAATGAAAGCTTTTAACTTGTCCATCATTTATGTTTTATCCCCAAAGTCCAAAGTTTCTTATCTAAACATAAAAGTTCCGACTAAGCTTTTGTCGGTCATTGGAGCGAGCGACGTTATAAGAATTTATATGATTTTATCTCATTTAAGCTAAGCCGATTTGAGTGTCAAAATTTTAGGTCATTGTTGTTTCGAGTTATACTATATTACTAAGAGCGCCACGCAGTTTTACTCGCGCTGTAACCGTTTCTGAGATATTCGCGTTGAAACAAACAAAAAACAAAAACCGAACTCTTCAGCTTTATATACTCGTATAAGTATAAAAAGAAACTCAAAATCTCATGAGATACAATTTAGCTTGTCCTAGAAACTAGTCATTTTATGTTTTTAAGCTGAATTTATTATAATAAAATACTATACTGCATTTTATAATCATCAATAAATTATCGTTGAAGATGAGTTTTACAAGGACAATTTAAGTTTTACGCGAATAAAAAAATAGGCTACAACCGTAAAATACAGTTCTTTTCTTAAATGATGTGACGTTTATTTGCGTCGGATTTTATATGAGACAGTTCTATTAATAAAAACAGAATATGGAGTGTAAATTCATCAAGACACAAGTTCTATTCGGGCCAGCGATTGTCTGTCGGTTTGGATTCTACTCGCTTGGCCATCTGAACTTTGGTACTAGCCTACTAGGGTTGTCGCTGAAAATACGTAGCGGCTATTTACAGACCAGTCTCTTTACTTACTTATACCAACGTTACATCGTTAGTTTTAAAAATAGAAGGACTATTCTATCTATTTACTTAGAGTACTTAGAGTAACGTTAACTTAATTTTATAAGCCTAAAAATAGAATGATTTGAGAACCTCTTAAACCTTTTTAAACCTCTTAAAGGCCTTTGACATGGTCTAACGATTGTCACAACTGAGACCGACTCGTACTCGTATTACTAGGATGCTATGTAGGAGCATACGTTTCGAAGTAGGTGGATATTAAAAGTTTGCATCGGATGCACAGACACAATTTTATGATATACTTGGACGTTTTATGGAATTAAGAATCGATAAAATGCATAAAACATATCTTTATAGTAAAATTATTAACTACTTAATTCCATAGTGCCGCAAAATATGATAATATCATAACTGGCGAAACTCCCAATTAACATAATAATATAAAATCTTTTTAGAAGTTTTGTTTTGGTTTCGAAGACATTTTAATCGGATTACCACCATTATTCTTTGACTGGTTTTAATCATGTAATGATACCAGAAGATTTACTGTGGTCTGGAAACTTCAACTCCAGGGTTTGCAACTAATCTGCATAAGGTTAGTTTTATTACAAATCGGAAATAGTTACCTCAATGATACACGTGTTAGTCATAGCAACCCTAGTATTGGTGCATCGCTAGATTGAAGTGCCGCCGAGATTGTCAGTGCCAAGAGTTGCAAGTTTAATGGCATTACTCATCAACTAACTGCAATGACGTCGGAATATTTTGGTTAACACTAAGTTTGCGTAAGGCATTCCAATAGAACATGTAGCAAGAACAATGAAAGTACGTTGTTCAAGTGTGCGAGTATTGAACGTAAGTCTTTGAATATCTTTGAATAACGGTTCCATTGGTTTCGTCCGTCTGAAATCTGATGTAGACTCGCAATATTTGTGAAAAAGAAATCCATTCCGAGTGAGAATTTGCACTCGAATGCAGTCCACCCGTTTGTAATCAGAATTTATTGCTTTAGCAACGAGTTTCTGCCACTGCGGAGGTGGATGCTTTGTGTAATCCAAACGATCTGCGAGACGATGTTACACTGAAATGTGCATTCATCTCATTTTAATTTACGAGCAATCGTTCTGTCAGAAAGAGACAGATGTTTTCATTTGAACCATTGTTTACTGTTTTTTTTATTGTATTAAACATCTTTTTTTTTTGTTACATTGTCTCTTAAAAGTAAGTCGTTAAACGTCTTTCAATTTAATATTCTTTTGGTTTTCTTTGCGCAACTAGCTTTCATATTTTAAGCAATTTGTGGCTGCATTTCAAATTTGCATTTATAGAGGTTCCTTCAGGTGTGAACCTCAGTAAACCTCAAAGGTTTGTTAGTTCTGGCTTCAGCATAATGAGGCAGCCATTTCTGAGGTGTAATTACGAGTTGAGTGTCTAGACTGACGCCTGCAACCAAAGGTCGGAATTAAATGTAGTATTATTAGTTTACGACTACTTTGGCTACCGATTACCAAGAGCTATTGAACCCAAAACTACCGACCACCACAGAGCATGGAAGTTGTAAACTTTATAGCGCTTTTATATTCAGAATGTTAAAGGTTATTAGTGAATGCTGCTATTCTGTGGGCAGAGAATTATTGGCAATTTTATGGGTTTTCTTAGTAGGTATCTATTTTAATGCCTTTCCTTCAGTTTGTGAGGTTTATTGTTTGCCTTGGAAAGCTGCATTCTCAAGTAATTTGTTTTAAATAACTATTGTCTGTTTGAGTTTAACAAATGCATTATATTCGCTTGGTTGAAGTAAGTACGTAAGAAATGATCTTCAAAGTAATATCGTGAGTGTTCTCGCCATTATACTATAGTGATCTTTATGTTAATGAAGATAGAGTTCAAAGGTTAAGTTTGCTCTCTAGAGCCAGTCATTTAGAATTAATCTTTTTACGAATTTTATTTTAATCATTAAGTGATTTCAAAAATTTTCAAGAAACATTAGTGTGATCTAAACTCACTGGGTTTTTATGGGTGTGAGGAGAATATTTTCAGAGTAAAACTTCGTAGGTGAAAATTATCTTATATTATTCAGCTGTCTACGTATTGTAGCTAGTTTTCTTCCATTGGCACCGTATAAGTTATAAAATAAGCTATTCTCTGAACTGTTTCGAATTATTACTCCGACACGATTCTTGCATTAAACTCGCATAAATAATATTGGATTCGATATAAAATTGATTTCATGTATTATTGAAGGTTCTTGATTCGATTCCTTGTGTTACGTGGGAGGTAATGTGACGAAGTGAATGTTTTTACTTCTCCATATTTTATTCTGTTTGCACTCTCATACGCCTCTCGTCTACATAAAGCGGGAACGTTAAAAGCGAAAAAAGCCCCGACAGCGGTTGGTTGCATGCATTCCTTACAACCTCAACATTCACAGTACAAAACAGAGGAAGCACGAATAGGACCCTCAGTCAATGGGTTCCATTTAGATTTGAAATGAATTTATTTTACCAAAGAAATATGCATTATAATTGAATGCCAGCGACCAACCTCACTTTATTTCAATTTAGGAACTCGTAGTAAATTCTGCTTAGTATTTTACCAAAAACTATCTCCTTGAAGTGAGCTATCAGTATGTAGTATTTTTTTTCGTTGAGATTAGCGCGAACATTATAGTCTTCCAGACTTTATATCTAAAAATATGACTGGGGAAAAATATATGCTTGTTTACTACTGTAATGTGACTATACTGTGTACTGTGCTGTGACGGACAAACGGTCAAAAGCGAAGCTCGAACTGTAAGGTCTCGGTGGCTCTTTAGTTGAAGAACCCCAAAAACATTCATAAAACATTTCAACCATTAACCCCGGCTTTGTGTATTTTTTCTGTAGTTTCAAATTCGTAACCCTTTGAGGTCTGTATCGTGAAACGGACTTATTTCACGGAATTTGCTTGAGAAGAATTTTTTGTTCGTCATTTTTGTATTAAAAATTCCATAAAATAATTAATCAAAACGGTGTACTTTTATAGTAAGTATAGATTGTTTTTATAACAATTCATTTTAAATAGGAAATTCGTATAAAACGATGAATTTTCTATTGCAAGGCCTCTCGCTCACGGAAAACGCAGTGAGCATAATAAAGCGAACCTTCCTAGCTAACTTACCTGTTCTACGGTTCTCAATTTCGAAAAACAGTTATGATTTGTGTGCTTTTAAAATCACCGAGATAAAATCCGACCTCTAAAACCAACAATGTTACTTCAAAATTAATTAAACGCCACTTTATTCATAAGCAAAAATTCTAAGCAAATCCGTTTGGCGAGATAAAATAGCTACCAAGTCAACCGCAATAACTCCGTGCAAAACCACTTAAACCACGATCGAGATCCATTAAAGGAATAAAAAGACGTGTGGCACTCGGAGACTGCCGCGGTAAAGCTATTGCATTTATATTGGCGAGTTGGCGCAATCGACAATCGCCAACTCGCCAGCTCGCCAGCTCGCCAGCTCGCCAACTCGCCAGCTCGCCAGCTCACAAACTCGCCAGATCGCCAACTCGCCACTCGCCAATTCGCCAACTCGCCAGCTCGCCAACTCGCCAGCTCGCCAACTCGCCAGCTCGCCAACTCGCAAACTCGCCAGCTCACTCACCCCCTCTCTCACCACCCTCTCTCACCCCCTCTCACCACCCTCTCTCACCCCCTCTCACCCCCCTCTCACACCCCTCTCTCACCCCTCTCTCACCCCCTCTCTCACCCCTCTCTCACCCCCTCTCTCACCCCTCTCTCACCACCCTCTGTCACCACCCTCTCTCACCACCCTCTCTCACCACCCTCTCTCACCACCCTCTCTCACCACCCTCTCTCACCACCCTCTCTCACCCCCTCTCACTCACCCCCTCTCTCACCCCCCTCTCTCACCCCCTCTCTCACCACCCTCTCTCACCCACCTCTCTCACCCCCCTCTCTCACCCCCCTCTCTCACCCTCTCACCCCCCTCTCTCACCACCCTCTCTCACCCCCTCTCTCACCCTCTCTCACCACCCTCTCTCATCACCCTCTCGCACCACCCTCTCTCACCACCCTCTCTCACCACCCTCTCTCACCACCCTCTCTCACCACCCTCTCTCACCACCCTCTCTCACCCCCTCTCTCACCCTCTCCACCCCCCTCTCTCACCCCCTCTCTCACCACCCTCTCTCACCACCCTCTCTCACCACCCTCTCTCACCACCCTCTCTCACCACCCTCTCTCTCCACCCTCTCTCACCACCCTATCTCACCCCCTCTCTCACCCTCTCTCACCACCCTCTCTCACCACCCTCTCTCACCACCCTCTCTCACCCCCTCTCTCACCCCCACTCTCAACCCCCCTCTCACCCCCTCTCTCAACCCCCCTCTCACCCCCTCTTTCACCACCCTCTCTCACCACCCTCTCTCACCACCCTCTCTCACCACCCTCTCTCACCACCCTCTCTCACCACCCTCTCTCACCACCCTCTCTCACCACCCTCTCTCACCCCCTCTCTCACCCCCTCTCTCACCACCCTCTCTCACCCCCTCTCTCACCACCCTCTCTCACCCCCCTCTCTCACCACCCTCTCTCACCCCACTCTCTCACCCCCCTCTCTCACCCTCTCTCACCCCCCTCTCTCACCACCCTCTCTCACCCCCTCTCTCACCCTCTCTCACCACCCTCTCTCATCACCCTCACTCACCACCCTCTCTCACCACCCTCTCTCACCACCCTCTCTCACCACCCTCTCTCACCACCCTCTCTCACCACCCTCTCTCACCCCCCTCTCTCACCCCCTCTCTCACCCCCTCTCTCACCCCCTCGCTCACACCCTCTCTCTCCCCCTCTCTCACCCCCTCTCTCACCACCATCTCTCACCACCCTATCTCACCCCCTCTCTCACCCTCTCTCACCACCCTCTCTCATCACCCTCTCTCACCACCCTCTCTCACCCCCTCTCTCACCCCCTCTCTCAACCCCCCTCTCACTCCCTCTCTCAACCCCCCTCTCACCCCCTCTCTCACCACCCTCTCTCACCACCCTCTCTCACCACCCTCTCTCACCACCCTCTCTCACCACCCTCTCTCACCACCCTCTCTCACCACCCTCTCTCACCACCCTCTCTCACCCCTCTCTCACCCCCATCTCTCACCCCCTCTCTCACCACCCTCTCTCACCCCCTCTCTCACCACCCTCTCTCACCACCCTCTCTCACCACACCCCCTCTCTCACCACCCTCTCTCACCACCCTCTCTCACCCCCTCTCTCACCCCCTCTCTCACCACCCTCTCTCACCACCCTCTCTCACCACCCTCTCTCACCACCCTTTCTCACCACCCTCTCTCACCCCTCTCTCACCACCCTCTCTCACCACCCTCTCTCACCATCCTCTCTCACCCCCCTCTCTCACCCCCTCTCTCACCACCCTCTCTCACCACCCTCTCTCACCCCTCTCTCACCACCCTCTCTCACCACCCTCTCTCACCCCCTCCCTCACCACCCTCTCGCACCCCCTCTCTCACCACCCTCTCTCACCACCCTCTCTCACCACCCTCTCTCACCACCCTCTCTCACCCCTCTCTCACCACCCTCTCACACCACCCTCTCTCACCACCCTCTCTCAACGCCGTGTCGAAGACTGCCGAACTGAAACGACGTTAGACGATGCACGGCCTTCAAGCCACACCTCCTTCCCGTCGGATCGGGTAAGCGTCAGGTTTTTTCGTTACGGAAATTTTGGATTCGGTCCCCGCGCTCAAGGCCCGCGATAGAAGCTATGCAATAGCTTAAAAACAAAAATTAATGGACAGGAAATAACGACAGTTACCGCCTTATTTCGTGGGTAGTGAAAGCCTCTTAGCACAGTGACGGAAATTATAACATAGACTTCAATGTTCGACTTTCATAATCATTTATGCGTACGTAATATTATATTGATACAGCAACCTGCGACGTATCTTGCTCTTCCGTCTCTAGAGGCCTCTGGAGGTAGATAAAGAATAGTCGGCTTTTGCCTTATTTCTAGAGCGAAGTCTTCATAGTGCCATAAACAAGTCACTTCTGAGGTATAGTTTTTCGCGTTAGACTATCTGTAGTTGTGACGTTAAATTTCACATAGGTAACGTGTGACAGTGATAACGCTCAACAAAACTAGCCGGCTATCTCCTTCTAGAGAATGATGTGCAAGAAATACCGCCTTTGGGGAAATTTTTGTTGTAAATTATATTTCTTCTCAGTTACTAGCTTAAACCATTGACCTCAAGAATAAATTAAAAAATAATTTACTTTATCAGTAAGTAATTCATTGGCTCAAGTATTTTTATATTTTTCGCAAACATCTACACTTTAATTACTTTTTACTAAAAGCTCTTTGTCATTTAATGTAACATTTAGAAAATGTGCGGGTGATTGGTCCCTCAGAGACGGAATACACTATTAAATAAAAAAGAGTTTCGCTATTTTTAAGCGCTTCTATTTTTTATATGAGTTTGTGCAGTACGTATTCGACAATTATTTGTACATTTATTTCGTTCTTTCTACTCTTAACGCAGATGCCATCTATATAAACGACATTTTACTTGTTTGACTCCTACCAAACAATTCTATGTAATTTTTGAATAACCACTTATTGCTTTTGGTCAACTCACACCGATGGAGCAGTGAGTTAAAGTCTAGGCAACTAAGTTAACGACAGTACAGTACAGGGGTCAACGACCGAGTCCGCTCAATAGCCACCAGACCGTGGAGAGGAGAAAGAGTAGGAACTATGTAGTAGGAAGCACAATAGTCCGCGTTCACACAACACAAGGAACTTTCGCTTTGCCTTTTCCCAAAACTGTGAACTGTTAGTGGGTACAATTACACATAAAATTGTTCCGAAAAATAGGATTTTCAGAATTCTGTGTTTTATCTCTGCGTAGTTGCGCTTGGTGTGTGTATATACCTTGTTTTTGGAAATGGGCATTATTATATCGAATTTAAGGTTTCGCATGAACAAAAATTGTGCCCATTAAAATCAACCGAACACTACTTAAATTCGAAGGTATTTAATTTTATATATTTATGACAATTAGTACTTGTACTTGCGAAGGACAGAAGGTTGAAAGAGCTTGGGGAGATCTTTGCCCAGCAGTGGGGCGATATACTCATATATAAGAAAGTACTTGTCAAAATGGAGGGTTACTTTATTTAGGATGGCGTTTTAGTGATTTTAGTTGTTAAGGTTTCACTTGTTTATTCATATGTTCTACACATTTATCTGAACAAAACGTTACAATACCCGAATATTTTAGGATAGGTCCCTTCATTATTCTCGGGAAACCGGACTGAATGTTTGCGTAAAGAATTATTAATTCTAATAAAATATTTACATATCGGTTGAGTTCACCAATCCACGTTGTTTTAACTGCCGCCGTACAAAATGTGGTACAACGTATTTGAAATTTATATGAAAGATTAAATTTTTGACCAGTGATTTATATTCATGACCTTACCAAAATACTTTATAAAATCAGTGATCCGATTTTGATATCTATCTTTGTAAAATAATTTAATGAGACCGCCACGTCAAAAATTGAACAAAAAACATACCACATCATTACACTATCCGAACAATATGAGTACCGCAAAATATGCTATACAATAAATTGGACCGAAATAATTGAAAATTCCCATTGTGTCCATGTTCCGATGCTATGCGGTGAAATTATTTACCAGCGAGGATAAATTCCAAGTGCATTTTGTAACAGATGTCGCAGCACAGAATGGCGTTAATAGCTGTCCACACAAAGAGGGTGCAAGCTAAGCCGTCGGCGATGCGGTTGGATCTACAGATAAATAAACGATCCCATAGCCCCAACAGAAGCACCATTTGTTGAACTTAGAATTGGGATCGTGCAAACACTTTGCAATTTGTTTTTCAAACTTTTTAGCAAAGATTTGGGCGTGAGATTGGTTCTGATCGTTTTGTGAAGGAATTAGTGTACGTGATGAATTTGCAAGCATTTGTTGTCTTCGTCATTTAGTTTTGGGATCTTGAAAACTGGTATGAAGGATGAAATATTTGTAAATTTTTACTTAATGTTATTTCATGAAAATTTTACTCTAGTTTTGCATATATTTTGTGGACACCAAAAAGCAGTAAATAATGATAAGTGCCTCCATTGGTGCATTAATGTTGCGCCTTACAGTTTAGCAATGTCGGAGGTCGTATTTTATTTAAAATTTCAGCAACGTTCTATTCGATTTTTTGCCCATTGTCATGTTTATTTATTGTTATGACTGCAGTGTTTTTATTCTTTGTAATGTCGGACCAAAAGTTTGTTTCGCTAACATCTGAAATAGTAAACAGAATGTTTCGTATAAAAACCCTTCGGTATATATTTTTATCTTTCTGTTGAAGTCAATTTATCATGAACGGATGTATGATAATCACGGAATAATGGATATGAATTTAATCGATATAGAAATATATGACACTCAACACATGTGTTTTCTACAACTTGATAAAAGTAATTAAATCATTGAATTATAACGGAATACCAATCAGTGGCGTGGCGTAAGGCGTGGCAGTAAATTGTTAATTCCACATTTAATTAATAGCGATTTATCAGATTCAATTCATTGTCAACGGAGACAGAAATTGCTTGCTGATTAACATACGTATTGAATTCTGTACGAATTTAATAAATCATTGGTATAGTGCGGAAAGAGTTGTTACCGCACAATCAATGTCCATGTTGAATTGTTGAAAGCTTCAGGATCAATTTCACCGAGGTATTGATAATTTGAATTGCTAATTCTGACACGGAAGCTTTGGGTAGTTTCCAGATCTTAGAACATAGTCTAAGAATTTCTGCAATTCCTGAATAGTTAAATAATGCTTCACTTTAGATACTTACTCATACCGAAATACTCATATCTAAAAGTGTATCGAAAACCATCGTTTGTAGTATGTAAACGACATTTCCTTTTTGTATTACCAATTCATAGGTACATACGAGTAAGTTCTTGTTTAGACGTTGTTTTACAAACCAATGCGGTTGAATTTCATACTGTTGCAAACTAATTTTGGTGCAATTTCCAATGTATACGTTACGTACTTACGAGCAGTTTATGACAGTTTCGCATTGCAGTGAACTGTTAATATTGTTAGTGGCAATGTTATGGTTTGTTCCATATTAAGTTGTATTTCCATCTTCAATTCATGAACGAATGTTGCTCAAATGTTTTTATTAGTCTAGAGAGAATGAAATAGTTTTTTGCTGCCAATAATTAAACGATATTACGTAGCTTGTAATTTTCTTTTAAAAAGTGTCACTGGGCAGACTTGTCCTTTATCCATTTTTAATTAAAGTCTTTGCTTATTTTAAACTAAATAAAGTGCTTGTAAAATGGTAAACATAAAAGCAGTGCCTTATTGTGTAAAGTTTTAATTAAAGATCGTGGTTTCCATCACGTTACAAAGGTCTGCGGTAAGGGCAAATTAAACTGGGTACATATTTTGCTAAGAAAATTATGTGGGGTAAACACCCTTCACCGGAGTTCGTTGGGAAAACTATTTTAAGGATCATCCTTTAGAATTAATACCCGTTTATTAGTATTGAATTTTCTATAATCAGTTGTATCTATTGAAGTCAGCATTGAATGAAAGAGATGATACGTTTTATGCTAATTTACTCTCTATAGGTATCCAATTTGTGTGGATATTATCGTTTGAAATTGCGAACAATATTCGTTGAATATAAACCAATTTGTTTCTCATTATCGTATAAATCAAGGTGAAGCTGATCATTGACGTGCGCGCTAGTTGCGGAGGCAACGGATTTATTTATTAGTCACTGTTTGATCTATAGCTGCTGTGTTGGTGTGAACGGTGAACGGTGTTGAAAATACATTCTTCTGTCGTGTTAACAAGCTTAGGAGTGTTTATTGTTAAAAAATGATAATCATTGCCTGCACATTTATAGAATAGAGTTATGAGATAATATGTATCTGTTTTCGGTTAATTAATTGGTTGTTCATGCTTGTCAAATAATGTTTGGAGTCAACACACTGTTGATTAGCAAGGTGAAATTCAAATCAAATATCAAATACATATGTGTATATGTTTCGCAAAACATCAAAATAGACTTTCAGTTAGAACTGAAAGCTAAATTTGACTATTCAGAGTTCACACATCAGAAACAATAGCTTGATCCGATTTCGATTTCCCCCGATATCCCTTTTGATCAAATATTCAAAGTTAACTATTTGTTCCCGTCATAAACACGGTCCCGTTTCCCCAAAGCGTTTAGTCAGTGTACTCGCACTAGCTTTGAGCAATGTCTACGAGAGACCATTTTCTATCCATCCCTCGGGGGTAACTGCTACAAATGCCACTACGTCCTGGTATATTTCCACAGTGTTAGTCGACATGCTCACTCAATGGCTTTTATGTGTAAACCTTTAGGCTTGTAAACTTGAGAGAATCTACTGAATCTTGTTTGTCGCTTTGTGTTCTTTTTTCGTGTGGTTTTTATTGAGGGATTTTGGGTGAGTGTGTTTTCGTTTTTAAGTGTGTGTAGGTGTACCTACCTAAGCGTTAAAGTACGACTAGGTTATTCTTTCGTAATTTCGTCTAAATTGCTAAAAGTATTTTTATAAGTAAAGTAGTAAGATATACCTAATATGTATGTAGCCACATATCCACATTATTATATCTTTTATAACCTACCTTTTCCCCTTAGGTTTTTCTTACATTTATAATATCACGAAATTATTTTCGCAAGATTATTAAAGAAGGCTTATATTTTATTCATAGACTATTTTTGAAAAGTATTTTGTGGCGTATAAAGTCGAGCGTAAACAAGGCTTTATTGGACTCGGAAAGTTTTTAATCAAGTTTTGGACCTTAATAATGTACGAGCAATATTCTCTTGTAAATAGCAGACTTTATTGCACTGCTGAATATTTATGAATTTAGCAATAAGGATTCGAGCAATCGATCCTATCTTACATATGGCATATGTTGTTGGCATAGTGCCAAAGCACATAGACATGTGGAACATCTAAAATATAGGGTTGGTCTTAGGGTAAAAGGGTGCCTAACATCGCCAGGCTTGTTGGGCGCAATCTGTCTTTGATTTCACAGTTGGATTCACTATTATAATAGTATCTCAAGCGGTCAAGCGTGGTTCAGGCTCCAAAAGATCGTAGCCTATTGACACCCATTTTTTATCGACAAACGTATATTTTGGCATCAAAAGGTTTTTCCGACGGTGAAACATTTTTGCTATCATCTTACTTCTAGAGTTATCTATAATTTAAAACTGTTTTATTTTATTACAAGGAAGCTTCAAGAATAGTTTCATTCCGAGAAAAAAACAACGTTTAACTTTGTAAACTGCTTCTTTTATTTATTAAGAACAAACTCGACTATAAATTCAGCTGAACTCTTTGTAAAATTAACCAAGAATGTTTGGAAAATTAAACACCACTTTTTGCCATACCCTGCAAAATGAAGCGAGAATTTCAGCTCCTATAATTACAAAGCAAACGTCCAATACATATTCGCGTTATTTATTGCGGCTCTGACCCTCAGTTAAAACGGTCCAGTTTCTGAAATATTCCGACACAATACAAATAAGTGTTTCAAACATTGCCAAGGTCAAGGGATCTGTGCATTAAACAATTCCCGAGATTTGTAGTTAGAATTTCATATTTATTATACACCTGACGTATGAGAATATCCTTCGGGGATGATGAAGTTGTACTTACTACAAAATTATTGCTCGTTTCCTTATTCTTATTTGATTATATTTTCGGAGTAGACAATGCTTTATAGCAGATACTTACTTTATTTTTAACAAACTTTTCAGTGTTTTCAGACCGTTAAACATCAAAATCAATTCGAACAGTAACAAGGGTCATAAATCTACGATGAGTAAAATAACATCTGTTGAAACAAATCGTGTCGCTAATCCCGGGGACGGTCCAATCGTAAATGAAGAATGACACTAGAAACTTTCCTTTCCGATCGGTGAATTGAGTGGAATCTTGGTGGAATGCTTTCATTGGCCCCCCATCCCTTGCGGAGGGGTTAAGGTCGCGAAGGTCACGGCCGGCGAGTGGGATGCGTACGGCTATAAATGGATCTCGGAATCATTGTTGATATAAAAATATGGTGATGTATTTTCTTTCAAAACTTGCGATTTACACGTTTCGGGGAGTTCTTGTACGAGTATGTCGCCGTTATTTTATGGCCAATACGTCTTTCGAAATACGAATCATAAATTCTTGCTTCGAGGACTGTGACAGTTGCTAGGTACTTTATTTAATTTGGAACACACTAGTATCTTATCACATTTAGTTGTTAGTGTTTATGTCACACAATGATCTCAGAATACTCGAATTCGATACTATAAATATGAATAACACAAATTATCTTGTTGCCAATAAGTCATGATCATACGTAAATAATGTTTACGAACATATCTATCGGCCATTATAAACGGATAACACACCTCGTTTGTTCGTGCAATGATGCATTTCATATTAATTCAATCGATTGCACAGGATGAATAATGAAAAAGCTATTATTGTATTCACATCGTATAGGCATTGGTAGTGATATTGTGGTATATCACGTTTTATTTGTACCCTTGATGGTTTTAAATTTTCCGACCATATGTGGCCTAGGATTTCGAAGGGATAAGGACAGACGCTAATAATTATTCATTGAGGTCCTACCGTACCTTGCCGTACCTTCGAAGGTATCTTTGGAATACGTAACGTATATTTAAGCTTCTGCCTTGAATTTCCGATACAATATCCAAGTATCCAGTACTGAGTTATTGAACCACGCATCGTGTCGTGATACAACCAACATTACTTCTAATAAAAGAAATGTAGTATCATATTCAATTACCATGTAGTTTCTAGAAATAGAGTGTTAATTTAATAAAGAAATCGCCACACTATTTATAGAGCGAAGGTAACCAATATTTGTGCATTTGTTTAGAGGTAACACCTTACGTAGTCGGTATGTTGTTGGGATTCATTGTATAAAGAACACTGTCGTCATCGTAGCCTCACGCCACAATGGGTTTTATTGAACGTAAGTAGCTCTTAGAACAAGAGTTCCGACTTGTGACGTGGGCTTTATGTAATGTCGTTTTATCGATAATTTAGTTGATTTCATTCTTACCCGGAGACAAAAGAAAATCCTTGATTATTCGCGTATGAACATAACGGCGTTCCGGGGTATCGCATTACGTGGATGTCTATTTGAATTCTTTGAAATTATTTCTCGTACCCTCGGATTTAATAACGTGTCTATAAATAAAATGTCTATATTACACAATATTCCTTCAAGATAAAAAAGTTGGTAAACTTGAATATGCTTCCATAAAAATTGACAGCCTGCTTTACCGGATTTTGATAAACATAAACCAAATCGCTACTTTTTCTTTGGTTAAATCATAATCCTTGAACTTCTTATTCAGAGAGGAACTTTAACTTAGGTAACAGCTAAATGTGTTTCATGAAAAAGCGGTGTTTGTCAACGAAGCACATATCTTAATCCTAAAGGTGTTTCCTGCCGTGAATCTAAAATATACCGTTTGTTACAAGAAACATATCAGGTGACCTAAATATGCCAGTCTGAAGAAAAACCCATCTAGAGGATTTGAATAATAATAAATCTTGGGGTCCCGTCGGTACGGTTCAATCCTTCTGGACGTTTCCAGACCGTGTTATAACGTGTTCCTATTTCTTTTTATGAATCCTTTGATCTTTATACTATGTCTCGCCGCGACGTGGATTGATTTACTATTTAGGGTATTGAATGAGTTTTATAGGGTTATTCTTTTGAGTAAATATTATTTTAGGTCGTTTTATTTATGATTTGCTTGGATAAATCTTTATGACGTACGAGTATGTATTTCTAGTACTTCTGGTACTTTTCAGGGTAAATTATTAGAATTAAGTAAACTGTTAATTTCATGTAGCAGTTACAGTTTTATGTTCTCCTCTTTTGCACGGGACTACGGTTATCTCGTTTGTTATAAGTTATAACTGAAAATAATTAAATTATGTGAGGTAATGTAATCGCTGTATTGAGGTAATGTAATCGATAAATAACTTAGCGAGTTTTGACAATATACGTATTGCAGATTCAAGTAAAGAAAAGTTAGCCCTCTGCCGGGAAAAAAGAAAAGTGAGAACTTTTCCTTTGCTGAAAAAAAATTAAAAAATTGAATCTTTTATGGACGCATAACACCTCAGTCTTCTGTGACCACGGTTCCTGTAAAGGGGCCAAAGGCACAGATAAAAATGTCCAATAAAAGCAAAGTGTATCTGTGAACGTAGTTTCAATTCAAAACTGATTGTGGTCAGCCAGATTTAAAGTAAATGTTTTTTTCATTCGTCCGATTTTTTACTTAGGACAGACTTGCCTATCACAAACTGTAGCCATCATTATGTAATACGTATTAGGTATTACGTCTAGAATGTTCTGCTCGCGTCAATGACACTCGAGTATAGGATTTATTAAAAGGATCTCAGTTGCTGTTCAATGGGAAAATTCCCGGAGGCGGGAATTCGATTATGCCTGTCGTTTGCTTGTCTTGTTTGCTTGTCCTGACTCCTGTCGCACTAGGATATTAATGAAATGGAGTCTACAGTACTTTGGATTATTGAAACGGTAATCTTACTGAGATATTTAAGTGCTAACGACACTTCTCGAATTCACCTGATTTGATTTCTTGTTATATATTATCTTGTGGTGATTACGCCTAATCCTCCTCACTGTACTGATATTTTCAGTGAGATGAGAGGCTTTTGCCCAGCAGTGGGACATTACAGGCTAATACTTTCTTTTATATATTATACAAGCCCGTTGGCACAATGGCATGTGAGCGCTTGCTGTGTCGGGGGTTGCGGGTTCGATTCCCGCCTGGAGTCAACAATATGTTGTTGGCGACGACGTCTTTTGAAAGTTATTATTGTTTAGTGTATGTATATGTAATAGTATCAGTTACTTAGATTCCAAGCTTAAGCTTAGTTTGGATCTTATTAGGCGTGTGTATTTATTTGTTTGTTACCTCTTTAGCATAAAAGTAATTTATGCTTAATGTCTAAGTATCTTTGGTTGTCTTAATACTTTATCTCAATCTTGTTTTGTACGTTATTTCCAACATAGATATCAAGCATTGCTTTAAGGAAAGAACCTCTAACGTTTTCCCGATTAGTGCGGGTAAAACCCGTGGCCTAGGTTTAATGAGTACTTGCAATATGTGAAGTTAATTACTAATTAAAATATTTATGTTTATGAGAAGCTTGTGACTAACGTAATGTAGAAAAGGTGAAGGGATTGTTTGAAGGTTACCTCTGGAAGTACAAGTCTGATTTACAAACGATTTCTGTGCATTATAGAAATATTCAAGGGGTTTATAGGCTACTGGTTTTTATGTTTGATCGCGCACTACTCGTTTTGAATTAAAACTAATTTTACGGATACACTTCATCACATATCTACACTAATATTATAAAGAGGAAAACTTGGTAGTAATGAATAGGCTCAAAAACTACTGGACCGTTTTCAAAAATTCTTTCACCATTCGAAAGCTACATTATCCACGAGTAACATAGGCTATTTTTCATCCCGAAATTCCCACATGAATGGACACAACGCGGGTAAAACCGCGGGGCGCTGCTAGTGTAAAATAAAAGCGCAGTGCCCGTAAAAGTATCTGTAAACGTTCAAATTCAAAATCAGTTATTGGCTATTTTCCATCCCGATTATTCTCACAGGAGTAAAAACAACACGGGTGAAACCGCAGCGCGCTGCTAGTTAAGGATATAATTGAAATGAACTCTCAAGAAACATTTTCGTTATATTACTTTTAAACGTTAATCATTATAAAGTGGAGCGGAGACCTTTTCATTTAGCTCCACAATATTTGTTTCCGCATTATGAATTTCAAGTCCTTGTTCCCTGAAAGTTTTGATTGAATTTATAAAATGAATAGCTTTGCCTTGCGGTTTCACCCGCATTGTACACGTTTCCGTGGGTATTTCGAGATCTTCTTCATCGAGTGGATGGCCAACCTGACCAATCCTGGTGTCAGATTTATTGAGCCGCCAAAGGCCTCTGACATGGCTCAAGTAACGACTACTATCCGTAGAAAGTAACCATATTTCGAGATAAGAAGTATCATATGTGCTATTCTTATGTCTAAGCTATATTACTGCAAAGTTTTATCAAAATCCGTTAACCAGTTTTTGCGTGAAAGAGTAGCAAACATATATAGATACAACCTTCTTTACAAACATCTATAAGTACTGAATAATAAAGCTGAAGAGTTCGTTAAGTTTTTTTTTAAGCTATTGCATAGCTTCTATCGCGGGCCTTGAGCGCGGGGACCGAATCCAAAATTTCCGTAACGAAAAAACCTGACGCTTACCCGATCCGACGGGAAGGAGGTGTGGCTTGAAGGCCGTGCATCGTCTAACGTCGTTTCAGTTCGGCAGTCTTCGACACGGCGTTGAGAGAGGGTGGTGAGAGAGGGTGGTGTGAGAGGGTGGTGAGAGAGGGGTGAGAGAGGGTGGTGAGAGAGGGTGGTGAGAGCGGGTGGTGAGAGAGGGTGGTGAGAGAGGGTGGAGGGTGGTGAGAGAGGGGGTGAGAGAGGGTGGTGAGAGAGGGTGGTGAGAGAGGGTGGTGAGAGAGGGTGGTGAGAGAGGGTGGTGAGAGAGGGGGTGAGAGAGGGGGGTGAGAGAGGGTGGTGAGTGAGGGTGGTGAGAGAGGGTGGTGAGAGAGGGTGGTGAGAGAGGGGGTGAGAGAGGGGGGTGAGAGAGGGTGGCGAGAGAGGGGGGTGAGAGAGGGGGGTGAGAGAGGGTAGTGAGAGAGGGGGTGAGAGAGGGGGTGAGAGAGGGGGGTGATAGAGGGGGGTGAGAGAGAGGGTTGAGAGAGGGGGGTGAGAGAGGGGGTGAGAGAGGGGGGTGAGATAGGGTGGTGAGAGAGGGTGGTGAGAGAGGGTGGTGAGAGAGGGTGGTGAGAGAGGGTGGTGAGAGAGGGGGTGAGAGAGGGTGGTGAGAGAGGGGGTGAGAGAGGGTGGTGAGAGAGGGTGGTGAGAGAGGGGGGTGAGAGAGGGGGTGAGAGAGGGGGTTGAGAGAGCTGGCGAGTTTGCGAGTTGGCGAGCTGGCGAGTTGGCGAGCTGGCGAGTTGGCGAGCTGGCGAGTTGGCGAGCTTGCGAGTTGGCGAGTTGGCGAGCTGGCAAGTTGGCGAGCTGGCGAGTTGGCGAATTGGCGAGTGGCGAGTTGGCGAGCTGGCGAGTTGGCGAGCTGGCAAGTTGGCGAGCTGGCGAGTTGGCGAGTGGCGAGTTGGCGATCTGGCGAGTTTGTGAGCTGGCGAGTTGGCGATCTGGCGAACTGGCGAGCTGGCGAGTTGGCGAGCTGGCGAGTTTGTGAGCTGGCGAGCTGGCGAGTTGGCGAGCTGGCGAGCTGGCGAGTTGGCGATTGTCGATTGCGCCAACTCGCCAATATACAGTTGTGGCCATATAATTAAGAACGATTTGAAGTTCTAGAAGTTTTTATTTAAATCGTATCAAACACAGAGATGTGTACCTTCTGAGAAGCAACTAGTTATGTTATATAATAGTCACATTAATAGAGCAACCTGACTTAAGAATAAAGAATGAAATCGCTAACAATTTTTTGCACATTTTATTGATTTTATCAAAGTAACGCATTCAAATAGTACTGAAACTGGACAAATAATTAAGAACGATTTATTTAACTGCTCGGGAATTGTTTTGTATGACACTTAGATTTAAAAAATCACAATATTATGTAGCACAGGAAACATAAAAAGAAATTTAATAAATATTTAACTAAAATTAATAGTTAATAGCATATCCACGGCTTTTAATTACAGCTTTACACCGGCGAGGCATTGACTCTATTAATTTTTGACATTTCGCAAGAGAAATAGAGTTCCATTCTTCTAAAAAAACGTCATACAGCTCTCTTAAATTTCCACACTTTGTATTTGAAACCTTTTTCTTTACTTCAAACCACAGATTCTCTATTGGGTTTAGATCTGGACTGTTAGCAGGCCAGTCTAAGACAGAAACTAATTGCGCTGTAAGAAATTCCTTTACGGTGCGTGCAGTGTGCTTTGGATCATTGTCATGTTGGAATGTCCAAATGACCGGTAGAACGTCTTCAGCGTATGGTAACATTGTTTCTTCCAGTATATTTTTGTATTGGAACTGACCCATGTTACCTTCTATCAACTTTACAGGTCCTACACCATGTCCAGAAAAGCAACCCCAAATCTTCACATTTCCACCACCGTGCTTTAATGTAACTTTCGTGTACTTTGGGTCGAATGCTGTATTCGGGGGACTTCGGACATATCGTTTTCCATCAGAACATACTCTGTTTATTTTCGTCTCGTCAGAAAAAAGTACATTTTTCCACTGTTGCAAGGTCCAGTTTTCATACTTTCTCGCAAATGCAAGCCGGGCTTGCCTGTGGCAAAGTTTTAACATGGGTACCTTTCTTGCTATCCTACCGTGCAATTTTTCTTCTACCAAACGTCTTCGAATAGTGCGTGCTGAGATTGCTGAAGGGTTGTTTTCACCAAAATATTCTTTTCTCAGCTCATTGGACCCTTTAAAAGGATTTTGTTTTGCCATACGAACGATGTTTCGGTCATCTCGGTTTTTCTCTGTTTAGGTACACGTGGAACATTCGAAGTAGTTTGATACGTAGCAAAATGCTTTACAGCGTGGAAAACCATCGTTTTTGAACATTGCAGATGGTCGGCTATCTTTTTATAAGACCAATTCTTCCGGCGAAGTTTTATTATTACTTCCCTTGTAGATTTATCACAACTTTTATTTTTTCCCATTGTTTTTTCTAAAGAAGCAATCACCTTTAATCTTTTACAGCACGTAATGGCGCCAAAATTATACAAACAGTAACAAATCGACTGAGTGTTCTCTATTTAAATTTGAATAAAGGTATAAACTACTTAGCGTTCTTAATTACGTGACCAGCCAGTAATAAGGAATACTTTGTTTAAAAGTAGTGTAAAAAGTTTGCCTATTGATTTTTAGCCAATCATGTGTATCAATGAATACAGTGGTAATATGTAAATGTTTAACGATACCGAGAGAAATAAAAACAAATGCATACAATTAGTTTTGCATCTTAGTTGGAAAAAATCTTCCCTTTATATCAGCGTTCTTAATTATATGACCACCACTGTAAATGCAATAGCTTTACCGCGGCAGTCCCCGAGTGCCACACGTCTTTTTTATCCAAGAAAGTGCCAATCCGATATGAATAATTATTTTTGTAATGGATAGCCACATTTAACGGGAAGGTTATATGCTATTGGTTTTTCATCTCAAAATTTCCACGGGTACGGGTACATCGCGGGTAAAACCGTGGAACGCTGCTAATTTATAATATTAAAATTATATTGTTCAAGTGAGACGTTAAGGAAATTTGTCGTTGTTCGCAGATGTTTGGTGTCGAAACTGTTCGACGTGTGTTCTAAGTCGACTCCAGAGCAAATGGAACAGCTGGAGGAGATCCGGATACCCTGGGGCAGCGGCATCGTGGGGTACGTGGCCGAGAGCGGGGAGCCGGTCAACATACCTGATGCTTATAAGGTACTATATCCCTTTCATAATTTCTTCTATTTTTAAATGATCTAACTAGGGTCAATGCAATTTTGTATTTGCAAATTGACAATTTAACCCCAAAAATAGCACCAAAAGATGTTTCCGAAGCAGTTGCGCTCTCCGAAGTATTCATGTGCTTATGCTGGTCTTTTCAACGGAGAAAATATCATGTTTACTTATAACGATATTTCACTGCTATTACCGGGCTCAAAAGGAACGCTTAGACAAGTTTACTATAAAAATAACTAAAAAATATCCGCTTACATATACGATACTTAATGAGTGTAAAAATACCCATTAATTTGATTTATTACACTTGATAGTTAATAAATTGACTGTGCATAGGATTCTTTATGACACCCACTGAGTTGCGATACGATACGACGTAATGATATTTATTGGGTTCTTTAAAATATGTTAAGTCCAATGAAATAAAGATAATATATCTACGAATTATGATCAAAGATCACTATCCCTAAATTATGTGCTGTGATAATGTGGAAGCTACGAGTATCTATTTTATTTATATTTAATTAATAATGTATCAATAAAACGCATTTATTATGCAGTAGGCGGCATCGGTACGCATGTATCAGTATTTTATTATAGTCGTAAAATTAATCGATTACTTGTCGGATTATCAATATTTATGTATGAAATTATAACGAACGTTCGGAATATAAACAGTCATAAAGAGAGGGTTAAAATATATAGGATTATTAATGTTCGTTTATCTGGATGTATGTATGTCCCATGCTATACAATCATAGTTATAGCGCATAGCACATTTACATCTAGAAAACAAACTCTTGCTTTCAACCGAGTTTGTTTTTAATTTTTTTATTAACGCTGGCTCTGAAATTTGGAATCAAATTTGATGATTCATTATTGTATGTATATGATAGCGACATTACAACAGCGGGTTATCCCACGAGTACGGGTATAATGCGGGTTAAAGCGGTGATAGTATAAATGGGAATATCACTTATAGAACTACTAGCGGCGCCCCGCGGTTTTACCCGCGTTGTGCCCGTTCCCGTAGGAATTCCAGGATGAAAAATAGCCTATAACCTTCCCGTCGAATGTGGTTATACATTACAAAAAAAATTTTTCAAATCGGACCAGTAGTTCCTGATATTAGCGCGTTTAAACAAACAAACAAACAAACAAACAAACAAAACAAACTCTTCAGCTTTATAATATTAAAGTATAGATATAAATTATGGCGCGGCTCGTTGATATTTTTAGGAACGTATACGTATGTATGTTTGTTACTCTTTCTCGCAAAAACTACTGTACGGATTGTGATGTGACTTTACAGTAATATAGGTTATGCATCAGAATAACACATGGGATACATTTTATCCCGAAATTCCCGCGGGAATGGGTACAACGCGGGTAACACCGAGGAGCGCGGCTTGCATACATCCATCCTCACAAACTTTCGCATTTATAATATTAGTAGGTTATTGATAGCAGTTAATTAATTCAGCGCTAAGTTATTGATTACTGATTGAGTTTTATGACATTTTAAATATTTTATACGAGATTTAAATACTGTTACGATCTCTATAATTATTGTATCGTAACTTTTCGTGAAATTAAAATGTATGTATACGAAATGCCAATTAAATTGTAAATCTTATTAAAAAGTCTTCGTTTTGTGATTGATTCTTAATTTATTAGCACAGTGACATTTTCGAAGTCTCATGAATCCTGTATGACTACTACCTATGAATCAATTAATTTCGATTTTACTCGCTTGTACCCATTCCCATGAGAATTTCTGGATATTCCCATGAGAATTTCTGGATAAAAGTATTAAAAAAATATTTAGATGTGTTTATCTAATAAAAAAAATATTATTCGAATACGTTAAGAGGATAAGACGAGTATAAGACGTTTAAACAATCCAAAAAAAGGGCTGGTTTTAGCATTATATTAGTGTAAGATACTAAGATGTCTTCGTCCCTTAGTACATACGTTAGTAAACGGCAGCTGTAGACTGATAAACTACATTACTATACAATGTGATTGAATATACCTCTAAAAGGACACATTCCCAACACTAACTGAGGTATAAATAGATACCATCTGTTATATTCGGTCCACGTACCTTTGTACGATCCGGGCCTAATCCAAAATTTACGATTACGGGTTGTCATATCGTAAAATTTCCGACGTGATCTCTTAATCATACCGACGAGAGGTGTGTGCTTAATGTTTGCTTTGGGAATGCAATTCCCGATGTGTTCCCAACGCTGTAGCCATTATTTATACTTCTGTTAAGTCGTTAATAACGAGTTGTAGTCGTTTTAACGTCTGTTGTTTGTAAGAGTAATATTTACAATTAATGACTATTTTTCGTGCGGTGTATTTTCTAATGCAGTAGTAGAACTCCTAATCAATAAAATGAACTCCTTTTACGTATAAGTAAACACGTGCAAAGCAATGACTCACTAAAGGACAAACTCCTCGCCTCAAAAGCCTATCATTTTACTAAAGATATGGGCCTTATATATTTTACTATAAGCCTTCCGAAAAATAAATCGACTATGAAAGCCTCTAGCCGGTAATTTACAAACATTAACAAGTATTAATGGGTTTATTTGGAAGGCTTCAGTGCTGGTTTTTCGCGTCAGAACCTACGTCATCTGTCAGTCAGGAGGTGGTAAAAAGGGCATTTCGAGACCCTCTAACCCATATCTCGATATTCACGCCGATAAGCTTCAACTAAACTTAACTTTTCGTTTACTTACAAGATTTACGGTGCCCTCGACACCTCCACTGAAACTGGGAAGACAAATGTTGGAACATCTTTTTGTTTGCAGATGTTTTACTTTCGATACTCAAATAACGTATTTTTCAACCCCCGACGCATAAAGAGGGGTGTTGTAAGTTTGACGTCGTTATCTGTATGTGTGCTATCATAGCTTTCAGATGGATGTACCGTTTTAGATGAATTATAAACCTACGGGAATCAATTTCAAATAAACAAAAAATACTGCATCTAAATCTGGTTTATAAAAATAAAGTTTGAAACAAAGAGACGGAGGCGATGGGGGACTTTGTTTTGTTCTATGATTTTCTTTACACAATTATGAAAAACATACTTGAGACTTTCTATTCGACTGCAATGACTGAATAGTTTATTAATGGCAGCCACAAAGAGTTATGAATGCACGTAAAGATTAATGAATGAAGTGGAGGCAGTGAAAATATCTCCGGATCGCAGCTGTTGTCTTTGTCCCGGATAAAGGAAATATTCAGCGGCTTCTACGTAGAAAATATATTATTGTTCCTTTCTATGCGAAGAAATAACGTTAATATTCTATATTAATCAATGGAAATATTAATGAAATTGCTGCAATTTATTGTGGGCTTAACCTTTTCTCATTACGAGGCTGTATCGTTACCTATTAATCACTTGTAATTCTATATATACAAAAGGCACTGACTGAATGTCTTACCAACTGTATATATATCAACGCACAGACGAAACTACTACACCTAGAAACTTGAAATTTGGTATAGGGGTTCATTTTATGATGGTAGTCAGCAGAAAGAAAGGATTTTACTAGGGGATGAATTTCGCAAAATCTTAGGGGTTATCACCCGAAGCGAAGCGAGGGCGGCCACTGGTCTTTCGTGTTTCTTTGAGCTTTTCCCTGCTACTCGTCATCGGATTATACTTGTATTTAAAGTGAATTTCAGTAAACATTTCTCAGTATTTGTTTACCGTATAAAATATTGTATCCGAGATATATCATTCGCCTCCTCATTTATTATTATCGATTCTCCGATCAACGTTTGATGTTAAGATCTAGACGAAATCACCAATTCAACAAGATTCGCAGAACATCTTGCAATAAATCTTGGGGTTTCTAGGTCTAATACAGATTCACAAGATAGGAATTTGTTATTTGATACCAATCGTATGAATATGGTATTAGGACATTTTGATATAAGAGCTTTTTTTTTTTGGGCAGGCGGGATCTTTACAATGCCATAAATATTACTTTTGCCTTCCTTTACGTTTTAGTTAGTAAACTTACTTTCTAAATGCCTCCAATCCTAGAAAGTAATGTTACTTCCTTATGATTGATTTACTCATTTGAACCCAGTCTTATATTCTTGATTTCTCTTCTATATTGATAAATTAGAATGCACTCGAATAACAACATAAAGCAAATGTGGTCGAGAACTACCGAACATTAATTTAATATAGGATTATCAAAAAGATATTCAAAGTCATAAAGGTGCTACTTTCACAAACTCCATACAAATGCTGTTATTATTTATTGATATTAAAATATATTTTACTGTTAGTTGCCTAGTTTATAGAATGTAGTTTCTTATTAAAGAAAGATGCTAACTTACTGTGTCGCCTACATCCAATGAAACTGCTCGGGATAAACTTAGATTTAGGTCCAAAGTAAAGCTGCTTGAATAAAGAAGATGTGTGGCGGCATAATGATATTTATACTCAATATAAACCGTCTCATGGTCGCTTTGGTTGTTGAAACAAATTTAGTATTACATGAAATATATTTTTTTATTTACTAACTAGCTGTGCCCTGTGGTTTCACCCGCATTTATTCAGTCAATGCTTACAGTTTCATGAATAATTCAAGACCAAATTTAGCCAAATCGGTTCAGCCGTTCTAGAGTTTTAAGCAGACTAACGAACAGCAATTCATTTTTATTTATGTAGATTTGAGTATAACTAACTTTTGTGTACTATTAATTAAAAACATCAAAATGTTTGAGTATATTTTGATGTTATTAATAATATAATAATAAAATAATAATCGGTGTCGTTTGAAACTTGTTTCATTAGCATCAGCAGATCAAAATAAAGTTATCCGTAATATAACCCAAAAAATTACGAACATTTTAATCTTGTTAATCACAATTTATGTTGGAATTGGAAATGCTAATGCTTAATACCTAATGTGAGTATTGTGATATCTCATTATCGAATGTGGAGTGAATGTTGAAATAATTTGTAAATTAATTATCTGGCACGTGTGCAAATTAAAGTTAATACTCGAGAGCTTTTCCCTCGAATATTCTAAAGGGTTTCGGTTCGACTCGTGTCATAGAACGTGATCCACTTATCGTTATTACCGAGCGCGGTAATTTCACTCTCATTTAAATATCGATATTTTCATCATAACGTTTCCATTACCAATATTTTTTGCGTCCAATATCTCTTGGCAAGTTCAAGGGCGTCCTTTCATTACAATTTGATGGTATCACTAAAATGATTGCTCATCCTGGCTGGACTCCAACACAAGTGACCTTGTCGGGAGCGCCGCCATGATGTGTGCTCACGTACTTACTATTTATGAAAGAGATTTGCATGCGAATGTGTATGAGAGATTGTACCGAACAGATTGTGCACCGCATTGGCTTATGTCGTACTTATCTTGTTTAGCGGTTATTCGACTACATTTATCAGGGATGTAATATAAAGCCAGCCAGCTAGAAAAATTACTAACACTTGGCAATTTAACCGAGTGCTCGCGATTTATATTTCTGCATTAATTTGCTTAAAAACATTTAATATTTCTGTACAATACTTTTCTTTGATCAGTTTTATTTCAAACGATCCATAAATAAACCTCAATAAGCTCTTTGAAGTTATCAGCCAAAGTTCACTGATGAAGCATTGAAAGAGGAAAATTCACTTCGTTAATAAATTGATCATTAGGGCTTCTTGAGAACTCTGAAATCTAAAGAACGTAGATTCAACATTCAAAAGCCACTGACAACGGTATATCAACTTGAATCATTTAGAATCCATCAACATTGTACGGATAGAAACCAGAAAATCCAGTTACCTAATTTGAATTGATTGTTATCAGATCATGAATAATACATTATCATCCCTGTATTGAATGTCATAAAAGATTCAAAGTGTTTTGCTCTCGTTTCAAACTTGGATGGTAGTCTTGAATGGTAAATGGTATATTGAGGGTTAAGGATTAAATATAAAGATTTGTTTAAGTGTATTGAGTATACCGTGGAGAGAATGATATCTGAAGGTTAGAGAAAGTCGAAATAATGTTCGCTTTCACGGCACACAGATGGGAAGTGTTGCTTTAACGATGTTATTTTGAGGAGGAAGGTTCTTAGTGAGATATCTTTCGTCAGGTTTTGTATTTGTACAACACGCAAGTCATGTTTTATTATGACCTTTACAGGAAAATGTGCGGAAAAGTGTTCGCACCGGTACGAATCTTTTATAAAATATTCGAGCTTTGATAGGTAATGGACAAACAATATGCGAATCTTGGTGTATTTGTGTGGGTTTCGCGTCTCCGAATCCAAAATGTAAATTCGAAGGATAAAATACGTCCTGACAGAGCGAAGCCTTTTTGTAATAGATTGCACTTGGTAAGATTTACACTTCTGGGCGCCGCCGGTTTTACGATTTTCACAGAGTGTGATAATCTTGAATGAAAGTTTGAACTGGGTCATTTCGATTCTCAGCTTTGATTTCAGCAGAACGTGATCCAGAAAACTGAAGTTCGATACTCCTCTGAGATACAGTTCAGAGCAAGAAATAAAATTACTCCATTGGGAAACTTGTAGCGCGAATCGAATTTCATGCAGCGCTTTACTGAAACCGACTTCGCAACTCTTTTATTTTTAGTATAACTATTCTATTGTTCATATAAAGCGCTTTCATGAATACGATTATTTGAAACGTTTTTTGACTGCGTGCCAAACAATATATGGTAAAATTAATTCTGTAAATGTACATTCGAATGAATTACATTCGTTATATTGTTACTGTTGGCTATTATAATATAAAATAAACGGACATTTTGTAATATTCGTTTAATACTGTTGTACGTATATTAATGTACAATATTAATACAAATTATGTACATGTATTATATTATCTTTAAATTGCGATTCAGAATTAATTAGACTCGCGTTTGGGAGATTTCATAGGTACTATATTCGTATAGAAATGGTACAGAATTATATTCCAATAATTATAATTAAGCATGGTTAATTATAAATATATTACTAATTCCACAATGCATTGTGAATTGTAATACTTTTCACTGTAGTTTTCAATAGACGTACTTTCTTTAAAAGCAAGGGAATAGTTCTTATGATTTAAATATATATATAAATCGTTAACCCCTTATCTCGTCAGATGACAGTCGCACGTAATTAATGTTGCTTTTCGGGAACTTCGGTTTTGGCTTCCGGCCATAGTAATGCGGTTTTCACCGGAAGGTCCATACAAACTGCATCGTGATAGGAGTTCCTTCGTATTGAATCATAAATTCGCACTGAACTGCGGCATATTTTCCGAACTGACTGTTCCAAATGACAAGGATTTGTTGAGATTGCACCAGAGATTTATGAAAATTCGCTGCGTCAGTACGCAAGTGCGAAAATGTAATTCGTTTTGAAAATTATTATCAAGTTTTTAACCCTTGCGTTGGTTTTTATAATGTGTTTATTTTATGTGCATATAAATTGTAGAGATAATTGGGGTTGTAAAGTTGTGGGTTAAAATATGATCTCGATGTCAGGATTTTTAGATATCTGGTAGTAAAGTAAAAGTAATGTCCCATTGTTGGGCAAAGGCCTAGTATCTCACCCAAGAGATCAGTACAGTCAGGAAGATAAGACATCAAAACGCTTGCCTAGTACGGGTTAGTGATCTCAAATCTGAGCCATGTTTGAAAAGTAGGAAATATGGAAAGCACTGCTTCTAATTTCACTTTGAAATTTTTTAATGCTAAGTAGGTACCTACTAACGGTTTCTAATCCTAAGTAAATAGTGCTCTAAAGCTCTAACCGATGTTCATAGCATTGTGTAGGTGTATACGGTGTATACGGCTTCATCCAACGTTCATCGCATGAATACAACTCAGGAAATTAATACGACGGTCAATTAAAATTCCATCCATCGTTAATTAAATAGTTTGAAGTAGGGTGTATAGAGTTTAGTCTAACGATATGTAAAAGTAATAGGATTTATATTTACTAGCATTGCCGTACGGTTTTACACGTGTTGTACCCCTTCCTATGGGAGTTTGGGCATGAAACAAACCTTCCTCTTGAATTACTCTGTACGTTTGTTAAAACCACATTAAAATCCGTTCAGAAGTATTTGAGAAAATCAATTACATACAGACAGTTTTCAGCGAATTTGTTTTATAATATGTATAGATATAGATGGAGGGACAGTTATGTAAAATGAAAGAGAAATATGAAATGTTTGAAAACAGGATAGTTTTAGCGTAGTTGAAGTAGCAATAATGTGGAGTTGTAAGGAGTGGAGGACAGTTGCGGTTTGCGGACGAGACTCACTCTGATTACTCCCGACCCTATTGTGAGAGTCCATTCGGAGCGGCCCTCTTCGGCCCACTAATAACAGCTCAATTAGAAACTCCCCTAATGAACACAGACTTCCTACTCCACTTTGGAAGCTAGTTAACGAAGTTTAACTTGTGCAGTACTGTGTATATGTACGAGCTAAATGAGCTGTTATAAAGTTTTGTTGTGTGTCGTATGTGGGGAGAAGGCAGAGGATAGGATAAAGTGGATAGAGGTCTATAGACAAGAGCTCAAATTGTTTCTAAGAAGAAGTGACTTTTTATCTATCTTAATATAATAAAGCTGAAGAGTTTGTATTTTGTTTGTTTGAACGCGCATATCTCATGAATTGCTTGTACGATTTGAATAATTCCTTTGTAATAGATAGCCACATTCAATGGGAAGATTACAGACTATTTTCCATCCCGAAATTTTCAAGGGAACTGGCGTAACGCGGGTAAAACCCCAAGGCGCTGCTAGTTGTATATAATAATAATTTACGTATTGTGTGTGTGGTAATAATATAATTTCAATTTTTGTTTCAGGATGAGAGGTTTAACCACGACATTGACCAACAAACCGGGTACAAGACGAGGTCTCTCCTCTGCATGCCCATTAAGGACATCAGCGGGGAGGTCATCGGCGTCGCTCAGGTACCAAACCAGTTTATTAATCATCTCTACCTCGACCCCAGAGCTATACAATATCCGCCACCCACTACTCGCCCAAACAAATACGTTTGTTTAGTCTATCCATCCATCCCCCGTCAAAATATTACAAATTGTTTACAAGTAACAGCGTTCTAAGAAATAAATGTAGAATTAGAGAAGTTTCCTGAAAATGTAATAAAATCAAAATAAGTTAGAGAACAGCGGCGTATTATTAAAATATGCTGACTGATGTTAAACTGAATTTGCTTCGGAAAGTTTCGGCGGAACTTCGAAACATGTGTTTTTCAGTCCCAGTGGAAATCGCATCGGAATATAAAATCAATTTGTTTTGATTGGTTTTCATTTTGAATTCCCAATCCGATATGTTTAGGCATTGCTTTATTCCCTTGACTTTTCGACAAATGCACCTCGTTCGTTACTGACGCACGGAGCGGAGCTGTGCTGAGCTCAATTGACCAATCACAATGCATTACGAAAAGATTTTGACAATGTCAATGCCTTGTTCGACAATCCTAATGATTAGTAATTCGGGTTCCTCTTCAATGGAAACGCACCCTTAAATATCCATAGTCGAATTACCTCATAATGGGAAAATTCCTCAACCAGACTCAACTTTTATACTCAGCCTTATTCCACAGGTGATAAACAAGCAAAGTGATGGCCCCTTCACGACATACGACGAGAAAGTGTTTTCGTCCTACCTCCAATTCTGCGGCATCGGTTTACGGAATGCTCAGCTGTACGAGAGGTCCCAGCTGGAAGTGAAGAGGAATCAGGTGTTACTGGACCTGGCGAGAATGGTGTTTGAGGAGCAGAGCACGATAGAACACATGGTGTTGAGGATATTGACGCACACGCAGAGCTTGATACGGTGTCAACGGGTACAGGTGAGTTCGTTGATGATAACTCTTCATCTCCTATAGCCTGGTCTTTTATTCATTAGTGGCCAACCTTTGTAAAATTATGAGGTTCTTCTGTATAGGACTGTACTTCATAGAACAGTCTGAACTGATCCTGTATTCTTAAATTCTAGTAAAAGTTCTCTATTGTGAGCGAGTGTACCACATAGTACCGTCTTCCCGATTTGCTGTCTTTTAGCCAATTTCTAATTAAAAAATGCTTTTGCTGTTGCCAAATTCTGGACCGCGGAACTCGGAACTCGGAACGCTGATATGAAGGATATTTACTCAAGTGAATCTTGAGAGCCAGGACGCAGCTTAAAAGATTATATACGCAGTGGGGCGCTGCTAGTCTTAAATAAAAAAGTTTTTCAAAGTCTGGCGATTATTCCAAAGAATAAAGTTATATTTTCCCTAAAAATGTCTTGAGTATAAGACATTTTTAGAAATAGCACTGACATTGATAACAAGTTTCGTCCTACCGACTGTTGTTACGGAAATATTTTTTGTTTGAAGCCCGTCTGTCACTCAGTCAATAGCGGTTCTATAAATAAAATACTTTTCGATCTCCATGAAAGTTATATCGGAGTTTGATATTAGTTTAATTACATCGCTTCCCGGGGTATTTTCCGTCGAGATTTTCCACAACGATTGCTTTGACTGTCACGTCAAAGTTATCATTTATCTCTTTGTGATATGAAATCTTACTGGGATTTTGAATGTCTGTGTATTCTCGTATATCCTAAGGGAAGATTGAAGCTTCAAGACTGTACAGAAACAGCTCGGATCTACTCATTGATCACTATTTACGTAATAGCTAATAATTATTTACAACTAGGAGCGTTCCGCGGTTTTACCCGCGTTGTGCCCGATCCCGTGGGAATTTCAGGATGACGAATAGCCTATAATGTTTCCGTTAAATGTGGCAGTCCATTACAAAAAAATCAAAAGAGATTGTTAGTTTTGAGATAAGCGAGTTCAAACGAATCTGATTCTGCTTTCCTGTTAAAAATAAAAACTATTTTACATTCCAAAATTCCCACGGAAAGGGGTACAATGGGGGTAATACTGCGAGATGCAGTTACTTTCGTTCTAATTACAGTAAAGTTGCTAAAGTGTGAAAAGGCAATTTGTAAAAAAATATACCTAGTAAACATAGCTTCATACAAAAGTTACCTTTGAACTCCGACTTGTTTCCTCCCCATTCGATGTGTTTTCTTTCAACAAAGTTATTCTCGTTTCCTTATTCAGATTTTATTGAGTGTTTAATCAAGCGATTTCACGCATTCTGTAAATATGTATACTAATATAATAAAGCTAAGGAGTATTTTTTTAGATTTTATGGTTTGTGGATTTTTTCTTTGAATGCTAATCTCAGAAACTACCAATCCGTTAATTCTGCTCGCGATAAACTCAAATACTACTGCACGGATTTTGACGCGGTTTTTTAAAATAGATAGAGTGTTTCAAGAGGAAGGTTTATATGTATAAAAATTCCCGAAATTCCCACGGGAACGGGCACAACGCGGGTAAAACCGCAGGGTGCTGCTAGTATTTATTTATTGGTACAGTAAACATTTATGTAGGCCTACAGTCGGTCTAGTCAACTTTATTTGTATTTATTATGGATGTTGGTTTACACTTGGATAGATCTCATTTGTTATTCTTAGTTAATGGATCGTTTCAGTGGAAATGGGCCTTTATTATGTATTGTAATGTTTGTACTAGTAATTGCGTTGTGTTTAGGTATTATTCACATTGGAGTTGCATACCTAATAAATATAACGACATGTTTAATTAATTGATTCAATTAACTTGAGTTCTTGTAATTTATCATGGTGTTTGTAGAGTTTTATTTATTGTTGTACTTTGAGTATGACATCACCGGTTTGTGTGTATGGTAAAGCGTTGATGGTAATAAGTGTTTGCGCTTGTGTTTGTGTCTAAATGGTAAAGATAGCTGATGGTAATAAATTCAAACACGGTAGCTAGACCCGCACTTCGTTTTAGGCTATTGAAGTATTCTTTAAACTGAATATCTTAAAACTTGCTAATAATTACATTACATATAATAAAATGTAATACATTTTATTATATGTAATGTACATACTGATATTTTAATAGCGACGAGAGGGTTTGGGCTCTGCATTGTGTCATTGCAGACTAATACATTTTACATCATTTTTTAGTTTGTACACACCTTCTTACATTTATAATGGGAAACATTGCGCAGTCACCTCATGGAGTTTACGTTGGATAGTATTAACATCTTAATGAATGACTCAGAGTATCCCAGTCGGAAAACCCGTCTGATATCATTCGATATAATTGTAGTTACGGGTTTTCTCATCTGGTTTTTATCGTTGCATCCAAAAGCCCTGTCAGTGGTAATTCAAGACGGAAATTTTTAAGTGGTTGTCAAAGTAATAATGTTTTAATTGTTAGGTGTACATACTGATCAATAAATTTCGCTATACAGTTTTAGACTTGCAATACGTTATAAAGAAGAAATTTGGCTTTCGTTAAATTTGTAGTTTAGTAATAGTAGTTCAGGCTCATCAATTGGTTGTGTCTAAATTTTTAAACGTTTATTTTAGAAGCATCATATATATATGTAATAATAATGAGTTTTAACTTAATTAAATACAATCGTCTGAAATCTTCAGCGAGATTCTCTAATCTCTAATAACTAGCATTTATTAAGGCACTAGCCGCGCGTTGTGTGTTAATCTGATGTATAATCTATATTACTGTAAAAAAAAAAAAGTAAAAAAAAAAAAGTAAAGTCATTACTGTAAAGTTTCATCCAAATCCGTTCAGTAGTTTTTTCGTGAAAGAGTAACAAACATACATACATACATCCATCCTCAGAAACTTCCGCATTTATAACATTAGTAGGATAGGATTACAGTCTAATTTTACTACATTTTACATTTACCGTTGACTACTGACTACTGGGGATTTTAAATAATTATGTTCTTTCAAATACAGTTTCATGTTTCTGATCCACTCGCCTGAAGGTAGTTATTGTGTTTGACGTCACACAGGCGTTTAATCGCGTGTACTAACGATGATTGGAGCATGTAGGCGCCAAGCGTACTTATCGCGCGCATATCGCACTAACACTAGAATTCTAATAGAGATTCGTCTCGCTGATACGTCATTTGTTCTCATTGAGTAAACGGAAAATTTTTAGCGATACTTTTTTATACGACGGACAGAGGATATTATGTACTTGGATATGTTAAAGTGTGTGTGTGTTTTGTAGTGGAAGTAAAAAATACGTTGTATAGATTTGAATATTTTATATATTATAATTTTACGATTACAGATTGACAGTTTAAACTTAAATAAAAATAGCCTTTATTTATCTACTATGTAATTACATGTCAAAAATAATATGTCACATAAAATGTCTAATAACGTTGAAAGTGTATCATTTAAAATGTGGCTGTCAATGGAAGTAGCATACCATGCGCTGAAGAACTAACTTTAATCGCAGAGCAAGCGAACAAATGTTCGGAATCATTCAGGGAAGACGGGCTAAGACATAATATATTGGTGTCCCTAAGAAGCCGGAAAATCTTATGGAAGTCGCTATCCATAAATATTATAGTAATAGATATTTATGTGCAATCATTTGGATTGCTATTTATTGTCATATTCTGCTTTGCAGACTTTCCTCAATCTATCGCGGCCTTTAGATACATACATAATTAATGTGTTTCCTTGGATTAATAATATGAATACCTATATTTAATATCGATATCCTCCCTTTAAAACACATAAGCGTATTTTTTGTATATAGAAAATATCAGATAGAAAAATTTGATAGAATTCATATTAAGCTTTATGCTTTCAAATATCTGAACCATGAAAGTCACATCTAAATCTATTTTGAAAAAATAATACAACATCAAAGATACTACTGATAAAGATAGTGATACTGTTCTATCCCAATAGCCTATAGACAGCAATCATAAATAGCACATCAAGTTTCGATATTGTTTGTATTAGGTTTGTGGATTTTTTCTTTGAATGCTAATCTCAGAAACTACCAATCCGTTAATTCTGCTCGCGATAAACTCAAATACTACTGCACGGATTTTGACGCGGTTTTTTAAAATAGATAGAGTGTTTCAAGAGGAAGGTTTATATGTATAAAAATTCCCGAAATTCCCACGGGAACGGGCACAACGCGGGTAAAACCGCAGGGTGCTGCTAGTATTTATTTATTGGTACAGTAAACATTTATGTAGGCCTACAGTCGGTCTAGTCAACTTTATTTGTATTTATTATGGATGTTGGTTTACACTTGGATAGATCTCATTTGTTATTCTTAGTTAATGGATCGTTTCAGTGGAAATGGGCCTTTATTATGTATTGTAATGTTTGTACTAGTAATTGCGTTGTGTTTAGGTATTATTCACATTGGAGTTGCATACCTAATAAATATAACGACATGTTTAATTAATTGATTCAATTAACTTGAGTTCTTGTAATTTATCATGGTGTTTGTAGAGTTTTATTTATTGTTGTACTTTGAGTATGACATCACCGGTTTGTGTGTATGGTAAAGCGTTGATGGTAATAAGTGTTTGCGCTTGTGTTTGTGTCTAAATGGTAAAGATAGCTGATGGTAATAAATTCAAACACGGTAGCTAGACCCGCACTTCGTTTTAGGCTATTGAAGTATTCTTTAAACTGAATATCTTAAAACTTGCTAATAATTACATTACATATAATAAAATGTAATACATTTTATTATATGTAATGTACATACTGATATTTTAATAGCGACGAGAGGGTTTGGGCTCTGCATTGTGTCATTGCAGACTAATACATTTTACATCATTTTTTAGTTTGTACACACCTTCTTACATTTATAATGGGAAACATTGCGCAGTCACCTCATGGAGTTTACGTTGGATAGTATTAACATCTTAATGAATGACTCAGAGTATCCCAGTCGGAAAACCCGTCTGATATCATTCGATATAATTGTAGTTACGGGTTTTCTCATCTGGTTTTTATCGTTGCATCCAAAAGCCCTGTCAGTGGTAATTCAAGACGGAAATTTTTAAGTGGTTGTCAAAGTAATAATGTTTTAATTGTTAGGTGTACATACTGATCAATAAATTTCGCTATACAGTTTTAGACTTGCAATACGTTATAAAGAAGAAATTTGGCTTTCGTTAAATTTGTAGTTTAGTAATAGTAGTTCAGGCTCATCAATTGGTTGTGTCTAAATTTTTAAACGTTTATTTTAGAAGCATCATATATATATGTAATAATAATGAGTTTTAACTTAATTAAATACAATCGTCTGAAATCTTCAGCGAGATTCTCTAATCTCTAATAACTAGCATTTATTAAGGCACTAGCCGCGCGTTGTGTGTTAATCTGATGTATAATCTATATTACTGTAAAAAAAAAAAAGTAATAAAAAAAAAGTAAAGTCATTACTGTAAAGTTTCATCCAAATCCGTTCAGTAGTTTTTTCGTGAAAGAGTAACAAACATACATACATACATCCATCCTCAGAAACTTCCGCATTTATAACATTAGTAGGATAGGATTACAGTCTAATTTTACTACATTTTACATTTACCGTTGACTACTGACTACTGGGGATTTTAAATAATTATGTTCTTTCAAATACAGTTTCATGTTTCTGATCCACTCGCCTGAAGGTAGTTATTGTGTTTGACGTCACACAGGCGTTTAATCGCGTGTACTAACGATGATTGGAGCATGTAGGCGCCAAGCGTACTTATCGCGCGCATATCGCACTAACACTAGAATTCTAATAGAGATTCGTCTCGCTGATACGTCATTTGTTCTCATTGAGTAAACGGAAAATTTTTAGCGATACTTTTTTATACGACGGACAGAGGATATTATGTACTTGGATATGTTAAAGTGTGTGTGTGTTTTGTAGTGGAAGTAAAAAATACGTTGTATAGATTTGAATATTTTATATATTATAATTTTACGATTACAGATTGACAGTTTAAACTTAAATAAAAATAGCCTTTATTTATCTACTATGTAATTACATGTCAAAAATAATATGTCACATAAAATGTCTAATAACGTTGAAAGTGTATCATTTAAAATGTGGCTGTCAATGGAAGTAGCATACCATGCGCTGAAGAACTAACTTTAATCGCAGAGCAAGCGAACAAATGTTCGGAATCATTCAGGGAAGACGGGCTAAGACATAATATATTGGTGTCCCTAAGAAGCCGGAAAATCTTATGGAAGTCGCTATCCATAAATATTATAGTAATAGATATTTATGTGCAATCATTTGGATTGCTATTTATTGTCATATTCTGCTTTGCAGACTTTCCTCAATCTATCGCGGCCTTTAGATACATACATAATTAATGTGTTTCCTTGGATTAATAATATGAATACCTATATTTAATATCGATATCCTCCCTTTAAAACACATAAGCGTATTTTTTGTATATAGAAAATATCAGATAGAAAAATTTGATAGAATTCATATTAAGCTTTATGCTTTCAAATATCTGAACCATGAAAGTCACATCTAAATCTATTTTGAAAAAATAATACAACATCAAAGATACTACTGATAAAGATAGTGATACTGTTCTATCCCAATAGCCTATAGACAGCAATCATAAATAGCACATCAAGTTTCGATATTGTTTGTATTAGTTTTGGCGACAGAAAGAACGGATTAAAACATTTATTTACAGGCAATGTTAAAATTTGGTCAGTTATCCGATAATCGGGGTAAAGTAAAGGCATGGTATTGGAATATTGAGATATTGATATTGAGAGAATACTGATTAATAACAAATACAAAATACGGAACCCTAAAACTATGGACAAAACCAAACTATCCATTATAATTTTTATTCTCCTCATGGTTTCATCTTTCCGCTTCCTCCATTTGCTCGACAGAGCTTTTAAAACTGGAGTGTCATTTAATGACAAAATGTCGGATAATGACTACGTTGAAACGACACAACGACGTTCTTCATTATTTGTTATGCCTTTTGTAGTCCGAGAGACGGTATGAATCTCCATTAGTGACAAAAAACGTCTAAGCTTGCATACTACTTAATAATTGTAATTTGATTGTATGATGAAATATTTAAATAACCCTTATTACTAACATTTATGGAAAATTATAAAAATATTTGTTTCTTTTAAATACTATCCAGCTATAATAGTGTGAGGTATACTATACTTATTATTATCTATCATATTTAAACCTCCATAGTAACATATTAATTAAAAAGTCCATTGTTATTATTGTAGAAATACGAAAGTGCTCAACATTTTCTTAGGCTGGCTACATACATGTACACAAATTTATTAAAATAAAAACCATATCTCAAAGGAGTAAAGGTCATATTTCACTAAATAACTATAACGTTTATCAGCGGAAAGCTTTTGGCACTTACTACTGTTGCTAAATGACATTTGTTTTGGTATATTCCGCAGTATAGTGTACTGTAGTACATGTTGGCTCTGGAGCTATGCCAACATGTCCGTATAAGGTGACTAATGGTCGTAGCACACATATCAACTCGTAAACGGAACGTAAACGTATCAACTCGAGCCGTTCAGTATTCTTTGTATGAAACTCCCTACTGCAACGCACACTTATCGGAATCGTAACGTAATCGCCTCGCCTCGGGACAAGCTCACAAACCGCAGTACGGTGCGTGGTCGACTTGCCGTACCCGCGCTTACGTCTCTCCGTACCCGCGCTTACGTCTCTCCGTACGCTGTCTTACGACTCTCCGTACCCTAGCTTGCGTTTCTTCGTTCCCGCGAGGCACCCCGCCCAGCCGTCGTCAACCAGCGACCGGCGAGCCGTAAGCGCGGCGTCGCCTAGCCGTAGCCGAGTCGATTCGGAGCTGCTGATCGCACGGTGACGCGCTTACGATAGGTTGACGCCTGGTTGACGCCTGGTTGACGGCGAGGCGATACGGTGACGATCCCTTTCCGAGTTGATATGTGTGCTACGACCATTATGCTTGCAAGAAATGTAAAAAATAGAACATGGGGTTGTAGTAAAATTCAGAATATGTTTGACGCAGATGGTAATAAAATACTTGACTACTGTGTTCGTGTCATTGAATGTTATGTAACCTGAAAATGTTGAAGGAGAATGTCGTTAGTTTCGAGGCCGAAACTGATATAGAGAGAAGTGCCTATGAAATATAATAACGTTTACGAAAATTCGTCTGGTTTAAGAGCTTTTCAATACAGAAGCTAAAAAAAAACAAGTAAATTTTGATAAACCCCTTACGCAAAAACGGCTGGGCCAATTTTAACCAAACAAAATCAGAATCACTGCAAAGAAACTGGCTTTCAAATGAAAACCGCATCGAAATCGGTTCATTCGTTTAAGAGCTGTGGGGCCACAAACAAACACAGACATCCATGTCAAACTTACAACACCCTTCTTTTGCATCGGTGGTTAAAAAATCTGCTGCTATTGAAATAGGAGACCAAAATAATTTATATTATTAAACATAAGGATTCTTTCATACTCGTATTTTTCGGTAATAATATAAACTTTTAATCGAATAAAACATAAATTACTGCGCAGAATTCATTATAAGGTTTTTATTTTCTAACACAGATTTATTTGTTAGCACTTGACACTTATAATATCAATTAAAAGTTTACTCCGAACTTAATGATTGTGAGCAAAGCTTAAAGTAAACTGTTTACTAAAGTTTATTCAAAGATTTATTTAATTTACTCTTTGTAAAACTGTAGATTTATGTGGACGTCTGAAACCTTTAATTACTACTAGCAGTGCCCCGCGGTTTTACCCTTGTTGTGCCCTTTCTCGTGGGAATTTCAGGAATTTTCATACTCATAAACTTTCCTCTTGAATCACTCTATCTATTAAAAAACCTGCATCATCAAATCAAAATCCGTTGCGTAGCTTTAAAGATCTAAGCATACATAGGCACAGACAGACAGCGGAAATCGACTTTGTTTTATACTATGTAGTGATTAAAAAAGTGTAAGCACAAATGAGTATCTCGCTAATTATCTCAATAATTAGCGAGAAAATTCCATGTGAAATAAACATCTCAAGGCGGCATACCAAATAAAACAACTTGTCTTTTTGATTAATTTAAACACACTATCACGTTCCATATATCCAAATTAAGAGGACTCTGCTTTGCTCTCAAATATGCACGCTCCTTAAACGACCCTTTTTAAGACGCATTATTAAGTATATTTTCAATTCGAAAGTGATTATTTTTGATGATAGCAGTACCGACAAAAGTTGTTTTGTGTGACCAAATAATTAATTGCTAATCAACAGAAAGCTAATTGCAAAAAATATATCGTTAATGACTGTAAGTCGGTTTTAATTAATTAAATTAAGGTAATTGCTCTAACGACTTGCGTTTTCGAAGAAGCAAGAATTTTCTTTTTCATTCATCTTGAAATGCTGAGCTTTTTAGTCATGAGCTTTAGGGAGCCAAATATGAGTTAACAATTTATCTCTTGCAAAGATGAATGTTTGAAGACTGGCACAAATATCAAGCAATTAAATATTTTATAATATTTGTGTGGCAATTAAAATTATGAAACTGATATTTACTTTAAAGGAAAAGAGCGTCGGGGTGGAAAAACGATTAATTCAATACCTAATTCCAAATGGTGAAGACCTTAAACCAAATAATTCAAAAACGTAATTGCCTGTAGAAGCCTAGCCTGTAGTGCCTGTAGTAAATAGCCCGTAGTATTAGCTTGTGATTTTCACTGCTGAGCAAAGGCCTCTCATCTCACTGAAGTTACAAAAAAATTACTACTACTGTACTGATATCTTCAGTGAGATGAAAGGCCTTTGCCCAGCAGCGGGACATTATAGGCTAATACTTTACTTAGGGAAATAGTAGCTAGGGAAAACGATTTTACGTTGATGTTTCATCGAATATTCTTCTATAATAAAAGTATATATTTTGTTAATAAAATTAACTATCTGTAAAGGCGAGCGACACGTTATGTGACTGAAAAGCGATAACCTTGGTCCCGAAATTCTCACTCTAGGGAAATACTTTGAAAGGGTTCGACCAAGTTTGAAACCGAGTAACGTACCTAACCAATATTAAAACCAAATAGCTCTGCCGATGTATTTGTAACACATATTTGGTGTTATATAAAAGCTTCTTCATACAGAAATATTTAACACACTTATATAATATATCCTCGATGGGTTGTTCGTATGTGCAATTATCTACCAGAGGTCCCGCGTTCAATCCTCAGGTCGAGCGTACATATGGCTCGGGTTTGAGGTCACCACTCTCACTAGGGAAGCGTGGTGATTCTGCCTAATCCTCCTCACTGTACTGATCTTCAGAAAAAAGGCCTTTACCTAGCAATGGGATATTACAGGCTAATATTTTACTTTATTTATATCTACCTCTGTATATTCATCACTGTAACTACCTAAGCGTTCCTTAATAGTTACTTTACTTTACTTTACGGTCCCGGTTACTTTCTACGGATAGTAGTCGTTACATGAGCCATGTCAGAGGCCTTTGGCGGCTCTATAACTCTGACACCAGGATTGGTCAAGTTGACCATCCACTCGATAAGAAGAAGAAGAATAGTTAAACTTTAATAAGATATGAGATATCTAATTAGATAATGAGATTAAGGGTTCCTGTCCATTGTAGCGGAGCGAGTCTGCGGAACGGAGAACGGAGCAATATTAACCAATGGGATTGCATAATATATCCGAGCTGAGATTTTATGCAATCCTATTGGTTAATATTTCTCCGTTTCTCTGCTCCGCAGCCGCGCTCCGCTTCAATGGACAAGCACCCTAATATCTCTTATCCGGTCAATGTAGAATATTTATTGATACATAGGTAATCTAGTTTAATTTCGAATTCAGAGAATCATTTAATAATCGAAAACGATTAGTATTTGAATTATTCCTGCGTTAATACTTGGAATGTTGCCCGGTTCTATAATTATTGTCAATAATTTTCATTTCATTAATTAATGAAGTATAGATGCTTGTCATATTATGTAGGTACCTATCTATTCCTCTGATATTAATGTCAGTGCTCTATGTCAATGTAGTTAATCTATTGCTAAACAAACCCATAGAACGAAAGTACCTATGTGTACCAAGTATCGTTAAATTCGTTCAACTGTTTTACCCTTTGCCATACACTATCCAAACTATAATTTAAGACGAATATTCGTGTGTAACTTATTTAATAATATTGTACCTACAGAGGTAAAATTTGTAAGTTTGTTTGTTCGAGCTAATCTCGGGAATTATCAATCCAATTTGAATAATTATTTTTGTAATAGATAGCCACATTCAACAGGAAGGTTATAAGGCTATTTTTCGTCCCGAAGTTCCCATGGGAACGGGCACAACGCGGGTAAAACCGTGAGGCGCTGCTAGTCATATATATATATACTTATGGATATCGAGCGCGGGTGAAGTCACATAGTTGTGTCTCATACCCTTACGCTATGACGTCTGCCCGCCTCCATCCGTCCGCATCGCAAAAATTCCCCTGACGTTTCCATTGGAGCATTTCCAAGAAAAACTCAATTATGATATGACAATCAGATATTATGTCTACGAAGATAACCTTTATGGAAACCACTTCAGATCTACTCATATAACTTGGGTGGGTTAGCTCTGCAGTTGTGAAGGAAAATTATTTCGAGTCAATCTAAATTATTTGAATTCATTGCGTCTTAATTTTACGTTACTATTGGCATGCTGTATTTACTTTTTCTTTGCAAGCTGTATTTTTATTTTTTATTTTGCTATATTCTCTTTGTTCATGAAAACTCTCATTAACGTTTTGTTGTGTACCGGGAATTTAAAGGAAAACTAAATGAAAATGTTTCGTTAGATAACGAAATGTATTGTTACGTAAATACCGCGTTTGTTTATTGATGCAATTCTCAGGTGCGGACATTTAGAATCTAATTTTGTTTGACCACAAATGCGCCCCCAAAATTGGTCCAATTGTCAAGTGTTTCAAATCCTACAAACAAATACATTTCCACAATTAAATTAGCATGGAAATTGGGTTCCGAAATCAGTTAATATACCTACGGTTAGTTAGTGTAACCACTCTGAAAGAGATTTCCGAACAATTCAAAACAACTGTTCCTACGATAATATTGTCGGTTAATTTCACTTTGCTAACTTACGAGTTTTCGTTATAGTATTTCTTGTTTTTGCCTCCCGAACTACGCTTAATGCTTCTAAAGGTGTTGATGACCTCAGTGGTTAAAATACTGCGTTACTTTATGGATATTCTACATATGTATCGTCTTCCAAAATCATTCAATACGTAATTGGCTACGACTTTTTATGATTAATCTGAAACACTTTCGAATTTTGAAAAACGTTAACTCCAGATAAACGTAAAAATATTATACATTAGTTTTGATATTTCTTCAATAAGCCTTTTAAAACGGTTATTTTACGACGGAGTTCAAATGTGAAGAACCTTTGATAGCCAATTCTGTCGGATTTGCTTTTGTTAGACAATAAAGTGGGTGTAATATTTGTCACTTAAACGGTGCGAAATCCGCGGTTAATAAACTTTATATTAGTATTATTTCTATAATCCTAGATTAGAAGTGAAATCTTAGAGAATTTGAGATGTTTTGATTGTGATTCTGGTTTTAATCCAACTAAATTCAGATGTGTATTTTGTATTTACTGGTAAATCTTGTTTGAATACACAATTTTGTTGAAAAATATTCTTGTTATAATTCTCCATGGCGACTTCTGTTTGAATATGCTGTATCTACATTATGATTAAGTGCAAGCAACCATTAGCGAAAATCTAATTGCTTTGCGACCAATCCTTGAGGTGAAACACCAATTAATACGACGCTGCATCACGTACCGAATGAAAACATAGTTCCTAATGTATCATAATTTCTCCTGGGTCCTACGGATAACTGGGTTTCAATGTTTCTGGGTCATTGACTGAAACCTTCACAAATAATCCTTACTTAATCCTCCTCACTATACCTACTGATATCTTCAGCGACATGAGAGGACCTATGCTAGCAGTGGACCATTATAAAGCTAATATTTTTTGTACTTACTTATAGATTTTTTATGTATTGTATTGACCATTAACCTACTCGAACATACTTCAGTATGCAAGATAGGTTAGCCCCCTCTTCTCTCACCTCTCTTCTCTCACTTCACTTCACTCTTCTACCACCACTTACAAGTTCATTTCTTCAACAGGTGCTTCTAGTCCACGAAGCTTCAAAAGGCAGTTTCTCCAGGGTGTTCGACCTGGAGGCGGGAGACGACACGGACCTGGGCACCCCCCGGACTTCCCCCTACGAGAGCCGGTTCCCTATCAACATCGGGATCACAGGATATGTAGCTACCACTGGTGAGGTGAGGAAACAATACGAATTACTTTATAAACAGATGTCTTTAAAGGAATACGTTCTTAGAAATACTTTTGTTGGTAAGCAAAACTGTGTAAGCAGACCTGAGGCATGGTAATGTTTATTCTTTACATACAGTGAACAGCTAGGAATAGAAAGGGATAGACAGACAGCTGCAAGAGAGGGAGAGAGGCCTTTGCTTTATAGTGGAACGATACAGGCTGAAAACAAATTAAAAAAAATAATTAAGTATTGTGACATGGTCCTATCCTTAAAATTCAAACCATGACGGGCGCTATCAAGTTGTGATCGCGCAGTACGTAAACTATACTGTTGTATGCTTTCAATACTTCAAACAGATTTCAATTATTTTTGTTCAAAATATTTTTTGTTTGAAAGAGGTCTAAAGTAAATTATTCCGAAATGTTCCCTAACACATTTCATAGCAATGGGTTGATGATTCCTATTAATAGTGCTTCTATATGCAATGTTGACGGGGGTAAGGGTTTTACTCGGTTCAAATTATTCTCTTCTCGGTTCTAACTATACGAGGCGTGTTTCGCCGCTGCCAATGCTACACTTAATCTGACCTAACGAACTGGGTTAAGTCGCCGGTCAGATACAGTGTGTCAAACTTCAAATTCTATAGCTTGACAAGCCCGTTGGTACAGTGATTCGAGAGAGAGCCTACTATGTCGGGGGTAGCGGGTTCTATTCCTCGCAGCCTAACCAGCATTAAACCTGTTCCCGTGGGAATTTCGGGATAAAATGTTTCCGATGTGTTATTCTGATGTATAACCTATATTTCTGAAAAGTTTCATCCAAATCCGTTTAGTAGTTTTTGCTTGAAAGAGTAACAAATATACATAGTTCCGTAATCAAAAAATGAGGAAAGAGTATGAGCTAAATAATGTCACTACCTACTTTTGAATGACATTGCCAATCCTCGTGTCAGAGTTTGTAAACCGCTGTCCGTCGACAGAATGGTTTCAGTCTTATCATGACTTGTTGTCTTACTACTTGAATGACGGAAAAAGGCCTCTGAATGGGTTATTTAGGTCTACTGTGAAATTATTTAATGTACCTAAAGAAAGAGTAGTATCCAGTAATATTCATTATTTATAGTTAGAAAGAGCAGGTTAGTTTTTATCTATAGTTGTCTCCTTCGCGTTTTTGTCCTTAAACCATGTTTTTAATTAACTTTTTTCTAGTTTATCTCAACTTACTACCATCGACTATTAATTTTCTACTTCATTAATCAAACTGTCTACGCAGTGCATTTTATTTTAAACCGACTCAAAAAAGGAGGAGGTTTCTCATTGTCTTAATTACTTATGCCTCACCACGTCTGTAATTACAAAGTTTTCAGTTTAGTTACGATATTTTCATTAACATTCCAGCTTTTGTTTTACAAAATAAAAATATACGTGACGTGTCAATCGCAGTTTGTTTGTGCGCGGGAACTTTTAAATTATATTCTTTGCCAGTGACAGGTTAACAAACACCTACAAAATTTATTAAATTCGATATTTTTCGACGACAGCTTTTTGTTTTTCGGTGCTATTTATATTTTTATCTGCTCGTCTTTTATTTACAGATGGTACGGTCCGACTTTTTTAATTAGAAATTTTGAGGTGTTTGTGTGAACATAAAAATTATAAATATCTTTTTCAGAGCAATTGAAGAGATATTGAAAAATATGCTATTTATATACAAGTAAATGTATGAAAATATTCCTATTAATCAGGTTGTTTTTAAAACCCTTATAACTAAGCTCACTCAATTTGACAAGTCCTTGAAAAGGGTGAAATTATCGTCCCGAAATATCTCGTCGAAATATCGGGCCTCAATTTCCGAGACAAAATATTAACTATTTACTTTATTGATACTTGTACTCAGAATTTCTGCTCTGCTAACAGACGAGATAAGAAAAACAGTATTTCAGTAGCTTAATCACGCTTAGAGGCTAATTAAGTATGAGGTTTAGTAGAATATATAAACAATCTTACGGTTTCATATTTGGTCGTACATCATTTATAATAAAGAAAAGATCGGGCTTACTCTGTTATCCCTCGGGAGTGCCGCATAATCCTCACTCATCTCTCTTTCTTTGCAATCCCGTGTGTCCTTGTTACCTACAACTCAGCAATGTTATTTATGTGATGCTCGAGCGAACTTTGTACAGCAAAGGACAAAATAACCGGCTATTCCTTTGAGATATTTTTAAATATAAATGTCGTTACGGTGTCGTATGTTTAACGCAGATTGCTACGCGCGTATGGCGTAGTACGTGTAACGTTACTACGCGGCGGTAATGTGGCTACGTGCGTAGTACTTGCATGTCGTTTTGGGGGTTTAGCGTAGCATTGTAGCGATGAACATAGAGTTTACATGTCAAACAAAAGTAGAGGTTCCAGATTAGGAAATTAGGCAATATTTTGACGCAATTAGTTATTTATTGGTATCGTATATTATTTTTCAGACGGTGAATATAGCAGATGCGTATTTAGATCCACGTTTCGATCCTTCCGTTGACGACGGCACAGGATTCAAACACAACACTATCCTATGTATGGCCATCAAGAACTCAGAAGGGAGGATCATTGGAGTTATACAGGTAAATATGAAATCGATATGTTATGTTATTATTTCTTAGAATATGATCGATTTGATGTGATTCATGTATCGGGTATTTCTGATATTATTTGATGGCGAACGAAATGTTGGTATGATTTGTCGAGTTAATCTTCGGTCGGAGAGTTCCGAGAATGTTTCCAACTCATTACTGTTGGGATTTGTTCTGGTTAATTCTCAATGACTAAATTGGCTCCAAGTTAAATGGATAATGCGTGTACGTGGTGTACATTACAGAAATTACTTTATTCATTAGATGATGCTTCCATGGGTATTTACAACGTACGAAGTCTGCGGTACTTTTTGTTAGCATTTTATGAAATTTTCAGAACTTTCTCGAAATAATGAAATGATGATAACGATGATGAAAGGATCTGCAACTCGGACCATGAATTTGAATATTCGATATCTTGGTACTCTTGATAGTATTAATAAAAATTATGCGGCAAACGTGCCGGCCGACAAGTTTCGGCCCAGATGTGAATTAATGAAAAATTCAAAGTGTATCACAGTTTTAGTAGAAACAGCGCACTGCGGGGTTGTATGCGACAACCACAAAATGTGCTTAAACCAACCACTTAGGCGGTGCCCGCGTGAATTTTAAATAGAACTTACGCATTCCGGTACGGATGTTTCACTAATTAACGACTTGCTAAAATTAAAATTCTTTCCTACATTTTCGGTGGAAAATTTAAATTTAAATACAATGAGTTCTGAATACTAGATGCTCGCTCTAGATTTTATACTCGAATCTAATTTACTTTACGGTACAAAATGTGCGGAATCTTAATAGAGTAAACACAATAGCAACGAAGGAACTGAGAACACCAATTATAGTTTATATTCGTCCGTCCGACCCGGTTTGGGATATTATGCACATTTATGGCGGAGCCATTAAAGATAGTTAAAGCAACATTAAACTAAGCACTTTATAACTGTTCTCGTATTTAACACTTGTACTTCTCCAACGAAAATTAGTAAAGTATAAAATTATACAGGTAGTTTAGAACTTTCCGCTTGTTTCCACTTATTATTTTTAAACGTTGCCCTAGAGTCGTAAACGGAGAGAGAACCTACGAAATTAGAGAAGTCGTTAAAATAATTGCGCAGTGCGACACAAAGGAGTGTTTTTTTGCTCTCCGGTAATTTGGTTCGGTTCGAAGTTAATTCATTTTAACTGCACCGGACAACTCCATAGTTTCTTGTTCCATTTTGTGAGTAACTCACGAGCCAAAACTGGTAAGTTTGCCGGCTTGTCACATTGTTGACTTTGTTCACGGACTTTAGGGTGTATATTTTTGTTGAACGTTGAAACGGTTATGGAAATGGCGTATTTAAATTTTAGATTCCACCCTGTCTGTTGTTTGCTAAATGTTATGCCGTTTCTTGCTCCAACTTGGACAGCAAAGATGGAAGTAAAGATTTATCCACCCAGTATAACATAACTAGCTGTTCCGCGGGGTATTTCAAATCGTGATCTAATAGATGGCGCTAGTGTGCGAATTTTGTAGATCGCGCTTACGGTGTCCATCCAGATTTTGTGGGGTCGCACCCATAAGAAAAACCATCCTGTTTATGAAATAAGTATAGATATATTCAAATATGTTTCTGAATCTAGATGTTATTAGTTGCTTTATGCATAATCGGACAGAACTCCGTTGTTTATGGTCAGATTTATAATTTTTTCCGGAAAAGATTTCTTCCGAAGTGGTGTCCCGAAAGCTGGATGTTTTTTATGTTCATCTTACAAGGTTACATTGATCACTTCTACATATTTTATCAGTAAATTCGAGTAGACTGAGTAGGCTGAATAAATGATTAAATATCTACTCTTCTCTTTTCCACAGCTAGTCAACAAATTCGACGGCTTATTATTTACGAAGAACGATGAAAACTTCGTGGAGGCGTTCGCGATATTCTGCGGCATGGGAATACATAACACTCACATGTACGAGAAGGCTATCACTGCGATGGCAAAACAGAGTGTTACATTGGACGTGAGTCACTTTTATTAAAAACTAATAAGAATAATATTTCTCCAACCGTTATTTAACATGACCAGCCGGCAAGCATATAACTGAAGACAGGTGTTCTCTTAGTTTTATCTCTACTTTTTAGACAAACTTCTCTATATATTCTTCACATGCAACGTTAAATCTGCGTTTTTACTCTCAAATGAAGACTAAATGTAAATGGATTTATTATCTGGGGAAGTTTTCTCTACAGTCTGTCTACAAACGGCAACATGCGGCAATTTTGTAGCTCGAGACAGAGACATAAAATCTCCCTGAAAGAGTAAAGATATGTCTTTAACTAAATGATTGCCCCGCTGGTAAGAGATTCTCTCTTTGATAAAGTTTTTTATCTTTCTATAGACATCTGTCTCTCTTTTTATATATGAAAAGAAGAGATAAAAGATAGTTGTTCGAGTCTTGAATGCATTATAGCTTCGTTGTGTCCCTTTGTTAGGAATAGAAATGTAATGTGTTATAAAGAATACATATCTTTAGTTAACATAATAATATTATGAATTACATATAAGTGATGCCCTACATCAAGGAATTCATAGTAATTGTTATCATAATGGTTTCAGGTGTTAAGTTACCACGCTTCGGCTTCGATAGACGACGCGCAGCGGTTACGGGTGAGTCATCTATACATTTTATAAACGATCTTAATCTTCAATCTTTATTTCAAGTTAATATTATTATTCATCTATTTATATATTTTTTCTATGAATATAAATTCATCCCTGTTTCTCTTGGTCATCGCATCATGCGAGAACGGATAAAAATTTCGCTAATTCGAATTGTATTCGATAGCTACATTCAATGGGAAGGCTATGGGCTATTTTTTATCCCATATTTCCCAAGGGAACTGGCACATTAGGCACGGATAGTTTTATGTAAATAGTTTAAAAGTAAATTTCCAAAGAAAATTTTGAATTTAGAAAGCATAATTACTTTCTCCTTATAAGTTATCCTACTTTCAGACCCTCAAAGTTATTCATGAACCGACTTCAATGAACTGAATTTCATTGAATTCGTTATTTTGATAAAGTCCGCTATAACAACGCCTCTTCGCCCTTCTTGTAAGTTCCGCTAGACTTTGTCACAGTTATCCTATTTCCAGACGCTCAGAGTCCCTTCTTCAGTGCACTTCAGCCTGCACGAGCTGGAATTTGATGACATCGACTTGACGGATGACGACACGCTGCGGGCGTGTCTTAGAATGTTCCTGGACCTAGATTTTGTCGAGAGGTTTGTTATTTTTAAAAAAAATGTAGTAAATGTAGTGTAGCAAGTAAAATTGTAGATTTTCAAACATTTTCGTGCTATAATGCCATGAGCATTCGCTTATCTTGCCTTGGGTCCCGGGTTCAAATCCCGGGCCGGGTAGTTTGACTAAGTGATGCTAATTCATTGCGATTATCAGGCAACGTGCAGCTCGATCTCTACTTGGCTGGGTGGCCGATAGTGGCATTTCTATCTGAGCGCTACGGTGCTTCACATGTTAAGCTGTCGGTCCCGGATTTTTCAATCGTTAGACCATGTCAAAGGCGTTTAGGTAGTCTAAAAACTGACACCAGGGTTGGCGACTATCCTACACGAACTTACTTACATACTAACCTAATAGTTTAACACGTTAACTGCCTTGCTGGTTAAATGTGCCTGATATTGTATTACGATTTGTTATATCTGGTAATGAACGTGTTATTTCGTAACTCCAGGTTCCACATAGACTACAGCGTGCTGTGCCGGTGGCTTCTCAGCGTGAAGAAGAACTACCGCAATGTCACTTACCACAACTGGAGGCATGCCTTCAACGTGGCGCAGATGATGTTCGCTATACTTACTGTGAGTCCTATTTTCTTGACTATAAGGCCTATTTTAGATTAGAGTTCTGTGGTGGATTTGCTATTCTGCCGTTGCTCTTGCTCAAAATACAATGCACGTCTAAAGCTTTTTATTGGTAGAACAATGATAGAATAACTTTACCTAATGATTTTACAACCTACGAGTAGGTACTTAACGTGTTAAATTAATTTGATAAATTTAAGCATTTTTCATTAAAACATTCATTCTATCAAAAAGTTTTACTACAGTAATTGACCAATGTTCCTAAATAGCATATAAATCTAAAGTGTCTTGGCCACGTCATCTCTTCTCCACAAACTAATAAATTTGTTTAACTAACTTGTTGATATTTATAATCAGAGATGCATAACATTCAAGAGCATTCAACGTGCCAAGTAATTTGTTAGCTCTTTCACTTAGTACTGAACCATTTGATTGTATCAATATTGATCGGACTGAAACCTTGACAAATATTTGTATTCCAGGAGACACAGTGGTGGAAGATATTTGGCGAGTTGGAGTGCTTGGCGCTTATCATTGGATGCTTGTGTCACGACCTTGATCACCGAGGGACCAATAACTCTTTTCAAATCAAGTATGTTTTATTTTATCACTACTATGCTATGAAGGTGTGTCCAAACTGCATTCGGCGTTTGTAAGATTCCAACGTCCAATCGCAGCTCTGTATTTGCCGTGCCGTATTTGGACACACCGATTATTATTGTATAAGGATAGAACGATTACTACCTAACGGTATAAAATGAGGTCAAGGTGAATATGTCACCACAATTGACATTTAAAAATTATTATCATCGCTAAGTCATAGAACATACTGTACACGCTGAACAGTACAAATACACTTATAATTTTACCAATTAGGTAAACTTGCATAATATTAAAGTACTAGCCTGACTTATCATTATGACACTAACCTACACCAACTTACTTTATTGTGACACTAACGAATTGTCCAATTCGCAGGGCGTCGTCACCGCTTGCCCAGCTGTACTCCACGTCCACCATGGAGCACCACCACTTCGACCAGTGCCTCATGATCCTCAACTCTCCCGGGAACCAGATCCTCGTCAACCTCTCCTCGGATGACTATGAGAAGGTCGTCAAGGTACTAGAAGACGCCATCCTGTCTACCGACTTGGCTGTGTATTTCAGGTAATTTTCGTAGTTAGTCATATTGTTATTTTTTATATCCACCTGATCAATGTCAAAAATTGTATGTAAAATTCGTCATAGTGTATTAGCATTTATGACATGAGATGGTCAATTGCCAGTAGGCTCCAAAATTCTGAGTACCGGATGCATTGTCTTATTTCATAACCTGATGATTTTGATTATCTCTTGAGATTGCAATCGTCTGTTACCGTCCCTTACGTACTGTCCCTCCAGCAAGCGCAACTCGTTCATCTCCCTGGTGGGCGCGGAGCGCGCGGTGGGCGCGGCGTGGGGCGAGTGCGAGGCGCGGCGCGGGCTGCTGCGCGCCATGCTGATGACGGCGTGCGACCTGGCCGCCATCACCAAGCCGTGGCCCGTGGAGCGCCGCGTCGCCGCGCTCGTCGCCGGCGAGTTCTTCCGCCAGGGCGACCTCGAGCGGCACAACCTCAATCTGACGCCCATTGTAAGTGTAACCTCCATCAAAATATCAGGGGTTAGAGAAACAATATAAGGAATTATCACCACTAGGATACGTGCACTCGCCTGCCAAGACTGGGGTCCCGAGTTCAATTCCCGGGTCGAGCGAAAACATATTTCCTACTTTTCAAACATGGTTCGAGTTTGAGATCACCAACCCGCAATTAGCAAGCGTGGTGGTAATCGTCCTCACCGCACTGATATCTTCGGTGAAATGAGATGTCTTTGCTCAGTAGTGGGCTTATACTTATCACCAGTAGAATAGAAGGCGAAGACACAAAATTATGCAATTTCACTTAGATATGGTGGGGTTTGGAGTAAGAGGTTACTCTTAAATTCAGAGGGGTTGCACTATTTATTGCACCCAAGCTTTTTGATGGTATTTATATAGCTTACGTCCTGCTTTGTAGACATTATTTTACGATTGTCGCTTTTTCTAGAATGTAGTGTTAAAATAGAAATGTGTTATGTTTCAGGATATAATGAACCGGGACAAAGAAGACGAGCTCCCCGCTATGCAAGTCAAGTTCATTGACTCGATCTGTCTTCCTATCTACGAGGTAAATATACGTGATCTCACTATCTAGACTAGAACAATATCTGGTTAAAAATATTCACATAAAATTGTTTGTGTATGTATGGTGTAGTTGGATATTAATTGTTGTTTTATAACGTAAAAAACAAATGGACTGACAACAAAAATCTGTCACTTCAGCGAAGCATGTTGTCGAGTAAATTTTTCAAACATGGCTTGGGTTTGAGATTACCAAACGGCATTTGGAAAGCGTGAAGATTACAAGGATTAGGTGTAATCTGAACTCATATCTTCGGTGAGACGAAAGTCCTTTGCCCAGCAGTGGGACAGCTGCAGTTAGAGCTTCCGTTAAGTAAAAGCAAAAGCTATTACTTTTTTTGATTGACTGACACTAAAGAAAATTCTGTCACTTCACAGGCATTCGCCGTACTCTCCAGCTCCCTCCAACCAATGCTGGACCGTGTCAAGAGCAACCGCGCGCACTGGATCGAACTCGCCAACAACGACAAGAACAATGAATTCGACAAGGAACAAATAGAACGAAACGACAAGACCAGCATCAGCTCGCAAAACGTCGACGAATCAGAGAACACGTACGAAGGAGACAGCAGTGGTGCCGTCAGTTTGTCCTCAGAAACTAACTCCAAGTATGACAACTTGGAAAACCCAGTGGTTGGACTTATTTGTAACAATGCGTTGGCGATGCCGAGGGACCCGAATAAGTTCAGTCCAATCAATGAGTTCAATTAAACAACCGATTTGTCCATTTAGGATGTCAATTTTTTTTGTCAACTTTCATCTGACAATTTTTGGTGACAAATGTCAGTCTTGTCTACAGTGGTTTTCAGTATTTGACAATAGTGGTTGTCAATTTTTGACATAATTTCTTGTTAATATTTATCAACATTAGTTTGACAACTTTTGGTGACAGAGAAAGCTATAGTCTTCTGTTTTGACAAGATTTAATGCTGTAACTTAATAGATGGATTCTGGAGTTAAATGAGTTTATACTTTTCAATTTGAAGTATTCAAAATCCCAAATGGATGGTTGGATTGTAAGAAAATGACATACAAATGTCTATTATTTTGCTAACAATGATTAAGATTGAATTTATGTAAAGAATACAATATGTAAGAATGCTGTATTTGTGCGCTGTTGCAGAGAGATGTGTGATATTCGATTAGTGAATAATGACAAAGTCGAATTTCGATGTAATATTGTCGAACGCATGGCGTGTACCGATAAGTTTTCATGATGCCCATCGCCTCACTATTTTTGTACACTTCACTAGCTTTATAATGTACCTTTAGAAGTATGTACTAGTGGGTATGTATTTGTTAATTTACCTCATTCGTCTATTCCTACTACTTATTACTACATAATATTAAACAATTATTACGCTAGATGTATCTTTGTGGGTACATTTCTTTAAAAACTTAATAAATTTGAATATTATCTTTGACTCATTATGAGGATCGGACCACTGTGTAACAGGGCCTAACTGTCATGACATGGCTTTTACCATTTTAATATAAATATGAATACCAAAAATTATATTTTATTCTTCATTAAATATACTTCGTAATTCTAAACCGTTTCGAATGTAAAAATGATTGTTTTTGGTTTCTATTTGATGTATGTATTTGTATGGAAATGTAGTTTTAATGCAAACGAAAATAATAGCTAAGGTTGAGAGTTGTATGAGTTGTTAGTACGTTGTTTTACTAACATAGTTATTGTATTATTTGGTAAGTACTTACTGTACAAATTGTTATTTCGACTTATTTTCTTAATTATAGCGTCATTTTATTTTAGGAACGACACCCTCGCAATAGTTTTAAAGACAGTTACGGCACCGGAATACCATTCCATGTATTTTTGTTCATATTTGGTTTGATTGTGCTGTCCCATAAACAATGTTCGTCAATTAATTACATTATTGTAAACGCTTAGACACTGTTACTTGCAGTGAGATTTGACACAATTTAAATTAAAGAATACTTATGGTGAATGCGCATCTGACCGCGCTTTCTTTTAGTACGAATATTAACATCGACAAAATATCAGTTGACGTCATCAGTATCTACGTCAGTCTTACTCCAAACTGAAAAAATAAGTACCGATTCTACTGTGCGGTTTTGTGCGCGTCCACCCTTAATATAAAAACATATGTTTAGATTGTAATTGTAAAATATTTGCCAGATGATTTGATTCCTTTGAGATTTGAATATAAAATCAACAGTTTTAGCGATCGTATCCGAACTTCATGATCGATTCGAAGATAGCGTTGCGCCGTTGCCAATTTTCCATTTAATTGGAAAATTGGCAACTGCGTAACGGTATTTTGCTACTGCGTTAATTAACAGGTTCTTTGAAATCGGTCATGATTTTAGAACGGATTTATTGAAGAACTCCACTGCCTGTGTTTCATTAACAATCAAAGGCACTAACTTATTTCGATTATTGATAATATTAGCGGTTCTTTTTCATCAGATATTGTATATACAACATAACCTTTCCTTTCGATTTCGCCACAGTCGGGTATAAACGTGGATGATGCGAAGCAATTACGTCGTTTCATTTGTCAAATGTCCGATTGAGCTATAGAAATGAAGTGATCTGATTGGTCAATACTACTCAGCTATTAATTATATTTCTGATGATGAAGCCTAGTTTACATTAGATTTAATGTGGTCCTAAATAATCAAATCAACCTTAATGGTCAAATTCTAACCGGACATTTAGGTGTATCCATTATAGCATATATCGAAAAGCAAGTCAAAATATCAATCAAATTACGGATTAGAGAGCAGTTATTTAGGAAATCGATAGTAATTATTGCTCTACCGATACATACAAATGATAATCTTATTTACTTTGTCAGAGTAATGATACTTAATATTGAACTTTAGCAATGTAAACTAGGCCTTATGCGCTCTAATAATAAGAACCAGGCATGTAAAAATAATATTTTACTGTTTAAATTTAGCGAGTAAATTAAAATCAATGTTGAGAAGTGAGGTTCAGAAAACTTTTTGCTTTTGTGATAACTGATAACAGATTGACCAACAAAAATACTTTTCGAAAATTAATAAAATATATTTTCTAATTGGAATAATTCTCTCTATAAGCATTAGTTTACATGAAATAAAATCTCAAATTAATTGTGGTAATAAATATGTACAAGGTTATTTTTAAGATTGCTGTAAGTATTATTAGAAGTTAATTAGACAATTATTAATTGTAATTCATTAAATGACGCGATGGATGACGTGTGAATAATTGTGGAGGTTGTTTTGTTCCAAACAAAAATGTTATTTATTTATGATTAAACCAATTTTGAAACAATGACTTGTTTTCATTTCATGAGTCGTCATTTAACAGCCTCCGTGGCCTTGTGGTTTGAGCGTTCGGCTCACGATCCGGAGGTTCCTGGTTCGATTCCCGGTGGGGATATCTCACAAAAAGCTCTTTGTGAGACTGTCCCCAGTTTTGTTAGGGCATCACAGGCTGAATCACCTGTTTGCCCGAAAAGTAAGATGATTCCGTGCTTCGGAGGGCACGTTAAGCCGTCGGTCCCGGTTACTTTCTACGGATAGTAGTCGTTACATGAGCCATGTCAGAGGCCTTTGGCGGCTCAATAACTCTGACACCAGGATTGGTCAGGTTGACCATCTACTCGATGAAGAGAAGAGTCGTCATGTGACGAATTATTGGTTACATCACTCTGTGCCGCACTCAGAGACATTCACCTGCACCTTAGTTATGAAATTCTTCGTACACCATATTTCAAAATCACTCATTCAATCTTACTAAGCTTCTTCTCAGAAAGCATTTGATTGACGTCTCTGAGTACGGCCGTCTCACTCGATCATTTTGCGCATTGTTATTGCTATTTCGTTTCGCAGTTTGCTAAGTTCCCCTTAACCTATTACCAAAAGCACCTTTGTTAAAAAATTTTAATACAAATATTTTATTGATGTCTATAATTACTTGATATCTAACGATATCTATTGTATGAAACGTAGATAAATGTTTTTTTATTAATATGCGCAGCGGACGTTTTATTAAGTTTACTGTATTGTAACTATATTGTATACCGACCCTACAGCAGTTCAGCAAGACGTTGAACTGGTTTGTGCCACGCCAGGACTTTATTTTCAAATTCCATGGCCCACGACGTAGAAATACTTCAGTCTTCCGTGGTTTCCAAGTGTTAAACTGAAAAATAAAAGTATTAACCTGTAATGTAATAATGCAAAGGCCTCTCATCTCACTGAAGTTATCAGTACATTGAGGAGGACTAGGCATAATTACCACGCTTGCCAAATGCGGGTTGGTGATCTCAAATTCGAGCCACGTTTGAAAAGTAGGAAACATGTTTTCGCTCGACCCGGGAATTGAACCCGGGACCTCAGTCTTGGCAGGCGAGCGCACATACCACTAGACCATCGAGGCATTAAACTGAAAGACAAAAAAATATCGAAGAGGTTTTTATGTCTATAACCTCATGATTAAAGACATAGAAACCTCTTCGCTAATGTTAATATATTGTCACAAAATTTGTTATCTAGGCAGGCGTCATTAATCCATGTAATGGATTTATTGGGATTGTCGTTTTTGTGAATTTTGTATATTCTTTTTGAGGAATTGTTTTTGTTGAGTAAGTGTTTCCAACACTGAACCTTTGAATGTCTATTCAAGGCTAATCTTATTTATCTCTCTTTATCTTTGTGTGAAGACCCTTACATAATGCCACTCCTAGATTACAGCAGCCCGGCAGTTCAGAGGTTTCTGATAGAGAACTACACAAAAGAAAATAGACTTCGGGTCAACTGGAACAACAAAAACAAAGAACGTATCCAACAAGCTGCGACGCTTCAACGGGAACCAACTAATTACTTCCCAGACGATGTCACCGGCCATGTCATGTTGGAAGGGCTGAAGGCCATATCCAGAGATCACGTCTCATCAACTCGGAACAGAATGGTTCGTGCTAAAAAGCCTTTCATACCAGGAGTGAAACATCTGCGCCACGGAAATTCAATAGTCGACATCGGCTTGGGTGATCCTAAACTGGATCCACGGTTGACAAGACCAGATACGGACTTGACTCCTAATCCAGTAATGAGGCCTGTGGATCCGAAAGTGACAGATGTTATTTACCAATCACCACCTGAGTTCGGTCGAGAGAAGTATCTAAAGATGAGATTTAAAGTATCGCCGGAGGAGAAATTTTATTTCGATCAGACTTCTAGCTGGATGTACGGGTGGCGTATGGGTGATAGTAAGTCCAGGATGTATGAAAGGTATGGCAAAGCTTGTCCTCTCACTTTAGGGACCGCTCGGAGCAGAGTGGGGCCTCAACCTGACCCTGATCATTACAAGTCTTCGGATATCCCTACTGGTCCAACCAGTTGTGTGCAGTAAAGGCATCCATTCGACGGAATCTCTTTATTATTTGCTGTTTATTAGTTTAGTTCGGAAAACTTTTTTTTAAGTTTAATTTTATAGGTTACGTTGTGGTCTAATGGTATGTGCACTTGCCTTCCACGACTGAGGTCCTGTGTTAATTTTCCAAACTGAGCGAAAACATGTTACCATCTCAAACATGGCATACCATTTCAAGTTTGAGATCGCCAATCTGCAGTACCCAAGCGTAGTGATAACGCCTAATTCTTCTCACTGCCCTTGTACTGATATCTTCGGTGAGATGAGAGGCCTTTGCCCGGCAGTGGTACATTCCAGGCTTATACTTTATAAGTCACATAGGGACGTGACGTGACCAAAATTTCGATGAATTGGTGTTTCATGTATTTTATTCATGTATTTTTTATACCAACATGTCACAGTCGCATCTAGTTTTGAAACTTTACGTCATGACATTTAATGTTGTTCCTTGATAATATGTTTTTAAGTTTACATTAGTTTGTTTTTTAATTTAGGTAGAGAAACCTAAATGTTTAATTTATTTTTAAGTTTTCATTAAGTACTTAGTTACTTACTTGTTTAACTTTTTGTTAAAATATATAAATAAAATTAATAATGTTGAAATATATCTCTTGATCTACTTATTTCATTATTCTATATTCTATATTTATATATAAAACAAAGACGGGTTTGTTACAACACTTATAACTCGAGATCGGCTGGATCAAATGAAATGGTTTGATTGCTCAATTTTTGTAATTTAACACCTAAGATTAATTTAAATTCAAATTATGTATTTGAATTTGAAGATTGGGGGTAGTTTTGATTTATCATGGAACGCCTACCTCTCATCGCAGCATTTACTCCAATGTCTACAGTCTAAACGTGGGAAAATTAAAGTTAGTGTTTTGCTTGCTAAAATAATACTTTGTGCCGCAAAAAAAACGTTGCAATACGTTTATAAAGTTCTCCATAACCAGTCACAAAACCGTTGGGAAACAACAAGTAAGTATAATTAATTAAAATCTTCAGGGAAAAAACGTAACTTCTTTTGGAAGGACAAAATTCTACCAATAGTTTTTAAACCAAGTTTCAATCATCAATCATCAATCGTCAATCATCAATCGTCAATCATCAATCGTCAATCGTCGAACTCTCCGGGCTTTCATCATGGTCCGCCAACTTGATGACACTTTTACGAAGGATTCGGCTATGCTATGTAAGTACTTCTTAAAATGATATTCGTGCTATAGATACAGGGCAGATATAACTCAAGAACGGGCTCACCTATTCATACCAAATGTTTAGGCTTTATTCGGACTATTTAGTAGATGGTTTATGTGAAGTATGTCGAGCGGTTCTTAAATTCCCACGGGAACGGGCACAACGCGGGTAAAACCGCGGGGCGTAGCTAGTTATGTTAATAATTTACTGGTTCTACGTCTTTGGGGCCTAAGTGCAAATCCGGGTTCTGACAGTAGGTACCTACAAAACAAAAAAAAAAAGACGTGTGGCACTCGGGGACTGCCGCGGTGAAGCTATTACATAGCATTTTGTATCAACTTATGCAATTATATTTGATATATTTGATATCTCTTCTCTCTCACCCCACCCGCCTCCTCTCTCTCACCCCTCCCGCCTCCTCTCTCTCACCCCTCCCGCCTCCTCTCTCTCACCCCTCCCGCCTCCTCTCCCTCTCACCCCTCCCGACGCCTCTCTCTCTCACTCACCCCTCCCGCCTCCTCTCTCTCTCACCCCTCCCGCCTCTTCTCTCCCCTCTCGCCCCTTCTCTCTCACCGCTCCCGCCTCTTCTCTCTCACCCCTCCCGCCTCCTCTCTCTCTCTCACCCTCCTCTATCACCCCCCTCTCTCACCCCCCTCTCTCACCCCCCTCTCTCAACCCCCTCTCTCAACCCCCTCTCTCAACCCCCTCTCTCAACCCCCTCTCTCAACCCCCTCTCTCAACCCCCTCTCTCAACCCCCTCTCTCAACCCCCTCTCTCAACCCCCTCTCTCACCCCCCTCTCTCACCCCCTCTCTCAACCCCCTCTCTCACCCCCCTCTCTCACCCCCTCTCTCACCCCCCTCTCTCAACCCCCTCTCTCACCCCCCTCTCTCACCCCCCTCTCTCAACCCCCTCTCTCAACCCCCTCTCTCACCCCCTCTCAACCCCCTCTCTCAACCCCCTCTCACAACCCCCTCTCTCACCCCCCTCTCTCAACCCCCTCTCTCACCCCCCCTCTCTCAACCCCCTCTCTCAACCCCCTCTCTCAACCCCCTCTCTCAACCCCCTCTCTCAACCCCCTCTCTCAACCCCCTCTCTCAACCCCCTCTCTCAACCCCCTCTCTCAACCCCCTCTCTCACCCCCCTCTCTCACCCCCTCTCTCACCCCCCTCTCTCAACCCCCTCTCTCACCCCCCTCTCTCACCCCCCTCTCTCAACCCCCTCTCTCAACCCCCTCTCTCACCCCCTCTCAACCCCCTCTCTCAACCCCCTCTCACAACCCCCTCTCTCACCCCCCTCTCTCAACCCCCTCTCTCACCCCCCCTCTCTCAACCCCCTCTCTCAACCCCCTCTCTCAACCCCCTCTCTCAACCCCCTCTCTCAACCCCCTCTCTCAACCCCCTCTCTCAACCCCCTCTCTCACCCCCTCTCTCACCCACCTCTCTCAACCCCCTCTCTCAACCCCCTCTCTCAACCCCCTCTCTCACCCCCTCTCTCACCCCCCTCTCTCACCCCCTCTCTCAACCCCCTCTCTCAACCCCCTCTCTCAACCCCCTCTCTCAACCCCCTCTCTCACCCCCTCTCTCAACCCCCTCTCTCAACCCCCTCTCTCACCCCTCTCTCATCTCTCTCTCTCACCCCCAACGCACAATCGCACACAACGCCGTGTCGAAGACTGCCGAACTGAAACGACGTTAGACGATGCACGGCCTTCAAGCCACACCTCCTTCCCGTCGGATCGGGTAAGCGTCAGGTTTTTTCGTTACGGAAATTTTGGATTTGGTCCCCGCGCTCAAGGCCCGCGATAGAAGCTATGCAATAGCTTAAAAACCCTACAGACAGATCAAAACTTCAGAATAAAACTTTTTCTAGGTAGATACGTGATATTTGATAGCTGTGTAAAGAGAGCGCGAAGTTCGCGCGACTCCGACAACTCCGACATCACGGTTACCTACTCGAACTTATTTACTTTGACTCTTTTCGCAGAAGGAGATATGAGATGAGATGAGACTTTAAACGAATCAATCCATCAGCCACCATTATTATACTTAGGAGGGTAGCCTGAACCTGCCTGTTTGCTACCTACATTCTGTTTGTACCTCTTTACTCTGCCAATGAAATTGAACTCAAGTCACACAAGTACCATATTAAAATGCATACATAAGGAAGGGAATAATACCCATCGCAGTTACTTAAACATTCTGCATTAAAAAAAACAATGTCAGCTGGTTGACATGCGCAGAACAACCGTCAGGTGCCGATTCTCTTTCGTTTTCCCGCCACAAATTATACATCAATAACACTGCGCATGTAATCACACCATATACCTGTCTCTCTCTAACCAAAGCGAGATAACAGAGAGAATCGATAACCTTCCTACAGTATACGCATGCGTATTGAGCGGGAAATTAAGAAAACCGCTTTGCGCCTCGCTGTGTACGGTGGAAATGCGGTGACTATAAAATAATAGTGCAGTTAAATTAACTTAAAATTAAACAATTATACACTTATGTTGAATAGTTAAATTATATTTTAGTCTAATCGTACAATAATTAGGGAATACTAGGTTTAGTTTAATCAATATTTTTAGGAATTATTATTAGTCATCAAACCCCGGTAATGTTTCCTAGCGTTGTGAACTAATCCTGTGTTTTATTGCAAACTTTGCTGTGGTAAGTGTTCATTTCAATATCGACATTTAAAAAGATCGTTAAATCTTTTAAGATTTAGTGAAACATACTTTTTACTTTATTTATCACCCACTCCCGTACATCTGCTATTACGTACGTACAAAACTTATATAAATTGTTTAGAAAACATCCAAATATACTCAGGCATGTGTTTTTTATCAAATCTATGAAACGATAAATGCTTAAGTATTAAACTATTACTTACTGGTTTTAGTCAAATTAAAATGAAAGAAATTTATTAAGACGCGTATCGTGGACAGTTAAATTATCGATTGCAATTACTATAAACTGATTTAATACCCATTCAAGTATATGGAAAAGCCTTAAAAAACATAGTGTCAGGTATATGTAAAAGTAAAGTATTAGCCTGTAATGCCCCACTGTTGGGTAAAGGCCTCTCCTCTCACTGAAGATATCAGTACAGTCACCAGGTATATGTATCAGGATAATAAGCCGTAAAATAGAAGCGAAGTGTATCCGTAAAAGTAGTTTCAATTCAAAGTATGTACGGTTAAACTTAAGACACAAGTAGAAATTCTTGTGATATTCCAAATATCCTAAAATAAATAATACCAAGTTTTTATTTATGAATTAAAATCATTTAAATAAATAAATATTTCACTTCTATTTGTAAGTCGGTAAAACCAAACACTGATGTGTCAAACTTCTTCCTCTAACCTCGTTTGTCAATTTGCTTATATTGAAACTCCTTGGACAGATTGACTCACTGAAAAGCAAATGACATCCTTCACTTCAAATATAGCGTGTCCGTAAAAATGTCATTGAGAAGTCCATTATCTGGTTTCGTTCAATTTTTCCTTTTATGAATTTAAAATATTGTTATAAATAAGTGTATTTTTCTAAATAAACTACGTAGGATAGTAGATATAAATTATTATTCTGATAAGTTTTGAAAATGTTTATTTAGAAATCACGAATTTTAATTGCAACATTGAGACAAGTTGAATGAAAATATATTGTTTTATTCCGTAAACTGCACTAAAGAGCCAAGAAAGCAGGTAAATAAATAGTTATTATTGATAACAATGTAATAAAGATAACTAAATGCAATAGTAATGTAACTATGTAGAGGCCTCTCCGCACGTATAAGTTAAAACATTAGTTGGTCTTGGTACTAATGAATTGTTCTTTTGCTATGTGATTATTTAAGGCGTCTTCTCAATAATCATTCATTCATTCCGAGTAGGTGAGTGACTAACCCAGGTGGCAAGAGTTTTTAAACCGCTTCAAGGCCTCCGACATGGTCTGACGATTAAAACAATCGGGACCGACTGCTTAACGTACCCTCCGAAGCACGGTAGCGCTTAAACAGAAATGAGTGAATGAATAGTTTAAAAAAGGCGTTTGCCATTATTATTTTATGACAAAATAATAAACAATAGTGCTGTTAGTGTTTCCCTGTACCATCCCATTGTTGGGCAAAGCCCTCCCTCCTATTACCAACACTCTTCTCGATTTGTAGCCAGCAATTGCCTGTCTTTTTGTTGTCCAGCTCGTCCCGCCATAATAGATAATACAATAGTTTATCATTGGCATATGAATTCGTATCATTTATTTCATCCCCTACCAGTAGTGTAAAGGCAGACTCACTTTACGCAAGAGGTAAAGATTTCCCCAAACAATTACAAGGCTTTATTTATGTTCTAATCACAAGGAATCCTGCAAACAAAGGAAATAATTGAACCCTATTATTAGTTCAAAGCAATCATAATATTTAATTTGAATGAATTCATAATATTATCTTTATTTATCATACACGTTATATTGCTCGCTTGTTGTAGTCGCGTGTCTAAACCGCGAACATCAAAAGAACTTAATATTAAATCATTATTTAATTCTAGTAAAATACAAATCTAGTTGTGAATAATATTTTTTCCTCGTTTTTTCAAGGTCCAGAAGTGAATTGCAACATCAAGGATGGCTTCAAAAAGTAAGTGATTATATTTTTATATTCTTTTGAAATACTTGAGTATTTTTCTAGTATCAGATGTCAGGTATAGAGCTATTGTATTTTTAATCAACATGTCGTTAAAATGTTTGGAGTGTTTTATTTAAGCTTGTTGTATTTTTGGCATAAAGGCTTCATTAAAGGAATATACCGATTATGATGCGGTTTTGTTAGAAAGGTACTTTTATAGTTCTTAGCCATATTGATTTAAAAAAAATTGTTTAACATATGATATCGTATTAATTAGAGTAAACATAACATAACAGGTTACTTATCCCGGTAAATAACAATGTATTATGATTATGAATATTTACCTACAAAGGTTTATAACAGGATTTACTATTTTATTCTCTTGATAATATTTTTTTTTATTTACAACGTGTATGACACCTTATAAATAACATCTAAGTACACATTCGTTATAATAAATACTGCTTATGTACTTACTTACTTTTGCAATATGAAACTAGAACGCAGTTGATAACAAAGTATATAAGTGCCATTGTACGATAAATATATATGTTTAAATAGTAAATATACGCAATATGCCATATTTCACCATTTATTACGAAATATTGTTTAGACCTGATCTATCACTATAGACACTGTTATTGTATTTATTATCTGACTGTTGCAATATCGGACGAAATTATCCCCAAAAATTGTTCACCGTCGATAAGCGTTTATCTACCGCTTGCACCTTTATTTAAAAATATTATCTTTTTATGTTTAGCCTTTATCTACCTCCACCATAACCTTATCTACGAAAACAGGAGCATTGCCTTGGGTTATGGTAAATAAGATACTTCTAAAAACTAATTTTATTAAAAAAAACGAATAATCGGGGATATATGAAATTTGTGGACTACACCAACATAGAGGGCACATTTTTATCTAAAATTTCGGTTCCTTTATTACTTGAACTGGTGGTAACAGAAGACTATGTCAAGTTGAAAAGAGAAACAAAGATAAAACCATTGGTCTTGGTGTGCATCTTTGCCCTGTTAACCAATTTTGGAACCACATGAATTCCTAACCAGTTCATTTCATACTACCCAAGGTCACATCAAATGTTCGTACACATCAAAACTTCCAAGATCCTCTTCATATTTGATGCCACGCTCAAAATTTAAGGTTCCATCTCAGCTGTACTTCAAAGAGTAGGATACCTATCTACTTAGGCCATTGCCTTTCTTATAACTAGATAAGACAGACAAATAACGCGGTGTTTACGTGACCTTTTATTGATAAATATATTATTTAAGTCTTGACCTTCTTTAAGACATTTCCGTGCGTGGTCAACCCACCAGGCTTAATTAACTTAAAGGTATTTGAGACACGGATCTCTAATAGGCATATTGTCTTGTGTTACTGTTAAAACAAATATTTTGGCAATGATTGTTATTGGGTTGATTCAAATATTCTTTTAGAGATTAAAAAAAACTATATTTATTTAAGGATTATTGCACAAGTAAGGCTAGTCAGCCTCATTATGCCCTGAAGGCTAAAACCTTAAAAACAATCTGAATCTATACATATTATTTTGTAAAGTTTCTAAATTTGTTTGTTTGTTTGTAAGGGCTAATCACGGGAACTACCAAACCGATTTGAATAATTCTTTTTGTGATGAATAGCCACATTCAAGGGGATGGTTATACGCTATTATACGCTATTTTTCATCTGTAATTTCCCACGGGAATAATATAATCTCGGCTGTACCATTAAAAAGAGAAATGCCCTTAATAGCTCCGTAGTGGTTATGTATGATTTTGATTGACTTAAATCAACTTATTTACTTACTTACTATTTAGTGGTTGAACTTAGATAAAGTATTATATTTATTTAATACTTACTATAATTTTGATAAGCAATAATTTACCCAGTACATACTTATTTAAGTATCTGTAGGGTGTTTTTCGTTACAGAGTGGAGTCTAGTGCTTAGCTCTACCTTACGCTACAGTAAACTAGGTTTTATTCAAAGTAAACCTATTTCAAAGAACCAACCTCAAAGGGAAATTAGTTAACTTAAGTACAAAATATTGACTCATGTATAAAAAGTTAATTCTTTAGCAGACCTGTTTTAATATTCTAGACTACTTACTAAGGATCGATATCAGCTATAGGTCGTTTTGTCTAAGGGCAATCAAAGTACCGCAGTACTCATAATTAATAGGTATTGAACGAACTATAGGTACTTTTGTTTCATAATGTCTTTTCGAATATAACACTTGTTACCTTGTCGGAGGCCTTGAGGTGGTCTAAAAACATCGACAACAGGGTTGGCTACTAACCTACACGATCTTACTTACTTTTAAAACGTGAAAGTTTCAGAGGATTTTATCCAAATCGATATTTCCTCCCAAATGTTTGTTACTTTACGTTAAATAGATTTAACGGATTTTAATTTTATTTTGAAATAATTTAGCTTCTACATCTGAATACCTCATGATTCCGAAATTAAGTAGATATCTACAACAGGCTTATTACCTATAAGAGCAAGGCACTTCTAGTTGTTCAATGTGACTTTAAAATGAATGTTCTAAAAGTATAATACACAAAACATTTTTCAAGTAGGTAAATTGGTCCTAATGTATAAACGCTGTGTTGAAAATAATGTTGACCATTTTGAAATTGGGATGCTATCTAGATGTCTGATTGATATTATATTTTTAATGATACTTTAGAGGACATTTTGGTGGTTATACTCTGATTGTCTTGATATTGTTGATGATAAAAATATTACTAAATTACCATGTAAAATGTATTTTTTATAATTTTCCCAAGCAAAAAGTTAGGTAGGTTAGGTAGCGGAGATGTATTTTCCTTGAATTTACCTCCATTGTATCTGAGCAAGCTAGTTTGTGAAGTGCTAGCTAAGTACGTATCAGGTAGGTATTATATATACTTAGGTAATAGATAAATTGTTATGAGCAGATTTTTCAAAAGGGATTTTCTATTTTATTTGGGGTGGGTAGGTACCTATATTACGTGGGATAGTGAAATAATGAAATATTCATTAGCTTAAAACACGTGTACTTGAAGGTGATAAAATGTATAGGGTGGTTTCAACATGCTCCATGTCCTTATTCCATTATTTAATTTACCTTCGTTTATCTATCCTGCTCACATTCTAAATGCGAAAGTTTGTGAAGATGGATGTAAGTACCTATTGGATGTTACTCTTTCACGCAAAAACTACTGAATGGATTTGGATGAAACTTTCAGTAATAAAGGTTATACATCAGAATAACACATGGAATTTTGTCCCGAAATTCCCGCGGGAACGGGTACAACGCGGGTAGCACTGCGGGGCGCAGCTAGTTAACTTAATAAAACTTATTTATAACTTAATAACCAGCTATAATACATAATTATAAATCCCAATATTCTAGCCATATTTCATAAGCATGACAATAAAAGTAAGGTACCTACCGTTTGTCAAAATTATGTGAGCAATAACCTCGCTACGGTATTGCCGTGAGTCACAGTTCCACGTACAGATTACTCAACAGTTACTACTGGTAATGACCAATCGCCGTTGCTCCGTCTAATTTGTAGGCGCGGAGTAAAGGAACTATCGATTTATTTGACGATAAACTTAATGTAGCAAAGTGGGTGTGACGTATCGAAACCGATAACAAGTAGAGATACTTACTGCCTTATTCAAAAACGCTCTCTTAACTAAAACACTGTTAGTGAGTGTTTTGTCTCTTTTATATTTTTAATAAGCGCCGAATAAGGCCCGATATCTGACAAAACTCATTTAACTTCAACAATACAAAATTGACATTCCGCTCCGCGGATCGACCTATTAAGATGTGTCGTTCCTTTTAGCGAGATCTTAGTGCGATTGTCGGTCGTTGCACCCTCGCAATTACAAGTCGGTTACACGAGGTTTGTGTGTCAGAACAGAACAACCGGACCTGAACCGACAAACTAACGTCTATTATCTTTCTTTGTGTATGCTGTAGTATAGTTTTTATTTTGTCAACCTTTTCATGTAAATGGTAAGCATATTTACTAACTGCCGGATCAGAGATGTTCATTAAATCGAAATTAAGTTAGGTAGGTACTTGATGTAATTTTTCATACATTACAATGTCAAAATCAGTCATTCAATCTTTACTCAGGAAGCATTTGACGTCTCTGAGTAAGAGCCTTATTATAATGAGACTTCTGTAATACGTAATCGATGAATACGTATGTCAATAAAAATTTAAAATATGATAAAGTGCTAACAATTTTATCGAGCTATCTGTGCGTCCAGTGTAGTACTTACGTAAATCCATTCCTAAATTTGATTTTTATTAAAAAGAGATGAATCTAAACTAATGGCATATCTTTAGAGAATTATTTCTGCAGTGGAAAAAGTTTGAAGATAGCAAAGAGTGGAATGAAATTATAACTTTATTTCTTTGGAAGACATTGTCTTTGGTGGAAAAAACGGTTTTGATTTTAACCCCAAAAAGAAAGAGTATACTACGCAAGCATACCAACTATACTTCTGTTTATCGGAATACGATGACTCACCTTGTCGTCAGAGCTTTTAGTACCTAAGTTATTTATTTTAAGGTGGAACTTTTGTGTTTGGATGTTAAGGGCAGGGGTTAGTTTTGCTTGCTTCGTAGGGTGAAATGAATTTTAGGTGAGTCAAGTTAGGAGTGTAATTGGGACATACTAAGGTCAGTGGGAAATATTTAAATGATAACCGCCTTATTTTATAAACACTCTATAACTAAAACAGTGCTTTAAAGTGTTTTGTCTCCTTTACTCTTAGGCAAAAAGGGTATGTGGGAAAGGGACAAATCATTTCATATCTTAAGTGCTGTTAATAAGCGTTTATGACTATAAATATAATAATAATAAAAGTGGTTCAATAATCCATAGCGGAGAGAGACGCATAATTTACAATGTTTATAAGTACTTTAAATTGTGTGATTTAAATGCAACTTTGGAGAGCATAGTCATAAAAACAGCAAGTGCATGCGGTGTGTTCGAAAATACTGTTTATAAAATTATTAAAGAACAAAAGGATACTAACACATTAAAATCACCCGTGAATTTTTTTCCATTAAAAATAATTAAATGTTTAAAAAAATGTTTGTACTTTTACTCCACTGTGAATACACCCTTGTCTAGATGACTCACTATTTTCTTAACGCGAACGGACTATAAGGCGATTATCACGCTACCTCGCATCAAGCTGCATGTTGCGTGTAAACGCATCTATGCGCGCGCGCGTAGATGCATCTGTGTGTTGGACTGTGCGTATTTTCTATACAAACGGAAATTTACTTACAAGAAACGTTAGAACTCACTCGACCCGGGAATTGCACCCGAGACCTCAGTCTTGGCAGGCGAGTGCACATACCACTAGACCACTAGGTGTTGTATCTTTCTCTGAAAGTTTCGATGAAAAATATTGTCTTCATAAGCAAATGCTAGAAAGCTAGCTTTATCGGTCCATTTAACCCCTACTTTGGAATAAAAGTACTTACAGATAAAAATCAATGTCCCATTTATTTGAGCTTGAAACCCATCTAGCTTTATTATCAAATGCTCTCCCCTACCACAGTTGATACATACAATCAATATTTCCTTCTAACATTCCCAATCGTAGATTTTTTTCCAATTGCTGCATTGCGTGCAAAAAGTTCACTGAAACGTGGAAAACATTTTACTATCAAGAATATTGCTGAAGCTTCAGTCCCATCTGGCTTTGTGCGTATTATTTTATATTCGTCCATCTTGAATAATAAGCTGTTCACAACTGCGTAGTTTTTATCAAGTTTATGAGTAAGACCATGTGTCACACTCACACAAAGATTTTCTAATACTTTTATATGAATAAAAATATAAAAAATACGTCAGATGCAAGCGTTCGTTGACCCCTGTATTCCGGTCTTCGTATACTAGATATGATTCGATAGATAACTGTATATACATTATGTTGGTAGGTAGTTTTATTTTTTTACCATCCACATTATTCGAGATGTTTGACGCCCAATCAAAGATTTTTTGTACGACCATCAAATGGCCTGTTGCTAACCGTTATTGGCAATGAATTGGCGTTTAACATTTTACTGATAATTGGATTTTTATGCTATAAATCGTTCATGTTCCATAGACTTTTTGTTTATAAATAATAACTTAAGTAAAATAATTCATTGAACATATTACGATGAGCTCCTATAATTAATAAACGACAATAGGTACCAATTTATCTTTCATAATTTAGAGCCATAAAATCCCACAGTGAAGCTCCATCCATTCATTAAACAGTATTCAAATGGATAATAATTAAACATTATCTCACAATAACATTAATTATAAAGCAATATAACGCTATTAATCATCAAAGAAGCTACTTTTGGAGCCGTACGCAAAAAACTCCAAACGTGTTTTCAACGAATAACACTATGTAATGGACGAACAAACAATGGTCAATATATTTTTTGCTCAATTACTAAAATGTCGGTCACAGGCATCGCATAACTGCTCATGACACAATACTCAAGTTCAATTCTTTGGCAACCGGTGACTGGTCATAGAGTAAATTAGATTACAGAGAGTTTAGTATCATGTATTGTCAAATTATGGCTTACGTTGGGCTTACTATTTCCACCAATGATATCAAACGTAGCATAGTAGTGGAACTCTTGTGGGACGGTACCTACTCTTAATTTTTAGAATCGACTATTTTCTGATTTAAGAGGAAGGGCATAGAGTATGTTTTATTGCGATGTTTTAACGTTTTATCACGAAACGAAACAGTTAACACCTCGAGGATCGGCTAGTCAAGTATAAATAACCAAGGTAGAGTTCAACAGTGATGGCTGGAAATAGCTAAATTAAGCATCATGTACTTGGCTTTAGCTGGCAATTTTAATTATGGTCTAGACTAAACGTATTAACGTCAGTTATTAATAAACTCAACGAACTGACTTTAATATAAACTTGTCTTGACTACTCTTGACGTAAGCTCTCTATTTCTGTCTTGTGTTGCTCTCACTTTGCTTTGTACTTGATTGACTTTATAAGAAGTTTTATTTATTGCAGAAGTTATTTTTGAAGAGGGTTATTTTTGCCACGATGTACAAGATTTGATTCCATCTCTAGCTCTCGAGATTTTGTAGTAATTCGAGCGTTAGCTTGTCTTGGCAACAAGAACTTGTTTAGCTTTTAAGGAAGGCCTTGTTCATGGAGCCAAACCATTACGTGCCGCGTGCGTCGTCATGTCGGGCGTTTTTATAAAACTCAAGTAATATATGTGAGCGATCATGTAACATTTTGATCACAAGTGTTTTTTTCTGTACTTTTGTGCTGTTCAACGCTACGCCACTCGCCCGGTGCCTTGTGTCTCCATAAAAGAGTCCTTAGGCATTAAGCAAAGGCTATCTATTTCCTTTGATTCAAGCACTTCTAATTCTCATGGTACTGCACATACTCGTATAAATAGAACAAGAGATTTTTGCTTGCGCTTTTGCCTTGTAGGAGTGAACAGGTTTCTTAACTTTTTACCTACTGTATACCCCGGTAAATTTAGACATTCGAGTTTGCATAAAGTCCCAACAAGCTGAAAATCAGGAAAATTGTTGAAAACATAATTATAAACAATGTGTAAAAGTTCCCCATCATTCCCGTGTATGGAATTTTTTTTATTCAAGGTCAAATGTCAAAAAAGAGTGTTTTTCGCGAATATCTGAAAAACGGTGCAATGTAGCAAAAAAAAGTGTATGATGAAATGAAAGCTTATAAAATTCTCTATAACTTTAATTCTATCCACTTTTTCCATATTCCAAACCGTTATTGAACTACACGCTCCAGAAATGTCAAAATTAAGGACCTCGGGCAGGTAACTATGGAGCCTGCCCCAATGCTCAACAGTGACATGACCCATGTCATTTGAAAGGTCTTGAAGAGTTGTACAAGTTACTCCTAGACAGTTATATCGAATTCGATGGCCAACTCGGTGTTTTCGACCACCGAAGAATTACCACTGGAGGTGCTGTGGAGCCTGGACGGAATGCTCAACAGTGACATGACTTACGCATTTGAAAGCTCTTACAAGTCACTTTTTGATAGTTATGTCGAAATCGACGCCAAACTCGGTGTTTTCGACCACCGAAGAAAAAACACTAGGTGTATGTGCAATAATGTGCAGTTGACCCTGATCGTATTGCTCAACAGTGACATGACTAATGTCATTTGAAAGCTCTTACAAGTCACTCCTTGACAGTTATATCGAAATCGACGACCAACTCGGTGTTTTCGACCACCGAAGTATCGACACTGATCGTATTGCTCAACAGTGACATGACACATATCATTTGAAAGCTCATAAAGAGTTTTATAAGTCACTCTTTGATAGTTATATCGAAATCGCCGTCCAACTTAGTGTTTTCGACCACCGAAGAATGGAGTTGGGCTATGCCATACCGAAGTATCGACGCTGATCCTAATGCTCAAAAGTGACATGACCTATGTCATTTGAAAGCTCTTGAAGAGTTGTACAAGTCACTCTTTGACACTTATATCGAAATCGACCACCAACGCGGTGTTTTCGACCATCGAAATATCGACACTGGGTGTATGTGCAGTTGACCCTGATGGTATTGCTCAACAGTGACATAACTTATGTCATTTGAAAGCCCTTGAAGAGATGTCCAAGTCACTCCTTGACATGTCTATCGAAATCGACCGCCAACTTGGTGTTTTCGACCACCGAAGAATGGAATTTTCTCAAGGTCCTTTATTAACTAATGTGTACATATATTTTTTTTATTTTTGGTTAAAAAACACCGAGTTAGCCGTCGATTTCGATATAAATGTCAAGGAGTGACTTGGATATCTCTTCAAGGGCTTTCAAATGACATAAGTTATGTCACTGTTGAGCAATACCATCAGGGTCAACTGCACATACACCCAGTGTCGATATTTCGATGGTCGAAAACACCGCGTTGGCGGTCGATTTCGATATAAGTGTCAAAGAGTGACTTGTACAACTCTTCAAGAGCTTTCAAATGACATAGGTCATGTCACTTTTGAGCATTAGGATCAGCGTCGATACTTCGGTATGGCATAGCCCAACTCCATTCTTCGGTGGTCGAAAACACTAAGTTGGACGGCGATTTCGATATAACTATCAAAGAGTGACTTATAAAACTCTTTATGAGCTTTCAAATGATATGTGTCATGTCACTGTTGAGCAATACGATCAGTGTCGATACTTCGGTGGTCGAAAACACCGAGTTGGTCGTCGATTTCGATATAACTGTCAAGGAGTGACTTGTAAGAGCTTTCAAATGACATTAGTCATGTCACTGTTGAGCAATACGATCAGGGTCAACTGCACATTATTGCACATACACCTAGTGTTTTTTCTTCGGTGGTCGAAAACACCGAGTTTGGCGTCGATTTCGACATAACTATCAAAAAGTGACTTGTAAGAGCTTTCAAATGCGTAAGTCATGTCACTGTTGAGCATTCCGTCCAGGCTCCACAGCACCTCCAGTGGTAATTCTTCGGTGGTCGAAAACACCGAGTTGGCCATCGAATTCGATATAACTGTCTAGGAGTAACTTGTACAACTCTTCAAGACCTTTCAAATGACATGGGTCATGTCACTGTTGAGCATTGGGGCAGGCTCCATAGTTACCTGCCCGAGGTCCTTAATTTTGACATTTCTGGAGCGTGTAGTTCAATAACGGTTTGGAATATGGAAAAAGTGGATAGAATTAAAGTTATAGAGAATTTTATAAGCTTTCATTTCATCATACACTTTTTTTTGCTACATTGCACCGTTTTTCAGATATTCGCGAAAAACACTCTTTTTTGACATTTGACCTTGAATAAAAAAAATTCCATACACGGGAATGATGGGGAACTTTTACACATTGTTTATAATTATGTTTTCAACAATTTTCCTGATTTTCAGCTTGTTGGGACTTTATGCAAACTCACCCTCATTTTTTGGTTTAATTTGACCGGATTAGTAATATAATCTCTAAAATGTACATAATCTTTGGTCAAAGTGTAGGCGAGCCTGACTCCATCTGCTGCAGTACCGTTACTCGACACAGTAACCGCAAAGCTTGAGATTAATGACGGCAGCGGCTCCAGGGATCGATGGCTAATGATGAATTTCATTTAAATCATCGCTTTGGGGAACTATCTTAATGGCTAGTCTTAGATTTATAGTATTTTATTTGAAGCTTTGGTTGGTTATGAAAAGTATAAATGTTAGCAGTGTTTTAACTTACAGAAAGGTCAAAAGACTTTCAGGCAGGCTTAATTACTGAACAATGACGTATTAAAATGAATATTAATTACTCTTAAGTATCATAATGACAATGAAAATCATTATGAAATCCTAAGACGACTCAAAAAATGTGCTGCTTGAATATGAACCTACATAAATGAATATCGTTCGTAGTCAAATGATATTCATATTTAATATTTAATATTTAAATAGCACTCAGGGAAATTCTGAGAGCGCAATTTTAATAATTATGTATTCCGTTAAAGTACTGTCAGTTCTGCATTAAATCTGGCCACGATATTGTGCGAATTTGTGGATTTTTTGACCGAGATGAAATGATGTAACTTTTTTATGATAATCTGAGGTCCGATTATGGTTTGACATAAATACAATGACAGATTATGGTCCCGGTCTTTTTGTATCAATTTCATACGTTTTGTTCGTTCATTTAGATTTTAGGTTATTAGGTATTATTGTTATCAAATTATATAAGCTCTGTATTTTTAATATAGGTTTATTATGAATGTCTTTATGTCTCCTTCGAGCCAGCCGTAAAAGTGTCACAAATGTAAAATCATTAACAAAATTAAACGGCGGAAAATGCTCACAGTGCTGGCTACAAAGCTATAAAAACACCTAGATTTTAATAGGAACGTGCAAATATACCTATAATAAACCTAATTTCGCCTACCCACCTCTTAAACGCGGCTATAAAATGTTGGAATCGGTTTAATGCTGAGAATTAGATGTGTCCGCACAACAAGGAAGCAGGAAATTAATGTCTTACTACATTATTTATTTGTGGGTGAAGATTGCCATCATAACAAACTGTGAAGGTCGAAAAATTAAACAAATGACACACTCTGAGTAATAATTACTTTTTCAGGGGAAAAACAGATTAAACACTATATTTGTATGGTGACCTCTTTTGCCCAGCCGTTGGATAGGGTAGGTTGAGACAAAAATACCTTTTTTAGTGTAAAAAGACCCTTTTTCAATTGGACCAATCCGGTAGCACACCTTTTTATACACCGAAAAAATTTGGTTCTTACACTACGGCGATATGACGTAACAAATATTTACATACTAAATATTTATCGAAATCATCCTTCCAATTTTTAACCTGGTTCAAAATTCTCAAGAATGGAAATGTTTCCGGATGATCATTACTGGATGGTCAATTAAGTAACTTCTCTTCATAAGAATCATAGTTTTTAATGAGAATAATAACAGGTTACTTTTTGATATAAATTTCTAGAGGTGCAATTTTCTATCGCCAAACTTTTCCGTTAGTTTAAAGATTAAAACTTTTCATTACTAAAACACAAACTTATTTTAATTATTGATAGTATAATAACGAGCAGCTCCTGTCCGTTCCCGTAAGAATTTTAGGATGAACTACTTTCATCCTAAAATTCTTAAATCTTCGTAGTGAATATGGATATAACATACACTCAGATTTTTATTTAATAACCCGACTGAATCTCCAAAGATTAGCACTTTGAAATAAGTAAAAAAAAAATTATAACACACACAAGTGAAGTCAGGTGTTTAACATTAATAAATTGAATGTAGCATAATAATATTTTTAAGCCACTAAATGTCTTCAAATGTGGGCCAAGTTTGTCCGACCATGTTCACTCGACGAAGCTTTAAGTCCGACCGGTCTGGGGACATTGAACCCGCAACCTACTCTCAGTTCACCCTAAGTTTCGCGAGATCTTACAGCGTTTAGTAAAGCGAGTGGACTTTCAGATTTGAGGTTATATTAGCCACGAATGAAATAGAAAATAATGGAGTTAGTATGCGATGGAGAAAATCACCCTCATATGCCTGTGTCATTTTTAGTTATATCTTAGTGGGTAGAATCATTGTGATTTTCTACCTTGTTTAAAGCTTTGAAATCATCCTCTTTGCTATTGTGTGGTAATTTGAAATACTAACTAAAACATTTTCATACTTCATGTATGCGTGTAGCTATTCGCGTTACAATTTTGTCTATCAGAATCATTATGATCTTATACGTCTTCTTGTTCTTGTCTATGCGTTAACTTCAAGACACTGTTTTCAAATAAAGTACCATTTATATTTTCCTTATCTAGATCTAAACTATTGCACAGCCATACTATTTACTTTTCTAGACACCGCCTGCATCCACTAAAGATAAAATTGATGGTACTCGCCGTGTGCGTACACGCATAACGCGATGCGCGCCGACTAGAAATGGCGACTTTTGTATTCATTAGTTGCATAGGATACCGCGGCGCAGGCGCAGCCAAGTTCAAGGCTGGTCAGTTCCCGCTTCCCATTGCATGTGCATACGCATTAATTCAACTCACAAACGCGTTCACAACCATTGTCTATCACTCTTCTGTGGGGTCGGGGAACTCGTAAAGGATTAATGACACTATTGTGGATGTGTTTTCGTTTGTCATTTTTTAGTGAGCACCTTGCGCTGGAGTGTCATGCTGGCTTAGTCCTAGATGACAGCTTGAAAGGGATTTGGTGTTATGACTTTACAGGATTTTATTATCATTTTGTATGGCAAGAATAGTGTTAGAGCATTTTGTTTAGTCTAAGCTGTGTTCTATAATTGGTTTTGGAGAGTTAACCCGATAGTAATTACCTTATTTATCAATGAGTATTAGATAAATGGTACAGGAAAGAGAATGATAAAGGGAATTGGAGACCTCAGCGCGATAGAGGTTAACAAAAAGTTAATAAATGAATATCTTATTGAGGTGTGAGCTAATACCATTATACCATGGCTGTATCTAATAGTCATTCCACGAACATAATTATTTTAAACAAGCCGTTTTAATATTCTTAAATGACACTGACTTTTATAGTCACAAAATTATCATAAGTTTTATTACGGCGTGTAGTTAAACGTTTTGAGCTCGTTTTGCTATATGTTTTACGAGTGCAAAATGGTTTTGTGAATACTGGCAGCGTCGGTAAATCAAACCGAGTAAAACGCAGTCATTCAACAATATTATTAACATTAAATCAACTCATAATTGGTTTCTCCAAAGAGGTAGCTGTCAAATATAGAAACTACTGCAGCGGATACGTATTTATTGTATTTCGAATTTGAAATAGCACATTATTTATTAGTATCTTTAAAATATTTACTAGACAAGAATGATGATCTACATTTTCGATTCAGCACTATTTTAATAGGCAATTTTCGTTCTGTCTCATAAATGCTTCTAACTGATATTGCTTTAATTTTAAAATACGATACTGCAATAATAAACGCCAATCGATTTATAATATATCTCTGATAGGACTAATATCACTTTAATTATGGTTAGTTTTATGAAGCAGCTTGCGTTTTCCACATTAATCTCTTTAGCATATAATTATAATATCCAGCGGTTCATGGCGCATATTAATTAAGCATATTTTTTATTTATTTGCATATGAAATGATAATTCTATTTTCTATGTCTGATACATCTTCTTCTAATATATAAAATTCTCGCGTCTCGGTGTTTGTAGTTAAACTCCACCGAAACGGCTTGACCGATTCTCAAATTCAAATCATCAAATTTTGTGTCCATATCGGGTAGGTGGGTAGTCCCCCCCTAAATTGTTCTATGGCAAAACAACGTTTGCCGGGACAGCTAGTTAAATTACTTATAGAATTTGCAATATTTTAGCAACGCTCTGTTCATCACTGTGTTTGTTTGTTCGTATGTTTATTTTAAACTTCGTTTCTTTGGAGTATGTCAAATACTTAACCTTGCATTGAGATAGTCACAGATCGGCATTGCGCCAAAGAGTACGTACGTACTGCATTTGCTGTATACAATTGATTATAGTAGCGAACTCAGATCTTATAAATGCACAGCTTTTTGGCGGCAATAATAAATCTTCAGTCGTGTTATTGGCTTCAAAATTAAGAATATATCTAGTTCCTGCAAATAAATACTGAATCTGAACGGCAAGTTGGTGGATTTTAGATAAAAGGAATTGAATAAATGAATTTTCCTTTTAAAAAATATTTCACCCTGTAGTTGTTTAACTTTTGTCGCGATTTATTTATTTCGGATCTTTCTCTCTTCACTAATATCCAGTTAGCATTATGCAATAGAATCTTACGAGGATTTGGTTGCTATATAATGTGTGTGGCTCATTTAGTAGTGGAATTAATGTAGTCCATGTCAATCAATACCTATTATTGGCTCAGTGCCTACTATCATTACATTGTATCAACGTTACTAATTGGCAGAAATTAAGTAGGTATGTACTTTGAATACAAATAACAATTTAAAATTAAGAGTGGATTACACAAAAACTTATAAATCTATTAGTACCTTAATAGTCTGTATTTCAATTTGTCTGTGTTCTTAAATAATTTAACTAACATTTCTGCTAACTAAAGTATCCCGCTCAATATGACATTGAATTTTAACAAATATTTGTTCCACGAGCAAGCCTGGTGATTACACCTTGTCCTCCTCACTGAACCGATATCTTCGGTGAGATGAGAAACCCAGCAGTGGAACATTACAGACTAACCGCCTTATTCATAAAAACTATAACTAAAACTCTATTTGAAGCGTTTTGTCTCTTTTGCTCTTTGGAAAATAGCACAAGTCCGAAAGGGAGAAACTATTTGATAGCTAAAATGCTGTTAAAATAAACCTTTATGAAGTCCTTTATACTTTATTTTACTTTGTTCTATAGATGGATCGGAGATGGTTCGCGTGCGTTACTGGATCGACTTTGGAGTTATGTCAATATGTGAGCAAAAGTGTCGTAAGAATTGCATGTCTGTGTGTTTGTGTTTCCCTGCGGATGTGTTGGTACTCGTAACAAACCCGTGTTGTGTGCATAGCATGATTGGTGTTGTCGCTAGTGAATTGAAAATGTTTTAGTGAGGTAGGCTCTTTTAAATTTTATAGTCTGTTAGTGTTTTCTATATTTTTAGGTATATATTTACGTAAATCCATTGCGGGATATTGCAGGTGAATTTCCTTTGAAGCGGAGCTGTGCTGACCAATCACAACGCATTGAAAATGTCAAACAACGCATCGACATTGTCAGAATCATTTTGTAATGCTGTAATGTGATTGATCAGTTGAGCTCCGTATAGCTCCGCTACGAATCTACACTAATATTAAAAAGAGGAAAACTTTGTTTGTTTGGTTGTAATGAATAGGCTCAAAAACTACTGGACCGTTTTTAAAAATTCTTTCACCATTCGAAAGTTACATTATCCACGAGTAACATAGGCTATTTTTCATCCCGAAAATCCCTCAGGAATGGACACAGCGCGGGTTAAACCGCGGGGCGCTGCTAGTCATTGATACGCAACTTAATAATATTACCTATATAATTCTACTACTATTTTTAGTGTAAACAAACTGCAATGATTCTTTACATGTCTCCTACTTTCCTCATTTTATTCGATAGGAAATCTTAACCACCTTCATCATAAACGCTCTGAAACCAAAGCACTTTTGTAAAGTGTTTTGTCTCTTTTGCTCTTCCGAAAATAGGGTATGTCGGAGAGAGACAAAACGTTTGATAGCTAAAATACTGTTAGTAAACGTTTAAGAATAAAGCCTTAAGTGTTTTGAAGTGTTTGAAATTGCTTCACGTTTAAAGCAATGTTGAAAGGAAAAAGGGTGACCTTTAATACCGGAAGATGACCGCGAATTTTGTTTCATGTCACATTTCTTTTATCTCTAACCTCTGAAGCTTTGAATGTCTGAAGATGTATAAGATCAATCATGCTGAAGAGAATTGCTTTGTATTTCAAAATTGACATTTAGATTATGTGGAAATTTTGCCTTTGGGTTGTTTACTACCTTTTGCCTATACTTACAATTTGTACCTAGTTACTTTAATATTACATAACTTCGTTGTCACTTCTTGAATATTATTTTAATAATCATTACTTGAATAAAACATAACTTTGTCTCCACCATTTGTAGTCAAACTAATTAGAATTTTATTTATGCTACAAATTTTCATACAAACTTTTCCTCTTTTTGTTCGTGGCATCCTTTCAAAAGTTATTGTAAATATCTCGTTGTTAAAAGCATTAAGCCCGTTTCGCTATTTGTTGCGAAACGATACAAAGTAACTTTTATATCCTAAATGTCGTAAAACGTTCACAAACGTATTTCCATTTGTTCTTGTTTTAGTTCCTACGTTTGTTTTTATTAAAACAGTGGTTTGTAGTTAGTCTGTATGGGACCATTTTTATTATCTTGTACTGGAGAACTTCAGTTAATAGTTTTCAATAAGTTTTATGTTCTTCGTATGTTTCATTAAGTTAATTTCGATTACTTGTAGTAGGTAAGTATTATTTAATTTCGATTGCTTTGAAAATTGCATTTTATTTTTGTCGTATTCTAGAACAAAATCATTTTGTAGCCACTTCACTTTAGTTAACTAGTACGAAGCCATTAATATTGTTGGAATTAAAGAGATGACTCTCATATTACGAGGTCTTTGAACTAACTCGCATGTGGACAAAAGAATAATTATATTAATCAGCGTATCCGTTATCACAGCGCTTTTATATTTCATTGTTTAAAGTGCATACTCCTGAAACGGATTAACATTAACTGACCATTAAAAAGTTTATATTTAAAGTTTTTTTTAAAATCAAGTTCTGCAATCTGTCGTATATCTAGTAACCGGCTTGTTCCTACGCTTGTAAAGGCTGGATTGCTTACCGTTGTGGCCTGTCAAAAGAGAGAGGTGGCTAGGCAATGGAGACTGGGGTAGGCAGTAGGCATGGAGGCGCATTGTCGCAACGGACGGCCGTCGCATCGGCCGCGCGAAACCAACGCGCGCGCATCCACTGACGATACTCGATACTCGATCCAGTGACGAACGAAACGATCTAACACCATCTCGATTACTCATTGCATATCGATCATTTTGATCTATGTACAGTTTTCAAGTTAAATGCGGAATTGTGCACGTTGTTTCGCTTCAGTTTACGATATCGTGTTTTTTGCTACTTTTCACTACGTACGTAATTATTATTAGTTGTTACTTTAATTATAGACTGTATACATATGAAAATAGACGCGTGCGGTAGATCGGAATCTATAATATCTATAAACGTAACGTTTTATGATTGTAAACATTTCGCCTGTCCTTTGATTATATAAATAGCGTTTGATCAATTAAACCGAATGTGATCGTTAACTAGTTAGATTAATGTGTTTATAATTACGATAGAGATAAACAAAAATCGTAGGTAAAACAAACTTTTCCTTATTTATTAGTTTTTTAGTAATATAACTTCCGTAACTTAGCAATATGAACATTATAAGTTTGTTCCTTTACTTAGCGTAACTAACAATACGTCACAAGCGAGTCCTGGCGAAACTCAAGACTCTTATGTTAATAAATATTAGTTCTTTTTAACTTAAAAATGTTAAATAACTTGATATCGGTCATTCCATCTAATCCATTGTCCTTGTAACTCCGCCAGTTTCTTCTCCGAGTTATATTAATGGCATCTCTACGAGAATGTGAGGGGCAAAATGTTTCGCCGTCATTTAGTTAGGCATCCGCGATGGTTAGCTTTGATTATGTTTGTTTTGTGTGTCTAGAATGCTATGTTATGTAACTTACTATGTATTTAATAATGCACTATATTAAATTATGTTAATATTTGTCTTACACATTATAAACGAAGTCCCAAAGGCTGTTTGTTTGTGTGTAATTGATTTTTTCAAATAGTACTGAATGGATTTTCGTGTGGTTATCACCAACGTACAGATTGATTCAAGTGTAAGGTTTGTTACTAACTTACTTAGTTTTGTGACTACTTTTCATGCTAAAATTCCCACAACTGGTATAATGCGTGTAAAACCGCGAGCCACTGCTAGTTTCTTACAAAAATGTGAAGTATTTGCTTTATTACAAGTTGGTACCAATTTTTGTAATCTGAGCCAAAATGTATTTCTTTGCCGATGTCACGTTTTTGAAAAGATTACGGTGTCTTTTTATTGATTCTTTAATTATGCTAATTAGTGTCGGACAATGAAATTGGATACATTTTAGCGGTAAAAGCCAAAGAATGTATAATGAACGCCCTATCTGCATGCAGCATCTGCATTAGGGTCAATTTAGTCTGATGCAGTTATTATCACCATATTTATTACCACAATCGCGAGCCTAAAGGGAACTATTATTTTAATAGTAGGTACACTGTTGCACGAAAACAAGTGAACGTGCTAAGAGCGATCACGACTGGCTATGTTTCTGCACTATGCTTGAAATTTGATAGCCATTGTTCGTTTGTGGGTCATACGAGATACAAGACTCTTTGTTCAGCTAATGCCTGGCATTATATTATGGAAATGAGTTCGATGTACTAGGATTAGATACATATGATCTTAAGACACTGTTAGCTCTTTTTGCGTAAATCGTAACGTTCCTTAAGTAACAAAATGTATTTGGCAGTAGCTGCGATATTTTGCTTTTTATTGTACAGACACATAATATAATATCAGGCTTCTGTGACCACGGCTCCTGTCCAGCCGAAACGTCAGATAAAAATGTAAAATAAAAGCGTAGTGTATCCGTAATCGTAGCTTCAATTCAAAATGAAACCAGTATACATGTGAGTGACTAAAACCGTAAAAGTTGATTCAAAATTCGCTCGTAGTTAACATCAGCACAAGATCATTCCTTGCAAGTATCAAAGACAAGCGGCTCATCGTGTTTGAGTATGTATTCGTGGTCTGCTATTAAACCCCTAAGGGTCCTTCGCTCACGTAGCGATACTGTCATGCAGAGAAGTTATCTCGAACATTCGATCTTCAGCCTGTCTACTAGACTATTACAATATCGCGTAAATGTATGGTGGCATCGCAACACGCCGTATAAATGGAATAGCAGATGAAAGAGCAATAGAAGAGTAAGATCCACCTATCTAGATACGAAAAATAAAATAAAATAATTATTCTTGAGATGCTCTGGATGTTATGGCCGGAATCTGCGGTGTAGGAACATGTATGGAACATGTGATGTTTAGCTTAATGATGCGTACAACACGAGGCAAAACTTACTTTCTTCCTTTACATAGAGTTTAACTTGTGAGATTTTGTTAAGTTGTTGCATAGTAAAGAATTTAGCACACAACGCGTTCGCGTTCAAACATTGATCTAGGAATCTCTCTCGATAGAAACAAAGGACAGTAGAAACTGTAGACATTCAAAAGCTTCTTTGAATTCTCGAGCTAGGAATGTTTTCCGCGAAGCAATATAGACATCCCTTTAGATAATTTATGAAACATAATGACCGTTTATTTACATGATTCGGACATAAAGTATTGAATACGATATGTGTGTGTGAAGTAAACCAATAAAGTGCTAAGTGAGCTTCGTGTTAGGTGACGTGACTCAGTGGCTGTAGGCCGTAGGTGTCTCATTTCGTATGCGCAAGAGCATCCAATAGGAAGTGCATTTGTTTTAACACGCTCTCTTTGCGTAACATCCTCAATGTAGTCTTTTGTTTTATGCTTATTTTCTGCATAGATCCGTTAGTTGATTAATATTATGCGGAACAGTATTATTTTGTTGCTAAAATCTCTTTTACCATGCCCGAATGTTTGGGGAAAATATTTGTCCCATTATTTACGCTTTAATTACATATTAAAACTGGTTTAAAACTGTCATGGCGTGTGCCCATGCTAATTTCAAAATACTGGTTATACAACAAAAATGTTTATGCTAAATCAGTCATTGACTCCTTATAGTAACATGGATTTTATATCTTGTGTTTATCTTCGTATCTGCTTGATAATATAAATACTTAATGATAGGTATGTAGTTGTTATGGATGCGATAAATAGTGCGACATACGATCTATAGATAAATAATAAAATAGGGTGTTTAAACTTTTATCAATCAATAAACCCAAGGCTCTATATTTAATACTTCTGATGTCATCGCGTTCTTAGATTTTGTTTCGAAATCTTTATTCCGTATTTAAAAACTAACTGCAAATTAAAAATGATTAGTTTTAAAGAAGCACCAACAAAAGTGTTTGAATACCCGTAATTACCTCGCAGTCCATTGTTGACTGGTAGGAAGTGGTTGAACGAATTGATTTTTATTTGTGATCGTGGAATCGCTATGGCAACAACAACGGTAACATAAATAAATCGCAAAGTTTGATGAACTGCAGTGATGTTGAAATTTTTAAATTGCTCGTAAAAAACAGGAGAGGCACAATAAAGAACCGCGTCCGGTTTGTCATATCACTTTCCATTAACGGTACAATTTTACTACAAGCACACGTGACTATGAAGTAATTAAAACGGTTTTTGAGCTGCGTAGTGCCTTTAACTGTAACCGCGAATCTTGCGAGAAAAAAGTTCGGATGTCGAATCGACGGCGTTATCAAAACATTAAGCGGTGCGAAGTTCAACGAACTCTTGTGTTGTTATTGCTCTAGTGCGACACCCGCGAATAAGTTCGGTTATTCGGAGAAGCGCGTTGCAATTGAACGTACAGTTTACAACTCTCATTGCAATCCTGTCCAATAAATACGCGATCACACTTTATTGGTTAATGCTTTGAGCACAATTTGTGTTTCATTGCATGTGATTGTCTTCTTCGTCTCTTGGCTCCATATGCTGTCTTTGAAATTATTTACCAATTAGCTAAGTCGTTATAATTAATCATGTTTCTCCATCGCTTGTTGTGAATGATGTATTTAGTGGGTGGTTACGTTTCTGTTATGATCAATTCGTATAAGGATGTTATTAATGTTCTTGTTTGATGGCTAACAACACTATGAGTCAAGATTTATTGAGTCGGATTTGATGCCTATTCTTGGTTTGGGTTATAACAGTCGAAGGAATCTTGCAAGGAATTTTCATTGGAACTTGTACGCGATTTATTGTTATTTATCGATTATTTATTAGTAGATACGTTTTCTATCATAATATCGTTGGTTGTCACGTCATATTGTACATTCGCCAATGCAAATGCACATTCATGATGAAATTCAAATTGTAACATTCCAAATTCAGGTGCTAAATGATCAATAAAATTACAATACACACTTCCCATTGGATACAAATGTAGGAGCATAAACTGAATTGGATTATATTTCATCCATGTTAGTGAATAATTTTATTGTTTCGTGAACCAGATCAAAATGTCGGAATCACCGTTACCCCGGTGTGAACGTTCCGATGGCGGAAACACTCGTCATTATATTAGTGCCACTTCGATAAGCTGCCGTGATTCCAACTATTGTTAGGCTTTTTGGACCGGTACAGTTGCTCCCGACTTTACTGTACGTACTGGTTCATTGTTCGATACAAACGATCCAAACAAACGTATCAAAACTGACCAATTGAATAGATTTGCCCCGTCTTCTTTATCCTTTTGTGATTGATCAACTACCTTCCAACTACCTACTGTGTTCATGAAAATATTGTCGTTTGCTGAATTATCGCATTCGTCGTATTTATACGAAATTGAGGTTTTGATGATTTATAAATGAATATTGTTTACTTTCTTTGTATATTGCTGATCGTAAAGCAAAATATTTATGGAATAATGTATAATAAAGTCACGTGTTTGTATCATATTTTAAAAAATCCTGCTTAAAATATTGCTAATACGCTATAGGAAAAGAAGGTTAATTGATACCAAACACTCATTTGTACAAATATAAACAATCACAAAATAAATGCCTTCTAGAACTAGATTTTACTAGGCTATTGTTTTCAAATCTGCCAACTTGGTCATTAGCAAATCATTGAACTAGTGACGTGCTATGTAAATAAACAATAAAATTCTATTAGTGTACTCGTTCAGTTCTATAAATTATTGCTTTGAACTAGTATACGTATACTATTAATAATGACTTGTTTTGTTCTGCAAGTTGGTTTATAACGCCCACGGTAGGCGCTGAGCAGTTATTGGGTCAACTTCGTGTTTAGCATACGGTACGGGGATTATTACTTCTGATGCTGAGATCAATTCAAGCATTGATGTCTTAAAACAGGAAACTAGTTATTGAATAAACTTTAGAACTATACATTTACAAATAGATTTCAATGGGTCTCACTATTCAAGCAATAACAAAAAAGAATTTCAAAGTGATGTTCAAGACAGTAAACTGTGATGATATTTGCTGTGTGAAACGTATAGCATTTTGTGTCACGAGTTACGATGTTACATAACAGGTTCCAATTATTTATATAAAAATTGCATATTACAGAAACTTATGATAGCAATTCATGAACGATTTAAATATTATTGTTCATAATCACACGTTCCTAACTGTTGGAAGTCGTCTTGTTTTAGCAATCTGCAGCAATAGCAATTATATAATTACTCGGATGCGTTCCCGGGACTAATATAAATGACGATAAAACTAAACGTGCAACTGGATTGTAAATCGTTACCATTTTCTGTATAATTGAACCGTCAACTATAAACATGGTTTTGTTTTTATTTCGACATGATTGATGCCCGATTGCGAAGGCTTTGCGTTTTGAATATTTATCTATGAATATTCATGAGAACTTGTTACAGCAAGGATTTTATAGGGTCTGATTATACGTACTTTATTTTCTGACATATTTATTTCTTTTTTGCGTAATATGCGTGTATTTAAATAGAACGTAACATCGGACGTCTACTTACATACTAATAATATACTCGATACACACTTACAGATAGATAAAGTCCGATAGAATCATTGGCCGTATTATATTTCAGTTATCGTCGGGACAGGGTTAATGAACCCGACAAGGCTAAGGCCTCCTCGAGATAACTCTATAAAACCTTTTAGTTTTATGGATTCCGATTCATTCCGCAACAAAATAATGCGATATCGAATATCTTTACGACAAGCGACGAACGTGCACTTATGACTAAAGCAATATTTTCAACAGTTTAAATAGGGCACGGTGACAACAATGATGCCCTAGTCCTAGATGGCAGTGGTAACAGTTTGAATAAACAAGTGTGACAAACATTATCAACATGGGTAGCGGGAAGTTCGGTTTTAGTGTTAAAAAGGACAAAGTGAACGCCTCGGCGTCTGTCAAGACTGAGTTTAGTGTTAAGGAAAAATGTCACAAGATACAGAAGAAATTGAAATTACAAAAGACTGAAAAAAAGAAGACTGAACACACTCAAGAAAAGAAAATATGGTGGAACCAGTGCAACAGTTGTAAGTTATAGTTATACGTGGCGCTGCGGGCTTGCAAAGTTTCTCTATGTGTACATTGATAAGCTAACCCACATGCTTACAGTTCGTGTTTACTCAATAGTTAACATCTGGTCCCGATTATTATAAGCTAATAAACAGTTTAATGACACCGTTTCCATTAATGTACCCATAAATTTATTTTATAACTTCTTAATTTCAAACAGGTATAATATTGAGAGATTAACAGTTGGTAAATATTGAAATAACAATGTTATTTAATAAATTACGCATCTTCAATTAAATAAAAAAGCTAGTTTCTTATTGAGGATCGAGAGGCCCTTGAAGGGCAGTCATGCTTGTTACACTCTCTGAATGCACAATGAGGGGAAATTAGATCACAAGGTTCAAACTTTTGAAACCAACCAGTACCTCAGTACAAATGATACGGTATCGAGGCCGAACGCGACCTTAAACATCGCCTTCAAATACAACGAAGCCCTTCTAATGATCAAAAACTTGATGTCGATTACGACATTGACTTTTGCGATTTGTTTAGCCCTGTCCCTAATTTCATTGAGAGGTTTGCCCTTGTCAAACATAATTGATGAAACTCGATGAACTGTTACTTGAATATGTCTAGAAATATCAACGGCTAGTAGTTACATGTTACAGTCGTGTTATAAAAGTATGTCAGTGGAAAGCGCGAGAGAATCCCGAGAAATCTACGCGCTAATGTCTGTCTGCGATTGCGCTCCCCAAGTTTCCACTTTCTAAACTGGCCCGTCGTAAATAAACACTAGAGCGGTTATAGTTCAGGAACTGATTGTCGTTTGGTTACATGAAAGTTGCTTTATTGACATTTCCTTGTAGGAGAATAGGTGTAGGTAATACAGGTAATATGCAAATGTGATGATGTGCGATCTACATAGTGAGTGTTTAGATGGCAACTGCATAATTTAGTATTTGCTTAAGGAGAACATTGTCTATGTAATTAATAGTTTGTATTTATACGTAAAGTAAAAGTATTTTTTAAATAAATGTAACACAGTAAGCGCTCTCACATGCCACTGTGCTAACGTATAATTCGTATTTAGTTGATGTCGAACGATCTTATTCAATCACTATACGTATGTTTCAGAAAACATCTTTTATCACCAATATCCTCGAGATTTACTTTTTAATATTTCACTTCCCGATAGAGCGGCGATAGTAATTAAAAACCTTCAATCCAGCCATTGACTTCAGTAAAATTCGAGACTCCTTTCTTGGGAGAATTCTTCAATCATCATTAGCGGTATAGATTGACGGGCAAGGTCGGCAGCTTACAAGTTCTTTGTGACAAAAGATTTATCCTTTGTTAAATTAATATTGGTATTTCATTAACGCCTCACCTTATATGGCGCTCACAAGTTATTCAACGCACCGATCTCTGATGGCCGGTTGATTCATAAAAATATGACTTGGTACTTATTTTCTGAACACCGCCCATAAATAAGGATTCAATTAGTATCATATTTTACCTTTAATTTATTCAATAACTTTATTAACAACTAATGAAAATTGTATTTCTTTATGCATGTGGTGTGGGATATTGTCAGATCGTAAATGGACTGACATTTCAATATAGTGTTTAATATATTATGATGATAATGTGTAGTCTAAAAATATGCGTATCAATTTATTCAAATCATTTATTTATATATCCGCTGAATTTATTGGTTTGTTTTCCTAAAACTTTTATATATATTTTTGGAAAATCTTTTTGAATTAAATATTGTTTTCTACGCTTTCAAATTGCCGTTATTTTGTATAAAAAAATAAACACTTTTAAATTAAACAGTTTTTAAGTGGATTTTCGCTCATTTTCTAAATCATCGTTATTGATAAAGAAGACTTTAACAAAGCTATAGTCTACATAGACTTTGCAGCACACTGAATGTAAATGTATATTGGTAGAAAAACGGTACAGTATAATTAGTAGTAGATGTAGTAGATGTAGTAGCATGTAATGTCCCTCTTCTAGGCAAAGGCCTCTTATCTCTCTGAAGATATCAGTACAGTGAGGAGGACTAGGCGTAATCACCACACTGAAACTGTTCTTACCAATATTATTTTAAATCAATTATATTTCCTCTTTTTCCCAGTGAGTGAGATCGACAACTATCTTTGGATGGTGGGCGGTTCCGCCGGGGCGCTGGCCCTCACCGGCGTGGCGGCCGCCTCAGCGTTCTACCTCAGCACCAGGCCCAAACCGGAGAAGCCACTCGTCACACTTCACGAACAAAGTCTGCTTGAACCGGTGAGTAAAGGTTTTTGGTGGGATTGCCGTCACAGCTTTAGTTTACGCATAAATTATGGTTTAAGATCAGCACCTCACATAGTTTTGGTCTTAACGTAATTAATGGTTAAGTTTAAATTAAGGTTTATGTGAAGTAAAAGCTAATATGTAGAAGAGCAATAGTAGTAAAATAAATAGAGTAGTAAAGTAAGTAAAAGACCTCTCAACTCAAAGATGTAAGTACAGTGAGGAGTTGGGCAGAATTTTACATTAATCGAATATTTTACGAAAAAACAGTAAATCCAATTAAAATAAATATCGTCATTAATTTTTCTCGGGATTTAAATTGCAAAATGTCTTAAAATATTGAACCCATCAATTTAATAGGAACACGTCATTTACATTTCATAATTACACGTAATACCAATATGGCGAGATTGGGTCTTTAACCGATAATAATAGTTTGGCTTCGTAATACCTATCAGAAATATGGAGATAGAGGCCATTGGCTGATTATGTTTAATTCATTTGATTGCATTCGCCTGTAAGCTTTGTAAATACCTAAAGTATCACCTAAACCGCGAAATGTTATAGATATCATTGCTTTGCTTAACAAGCTTAGCTTTATGATATTACAAACATTATATCTGAGTTATAACTTCATAAATATTCCAGAATACAAACTACTCATTATAATGAACAGTCGTTCGTTACAAATGAACGGTTAGACAAGTCATAAAGTTCAAATGTTGAAGGAACTCCTGTTTATTGCGGTATCAAAGTGCGAGATGTCCTAATCCAAACTGCCAACGGTGTGGAGTTGGCACAGCGCATCTTCGAGCGGTATTTTTAACTCATTTTACCACGGGCAGCCCTGCTTGTTGCTCTCCTGTCAGTAATCGAAAATTTCAAGCGAAAGTGACGAGAACATCGAAAACTAAGCCAAAATCTGTCTCGCACAAGATCGATTGCCGGACAATTAACAAGGATACTGTGATTTTAGGCGGTCCAATGGCAAAGGTTACGCAACCCGCGGACGTTTGAAATAAACGGTGCAAAAGTGACTTGTGGTGTGATTAAATTTTTGTTGTAATGGCGTGTTGTGATTGCTGTATCGGGGTAGCCCCGATCCGACCCCCCATCAGTCTCACCGACCAATCGGACATGATAAAAGTGAGTTATATTATTACAAATAATTGTAATTGTTTGTTAAACTCTTGCCAATATACAGTTTATTGTTTTATTGAGGATCAGTAACAGAGTAAATGTTCCAATTAAATATATTTTGATAACAACTACTTCTTATGTTGTATAAACATTGTTTGAAAAAGTCAATTTTGTAATGAAATTAACGCTTATTCCACAAGAAAGACTTTTAAAAAGCCGTTAACCGCTTCGGAAAAAAGAGACAGGAAAGATTAATGAAAAAACTTTCGATTCTTTTAACAATCAAAAAGATTATTTGGGGTGATTGAGCTGATCAATACTGTAAATCTCAGATAGGGTGTCAATCGTAGAAATAACAGGATTTATGTAATTTTTAGGCAATTATTTTTAACCACCTGGATGTTTTGTTGTTCGAGGTGATTATAAGTCAACTATCCAATAAATTATTCAAGCAGAGGTCGAGACATTGTTCTCACTCACGCACCGACTTGGCAGAGATCCGTATTATTTAGATACGAATCATTTAAATCACTATGGAAAACTGTGCAAATTCAGAAATAGAAGATGAATATTCTAGATGATAGCAATAAAAAAACCTTTTAATTTTATCTTTCAACAGTTCCATAATAAATTATTTTGAACCTTGAAACTTCCCATTATTATAGAACACATTTTTCGCATAATGTTGATAGAACTATGTGTGTATTGTGATGTTTCTTTGCCAAATTACATTATTTTGACTCGGATTAAGTGGATTAAACTTGAATATTTTTGAGAAAAACAAAAAACGTAGTGCCGACTTATCAACTATGTACTTCCACATCAAATATTTAAGCCTAATCCTCCTCACGGTACTGATATCTTCGATCAGATCAGTGGCCTCTGCCCAGCAGTGGGACAGTACAGGGCTAATACTTTACATTTTTTATCATAAAATGATCGTAGAGAATTACCGCAATAAAATGAATACAGTTTGTCTCCCGTTGGCTTTGAAAATAAATCATAAAATTTGCACCAACGGACAGCGTTGACAATGCACGATAAAATTTAGCGCATCTCCTCTGCATAGCGACGGAACTAAAATTAGTTATTAAAATTGCTATTGATGACATCATTATAACAGAACTATGTTCTCGTGACTATTTTTTAAGAATTTTTGGCAAACAATTCAAGCTTGTCATGATGATAAATAGATTAGACTCCCTGCATCGAACTTGACATGAGTCGTACAGAATGTGATGCATAATTAGGCTAGTCCAGTTGTAGAGGGCAACATTTCCCTGGCAGACTAATGCCCAAATGCTCAAACACCTCTTAAGTTAGGCACTTAATAATCATTATCAATTATGAGAATTTGGAATAAAATTCGACTAATTTTGGCATAGGCAATGTATGATCCTATTTCTCTTACTAGAAACCTTGACTTATTGTGGGAAAGCTAGAGCAGGGATCATTGAAATCTATATGTCGGAGCGTGGCATCAGTGGCGCCACACCAGATAGCGGTTTATAACGTCACTACATTATTTTTAGTCTGTAGAAGTTTAAGAGTAGTTTGTAAATTCAGTTGACTGATGGAATCGGTAGTGTTGTTATTCCGTGACGTGAGTTCTATCTTCGTGGTGTAGTCTGTGGTATGAGAATAGACTATGTTAAGTCTGTGGTGTTACGCACTATGACAGATGACAGTTGTTCGATAGAGGGATGTGAGCTGGTTTGGTAGTCGGTGGCAGTGAGTGAGTGAGTCTATGATATGAAAAGATGAGACATTAGAGTTTTGGAGGGAAATGGAGACGGTTGGATTGTGATCAGACGGGAAACGTAGATTGGAAGGATGAGGTGTTGACGACATCACGATCGTATTGCGAATCGAGTATAGAATAGGGAAAAGATATTCTATGGCGTGGACAGGACGACTAATGGGGTGAAGGGAGGTCGTTTAGGTTCCATCAATTAATTGAATCTAGACGTATCCTAACTGTAATCTGTAATCCATGATGACCGTGTGTAAAATACAAGCAATGTCATTGTAATGAAGTCCTGTGAGTTATTATTTCAAGATCAAGACCTAGGAATCCTAAGATATCTGATGTTGTATTGGCGGTATAATGCTCGTGCTTATCCTGATGTGACATGTCCCCAATAGTGGGATAATTATCGCTGTTTCCCCGACATCAGAAGTGGGATCAAGATCGCTATTGCCCACCGAGCGTCCAGCAGAGAATGATAAAGATCGCTATTGCCCACCGAGCGTCCAACAGAGAAGGATAAGGATCGCTATTGCCCACTGAGCTTCCAGCAGAGAATGATAAATTTCACCATAGCAACTGAGAGATTGGTGCTGAATATCATATCGCCATGGTGTGGTATTTGGAATTTGGATGCTATATTCCCACGGTTGGACGAAACATAAACGATGTAGTCCACATAACTACGGCGTTGATGGAAAAATGGCTTCTTATGATTTGAGAAAGAAATTTAAGATTTGTTATTTGTTACTGGAATGGACGACGGCGACGACGACGACGGGATTGAAATTCATGTACCTTCCACTGGATTATGAAGCTCGTGGTATTCAGAGATATGTCTGAATCATCATCCCAACGACTATGGTGCTTTACGTAATGTTTATTTTGCAATTGGTTATAAAACTTGGAATGTTCTGTGAGTATAGTTAGTTAGTTTTCTACTCTATTGTGGAGTTAAGAAGGTAATTATGAGCTTCCGAAAGAGTCAAGTTTAATCTTGTACGTAATGTGATATGTTCTAATATGTTTTCTTATTTTCATGTTGGTTCAATGCTGGTAATTATTGCGAGCGTTGATGAACCTCGTCTAGGGAGGAGCGTGGTTCTCTTCTCGGTCCTGTTACCTGAGGAATATGAGGGATTGCGGTATTCCAAATTATTCAAGAATCTATCACGACAAATTCACATTGGATGTTAAATTGGTGATGTATTGCGGTAATGATTGGTTTGTTGGGAAATATCCGGTGAGCTATTTTGTGATATTTGAGTCAGTTAACATTGAGAGTTTTGTAGTGAATCTTCGTACCACTTAATAAAGTAGAAAGCTTATTGAAAGTATTTTGGATGTTTATTCCGTTGTAAAATATGAGAGTATGAGTAAGGGTTTCATGTGACTATGTGACTTTTTGAGTTCATTGTTCGAACTCGGCGATGGTCGTGGTCTGGATTGACCGTACTGTGGAGTGGTCTGCTGAGACCGTGTGTTGTTGAGCAATGTGATTGCTCGTCGGCTGGTTGCCGTGACTAGACGTGACTAGACAAGCTTACTGTTACTTACTCATGGCTCATATTGTAATGTGCATTTGAGATTAATAGTCTATTGAAGTTAAAGTTGAAAATGACGTGGTACCTAGTATTCATGTGTTACATAGCATTGAAGTTTCCCGATTGATAATAATTGTAATTAACTTTTGATTGAAATCAAAAATTTAAGGAAGAACTAGCTTCTTAATAGTCAGGTTGACCGAGCGAGTGCAAATTACTGTGGCCGCGAGGTTTAGAGGAAAACGAGTACACAAAATAGTGTCATTGACTGGTATAGGAAAATGCCTGAAGGGCAAGTACCCATTGTTAGTAATTCTGAGCCTTGTGATGATGAACTGTAGTCATTTTTGACTGTGTGGTAACTAGTTGTGCGTGTCCTCTTGAGTCTTAAATTTGTGTGGTCACGGGGATGATCACGGGTGGTCACTGGGATGATCACAGGGGCGGCTGATCACAGGGATGATCAGGGCTATGGGTGATCACTGGGATGATCACGGGAGTGACTGATCACAGGGATGATCAGGGTTATGGGTGATCACTGGGATGATCACAGCTATTAGGGCTACGGGGATAGCCGGACAATAGAGACACACACACTTGACCCTTACTTTGATTTGAGATTAATTTGATTTTTAATGGGTACTTGTGCCTGACGATGTTCTAGTATTATGTTGAGATAAGCAATGTGATTATGAATATTGAGATAGTTAAAATTGTTGATTGGAAAAGAATAATAGTTTGAGCTTTACTAAGTATTTTGTTGAAGTAGAGTTATTTAGGTCAGGAGTGAGCGAACGATGGTGATCGTTACCCGTTGAAAAGCTTTGAACTCTAAAAGTACTTACAAGTATACACATGATCGTGTTAGGAAGATGCCTGTGGGGCGGGTAACAGCTGACTCAGACGAAGGTGGAGACAGTGAGGTTGATTAAGCTGTTGATTGTTACTGGGTTTTTATGTCGGTGGGTCAGTCTGAGACCGCACCGGGGTGCCGTAGCTGTAGCCCGTTAGAAATCGGTGTCTACTACTTGTAGTAGTCCGTGGGTACGCAGTAGGCGGTAGCCCTGGGTAGTGTGGTCGGGTCTTGCCTGGTAGCGAAGACCGTAGAGTCATGGGACGACTCGGCATTCCGAAATGGAAGTGCATAAAGGGCAAATGCGTTTGCTAAATCTTGTGTTGTGACCACGAATAAGGGCTCAGTGGCAAATCAATTGTGATTAAATTGTTAATTGTGTGTGAATAATGAACCAGAGTCTGTCACTGTTGCTGGCCTCAGGGTTTTGGTAGATGAAACGTTATCATAATTTACTTTGTGATTTCTTACGCTATTTGATCATATTATTAATCTGATGATTATTGATCTGAACACGATAGATTACGAAAGATGCCAGTAGGTCATGTACCAGTCGAAGTTGATGTTAATAGTGATTCTGATGAGGATGAGTAAACTTGTTTTGGTGGAAACTCGAGTAAGGACTCTATCGGCCGTATTGTGTTGGACCGTACCAGAGGTTGTCGTGTAGCCGTAGCTCAGTAGAAATCGGTGTCTACATTGTAGTCCGTGAGTACGCGGTAGCAGGCAACTCTGGCGGAGGTCGGGTTCTGGAGGAACCATAGAGTCCAGGAGTAGACTCGGCAGTCACAGGGTGATGCACATGGGCGATCCACTTGATGGATATGCATAGTGAGAGCAATTGCGATTGCTGGTCGGCCGGAGAGCCGTGGCGATAGAGGGCTTACTAGTGTGAAGTTTCGATTTGTGTGGTTAATTAAAGTGTGTTAATTTGTTGTTACAAGCGACAGTGGTACATGGCTCTGGTTGATATTTTCTTATGGCTCTTTTATGGTTTTATTCGAGTAATTTAAAAGAAAAAAAACTATACAGTTACGAAGTTTCTTTATTTGAGTTGTGTGTAGAAATATGATTGGTCAGAAGTGGCCGAGGCGAACAAATACTCTCGTTGGTTATTTCTGTGCAGGTTAGCCAACACACGAGGACGTGTGCTAGCAGGATGGCCGTGTCGGAGCGTGGCATCAGTGGCGCCACACCAGATAGCGGTTTATAACGTCACTACATTATTTTTAGTCTGTAGAAGTTTAAGAGTAGTTTGTAAATTCAGTTGACTGATGGAATCGGTAGTGTTGTTATTCCGTGACGTGAGTTCTATCTTCGTGGTGTAGTCTGTGGTATGAGAATAGACTATGTTAAGTCTGTGGTGTTACGCACTATGACAGATGACAGTTGTTCGATAGAGGGATGTGAGCTGGTTTGGTAGTCGGTGGCAGTGAGTGAGTGAGTCTATGATATGAAAAGATGAGACATTAGAGTTTTGGAGGGAAATGGAGACGGTTGGATTGTGATCAGACGGGAAACGTAGATTGGAAGGATGAGGTGTTGACGACATCACGATCGTATTGCGAATCGAGTATAGAATAGGGAAAAGATATTCTATGGCGTGGACAGGACGACTAATGGGGTGAAGGGAGGTCGTTTAGGTTCCATCAATTAATTGAATCTAGACGTATCCTAACTGTAATCTGTAATCCATGATGACCGTGTGTAAAATACAAGCAATGTCATTGTAATGAAGTCCTGTGAGTTATTATTTCAAGATCAAGACCTAGGAATCCTAAGATATCTGATGTTGTATTGGCGGTATAATGCTCGTGCTTATCCTGATGTGACATGTCCCCAATAGTGGGATAATTATCGCTGTTTCCCCGACATATATATATAAAATTCAAAGTCCTGACTGACTGATAATCAACGCACAGCCTCAACCGCTACACCTAGAAACATGAAATTTGGCAGGAAGGTTCTTCAAGTGACGTAAGTGCACACTAAGAAAGGATTTTCGAAAATTCCTACGGGAACGGGCTCAACGCGGACAAAGCCGCGGGGCGCTGCTAGTCTAGTATATTATGGTTCGAATAGCTAGAAAATGTATATTTACGATCTCACGGAACATACTTATTAAAATTGGTAATTTTCTGGGACATAACTGTAACTGGTGCGGTATAAAATATTATATACCAGTACCTACATACGAGTATATCATGCTTTTATATGTAATGTATTCAAATCCTAAAGACATTTCCTTTGCATTACCTTTTGTGGGGAATGATTTATGTTCGAATGTTGTGATATTTAAGATAAAGTGCTCGGTTATGTGGTCGACTACTCGTTTTAAAGACGCATTGTTTCAGAATTGAAGTAACGGTATTTATTATTTAATATTTATTGCTAGTTATCTTTTCTATACTTATTGATATAGGTTTAGGTATCAGCTGCCTGAATATCCAAACGCTACTAATTTAACGAGAACCTATTTCTGTTATTTTCTGACACACATTAATTATGTGCCACTTCATTTAATTAGTGTTTTGGTTTTGGAAAGTGATGCAATTACTAAAACTATTTCCGAAGATATGTATCTATTTATTATTGTTAGCTATTTAGACAATACTACGTAAGTAATGGGTGTGCGTCCATTTGTCGCTCCTAAAATCAAACTGCAAACTAAAGGCAACGCCTACAATTGAGACGTCAGGTTTCTAACAGTATCTGCTGAACGAAATCCAATCTATTCTATTACAATTACTTCATTCACTAGGTATGCGCTCACGCGGAATATTGTTCATCTGATCATCTTCCTATTCTATTTTAACCGGCCGCAATGTAAAATGATTGACAGCTATAACTCAGAACAACTTGTTAATGTTGAACCAATCATTCAGTGTCAGTCAATAATTTGCTTTAGGCTTTCACATTTATCATGAAGTCGATTTAGACAATCGGAATTTGGTTCTGAGTATAATGTTGCTTTGTGGATAATGTGAAATATGTTATATTTAACCTTCTGCAAGTGCCTTGTGTTACTAAAGCAGATTACGTTGCTAGTTGATGTGAAATAATTGAACGCAACATTAAAGCTTATGTCTTCACATCAAAAGTATTGCCGCGAGCAAAGTGATTTTTAGATAGGCCTCTGAGAGATAGACTTGAAAGAGATAGACCTTTCGGCTTATTTTGCTGCCCTTGTTATTCATATAAATATCACAGCTGGTGTTATTAATCGTATAAATATCATACAGCTATGGTAGCTATATAATAATAATCAGTTAGGAACCAATAAGAATCGGCAAAGATTCCTCTAGAGTCATTACTTTCAAATTTTTAATTAGTTTGTTTACATGAAATTTATGTAAATAAATCACTGATGTACTTACTCACCCGGTAAGGGATTGTCTCGTGACATATTTGATGTTTAGCCAAAACATGTTCGGTTCATAATCACCGACGATTGACACGCTTCACCGCCCTCTACTACAAGTTGTATGGCTTTTCTTACGTGTTATGTGTCGTTAGTTCACAAATTTATTACCGCGTTTAACACCTTACTAAAATTACGACACTTAATTAAACAGTCTAGATCACGCAGGCTATTTAAAGATAACGGAGATTATTTTATAAAGTTTGCGGAAACTTCGTGACTGTCAGAAATCAAAAATATAAATAAACGATCAAACTGTAACCTGTTCTTAACCACCACTTATCAATTCTCTTAATGTTTGCACTTGCGGTGTTTCATTATAAAACAACGTATCGATACCTGGAACATATTTCAGTACAATTATCTCAAAAGTAAAGGAAGAATTCTTGTCTGACTGCCGTTAACGCAAAAAGAAGTCAGACGTTCTAAGAAACTTCGATAATCATCGGAAGCTTTCAAGAGCGAGTTACGCGGAAATACTTTTAGTAGCCGATCCAAACATAGCGACAATGTCAACTATTTTAGAGATACATTTTTCTTGCCAAGAACACCAGCCTACATCTCCGCCCCCCCTTCAGGGCTTTCCTGATATATTTTAGCAAAGAGCACTGACGTAACTCTCGCACCATATGTCGAGCATAACTAATGTACCAGTTAATGAATTAATTTGCTAGTACTAGTGCTAGTAATAATTCCTCGTTCACTACAATGGAAGAACATAAAATCTTTCGTTGAATGAACGTTACGGTCGCCCTCGTCTCTGATTGAAGTGTAGACGGTCCCATGAGTATTTTTGTTTCATATTCAAAATTAGAATCGACAACGGCGTGTAGTGTCGCGAATTTTTTTGTTATAAATACATTGTCGTTTGTGTAACCGACGTTTTTCACTCGGCACGTCTCGCGGACAATTTCCTTTCGACCTTGCTTATTATATTTAAGATCGGATTGCTTGATTGCTCACACATTTTGTTTTTACAGAACACCCATTAACCTCACATCATTTTTAGTGACAAGAACATTGGAATATAAAAAGGTTTTAATATATTTATGAAAATGTTTTTACAGATTATGAGTAACAAATTCCTCTCATATATTTTATTTTTTTAATATGTTTTGATTGCGTATTGCGGTCATATATTTTGAAGGGAAGTTAGGTTTGTTCTAAAAGTAAATGTTTCTAGTTCATGTAACAAATTCACTCAAGTTTAATGGCAGTGAGTGATAGGAGCAGTTGGCGTTAATCGAAACACTTTCCAAGTGTATTTAATCAACGTAATGACATAATATTTTACGTAGCATGCTTCTGTTTTGAACTGTATGGTGACTTTGACCCGGACATCGTTCCGTTTTTATCCGTTGTGCAAACTGTAATAATAATATACCGTAATGTGTAAGAAGCGTTCTTGAAGCCAAGATTCGAAGTTAGTGGGCCAACTATGTCATTAGGTTAGCGGAGAGCGTATTTGCATAAAATTTTAGTATAATGCTTGGACGAAGTGATTTTCAGACGGCGTTGTGTTTAACGCATGTGCATAAGATGTTTGTGATGTTGCAGTTTGTTTATCTTTTTTGATAGTGCTAATCGAAAATGTGTTAGTTATTTCGTAACTTGTTTATTTATGTTATACCTAAGCGGTTTCATGACCTAACTTCACCAAAGGACCTGTAATAATTATTACAAGTCTCTATAAATAAATTATTGACAGGAATTAGCACTAACATCCTACTGTCGTTAATTTCTAAGCGGAAATGAATGATTAAAGGTTTTCACTCATTATGTACTCACCTGATTCACTCGTATTAGCTTAGCTTAGGAATGCGGCGATTTGTAGTCGGTTGTAGTTACTAGTTGTTTAATTAGATTATTGCTGATTAGTTTTCCGTACGTTGAAGGGATTCGGTGCAATGTCCTCGTATAATACGCTACTTTTAAATTGGTCACAACGAGAAGTCGCCTGTTTGATTTTACCATAGTCACCACGTTGACTCATTAATATAACGGTGTGTACGTTTTATTCAATTTCGATGGTACATTGTTGCAGGGACATGATATGGTACGCGTCTCAAAGTTCTACAAAGAAGCTAAGAACGGACGCTACCTGAGGTATCTCCATGATGACACACGCACTCTCTACGAAACGTTCCGACGGGGTGTTAGAGAATCAAGTGAGTACGATTTATTTAAAGCTTCTGACTGAGTGATCGATGCACCAAGATATCCACATGATTTCACACACAATTTATTACAACTTTACATTACTTTGTCAATATGTTAGGTATTCTGAGCACACATTTACCTCTGCAAACTTGGCTCAAGAACATATTTATGGTGTACACAATTGCAAGGCAAGGAGTGCCTCAAGGCGTATTCCTAGGCACACCTCATTTCCCTTTACATTTCCGTTGGTTTGCGATACAAACGATAATGCCAGTGTATTACAAAATGATGTTAACATCATCCAATAACAGGTTTAAGGATACAGTTAAACGTAATTTGTGCCACTAGAGTAGTCGGGAAACGAGATGTTTTGCTCATAGTCTACGGAGACAACTCTTTTACTTATTGCAACGATAAAAAACGAAATGTTTTAAATTGAAGCGGGTTTCAAAGTGGAATATTCCACAATATAACTACAGCCCACTTTAGACAAGTTGAAAGATCAGAGATATGATAAATGGTTAAGAGATAATGATTTCAATGTAAACGGCGGACATTTAACTCGCAGATAATGGCAACTGTCTCGGGTGGCGTGAGGGTCCAAATAAACCGTACGTGTGGCAGACGTACAATGAGACCCTTCTCAGGGCTAAGAACTTCGGCTCCGGCCTTATATGTCAAGGGCTGGTTCCCGGGCAGAACACATTTGTGGGTGAGTGTACTCTATCTACTTTTATATTATTTAAATAAACAACTGCAAGCATCTTCAATTATTCTTTCTACCCATGCAATTTACGTAAACACAAGCTATTTTTTCTTATAAATTACATACTGTTAAAGTATTTTTGTTTACTCAACAATTTACTGCCTCTATTATTTTGTTGTGTCGTAGGAGTTGCGACATTAGTGTAATGTTTTTATTCATTGAACAAAGATTAATTATAATTGCTTTGTAATTACCCAATATTTTCATATATCATCTAATGTTTTAATTTAGGAAGAGCCTATTGATATTTATATTTATCTCTCTTAAATCAATAGAGACCTTTCTAAAGAAATATCTAGATAGTAATATTCCTCTTATTTTCAGGTATCTATTCCCAGAATTGTCCAGAATGGATAATGGCAGAGCAAGCAGCCTACTGCTATTCAATGGTTATTGTGCCATTGTACGATACTTTAGGAGCCAATGCATGTGCCTTCATTGTTAATCAAAGTATGTATATTCATATCCGATACCTGTTTGCTTTTTGTGGATTTACGAGTATTAGGCTTCATTTTATTGTCATGTGCGATGCAATTGTGAGAGCGCGAATTGTGAATTATGGGAGCGCGTCGCGAATACTAGTAGGTGAATGGAAAAGTGACATTATTGAGTGCAGATGATGATTTGATTTTAATATCATTTACATTGCCAGTTTTAACTTTAGTAATTCAGTCAGTAACTGTTAGTATCACGTATGTTTGTAGTGAAACCTGGTGTTGGAGATTTATGACCACTTAAAAGCTTTTGAAATTAATGATCTAACTGACGATTGAATTGCAACAACAGCGACTGCCAATAAACTATTTAAAGTTTCTTTATATTTTATAGTTAAATCTGTGTCTTCAACTCTATTTATTCCTATCGTATGTTCTATTACAGCTGAAATGTCAGTAGTTATATGCGAAGATGACAAAAAAGCGAATCTCCTACTGGATCAGTCGCCTAGATGTTTGAGGAAGTTGATCACAATCAAGGAGGTGTCCCCGTCCACTCACCAAAGAGCCAAGAGTCGGGGGGTGGAGATCATAAAGTTCACTGACGTCGAAATACTGGGAGCTCAGAAAGACCATCCCTGTGTCGTAAGTTGATGTTTTCGTTACTATCAAAAAATCTTCAACTTCCGTCTTTGATATCACCAACCCGAAGTAGGCAAGCGTGGTGATAACGCCTATTGCTCCTCACTGCACTAATATCTTCAGTGAGATGAGAAGCCTATGTCAGCTTTAAGTCATTACAGGCCAATACCACCACTACTACTATTATGATACTTGATAGCAACATTTGGTATGCGATGATATTCTCTTTGCAAATTATATCTCTGTAAAAAGCTGCAAAAAGTTACTCTTAGGACGTGGCTCATAAATTGGTATGATTATGCAATCCCTGTATACTAACCCTGTTACTAATAATAATAAGCGTTAGTTAGTAACTGAGTTTATGGCTTGAGGCTTAAGTATACTAAAACCCCTTAGCTCTAGATAGCAACTGATTCTACAGCTTTAAGCTAAAGTAAAACACATTAAAGCCCCGGGCCCGGATCTTCTGTTAGAGATAGCCTTGTCAGGCTTAGTTTGCTGCGGCTACGACACCAAGCTTGACTAGCATCTGGTGGTCGTTAATACTAATTTACAAGCAGACAGAATCAGATAATTATTTAATCTAAATTGTATTTTAATGCCGTGTAAACAACTGACGACATAAAATGTACAATATTAATAACATCAAAGAGCACGAAATACCGAAGAATATAAATGTCATAACGTTTCCGTTGTAACATTTGTTGTGTAGGAGAAAATAAATTAAACCAACAGTCACGATATGAAACTAGTTATATTTATATATACCTTTCGGAATAGCCAACGATATTGAAATTCGAGTAACGACTTTAATATAATTAACACTTAATTCGCCGGTAATTATTATTTGTCCAGGTCTCGTTTCATTTGGCCATAATATTAATTTATTGCTGGTACGTGAGTGCTACAATTCCTATAATTAAAATCCTGTTTAATTTACAACGTTTGCATACATTGTAACCTGCCCTTGGTTTTGCTTTTTTCTACATGTTGTCACGATATGATAATTTAATTATTAGGTTGTAGTACTTTTTGTTTGGTTTCCTGGGTTTTTGAACTAAATAACGAATCCGGGTCGGAATGCTGATTCAACGATACGTTTAACATGCATTCTGAAAAGTTCATGGTCAAATTCTGTTATGTGATATTCGATTTGTATCGAAATAACAGTCGGATTACCTAGATTTTCGGGCCTATTGTTATGACATTCGGTGATATTGATATATGAAGAATTAAAGATTTCCAGCACATTTTACAAATTTACGGTAATAACGCAGGATTACTTACTACATAGCTTAGTATAACATCCCGAAGTGCCAACGAAATGAGTAGACTTTAGTACGCGTACTATTGTTTTAATGTGAAATTTAAATCCTCCTTTCTTCTACAGCCACCAAAACCAGACAGTCTATGCACAATTTGTTACACATCCGGAACAACAGGCATGCCTAAAGGAGTGATGTTGACTCATGAGAACGTGGTCGCCTCCCTGTGCAGTGTGATCATGCAGCTCGGGGAACACAGGCCTATGAAGAATGACGTCATGATCTCCTTCTTGCCTTTAGCTCATATGTTGGAGAGGTGTTGTGAGGTATGTGTGGTTTTCAGGATTATTTGAATTAGTTTGGAACCTTTAGAATTTCAATTTAAGATAGTGTTTTCAGAATTAGGGACACTTGGTATTAGAAAGGCTTATGAAATTCCAATGCACCATACATCCGTTGGAACGTTTAAGACCACCTAAAACTACATAGATTGACAAGCCAGGATAATTGAGAACTAGTTTAAAGTTCTCAAAAAAATGCTACTAGTGAAGTTACCATGATGTAGCTTATTATGTATTTCCATCTCTCGAACAATGCCCAAGACTATAATAGCCACTTACTTACAAACCATATTATTTAAAACAATATTAAAACCAATCCATTCTCAATTCATTTTCAGAACGCCGTGTATATGGTGGGTGGTGCCGTTGGTTTCTACAGTGGTGACATCAGACGGTTAGGCGATGACCTCGTCGCTTTGAAGCCGACCATGATGCCAGCAGTCCCTAGGCTATTGAACCGACTCTATGACAAAGCGCAAGCAGAAATATCAGGGTCAAAACTGAAGAAACTACTGTTCAATATGGCTTTGTCAGCAAAGGAGTCGGAGCTGAAAAGGTAAACAGTTTGATAAAGCGGTATTTCAAGCTTTGATAATATTGAAAATAGACAATTAGGAATCCCATTAAATTGAAAATTTGGGGACTGTCTGTCCTATTTCATTTGTCTCCAAAATAAGAAAGAATCAGGAAGAAACCATAATTGATAGTCAAGAAAAAAGTGAATAGATACCTGTCTAATCAAAGCTTGAAGCTTAGTTAATGATAGTCTTAAATTAATAATAGTCGTTTATTAAAATTAATTAATATGAACATTAATGATGACAGTAAAGAGATTTATAAGATTAAGTAGTCGCGGACGGCAAACGGTTATTGCAAATATTAGACTGGTTATCATTAAAATGACAAATAGCAGCCGTAAAGGTAACACTGTCGATAATTTATGTCTATTTATTATTATAATGGATATTTATCACTTTAATATTAGCTCTGAAATAGCTATTAAAATAATAAATACTTTGTTTAACTTACTTATTTAATATGGCAATAAAAATAGTTTGTCTTCTTATTCTGTTGCCAAGTCATTAGTGTATTCTTTCTTTCAATTCATTTCTGTCGACACCACTTTTTCTGAAGAAACTTTTATTTTCTGTTATTCAATAGTCTAGAAGTCATTGCTTCTAAAATATTTTTCGCATTCTAATATCTATACTAATATTATAAAGCTGAAGAGTTTGTTTTGTTTGTTTGTTTGTTTAAACGCGCTAATCTCAGAAACTACTGAACCGATTTGAATAATTCTTTCACTGTTAGATAGTCTATTTATCGAGGAAGGCTATAGGCTACATTTTATCCCGAAATTCCCACGGGAACGGGCACAACGCGGGTAAAACCGCGGGGCGCTGCTAGTACGCATATAAAATATTTTTTATAAGTATTTGTGTATGTATATTTAGTAGTGTCAGTGACTTAGATTCCATATTACAAGCTTAGAGATTACTTTTGGTCTATTAACCGTGAGTGAATTTGTCCGGGACTATTTATTTAATAATTTGAATAAATGTCATGGTACAGGGGCATAGTCCGCAGCGACTCGGTGTGGGACAAGCTGGTGTTCCGCAAGGTGCGCGAGGGCATGGGCGGGCGCCTGCGCATCATGGTGGTGGGCTCGGCGCCGCTCGCCGGCAGCGTGCTCACGTTCGCGCGCGCCGCGCTCGGCTGTCTCGTGAGTACTACCCACTATGTTCTTGTTTTTCTTACAATAGGTAGAATTCAAACTATCTAGATATTCACTTTTTAATTTTTTGCTAACAAGAGTTAAAAATCAAGCTATCATGTCTGATTTATCATTATTGATACCAACCAAATGCAACTTCTTCCATTGAGGAAAAGGTTTGGGATGGGGTAAGAATAGAACGAAATCTCTAAACGTTGTTCTTCAGAAGGAAACGCCTTCAGCAGGAAAATTGACAAAATAAAACTTAGTTATAATTTTGGTGGCTAGAGTACCTATTAGAGTAAAATTCAAAACATTAAACGTTAGAGGTTAACCACAAATTCTTAGATCGAAGAATCGAAGGTAAAACGAAACATTAACGTAACCCTCGATTGCCTACTAAAAGAAACCTCACATAAATAAAAGATTTTACAACTGCACATCAATTCATATGATCAGCTATCTATACCAAACGTATGGAGATCAGCCAACGATCACATAGATATATTTAGACGCCAGTTATATTTCATATGAAAACATACTCACTTCGCTTTTCAGCTTGAGTGAATCATAATTTTAATCGAGTGCTGGAATCACAGATATAAATTTATCCTCCCAAATGCGGCAGCGTCGAAAAGCTGAACTACAATCTAATTCACTTTACGAATCATGATGAGTAGACAATTGATTAAAACAGTATATTTTAATTTAACAATGGCCTCTTAATTCACAATGAATGGCGAACAAAAACTCGCACACTACTAAATCACTGGCTCGTTATTCAAACAATATTGAAACATCACCCACAATAACAGTAAACAGTGAAGCAATCATTTATTCTCTAATTGTTTTTTTATTAGTTTTGTATTCTATTAATAAGATTCAATTGTTTTGTTGTACCTACGTAAGTAACGGTAGCATCACTTAATTTGGTTTATCCATCTCGCCCACTCGGATGTCATTGACATTCCGTGAATTTGTCTCTGTGCCTGTGAACTTGTGAATCAACATGGGCCGGGATTAGTTCTGATCTCATTATGATACCACTCACAATGTGATATTATTTTCATGAATCTGTTATTCAAATAGCATCATTTTTGGGTACCCATTGTGCGAGATTTATGGTTAGTAAAATACCGTTAAAGAGCGAAGCAGTAACCCATTCATTTTGATTTACTCGTAGTTGGGTTAGATTTACGATTTGCAAGTCCTGTTAGATTCATCTGTTTTGTTGTTAAAAAAGTTAGTAGCCAGGCTTTAGACGAAAAGTTTCGGAGATTTTATGTCATCATGATATTATTCATAATATTATTTGTAATTTAATCCATTTATTAGCATGAACGGGTTGAATCTTATCAGATGGATAATCGAGTGTTTGAATCCTAAAATAAACTATACAGCTATGTAGATCTTAAGACTTTATTGCAGAAAAGTTTTATTAAACTCGAATGATTTACTATAACCCATTGCAAATAACAGATATATTGATACTATTGATATTAAGTACTGTGTTGTTGCTATTCCAGATCGTAGAAGGCTACGGTCAGACGGAGTGCACCGCGCCGGTGACGCTGACAGTACAAGGGGACCACGTTCCCGACCACGTCGGCCCTCCCGTAGCTTCGTGCAAAGTGAAGGTATGGATACTGCTGTAGGATATTATGAGGAGTCATTGTAAACTGAGAGATATGCTATGAAGTAATTGAGCATCATCATTCATCATTGGTTGTTAAACAAATGGGCTTTGTGGCGATATATGCGGAAGGCCTATTTCTAGTTGTCCATTGGCTTAATGATGATGATGATGATGAATTGTGGTAGTGAATCCAACGGTTTACATGTTACAGTATTAATTAGGACAAATTAACCTTCGTTGTTGCAATGTAGTCACCAGATGTTCTCGTGCTTGTGTTTGCTTCACTTTACAGAGATTTGCGTTATTCATTTTGAGTCTCATTGTGCAAATCTATTAAATTGAAAGTTAATAATCAAATTAATCTGAAATTATCTAAGTTCTCATACCTCATGTCTCAGAAATTAGCACAAAATTTCCCAATTGAACTGAATACTGTTTATTTGTACAAGCTGGCCTATAAATGATTAATGCCGATTCGATCGTTGAAATACGCAATGCCACTAAAATGTCGTTAACTAAATCCCGTGATCTCACTATGTTGTTAGTTTTCCCTTTCAATTCTGTTTATTATTACGTGCGGGCTTTGATCTGTCATATTATTTGTTTGTTTTGTATTTCCGGTAGATATTTTAAGCTAATGGTCGAATTCACAGACATTAAGTAAATACATATATTAAGTAAATCGAAGAAAAAACTTTTAGAATCTTTTATCGTTATGAATCCTAATTAGAATGCCTCCTATCCTGGTGTCGAAATATTTAGACTGCCTAAAGGCCTCTGACATGATCTAACGATTTAAACAAAATGCACAATAGCGAATGAATGATGAAATCAGATAGAATGCCACTTTCAGTCACCCATGGTCCGAGCTGCACGTTGCTTAACAATTGCATTATAGCATATCTAAAATATTTATATCTCCTATTCATTGGCAAGGTCTTACATGTGTATCGTAACTCCTTTACTGTAAGCCAAGAAGGATGTTGTAAGTAAGTGGTGGTGTGTGTCAGCTCGTGGACGTGCCGGAGATGGAGTACTTCGCGTCGCAGGGGCAGGGCGAGGTGTGCGTGCAGGGCGCCAACGTGTTCCGCGGGTACTACAAGGAGCCCGCCAAGACACAAGAGGTCGTCGACCCCGACGGCTGGCACCACACCGGCGACGTCGGCAAGTGGCTGCCGGTCAGTTCACAACACTCACCCTTTAAGCTTTAACTTTAACTTTGACCCGTAACATCACTCGTTAGATGCTTGTTTTGATAATTTTACAACTGTGTCCAAATTATGTGATTTGATTTTGAAATTGTTACTTGCCTCTCAATTTTGAGTACTGTTTTTTTGGGCTACATTACACTACACACAAATTTGAATTGACTCAGTTGTAATGAAGCGACATGAACAATTCTTCCCCATCCCTCGGTTTCTTTGATTATATGGCACAAGCAGAAGCTAAGCAAATATGACCAACCTACGCGTCATTATTTGTGATTTGTCAACGTTTGCCAAACATGTGGTTCAGAGATAACAATCTCATTAGATGACCAAAGGTTTTAGAACATAATATTATTATTCATTCATAAACTCAACCTCTGTCTTTTTTTTTCAGAACGGTACCCTAAAAATTATAGACAGAAGAAAACATATTTTCAAACTATCACAAGGTGAATACATAGTTCCTGAGAAAATAGAGAACATTTATATTAGGAGTCAATACGTCGAACAAGTTTTCGTCCATGGAGAATCGTTGAAGGTGAGTGTTCCTTCTGGTTTAAGTATCAAAGAAGATCTTTTCTTATAAAATTACATAAAAAATATATAAAATTATTGACAAAAAATCAGATTTAAATTGTCCATAACCTCTAACGAGCGGTCCTAATAACCTAAGATTGCAGAAAAAAAGTGAAAAAATTTGGAGGAAAATTTAAAAATAACATTTATATAAATACAAAATTGCCAATTGCATCTCAGAAAATGCCGATAGAGTTAATAATGAGAATCCTAAAAATCAAATCTCTCTTAACTTCCAATCTTGGATCCCTGAGATCCCTGAATAACCTTATAGAAACTCTTTACATTTTTTCCTGTCATGCATCATCAAGAAAAAATAAGGATTATTGAGGATATTAATCTAATAACATCCTCAACATTCATTTCCAGTCATGCATAGTAGCGGTGGTAGTACCGGATGTGGATGTGATCAAGTGCTGGGCGCTGGAGAAGGGCATCAAGGGAACGTTCTCCGCGCTCTGCGAGAACGAACTCGTCAAGAAGATGATCATGGATGATATGCTGCTGTGGGGCAAGAACGCAGGCTTGAAGACTTTCGAACAGGTGCTGAACGAATTCGAAATCTCTTCGAAATTAAATTCTCTTCTCCACATCAATTTGCTACTCATAATGATGGTCCCCAACATTTTAAGTCCTTGTATCTCATATTAAATTGATTCGATTGAATCGATATTGAGATATTAGAAGAGATTTGATTCCATTTATCAAAGTATTCCTCATTATTCTTCCAGATCAAAGACATATATCTCCATCCAGACCCGTTCTCGGTACAAAACGGCCTACTGACGCCCACAATGAAGGCCAAAAGACCAGAAATAAGGAACTACTTCAAACCCCAAATAGAAGACATGTACAAACAACTCGAATAGCAGTACCAATACTCTACGGAGCACGCGACGAACACCTAGCCGGTAAACTTAATTACAATAATAGTACTTAATATCTTAGATCAAATGAAAAGTCAAGATTAAGCGCTGTTGAAATCGTGAAGCAAGCTAGTGAGATAATAGGGTGGAATTTTCGCATAAATGTGTACCACTAAATTACACCTTGCAAGATTGCACACGTGTTTAAAAAACTGGCTTCACTTCAATGTGGGCAGCGCTTTTTTGAGTTTTTATTAGGTCTGAGCTTAATTTTATAAAAATAATACACATTAGTACGAAAGTACAATTGCATACATACTGCCTTTACACAACTAGCGAACACATACGTTAAGGAGAATGTTGATCAAAATTAGATTCAAACAGAATTATGGGTTGAAGGAACAAATGTAAAGTTAAAAGCTAAATTTGATCAACTTTTGTCTCAAGAGGATATATTGTAAAGTACACAGAATAATTTTAAGCATCACGGTAAAGAAAAACTGCAGTTTAAATTCAAATATTTTTATCAATTAATTCATTTTATCAGATTTGACACTTTTATATGTTTGATTGGCGTTACTAAGTTTGAAAGAACATCATTGCGTAATTTTTATGCAACATGAATAGCAGAACACTTTATTTTCATAACTAATTTGTGCGTGACTGTATTCGATTGAATGGCTATTGTTTTTTAGTAATTATGTATCTGTTAAATAAACTAAATAAAAAGGTACCACAGATTTGGCTAACCTGGCAATGCTTAGTGCAAACTTGGCAATGCTAAGATAAAACTTGGCAGTGCTTAGGACAATCTTGGCAGTGTTAAGTGAAACCTGGCAATATAAAGAGCAAATTTGGCAAGTTGAGAATAACTAAAGCAACTGAAAAACTCATTATGTATATGAATTTATATGTATATTATAAGAGTGAGGCAATAAAGGAATTTTATTGAATGCGGTCAATTATAAATGATGCCGATAGGATTCATTTTAATAGGAAATATATTAGATAATTAGAATAAGCATTTTGTCCTATCACCCAGTGTTTAGATGTGTCATTGTTGAGGTACTTCGGGGCTTAAAGTTTTTTTTTGTTCTAGAAAATAGTAGGTAATAGCTATTAAATACCTTGTCATATTATAAAATTCGAGAATACTCATTGAGATATTTAGGTATGATGGAAGTTTGAATATGGTAAGGGTTTATGTGTGCTTAATATTTTCACTGATAATATTTGAATCAGTTTATTCTCACAGATGTTCATTTATCTGTTAACTTGTTTTTTAGATTTGACATGCCCCTTTTTTTCGTAAAGAATTTAAGAGTGTTTTGGGAATTAGCTATGCAAAAACGAACGCAAAAAATAAAAATAAATAATATAAGTAATTATTATTTATTCTTTAAAGCTCAAAGTACCTTAACAAATTGATTTAGTTTGCGCCTACAAGACTCTAGATTAGATTTAATCCATGACGTTAAATTAAAAATGAGATTCAAAATTACTTATGATATTTATAAGGATATCTTAATTTAAGATTTGGCTGTTTATTTTGTAGTTTAATACATGATTTATTTTTTGTTTGTAGCGGCATTCTAATAAACGAAGTATCGTTGTTTTTATGTTGACTAGTATAGGGTAGATGATGGTTGAATCAGTAGATGGGTTGACATCTTGGTAAATTGTGAACGTAATCGAATTCAATTTCTTTTTTGACAAAATAAATCTACTTTTTTTGTTACCAAGTCCCAGCATTACAAACTGGTATGTCTTACTTTCGAACCAGAAACAGTTCTTTGTGTAGAGGAAAAGTTATACCTTTTTCCTGTACAGAAGGAATTGCCTTGAAATGTTTGCTATTTTTTAGTTTACACTTTAGGACATGTATGTAAAAAAATAGATTGTAAAACACATTGCCTAAAGTATTAAAGGCTATAGTTACGTATACCGTTCAGTTAAAGTATTTACCTTTATTACATCGTTTGATTTTGAATACATAAATAAGTGTATTGTATAACAAACATGTATACTACATATTAATAACATTGAGTGAGATCTTGCTACGCCTAAACAGAGAAACGATTCAATGCCGCAACAGATATAAAAACAATTTTAATTAAGGCGTTTGAATTAATAAGTTAAAACATTTGTATTATTAAGTTTGTAAGATAATTGTTTAGAGCACGCGTTTGCGGTTACATAGGAATATAAACCTTAATGTTAGGCACATAAGGACATCATTAGTAATTAACTTGAATATGCTGTGCCTTCAACCGATAACTTAGAATACAGTGTGTTTGGTTCATTGGAAAGTAGACAATTTGTTCATGCTTCAATTCGTGTTTGACGTGTTTGACGGAATTTGATTCCGATAAGGCTGAATTACAATGGGAAATGACGTTCAAATAACGATTAAATAACGAACAACAATAGTTATTAAGTAACGGTATTTTAACGTTTTTTCTCAAACAATGTAATCAACTTACGTTTTCGAATCTCTTGTGTTGTTGAATGTTAGTTATACTTGTGAGTTTTAAATGATAAAAACTAGTTTTTTTTTATTCTACATTACCTAGGTCCTATCGCACTGTAGTATTTAATTTTATATTCTATAATGTACGCAATAAAGTTTAAGTTGCTTTGAGCGAAAGTTAAGGTTTCAAGTTGTTCAAACCAAAATTTTGTTGTTATTGGTGCAAGTTGTACTACAATAATTTATTTTTAAATAAAATGTAAAATTTATTTGTGTGTTTTATTTATTTTAATACATTCATTGTTATTTGTGAATGAAAAGCATCTTTTCTCTTTTATTTTCACGGTCATTAATACCAATTGGCAACGTTATTAAAAAAATTGTTGTAATTTTTATCATCATTTATACATCTTAGATCTTTCTCTTCAATCTTGTATCATAAATACTCGTATAATGAAAGGCAACGAAAAACTAGTCCAAACAGCTGTATGCAATATTCATGGAAGTTACAGTCGCTGAATGTGAACAATAAACTAGGTACGAAAGGTAATTAGTGATCAGCTCATTTCTAACAATCGGTTTCGTGATGCACGCACATTTCTATTGGTGGTATAGTTCTGTGTATCTCTTTACCGGGGGAGGTGCAGTGTAATGTAATTAAACCGCTTGCGATTGTGGTCTGCGGAGCAACATGTCATATAATGTTATATCATGGGCTATACGCATGGATTTAACCTTGGTTATACCTTCAAGGGTCATTACGTTAGATATTTGTTAGTTCTTTGTGCGTAGATCTTGACATTCCTTAACTACAAAAAATGTATTTGCGGTAGCTGCGATATTTTTTTGTATATCCGCTAAATATATCAGTCTTCTATGACCACGGATCCTGAAAAGGGGCCGAAACGTCAGAAAAAAATTTAAAACTAACGTGAAGTGTGCGTAGTGTATAAATATTACTGAGTAGACTGAATTAAATTTAACTGTGTAGTGATCGCTTTTAAAGCTTAGGAAACGGTGGTTTTATTTCATTTCAACTTGTAATATTTAAAGCAAGGTTTCTTCTTGTTGAAATTGAACACACGAGTATAAGTGATTTAAGAACCTTATTTTATGAAAATTTGTGAGTAAGTCATGGATTGGAGTACGTACGGCTCACAACGAATGGGACTACGATACAATCAATCTATCAAATGGTAAGTAAAACAAAGATGTGTGTATTTTTTACTTTAGTAACTAACATTATAAGACAACTTTATGACCTTAATTTTGGATAAAAATTTAATCAGTTTGGAGCATGTATAGATTTTAATCCAGACAGCTTTTAGACTATCTTATTAGCCAATGAAAACATATGAAGAACATATGACACTATCATAGTGACAACAGTCTAATATACTTTTTTTGGAAATAAGTGACGCTACAAATAATGCGTTGATGTCTTTTGTTTGGGACAATTTACATTCTTTTTGGTATGGACATAAATTAAAGTTTTTGACACAAAAATACTTTAAATTAAAACAATATGTTCAACAAAAACACCTTATCTTGCAATCTTTATCACTTTACTGAAAACTTTAGTGCATATTTTTTAACATAAAATGTTTACTCTGACTTTGCACAGGATTGCGATATTACCTATAGATTGTTAGATACTATAACCTTTTATGTTTCTAATAAAAAACGGTCAAATCTTGATCTAAAATGCCTTTGTAAGGCACAAAAGATATATCGTATAAATATGTATGTATAAAATCATAAAAATGTGGAAATAAGAATTTACTACAGTTGAGGACCAATAAAGTGAGTCAACCCTACGATGACATCACCGCTTAAATGTTATAATAACCTTCTTGAAATCAGGTTAACATTCATTATGATTAATTAATACTTTTATTGACCAATAATTTGTTATTAATGAAAACTAAAATTTACTTTTGCAAACCATAAAATGTCGGTACTGTAGTAGGCAGTTCAGTAGGTTGATGTATATTAACTTTAGACATCAAAATATGGAATATATCGAATATAAAGATTATAAATAACTAGCAGCGCCCCGTGGTTTTACCCGCGTTGTGCCCGTTACTGTGGAAAAATCGGGAATTTTTATACATATAAACCTTCCTCTTGAATCACTCTACCTATTTTTTAAAAACCGCGTTAAAATCCGTTGCGTAGTTTTAAAGATCTAGGCAAACATAGGGACCGACAGACAGACAACGGAAAGCGACTTTGTTTTATACTATGTATGTAGTGATAAACATGTTCCGATGGAATCTTCGACAACTGTAATTTATACACAAAAAAAATCAGAAAGCGTATGTCATGTTAAAAGTAACAAATGATACACAAAAGGTTAATAAGAATAACCTACTCCTTAAGACGTATTTTATTGATATCATCACATCTTGACGTAGAAAGAAGAATTAGTGATTATTACTATGGCTGTGTCAATTTGAACGGTTTAAGGTCGTAGCACACATATCAACTCGGAAAGGGATCGTCACCGTATCGCCTCGCCGTCAACCAGGCGTCAACCAGGCGTCAACCTATCGTAAGCGCGTCACCGTGCGATCAGCAGCTCCGAATCGACTCGGCTACGGCTAGGCGACGCCGCGCTTACGGCTCGCCGGTCGCTGGTTGACGACGGCTGGGCGGGGTGCCTCGCGGTTAGTCAGTATCCTCGCGGTTAATTAGTCAGTATAAGTTATCTTGTGAATGACAAGCACGTTCACAGCGCAGGCCGCGGCGCGGGGCCGGGGGCGGGAACGAAGAAACGCAAGCTAGGGTACGGAGAGTCGTAAGACAGCGTACGGAGAGACGTAAGCGCGGGTACGGCAAGTCGACCACGCACCGTACTGGGGTTTGTGAGCTTGTCCCGAGGCGAGGCGATTACGTTACGATTCCGATAAGTGTGCGTTGCAGTAGGGAGTTTCATACAAAGAATACTGAACGGCTCGAGTTGATACGTTTACGTTCCGTTTACGAGTTGATATGTGTGCTACGACCTTATATCTACATGAAAAGTCAACTGATTGTTATAGCTTTAGAAAAAACAAGCGAAATAGCAGGATTATTTTAGTGGTTAGGTACAATAACTTGCGCTAAACTTTTTTTTTATATAATCTGATCTTATAAATAAAAGTTTATACCTATCGACATTCTTATTGCACCTATTAAATCTCGTAATTAATTGGGTAATGAAAAGAGTTCGATAAAAAGCCATAAAACCTCTGTGAGGTCGCCGTTATGTTGTCTATAACTTTTTGATTATGCCCCAATTGGGTGTTAAATGTAACTCTTAAACTTTATTTGCCGAACTCAGATACATTTTTATTTGTTTTTTATATTTATTTTTTTTGCCATTTTCAACAATTACCAATTCATCACCAAGTTCTTAGTTTTTTGGATTAATAAAGAGGTGAATACAAGGTCTATTCTACAGAAGCATAGATATTTTGAAACGTATGCCACGAAAACGTAATAAGGATTTCATAAATAAAATAAAGGCTTCTAGGTCTCCCTCACTTAATTTTTAAACTAGAAGCATCCGCGGTTTTCCCAAATTGTGCCCATGGGAATATCGGGATAAAAAGTAGCTTACCTTTCTTTCTTTTTTAGCTAATATGGCTACCCAATGCATAAAACAAGTATTCAAATCGGACGGGTAGTTTCTGAGATTAGCGCGTTCAAACAAACAAAAATCTAACTCTTGCGTTTTATGTATTAGTATACATCGTACTACTTTCTACTAATATTATAAATGCGAAGGTTTCTGAGGATGGATGTATGTTACTCTTTCACGAAAAAACTAGTGGACGGAGTTGGATGAATCTATTGCAGCAAAATACGTTAACATCAGAGTAACACATGGGGTACATTTAATCCCGAAATTCCCGTGGGAACGGATACACCGCGGGGCGCGGCTAGAGATTATATAGAGTATAGATTTTCATTACCAGCTGTTGATCATGCTTCACGTCTAATTCTTGGGTAATACTGACATTCGTCGGCAAGTACCTACTTTCGACTTTTGGGTCGATACAGTGGGTTTGTTTTCGTTCCTACAAATAATCGATCACCCGTTGATGTTTCCACCTGCCCATTGCGTTTCGTGACCGATTCGATACGCTTGACAAGTTATTTGTCGATTTTTTCAAAATAATTATGTGGCGTTGTCTGACTAAGCAATGTTAGTTCATTGCGATGGTTGAGCGATGTGAAGCTTGGCCCGGACTTGGATGGGTGGCCGATAGTGGCATTTCTATCTGAGCGCTACCGTGTTTTGGAGGGCACGGTTGTTTGAAATATCAGACCATCACAGAGGCCCCTAGACGGTCTAAAACTCCGACTTCAGAATGAACACTAACCTGTTCAAACTTATTTTGTTTACTTATTGATATATTAATGCCTCAGTGGTCTAGTGGTATATGCACTCGCCTGCCAATGCTGAGGTCTCGGGTTCAATTCTCGGGTCGAGCGAAAACATATTTCCTACTTTTCAGGCGTGGCTCGGGTTTGAGATCACCAACCCGTATTTGGCAAGCCGTGATTATGCCTAATCCTCCTCACTGTACTGATTCTGACTGTCTTCAGTGCGATGAGAGGCCTTTGCCCAGCAGTGGGACATTACAGGCAAATACTTTTACTTTTTTGTTTTGTTTGTTTACATATAAATGGTTTAAATAATTAACACTTATCTTTTCATTAAAATGGTAATCTTACTCTCAGTGGTACACCGTAGACCGTGAGGCGCTATTGAGATATAAATTCAATAGAAAGATTTAAAAGATAATACTGTGAATAATAGATAACGTATTACTTAGCACATCATTAATATTTAATTTGAATTAAGTTTTGATTTTATTGAGAAAAGCCGTTTTAGCTCCATGTGCTGCCATCTAGTGCTTAGTAGCGGAACTATGTTTAATGTAGTTCTCCCGTGACCACGAGCGGTGTAATCCGCTCGAAACGTCGGGTACGTATTTTAGTATATATACGTTTAATTATCTAACGCGATACAGACCCGTTTCATTTAGTTATATTGAGTGCAAATCGTGTGAGTTTAAAAAGTTTGTTATGTTTAATGTGTTTTCTAACCTCGGCTAGAATTTCTTTTTTGAAAATGGATCAACCGAGAAAATTAATTCAAATATATACATTTATACGAATTTATTATAATATTTGTTTTTAAAAGACATTAAGTTAACATATTTTTAAATATTCCTAATATTTCGCAATCTATATATATTTTTTTATTCAAGGTGAAGATTGCCTTGCCTATTCAAAATGGCTAGTCTGTGATCAACATATCTATTTTTTTTTAATTAGCGTTGCCTGTTCGATAAACATTTGACAACTTTCCTTAGCGCCGCGGCCGCCTCTTTGAATTAATTATTTCTATATTGCTGTCTTAAATTTGCCTACCTGCCTCTTTTTTTGGCATAACAGGATAAACGGGTTAATTTTTTCATTTTTCAATAATTGAGGAGCGTAATGATTGCTGGCAGGTGATTTATTCATTAAATAATAAAAACTGTGTTATTGCAAGAGTACCTACACTTAATTAGACGTAATTAATCACCTTGTAGGTACATGCAATGTAAGTGACAACTGTGACAAGTGAATTTCTACGACAATGTATTATATATAATAGCCACATCAGAGCGTGGACGTTGCATTCATTCATATTCACATCTCATCGGTTTTTATTTATTCCATAATACCGCTTATCGGCGCATCACGCTCGGTAGGTACTGTTTCTGTTAGTTGCCATACGGGCAGCGCAGTCGTCGCTCGTGTGCCGCCGTCAGCGCCCCCTGCCGGCGCCGCGTCGCCGTTGACCTTGGAACCGCGGCCCGCGCCGTTCATTGGCCGCGACAACCCGACGCAAACGCTGCTTTACCTTCCAAACTATGCCATTCCGGTAACAAAACAAGCTACATTACTCTGGAGTGGGCCCGGCCAGCCCCTGCAAGGTGGCGGTGACATCCCGCGTCACCTGTCAAAATGACGTGACGTATTCGTGCTACTAACCTCACTCTGTGAAACAAACACTTGGTGCAATAATGACCGCTTACAAGATGAAGAAGCAACGTATAGTTTGTTTAGGTGAGTTTGACATTTTGGTTTAATGTATTTTTAGGTTATTTAACAATGTTAGGTTCGCCGGTGCGGGTTGCAGAGATATGGGACGCTTGGTAGTCGTTTACGTTACATTAATACAGACAAAGACGTGATCTCTGTGCGGATTCTATAAATAGAACGGACTGTAATAGTAGTTAATTAATCAGCAGTTTACTGTGGGTTCAAGCTCAACTTGTACAGAATACTCGCTGGTGTATTGTGCCGATGGTTGTTTCGAATATCATGCACGGATTCCGTGCCGAGATATTATGTACACGTACGGGTTGTGCGTAAACAAACTCTGATAAAGATGACTGCTTACATGCACCCGCCTATTTACTCGTAAGATAATGAAGCTACCAAAACAGTCCGGTGTGACTATCACAAAAACAAGTTCCAGTTTTGACATTACATAAAAAATATACCTAGGTACGTTATTATAAATTACTACGCCGTAAATAATACGTTCTTGCATAGTATTGAAATTATTTGAAATTGAGGTATAAACTTTGTCTACACTTCTACACTAATATTATAAAGAGGAAAACTTTGTTTGGTTGTAATGAATAGGCTCAAAAACTATTGGACCACTTTTAAAAATTCATTCACCATTCGAAAGCTACATGTATCTACGAGTAACATAGGCTATTTTTCATCCCGAAATTCCCACATGAATAGACACAACTCGGGTAAAACCGCGGGGCGCTGCTAGTTTTAAATAAATACCTTTGAACTAAGATTCGATATCTAATCGTCGATTTTGCGTTGGTTGTTAGGTACTGAATCGTTTTTAATTATAAGATAGGTAGGTATAAAGTTGTCATTTTTAATCGCTTGCGTGTGAAGGTACCTACATCAATATAAATGGATTATTTGATTATATCAAAATTGCAACTACCTAGGTACTAGATACTAAAGTTACTGAAGTAATGATACAGTGTCGTTTGAGGCAAAAACAATCATGTTTGTGACATAAACAAAATATAGCTTATACGAAAAGGTATGTTATCTATTCATTTAAATGCGAACTAAAATACTACCTAGTATTCAAACCCAAATAAGAGTCACTGAGTAGCGGGGACTGAGTATCGTGTTGTATATTTTGAGTGCTTGATTTTAAAGTCCTTCCAATATCTTCTGATATATAAAATTCTCGTGACACAGTTTTCGTTGCCATACTCCTACGAAACGGCTCGACCGATTCTCATGAAATTTTGTGTACATATCGGGTAGGCCTGAGAATCGGCCAACATCTATTTTTCATCCCGAAATTCCCGCGGGAACGGGTACAACGCGGGTGAAACCGCGGGGCGCAGCTAGTATTTTTATAAAATTGTATCCAATTTGAATAATATTTACACTATCCAGTTTCAATCTTATCATTCAAAAACGCATACCTATCTTTAAACGGCCCTCTGTTGCTTATCTAACATGTACCCATCTCATAATAACTGCCTGTATCACTTGTCATCTAATTTTATTAAAAAGAAAGAATATTAGGTTCAAAAAATATAATTATGCTTTGATAACATCTATTAAACGGAGACGTAGAACTAATAAAAAGGAGGCAAAAAAATTATTCATACAGTACCAACGTCGATGTTAAAATATTTTTTGCCATAATATTTATCGAAGGCATCTCTTTTTTTGACGTGGTCGTATTAACACCTGATTAGTGACTACACGTGTAATTAAGTCTTTCACTTGTTCTTAACATGTATAATGAGTCTTGTTATAATATATAATATATTCAAACAAATAACTTCAAATATTTTCAATGAAACTTACGTAACATTTGCTCACAATCGATAAAAAACAAAACTGCTAGTACATTACTATTGATATATTTTTTCCGTCCCCAACTGTCAGATAAAGTACGCAGAAGTTAGATAAAATGTAATCTAAATTAATCAATAGGATTTTGGGAATACATACGTATACAATTTTATCAATCATACTACAGTTGCTAAAACATAGTCGTACCTACTTAGTGAAGATAAATCTTGCTTTCTTATACTATATCTAGTAGCGCCCCGCGGCTTTGCCCGCGTTGAGCCAGTAATCCTTTCTTAGTGTGCACTTACGTCACTTGAAGAACCTTCCTACCAAATTTCACGTTTCTAGGTGTAACGGTTGAGGCTGTGCGTTGATTATCAGTCAGTCAGTCAGTCAGTCAGGACTTTGAATTTTATATATATATATGGATGATTTTGTGCCAATCCCAATAGACAATCGCAATTAGGTTGTCTATTGTCATAATGTACAGATGTCTTAATCACAGTATCACTACGCTTGGCACTTGTCTACCTAGGGAGACATCATGCAAGAAATAAACAATTAAAAAACTTATTATCTTGCCACGTAAATGCCCGCATCATAGAGGGTAAAATTGAAGGGCAGCGAGGAAGAGGAAGCAATAGAATTAGTTATATGAGCAAATTAAGGAAAAGCTGTCTGTCATATCGTATAGAAATGTAAAGGAACATGCTAATTATAAGAAACAAGTAGAAAAGCATGCATCAGTTTACCCGACAAGAGTTGTTTACTCTTATGTTTAACTAGCAGCACTATTTTAAGCGAGTTATATCCGTTCCCGTGGGAATTTCAGGATTTTTTATAGATATAAACCTTCCTCTTGAATCACTCTATCAATTTAAAAAAACCGCGACAAAATCCGTTACGTAGTTTTAAATATCTAAGCATACATAGGGACAGACAGATGAACAGCGGAAAGCGACTTTGTTTTATACTATGTAGTGATGATGATGGTAAATACTCACAGCTGGGCTAAGGCTTCTACCATTACTGAATGTTATCAGTACGATGAGAAGGATTAGGTTTAACAGTCACGCGCGTAATGCGGGCCTTAAATCCGAACAATGTTCGAAAATTGGAATTAACCGAAGTAATAAATTTACTACAGTATGCAATTTAGTAATATTGTACCCGTATATGTACATGCATTAATGGTCTCAAAATGAGCATAAGGTATTATATGTATTCGACTACATCACGACTTGAGTCACTGAGACTAAGACAATGATTTGTTCAAAATCTGGCCAACTGGACTTACAGCCAGCCTATTACCTTTTAAGAGCGACTTCAATGAACACTACTGTTATTATGTAACCTGTGATTTTATCCCAGAGTTCTACCCGATCCCGTAATTTTGGGGTAAAAAGGTAGCTTATCCTATTGAGTCCTATGATATCCTTCCTATTGAACGTAGCAAAATAAAATATTGCAATGTTAAAAGAGTCATTCGAATTTGATTGGTGGTTCCAGGAGTAACCGTTGAAACAAAAATAAAACTCTTTATTGAATTAATAAGGATAGATTTTGTTAAAAGGCTGAAGTCAGATACAATTGTGAAATAACATCTAAGTTCATCATCCGTAAATGATTAAAAAAGGTAGTAGCCTGTATGTCTCAATTCTGGGCAAAGGCCTCTTATCTCACTGAAGATATCAGTACAGCGAGTAGGATTGGGCATAATCACCACGCTTGCCAAATGCGGGTTGGTTGATCTCAAAATAGTTTAAAGATAAATTATTAAAAAAAATTGCAGTTTAAGGAACTGAACACAAAGTTTGGTTGCAGGCATAATGGCAGGCAGTAAGTCCGGCTAAATACAGAGCAAAAACAATCACGCGGTCAAAACAGGTTCTCAATTTCTTTGAATAATGTTTTTTAAACCAAAACAGTCAAACTGATTTAAGTAATCGAGCGATAAATAAATATCAATAATAAAGTAAGTAAGTTCGAGTAACTTAGTGGCCAGCCATGGTGTCGGAGAGTAGACCGCCTAAAGGCCTCCGACATGGTCTAACGATTGAAACAACCGGGACCAACAATTTAACGTGCTTTCCGAAGCACGTTACCGCTCAAATCAAAATGCAACTATCTCCACTCATCCAAGTAGGGGTGGAGCTGCACGTAGCTTAACAGTCGCAATGAACTAACATCGCTGAGTCAATAATGAAAATATGTACTTGTTATTGAAAAGTCTATGATATGCCGTTAAATCGCGATTGTTAATTGGTTTCAATAGAAAGATCTGATGACATGAAAGCAAGGCCACGGTTGACCAAATCGATTCGTTACGTGTTGCAACTGCAACTTTATGAGTCGAATAATAATTTAGCTCACAATATCGACTGACAGGTTAAGGACTTTTAATATTTTTCTAAGTATTATTTGGTTTAATTTTTAACTCAAAACGAACATTTTAAAAGAATTAGCAGATAAAAAATATTGACGATTCGTGTTAGTAGTAAATATTCGAGAATCGTTTTAGTCTGGCCCTAGAAAAATATTATGCAATTGAGGCTTATGAAAATTAGTTATTTAATGTGATATAAGATATCGAGGGAGACCTTAACTAAAAAGTGGGACAGCACAGTTTTAAAAAGTTATATAACTGAAGTAATAGAATGTAGATCGTGCTTAAGGATATCGCAACTTTGAAGTCCTAACAGAAACGATCAACACCTCAACAGATGGCAGTTACCGCATCTACATAGTTGCTTTATCTCAGATCTAACGTCCTTCGGTATTTAATCTGATGGAAACTGTTAAGGACACTCCTTTTTAGAAGTCTACGTGGTTAAAACACTTCCATAAATGTAAGACACGGGGCAATCCATAGTCAAAGCAACACTTGTATAGCATGTTGCATAACAATATAAATGATTAATAGGTATTCCTTTAAAAATCGACCACATGTTCTGTTTTCATTGTATTCAACCGCAGTGATACATTGAACTTATGTGCAAAGAAGTTTATTATATAATATTGTAGAGTTTTTTGTTGCTGTTCGTGCGGAATGAATTTAGCATGACATGACACGAATGCGATCTTAACAAAAGTAAGCGTGATAATACTTAATGTGTGTGGAGAAAAGTAAACTAGGTAATTTTGCGAATGTCATGTTCCACGGTTCTTTTTATATGGAATCAGATCTCTTAATGCGGGCCATACACGATCAAGTTTACAGCTTTGATGTGGCGGCTAGTGAACTTGGTGGTGTAAGTAGGGTCATTTCGCCGGTTTCGCGACCACCTTTAGTAGGCGACCATTTGACGGGCTAAGTTTCTTTAAATCAAGATAATAGTATTTGTAGCGGTAATGTAAATAAAAAATTAATTTTACGTAATTAATAAATAATTATGAAATAAGAATTTACACAGTTTGAAACAATTAGGTTAACCCAGAGCCGAAAAAAAATTGCTCAATGCGGATCTTTATTCAGAGGAGTGTGGAAGTGTCGCGAGTTGAAAAAAAAATAACGCGGGGCGCGGCGCTCAAAGGTAAGTTTTTATTACTTATTTCATGTTTTAGACACAAGTTAGATGTTAAATTGTACAATCGATAAATTTTCGTCATTATTTAGTTGTAATTTGCTATTTTTAAACTTAATTGTAAGATAAAATCCAGTGGTCGGTAACCGAAATGCGTATTTATCAAAAACGTTAGATAGCGACCACATGGTCGCAAACCGACGAATGCTGCAGTATTTTGTTATAATTAATATGACCCTAATGCTTCATACAAGACTATTAAAATTTTGGCTGCAGCATTCTATACGTTTCTCTTTATAGTCCTTTGGCAAACGACCACCAGTTTCTTTGAAAGAACTTTGTTTATTTTACGTACAAACATTAGGTGCTAGAGGTGGTCGCAAACCAAAATAATCGAAATAAGGTTATTGGTTTCCGGCCACCATAATTTAGTATGAGAGAAATAACGGCCGCAAACAGAAATAAGTATGAAAGGTCATTGAGTATGCGACCACGAATGATTATTTGAATTTGTTTGGTTATTGAAATGTCCGTATAATAATTATTTTAAACTTGTTAAGCTCACACGATTTGTTAACATATTTACATTTTACCGGGTCTTAATCGCGTATTATTTTTAATTCTCTTACCCGCGGTAGATCATTGTAACATGATCGAAACGTCGGAGGTAAGAAAATGTGGTTGTACCGTAATCTGACGAAAACTAATTATACTATTTCTCTGTTTCAAACAATAGCTGGATGGAGCTTCCAAAAAAGAAGAAGACTGTCCAGTAAAAGGAAGAGAGAAAATGACATAAAAAATACTACACCAGATAATTACAAATGACTGAAGTTGATTATTTTTAATAATATATTAATGAAGAATATATAATGATTATGAATAAAAATAACATTACACCAAATGATTACATATTTGTTATTATTAAAAAGCAATAAAAATATGTTTAAATTGATCATAAATGTTTGATTGGCCTAATATTTTTCATACTAAAATAGCGGTCGCAAACCAGTTCACTGGTGGTCATTAACTGATAAAAGTGGTCGTAAACCAACGATTTCGCTATATTTTCGGTTTTTCAGCTTTTTATAAAAAAATATATTTGTATGTATTTTATTTTATATGTTTTATCCAAACTAGACTATTTTTAGGACGTATTTACGTTAACGTATACTATTTTGTGTGTAGACAACATTTTTTTTTACTGATCTGAAGTGGGCAACCCAGCTAACTGGTCGCTAACCGGCGAAATGACCCTACACTTGCACACCTATAGCCATACGCCGTGAACGCCGCATGAAGTTTGCTGCAAACTTGACGGTGAACTTGATCGTGTACCTATGGCCCGCATTATTATTATAACCAAGAGATAGTCGGCAAGTTTCAGTTTTCAAGACCGATTACTCTGTTACATGCGAAAAAGCTCTACAAAACGAAGTAAACCGACTATCTCTCTCCAGCACGGCTAAGAGTTATGTTTTTCCTCTTCTTTAAGTACATATTTTTGCTCTATTTCTATATGAAGAGAAGATATTACGAGCATACTTACGTCTTTGGTATGTCTAAGCCCGCAGACCATGACAAGCCCAATATTTCGCTAATGTCTATACCTACTCATTTACTTTATAAGACTGATAGGTACTTCATGCCAGTATTTTTCTCTTTGTTTTACACATTTATTTTAAATGTTTTTAGCAAAAATATAAAGGCTAAAACTAAAAAACTAGCCTTATCGCGAATTTAAAACATTTAGCCACCTGTAGGTACCTACATTATGGCTACGTCACGGAAGCCATCGCCATCGCGCGCTCGTAATGTAGGTACCTATGTGTCACTGATCGACATGATATTTAAATATTATTGTTATCGTAGGTACCTATCGTAGTACTATATGAATAAACCAGCAGCGCCCCTCGGTTTTACCCACGTTGTGCTCGCTCTCGTAGGAATTTCGGGTATTGTTGTACATATAAACCTTCCTCTTGAATCACTCTTATCTATTTAAAAAACCGCATCAAAATCTTTTGCGTAGTTTTAAACATCTAAGCATACCTACATAGGGACAGACAGACGGCGGAATGCGACTTTGTTTTATACTATGTACCTAGTGATATCACGTGTTTTATTACACAAGTGAAAAACTTCCTACAGCTATCAAATATCCATGAGAAAGATCGATAACAAAATCACCTTGTCAAAATCAATCGGATGTCTTGAATTGATATTTACGTTTACGTTTACGGATAGGTACTCTTCGCAGATAAGACGCGAGACCAAGAAGTCTTCTGTGACTGCGGTTCCTGTAAGGGGCCGAAACGTTAGATAAATATCTATACTAAGATGATAAGCTGTAAACTTATACAAAAAATTGTTTTTTGTTTGTTTGAACGCGCTAATCTCAGAAACTACCTATCTATTAGTAGGTACCTACCTAGGTATATTACTTTTGTAATAGATAGCCACATTCAACGAGATGGTTATAAGCTATTCTTTTTACTCGAAATTCCTACGGGAACGGGCCCATCGTGGGTAGATCCGCACTGCTTATCACTAGGTACCTATATAGGTAGTATAAAACAAAGTCGCTATTTGTCTGTTTGTTTGTTTGTTTGTCTGTGTGTCTGTATGCTTAAATCTTTATAATTACGCAAAGGATTTTGATGCGGTTTTTTGTAATAGGTTTGGAGTGATTCAAGAGGAAGGTTTTTATGTAAAAAAATTCCCGAAATTCCCAAGGGAACGGGCACAACGCGGGTAAAACCGCGGGGCGCTGCTAGTGTAGAATAAAAGCAAAATATAAACGTAGTTTCAATTAAAAATGAGTAGTGTTCACTTAAACTTAAGAAACCAATCGATTTGTCTACAATACTTCGGAAGGTTACCTACAGCCGGACAGTACCTAACAACAATTATTGTTTTTGCTCTACCTTTTTGCCAAGGGTTTAGGTAAGGTCACCGTTAACCGATGATATTGAATATTAAAATAGATTCCTCGACTAAAATGAAGGTCCCCGATTCTTTAGATTATTCTTGGAATAATCTTTTGTTTCGTAGAATTACACCGTCGCGTCGTGTTAAAAACCGGACTGGTTCGTTTGTTATCATTTGAATACAATGTTTACATCACATATTAACATTTTTAGTGCCCCCGCGCATTAGGCGGCCTGGCCGCGCGGCCAGGTCGCTGCGGCCAACTATTTCTTCCACGACATATGCAAGTGCGCGCACTAGGCGACCGGCGGCCAGCGACCACGTATTGGTCGCGCGGCCAGCAGAAACATCGCGACTCAACACGCGGCCCGCTGGCCGCCGCGACCAACGAGATTCACCATTTCGTATGAAAGAGATCAGGCTGCGCGCACTAGCCGCAGCGGCCACACGTGTTTTGTGCATACAGGATGTTCGATACATAAAAAAAAAAAAAAAAAATTAAATTTAATAGTTTTTATCTTCATATTGCAATACGCCTGGAAAGTATGTATGATATATTCCTTTTGTAAGCCTATTCCGTAACAATGGGTGAATCCAACATTTTATTTTTTTCCTTTTTTTCTTTCGCTTTTGTAATAATAAAATCAGTGCAACAATAATTCCTTCTTCGACGTCCATTTTGGAGCACGATGTGAACTCAACTGACAAAATGAGGTCGCTACGTGGTCGCAGATGAATCGCAGCTACCGCGGCCAGCAGGCCTATTCCCGGTCCAGTGTGCGCACTGAGATGACGTCATAGTGGCGTTCGTGATTGCCATTTAAGCGTTTGACAGCTCCGGTACGCGCATTTTGACGTCGTCTCAGTGTTTAAACACTCAACGCCACTATGCTCATCAATGTACTAGAAAAAAAAACCGGTAAACTCAAATCGGTATTCACACGGCCATAGTGTTTAACCACCGGCCTTCGTTGATTGCAACTACTATCCAGTAGTGAGGAACAATAAATCACTATAACCCTACCATGTTGCGAATAACGAATAATGTATGAATCTATGAGTTATGATGAAACCTTTGTAAATTAGTAGGGTTGACTTTTTCTTCCCGCCAAATAATTCTAAGCATTAATTTCTTCTATTAGGTATTGATTTCTAATAATTACTATTAAAATGGCTCGTGCAATTATATTAGGTGCCGCGGAAGATATTCGCCAAAGACAGGCGCTCAGACTAGAACGGAGACGGCTGAGGGATTGCAGTAATCCATTGGATCTGCCGGAATCTCTTTTTATTCAACATTTTAGAGTGACAAGACAATTTTCCGGCAGATCCTACTAGAACACACGCCGTCTCTACCGCTCGGCACACTAAATACAACAATTGTGTTGAATGTGTAATGTGTAATTGAAGCTAGAGACTACAGTTATTTCTAAGTAAATAATGCAAAGAAACATTCACTTCAATTTAATTCATTATTTATTTCAAATGTACCTAATTACATTATATTTGGCTCAGTTATCAAGACATCACCTCCCATACTAGTATAAACTGTCACGGAAAGGTGATACCTCTCAAACCGAGCAACAATAAAATATAGCTTACATTCTACTTTATATAAATACCTTACAAACTAACATATATACATTTATATAACTATAACTATGGTCAGGGTTGTTTATTCATCGATTTGCTTCCCTGAAGCGGCGATATACGACTCCTGTGGGCCAAAAGTCTGGAGAAAAACATTGTCTTGTACTTCGCAGGCACTTGAAGCATGCTTGAAGCACATACGACTTGAATGTCGTTATGAATTAGAATGTTTAGTTTGTATATTATGTCTGCTCAGTAAACGAAAGACATTGATCGATCAATCACAGAATTATTTGCCGTTTGACATGTTAATTTACTTGCACTTTCCTTATTTCTTGCCAATAATTTCATAAAGTAATCTACAAACAAAGCACAACACGCACAAGTAAAGTTATCGTTATGAATTATTGTTCTAAATAGTTCTATCTAATCGCGAAAAAGAGTAAATAAATACCGCGGAATTTTGAAGGTTTCCAATCTGTTGAACCTGTCAATGTCAATGACAAGTGCGCGCCTAGCCACCACAGACAAATAATCTGTTACAAAACCCGGTCAAATTAAGAAGTTCAATTTTCGTTTAAAATTGTACGTACGTTGGATGACATTTAATTTTACAGACTATTTATCGGTACTTATCGGTTTCTGTACATAATAATAGAGATGTCCAAAATTTTTAGTATGTTGGCAGCGTTAAGCACTGGGCACGAGATGCCGCGGGAATACCAATTGTTTCACGTCCTTCAAGCGCACTGAGCTTCAAGCACCGGTGCGCACACTGGACCGGGAATAGGGGGGCAGGTCGCGCGACCTGGCCGCGCGACCTGGCCGCCCAATGCGCGGGGGCACTTACTGGCGTGGACACCAATAGTTTGGTTTTATGTTGCGTCATCTGGGAATTTTGTACCATTTAATATTTACTAACAGTGCCCCGCGGTTTTACCCGCGTTGTGCCCGTTCCTGTGGGAATTTCGGGATTTTTTATACATATAAACTTTCCTCTTGAATCAGTCTATCTATTAAATAAAACCGAATCAAAATCCGTTGCGTAGTTTTTAAGATCTAAGCATATATAGGGACAGACAGCGGAAAGCGACTTTGTTTTATGTAGTGATCTACTATTTATTTTAATACCAGTAAGACACCTGCCACACAATCTATAACAGTATGGGAATAAAGTTGTTGTGAAAGCGCTAATCTCTGGAACTACCAATCGGATTTGTTAGAATATTTTTACATAATATCATAGGTTTGAGATCACCAACCCGCATTAGGCAATCGTGATAATTACGAATAATCCTCCTCACTGTACTACACTATCTATCTATACATCGAGATGAGAGGCTTTTGCGCAACAGTGGGACATAACAGGCTAATACTTTTACTTTTATGATAGCCATAAAGAGGGAATTATAAAGTTACTTTTTGTGCCTTATTCACACGGGTACAATGCGGGTAGAAAAGCGGGCGCTGTTCGATAAACAATAGTTTATTCATGTCTATCGAGTAGTTTAGTGTCTAACCCTGATATTCTTGTGTCGCGATGTTTGTAGTTAAACTCCTCCGAAACGCCTTGACCAATTCTCATGAAATTTTGGGTGCATATCGGGTAGGTCTGAGAATCGGACAATATCTATTTTTCATCCATGTAAATGTTAAGGGTAGTCCACCCTGAATTTTTATATGGGAAAACAACATTTGCCTGGGCTGCAAGTAAACTATAAATTATTTTTAAACACTAACCGTCTCTTCTATTAGCAAATACGCTTAACTTTCTATGAACGTTCTGTTCGCTAAACCAGCCTAATTTTTCTTTAGCACTATAAAATCGTCATTTGGCATGAATAATGCAAGTTTTAAAAACATGTAATGTATTACTTAGTAAGACGTGCTCGGGTTGCATATGAACCGTTGTTGTGTGGGCAGAATAGTTTAAGGTTTAATAGTATATGGTTGTTTTCAATTACTATGTTCCTTACGCCTCGGTGGTCTAGTGGTATGTGCACTCGCCTGCCAAGCCGTGTCCCGGGTTCAATTCCCGGGTCGAGCGAAAACATGTTTCCTTCTTTTCAAACATAGCTCGGGTTTGAGATCACCAACCCGCATTTGGCAAGCGTGGTGATTAAGCCTAATCCTCCGAGATGAGAGGCTTTTGCCCAGCTGTGGGACATTACAGGCTAATAACATAACTTAACTATGGTCCTTACATGGTTAAATGCCAAAGGTGTTCATTTGAAAACTGATACAGTATGGCTACTGATTATCGCTTTTTTGGACTTGTAGTATAACAAAATGGAAACGAAAACAAACATTCTGATTTTCAATAAAGGGCTACTATTATTGCGACCTCTTTAACAGAATCTAAACTAAAATATTATAATGAGCTGTTTGTAAGTAAGTTCGAATGAGTTATAGTTAAAAAGTGGCCAACCCTGGTGCCGAAGGTTTTCGATCGCCAAAAGGATTCCGACATATTGTGACGATTGAAACCGCGACCGACAGTTTAATGAGCTCTCCGAAGTACGATAGCGACGCTGTCTGTAAAAGGAAAGTAAAAAACAATAAAGTATTATACATAAACCTACTACCGTCTTAAAAGAATAAAAAACTGCAATTATTTCCAAGTTTAATCTAGTTCATTTGCATTGCTAATAAGAATGAATATACATATCTAGGAAATAAGGTGATTAGTAATAATATACCGTTGACAATAAAAAACATTTAAATCATGAAACATTCATGAGTCAAGCCAAAGGCAAACGTTTTTTTTTTTTTTTTTTTTTTTTAATTTATTTATTTAAGGTCGCTCTAACAACTAGGTCATCAGCGACCGACAACCAATATGAACTAATATGAACTAATGATTATGTATGATTAAATGAGATGATATAAGTTGATGAGTTTCAGAAAATTAACAATTACATCTGTATTGCTCAGACAATCCTTAAGATTGTCTGGCAATCCAGTATGAAGTCTTTCTGTGTTATGTTACGATTGGATCCTATCTTTTAGATACTATAATGATACATTAAAACAAAGGTACTGTCAGGAAAGAAATACTCAAGCAGTAAAGTGAAAAAATTGAATAACGGTTTTTGTTTTAAATACTAGTCAAGCTAAGGCACAAATTATAAAAATACCCTTATTAAGTTTGCCTCAATGTAGGCCTACCATTACTATTTTGTCAGCTTAAGATTCAAAATTCAAGAAATGTCCTTAATTTAGGGTAGTAAATCCAAGAGACCTTTACAATTTAGTAATCATTTGGTTTTATTCAAAATTATAATATGTAGTCCGTAAGAAATAGTAATCACTTGTAAGGATGCCTGTCTATTGAAGCGGAGCGGGGCTGCGGAGAAATGTTAACAAATAGGATTTTACATAACACTGATTGACAAGCCCGTTGGCACAGTGGCAGTGAGAGCGCTTACTGTGTGGGGGGTTGCGGGTTCGATTCCCGCCCAGAGTCAACAATATGTAAAGACATAGTTGTTGGCGACGACGTCTGGGTGTCAATTATAAAGTATTTGTGTATATATATGTAGTACTATCAGTTAGTTAGATTCCATATTACAAGCTTAGAGCTTAGTTTGGGTCTAATTAACCGTGAGTGAATTTGTCCGGGTATATTTATTATTATTATTTTATTACTGTGAGCGGAAATTGAATACCACCCTATTGGTTAAGATTTCTTCGTTTCTCCGCTCCGCAGCCTGGCTCCGCTTATTGAAGCGTTAAGCAGTATTGAAGCGTTAAGCAGTATTGAAGCGTTAAGCAGTATTGAAGCAGTAAGGGTGCCTATCCATTGGGATAGGCAACCTTATTGGACTATTATTAGACTAGGAGGAAATTCAACTGCCTTAAAACATCACCTTCCCGTGGCTTCATATCGTCGCGACACGGCAGTACTAGTACTATTTAATCAATTGCTATTTCAACTTTTTAGTCCCTGACAGTACTTATACTACATCTATTGATATATTATCATATCCACGTGTCCATTAACTATACCAGCTCCATTTCTTAGTAGTAAATGTTTCAAATTATGAATACTGGTTACGCCTACGAATGTGGCGGTAGTTATGAGATTTACGTAGGCAGGTACGGCTAATGTATCGTCAAGAGATATTTTAAGATATCATTAATATAGAGCTTGTCCAAAAACTATTTCAATTGAAGTAAGATTTGGTTAGGTGACAGCAGAATTAATTTGTCAGACCGAATTAATGCAGTAATTGACATATATATGTCTATGAATTAAGAAACGGATTGCAGAACGAATATATTAGGTAACTGGAATTTGTGTGGTGCATACTATCCTAACTAATATTATAAATGCGAAAGTATTAACTCTATCTGTCCGTCTCTGAACTCTCTCTGAATCGATTCGAATGAAATTTGGTACATAGTTAGTCAAGGAGCCTGAGAAAGGACATAGGCTACTTTTTATCGCGAAATTCCTGCGGGTACGGGTACAACGCGGGTAAAACCGCAGAGCGCTGCTAGTACCTAATAAATAATTAAATAATACATATTTATATTAGGAACCCACAAATACCCTGAAGTTCAAATTCACCGTTTATATCTCGAAACGTTATTAGTGAATCACATTTAAAGATTTTATCCCAGTTTAGTTATTGGACTGGGTATACGTTGAAATGAACGAGTTCAGTTGTAAAATTTTGCTGGAAATTAACGATTAGTAATGATGCAAAAGTTGGTGATAATTGATATTTACGGTGTCGATTGTAACAGTAATTTTAATCTTGTAGAAATAGTTTTTGGGTTTAAATTTTGTACTGAGAAGTATTTTGGCCTGCAGTGGGAGTTGCTTCAAGTCTATACTAATGTAATAAAGCTGAAGAATTTTCTTTTGTTTATTTAAACGCGCTAATCTCAGAAACTACAGATCCGATATGAATAATCATTTCTGTAACGGACAGCCAAACCCAACGAGAAGGTAATAGGCACCGGGGATAACGCACAAATATGGTATTTTGCTTTTAATCCCTTTTTCGAAATGTCCGGTTACCAAATTGCTTAAACGGACTGGTGACAAAGTACCAAGGCAACATAAGTTTCTAAGAAGCGGTATCTTACCTATCTTAATAGCTCACTAGTAGATAAATGGCAAGCTTAAATTATTTTTACTGGGCAATATCATAAAACGTTGTCTTTGTATTCTCGTTTCATTTTTTAACGGTCAAACGAGTAACGGTCGAATGACAGAGTTATCTCGTATAATAAAACGAAATACTTTAAATTATTTAATAGATAGGCTGTCAAATCATATAGGAAGGTACAATGATTTGGAGTGATAATTATTTTTCAAGCTGTCACAGGCCGCTTTGATGCCTAATATATTTTGAACGTTGAGTTTCAATCAAATTAGTCACTGTTACAAGTGAGGTAGGTATGAAAGCCAAAATTTTGAGTTACAACTGGTTTTCAATATTTCTTATGAAGTTGTCGGTTAGGTTATTGACGCGTAAATTATTTTGGAAAGTATTTTGAAAGTCTATGTTTGATGTAATTAATACACTTTAAATTCGGTTTTAAAAATCTTTGCAGTTATAATGCAGATGATTGGATTATTATCAAAATGTGTCACAGCCTGTCAAATAAACTATGTGGAATGATAATCTTAAGTAGCTGTTTGAATTGTGACATAAATATTTAAATAAATGTTTTATTTTATAATAAATTTATCCAGACGCCAAAATATCATAAGTATATATTTGCATAGTTACAATGCCATTGCAGAATCTGCTATCTTAGATTGCCGACTCAGCTAGATAGAAGCAGAAACATTAGTACGAGCACAAATATTAAAACTAGCAGCACCTCGTGGTTTCACCCGCGTTGTACCCGTTCCTGCAGGAATTTCGAGAATAAATGTATCACATTTGTTATTCTGATGACCTATATTTACTGTAAAATTTCAAAGAAATCCATTCTGCAGTGTTTGCGTGAAAGAGTAATAAACATACCTACAAACATACCTACATACATCCTCACAAACTTTCTTATTTATAATATGAGTAGGATAGGATGTAGGTCCCCAACTGCTAGTCTAAGCCGTGGACAACGGAATACGTGTGGGGTTTAGTGGGTATTATCCGGTACTATATGATCCCCATAATAAAGTGATTGTACCAGGGTTGAGTCTCCGGCCGGAGTAATAGCGTGCCCCATCTTAAATTATATACATTCAGATACATAACCCTCCTTTTTGGGCTTCGTCGCAGTTGGGTAAGGACAGTGGCAAGAGGTTTCCACCCGATTGATTATAAATATAACGTAGGCATGTATAGTATCTAGCCAATAACCGTTATAATTAGAGTAAAAATTCTCGTATAATTTTAATTTGATTAAAATTGTGTTGGAATCACAGATGTCATTCACATTATACCTACTGCATTACAAGGACTACAAGTTATAAAGCAGTATGCTTAGTTAATGCCAGGTGTGATTGCTCTGACAGGTCAAATTAAAAAAAAAATCAAAATCAAAACCGGAAAGCAAATTTGGCAATTTAAATATTTTATTTTTTTATAAAATGTAAAACAGCCAATTGATAATGAATTTAAAAGTTGAATGGAATGGTTGTGCATACTGTGCAAATAAAATTTATGATAGCAGACATTGAAACAGAGCTAAATGGTCAAACCCGTCAAAATGGTCATAAAATAGTCAATATAGCCCGCCGCATTGCCTACTTCATTTCAGAATGGTAATCATTATGCTAAAATTATTAGCGGCTTTTAATTTTCAAAATGAGGTGAACTCTTTGCAACTTTGATCGCTTTTGAATACCAATTAGGTGTTAATAAAACATGTCTAGCTATGCTATTTTCGAATTCAAAATATTTGCATAAAGCAATTTAACGAGCGGTTTTTTAAAATTCGAAATTTTGATCACGTTTTGATTTCACATTTCGGCGATCACGAAGTGTCCTATAATCGCAATTTGTAGTCTGGCAGTAAATGTGCTTCGTTGTTATTGCATAATGATTTCATGAACTATTTTGTGTACATTTCTCTCTTCATTCAAATTCATTTTGACTTCAGTGATCTCTTAACACTAAAAGTAGTGAAGTTATATTGTACTAGGTATACTTGTTCGTCTTACTATCTTCCAAAATATACCTTTTAAGACACAATGAATACGTACTAAGTATGAAATAAATAATAAGATTATAGATAGATTAACCCATAACTCTGTACACACCTTCTAATGACTGCAGCAACGAAGACATTTTGTCGATAAAGTCGGCTTTCCTTGATTTTTTTTGCAAGATAATTTTAGCACAAAGTAATCTTTGTTTATTTTAGTTAGTACACGAAATTTTTTTTGTAACAGTACTATTATGATGTCAGACTGTGTCTCATGGAACATGAATGAAATGATCAAAAAAAATCGTCTATCGTGTGTATCTAAAGACCGGTTAAGATCTTATCTTATCTCAATGAATTTTCGTTATCTATAATCTTTGAATATTTAAATAATTTGGCCTAAAGGAAATAGAACAAGGAAGCATTAAGTCACTCGTCTCAGCAGTGGTCTGTTTACTATTTTATGAATGAGATTGGGTTTTTTGAATTAAAAGTTCATATTAAAATCTATCTAAGATCGATTATTTCGCAGATTATTATCTACTGCCATAGACTTGTTTATGATCTGTGATATGATGAATGAGTTTTATAAATCTATTGGTTTTGCCACGCCTTATATTGGCCGTGGCCGTGGCAAAATGCCAGTTAGAAAATATTGAGTTTACCTGTTAGTCTTGGCAGGTTCACTTCCTACATCTATAAATTCTAATGATAGATAGTTTTCAATCGATTCAGTGGACATTTTTGCACTGTGTTCGAGATTTAGTAGAATTTTCCAACTAGACGACGTTATCCAACTATTTTATAAAGCTAATGCTACAAAATTCGTGCTATAAAACCTTCTTCCCACACACATTAATCACATTTTATTGCTAATATTAAAGCGTAATTGAACCACTGTAATATAAACTCAATCCAAATCTGTTTGTAAACTAATCTAATTTATATTATACGAAGAAGCAACATTCACATAGCTGTTTAGTTTTACGTAGAGGTAATAAAAATGTTTGAGAATTCGTTATTTGGGATGCTAATATATTTAAAATAAACAAGCTAATGTGGTTTTCAAAAATTATTGGAAACTTTTTGATGGTCGGAATACTAGCCCGAAAGATGAAGTTTTATGATGTTTTTTCTAGATCTTAAACGTATCCTCGGTTTGCTAATATCTTTAGTGAGATGAGAGGCATTTGCCTGCGGTGGGATATTACGGGCTTAGTGCGTTTCCATGCGGAGCTGTGCGGAGTCTAACCGACCAATCATAGCATTACGAATAGGTTTTGACAATGTCAATGCGTTCTTTGGTATAAAAATGCATTTTAATTGGTTTCTGGTGCCCATCGTTACTTGCCTTGACAAGAAAAATAAGCCATAAATGGTAAGTAAGACATTAAATTTGTTTCGTCTGTAGAATGTGTATCTTCGTAACAAAACCTCTAAAATAATAATAGATATTTTATTGTAATAACATCAATTTGAATATATTGTACGTGGTATTTTTAAAAACGAAAATAATTTGAATAATCTTGACAAGTTTTTTAAAAATGTCAATGTTTTTGAACACGAAAATGTGTCTAACTCATTAATAACAAGTTTTAAACTGACTCAAAATTGAAGGGCAAAAATTAAAGAACGGCATTTTGTAATTTTGGCAGATTATTTTCATTTATTTTTGAATAAACTGTATAATGTATCATAAAACTGTCACGACTACTGCTATCAAGAACTTAATATATTCTTATGAAATAATTTGCAATTTTTACCATTTTATAGGCAAATTCTACGAGTAATTTACATTAGTATACATTGGATATTGAGGTAAGCCTAATGCGACCTTGCTATTTTATACGAGCCTAAACAAAATAGTGAGGTCACTTAATTATTGAAGCCTACTATATTCTGTTAGAAAATTGGTCAAGAACGAGCCGGACTCGCCTATGAAAGGTTCCATAGCAGCATAGAAAAAAAATCCAGTCTCATTCATCACTACATAGTATAAAACAAAGTCGCTATTTTTGTCTCTTTGTTTGTCTGTTTGTCTGTATGCTTAAATCTTTAAAATTACGCAACGGATTTTGATGCGGTTTGAATAGGTAGAGTGATTCAAGAGGAAGGTTTTTATGTATAAAAAATCCCGAAATTCCTATGGGAACGGGCACAACGCGGGTAAAACCGCGGGGCGCTGCTAGTTCGTAAATAAAGTTAGGTTTGGCGTCCGATCACTCTACTGCCTATAACCTCAACTGTAAATAATAAGTTTGTACAGCTAACTATCGAAATGATCTCGTATCTTATGAGATAGGAGAGAAATCTATCATGTAGTATGATATATTTCTCTCTCTATATCTCTCATCTCACCGAATGTATCAGTACAGTGAGGAGGATTAGGTGTAATCACCACCCTTGTATAATGCGGGTTGATAATCTCAAACCTGAGCCATATTTTAAAAGAAGGAAACATGTTTTCTCTTGACCTGGGAATTGACCTCAGTCTTGGCAGGCGAGTGTTCCGAAACAATAAGGGTTGCGTTTTGGCCATGGCTACGGAACCCTAAAAATGCGAATAATTGTCATTGGATTTCTTCCCATCTACAAATCTTATTCAAAATGAGCGACCTCGGATTAGTTATAAACTGATTTTAGGAACTGGTCGTGTTATTAAAGTCAATAGCGAATTGATGCAAATGGAAATGAGTTGAAGTGAAACGAAAATATTGTTTCACCGAAAGTAATAAGACCACTGAGAATGGATACTCAGTGGTTGGCGGTAGCTTTTTGGCAGTTTTGTTTGCGGTCAGGCTACTAACAGTTTGGAGAGACTGGGTTATTTGGCACACCAGGGGATGAGTTTTATTATATTGAAAGTAATTTTGTATATTGTTTTAAGGAACGACAATACAGTAAAATTTTCTGCCCCGGTTGTTTCAATCAACAAACCAAGTCGGAGCCCGGAGCTGGTCTAAAACCTCCGACACCAGGGCTGGCCAACTAACCTACTCGAACGAAACTTTTTGAACCCGATAGCATAATGTTTGGACCATACTTTTGACAATATCATTTGTTAATGATTGCCCATGTTATTTGTAATTTGAGTACGAAGTTGGAAAAAGATGTTTCCATGCATTTAAAATATGAAAAAATCCTATGTACGTCTTAATGGTAGATGTTTTTTCAAAGATGAACCATAATTTGGAGAAGTCTTAATATACATATGTATATCGATAGAATGTTCACCTAAAAACACTAAGGCTGGCCACATACTCACACCAAGTAGCCGTTTTTAATCAAGATTCCTAGTAAAACACGAAGTAACTTATAGGCAATATTCACGTTATGCAAGAGCTACTTCATTAAATGTCAAGTTATCTACCTACTCTCAGATATAAACATACTTGCATTAAGAAGGAATCCACTTGCGTGTTTTGCATAAAGTTTCAACGCTGGTTTGGAGGATAACATCTGTTTTGTATGATATTTTAGTATCGACATAAATATGTGGTATTACTGACGTATGTGCTTGTGCGTACTTAAGTGTTGAAATGACGGGTTATCAAGTAATTGACGTAATGTATGGAGCATAATAAATTATGACTGTTCCCGAGGTGTTGCCCGCAACCTGTTTCTGTGAAATAAGAAGTACGAGGCATGAGGGGATTGGTTCCCTATGTCCCCTCGCTGAGCGATGGAGCCGCTAAGGCCGTCCGGAGTCGTTCCCCATTTAGACAATTAGAGACAAGAGACAATTAGAAAAAAAAAGACGTGTGGCACTCGGGGACTGCCGCGGTAAAGCTATTGCATTTATATTGGCGAGTTGGCGCAATCGACAATCGCCAACTCGCCAGGTCGCCAGCTCGCCAGCTCGCCAGCTCGCCAACTCGCCAGATCGCCAACTCGCCAGCTCACCAGCTCACAAACTCGCCAGCTCGCCAGTTCGCCAGATCGCCAACTCGCCAGCTCGCCAGCTCACAAACTTGCCAGCTCGCCAACTCGCCAGCTCACAAACTCGCCAGCTCACAAACTCGCCAGCTCGCCAACTCGCCAACTCGCCAGCTCGCCAGCTCACAAACTCGCCAGCTCGCCAACTCGCCAGCTCGCCAGCTCGCCAGCTCGCCAACTCGCCAGCTCGCCAACTCGCCAGCTCGCCAACTCGCAAACTCGCCAGCTCTCTCACCCCCTCTCTCACCACCCTCTCTCACCCCCCTCTCTCACCCTCTCTCACCCCCCTCTCTCACCCCCTCTCTCACCACCCTCTCTCACCCCCCTCTCTCACCCTCTCTCACCCCCTGTCTCACCCCCTCTCTCTCCACCCTCTCTCACCCCCTCTCTCACCACCCTCTCTCACCCCCCTCTCTCACCCTCTCTCACCCCCTGTCTCACCCCCTCTCTCTCCACCCTCTCTCACCACCCTCTCTCACCACCCTCTCTCACCACCCTCTCTCACCACCCTCTCTCACCACCCTCACTCACCCCCTCCCTCACCCCCTCTCGCTCACCACACTCTCTCACCACCCTCTCTCACCCCCTCTCTCACCCCCCTCTCACCACCCTCTCTCACCCCCTCTCTCACCCCCCTCTCAACACCCTCTCTCACCAACCTCTCTCACCACCCTCACTCACCACCCTCTCTCACCACCCTCTCTCACCACCCTCTCTCACCACCCTCTCTCACCACCCTCACTCACCCCCTCTCTCACCCCCCTCGCTCACCACCCTCTCTCACCACCCTCTCTCACCCCCTCTCTCACCCCCCTCTCTCACCCCATCTCTCACCCCCTCTCTCTCACCCCCTCTCTCACCCCCTCTCACCACCCTCTCTCACCACCCTCTCTCACCACCCTCTCTCACCACCCTCACTCACCCCCTCTATCACCCCCTCTCTCACCACCCTCTCTCACCACCCTCTCTCACCACCCTCTCTCACCACCCTCACTCACCCCCTCTCTCACCCCCCTCGCTCACCACCCTCTCTCACCACCCTCTCTCACCCCCTCTCTCACCCCCCTCTCTCACCCCATCTCTCACCCCCTCTCTCTCACCCCCTCTCTCACCCCCTCTCACCACCCTCTCTCACCACCCTCTCTCACCACCCTCACTCACCCCCTCTCTCACCCCCTCTCTCACTACGCTCTCTCACCAACCTCTCCCACCCCCCTCTCTCACCCCCTGTCTCACCCCCTCTCTCACCACCCTCTCTCACCCCCTCTCTCACCACCCTCTCTCACCACCCTCTCTCACCACCCTCTCTCACCACCCTCTCTCACCACCCTCTCTCACCACCCTCTCTCACCACCCTCTCTCACCACCCTCTCTCACCACCCTCTCTCACCACCCTCTCTCATCCCCTCTCTCAACCCTCTCTCACCCCCTCTCTCACCCCCTCTCTCACCACCCTCACTCACCCCCTCTCTCACCCCACTCTCACCACCCTCTCTCACCACCCTCTCTCACCACCATCTCTCACCTCCCTCTCTCACCACCCTCACTCACCCCCTCTCTCAACCCCTCTCTCACCACCCTCTCTCACCACCCTCTCTCACCCCCTCTCTCACCCATTCTCTCTCACCCCCTCTCTCACCCCCTCTCACCACCCTCTCTCACCCCCTCTCTCACCCTCTCTCTCTCACCCTCTCTCTCACCCCCCACTCTCACCCCCAACGCACAATCGCACACAACGCCGTGTCGAAGACTGCCGAACTGAAACGACGTTAGACGATGCACGGCCTTCAAGCCACACCTCCTTCCCGTCGGATCGGGTAAGCGTGAGGTTTTTTTTCGTTACGGTATTTTTGGATTTGGTCCCCGCGCTCAAGGCCCGCGATAGAAGCTATGCAATAGCTTAAAAACTCTTAAGGTAATAGATAAATTTTCCATGTGGATATTAAGCAAAAAATAAACTCTGTAATTAATGTGCGTAATACATACCAAAATAAAAAAAAAAACCGATATTGATAGGAAATCGTATCGGAGATTAGTCCCTACTGCCAGACTAATGAACTCTACCTCTTTCTAGTAATATAGATAAATTGAATGATTCCAACATTTGTCCGAGTCTGTCATCTTAACTAATTTGAAAAACTATCGAAAATAAAGTACCAGAGTTCTTACGATGGCTTATCTAGAATAGGCGAGTAAACGAAAATAGTTTTATCTTCAAGATAATGAAATCTTAACTAATCTTATCAAAAATAATGTTCTTGAAAATCTACAAACATTTTTAAAAGGTTGTAAAAAGAAGACAGTTTAGGAAGAAGTCATGTTAAAGATGATTGATAAACGTAAAATAAATTGTGACTTGTGGACAACATATCGTCATACTGATTTTTGTTTTATTATTGTCCGATTCTCTACGGCCAATCCACGTAATTTACCGAGACGTGTTTACCATAGACAGTGTATTCTATAGGCCTCTATTTGACTATGAAATATTACGAAAATTATTACAAAAATATCGTTTTGTTCATTGAAAAGGTTTGTTACTAGCCTGGGTTAAAATGAAGATTTTTTCATATAGGATAGTGATAAAAAGATTTTATCTAGCAAAATATCCAGGGTATTTGCGGGTATTGGTAATAACTATGTTATCTTTACTATACTAGTAATCGCGAAATCTCAGAAACTACCAATCTGATTTTAATAATTCTTTTTGTAATGGAAAGCCACATTCAACTGAAAGATAATAGGAAATATTTCATCCCGAAATTCACACGGGAACCGGCACAACGCGGGTAAAACCGCGGGGCGTGGCTGGTATTCTTATAATAGGTGAGAGAAGGTGGAAATACTATGGACATAACATCCGCACAAAGACCACCGATTCGACTTCAGTTTGAAACCACCTTCTACCGTCTAGATAAAAAAACTAAATGCTTAACATTATTAATTAAAAGAATTCTGTTACATTTAACATATTTTTTACGAGTGGAATATTTTTTCCTTAGACTTAGCCACGGATTAAAGAATAATAATAATGCTTGTAAATGATTTTATTATTCGTTACTCGAGTCAGGACTAGTCAGTCAACATCTTACACCTCACTTAGTGCACACGTATACCAAACTTAAATATTATATGGAGACCACGTTCAGGTAGGCGAATTAACTATGTTTTGTACCAATTAGTTATTATGAACCATAGCTAAAGTTAGCTTATTCAGCGATCGATAAAGTTCAGAGATTAAAATGATGTTTCCGTAGGTTTAAGCGAAAACTACACTGATTTCGTTTCGATATTTGATGAATATACATTTTTCTTCATTTATTTATAAAAATGCAATGCAATGTGAGTTTAAATAATATTTTTTAATTATATAACTTAGTATAAACTTAATTAACCCATCTTGTAATAATTTTATTTTAAAAAAAATTCTTTCTTAAATTATGGTTAATCAAAGGTTCTTATATGAATCGCTGTGCTTGACTCTATTAATTTTAATTATCAATTATATGCAGTCCTAAACGCAACACGTAAAAATTCAGTAATGGCGCTATTAGGGTTTTATACGTTACTTACGCCCGTACTCAGAGATGTCAAATGCTTCCTTATTAGAGATTAATTGACTGACATGTATAATCTATTTTTTTTGGATTGGCACAAAATGTGAACCAATGGCGTAAATTTTCCACCCGAAGACGATTGCTTCTGAAGAGGAAAAAGGTTTAGAGATAGGGTAAGAATGAAATAAAATTACTAAACCTTTTTCCTCTTCAGGAGCATTCGTCTTCAGCTGGAAAATTTACGCCATTGATCCACATTTTGTGCCAATCCAAAAAAAATAGAGTATAATGTAAATTACGTCAAACAGATGAGTGTCTATTTAATGAACGTCTCTGAGTCTGGCAGTTAGAGACTATAAAAAAATAGGTTAATGTTTATTACTTTAACTAATGTTTGTCGTTTCTACAGGAACATAATGAGAATTATATTTATTCCATACGGACATTTTCTGAAAAAAATCAGTTTACTATTTCTTTTTACGATTTTTTACGATTTATATTACAAGTATGAATTGTCACTGTATAGGCCGTACAAACAAACTTTACATCAATAATTTATCAGTAATGTAATCGATTTTAAGGTCGTTTAAAGAAGTTTTGGAACATACCAATCAAATTGTATATGAATTTTATTGCCAGTAGTCGTAATAACATCCAGTCCAAAGATTTTTGCGAAATGTAAATTTAATTGTACCAAACAGCGTGATATAAACATTACACTTGTTGTAAAATGTTCATAAAATTTTAACTGTCGTGCTAATTAAATGGTGTTTTGGTTGTACGGGTAGATTTAATTTTTTGAATCAGTAATTCACTTAGTACATGGATACATTAATTAACATTTTTATAATATTGAAGCTTGAATGTGATCTATTTACTAATATAAAGCTACAAATCCTATTAATTGTAATTAATTATTTTTGTAATGGATAGCCACATTCAACGGGACGATTATATACCATTATCCCGAAATTCCCACGAGAACAGGCGGGTAAAACCGCTACTAGCTTAGAATACTAAAAACTACTAATTTTGAAAAGAAACAAAGTTTACGGATACGGATATGGATACTTCCCTTTTATATTAATTTTATCCGACATTTCGGATAGAAGCTATTCTGTTCATATATTTAATGATCTTTTACACATTAAACTATATACTAACTTGTTTAGTAACGTCATCTATTTTATTAACCAAATCATATGTATTATAAAATAAATGATTAAAATTAAGTCAATTAAAAGACGTTTGGTTAAAAACTTGATGGGCCTTTTAATAGACTTCTACGAACATAAATTAAAGCTAATTAAAATTCACATCATTAATTTTGTAAATCTGAAGCCAAACAATGTCGTATATCGGGTTTGTTCGGTAAGTGTAATTTATTCTAGATTTTGAGTCTGTTAACATTCTAGGACTTGTAGAAAAACCTAGACACAAATGTGCCAATACAAATTTTAATTTTGAAAGTTGTCTGCTAATAACTTTTTTGAATTTTGTTGTCATCTTGTATGTTAATATTGGTTTAATTTATTTTTTGAATATTCATTTCAATGATATTTTTTTTTGTAAACATTGTGCCTATTTTGTATTCGTCTAAAATTTAAATCAAGATTAATCTATGCTAATATTCTTAGATTTACTGAGATAACTTAGGTTAGGGTTTTTTTTTTACTAGTTCCATAGTTATCGGTTAACATTACGGGGGAATATCCTCATTTTATCGTGTGAGAAAATTAACTAGTGGTTGTAATAATGTGTAGAAAAAAAGTAAAATGGGGAAAAACGCGAATGAGAATAAAAATATTGGGGGAAAATAATATTGGGTAGTTGATCTATACAGTCTTCCAGGTGTGTATAAAACTGTTAGTATGCAAGAATGTTTGCATATCTACCTCATAAAAAGCCATCAAATGACGTGGTCGGGCCAGCTATGTGCGTAAATTCTTTACATAATTTAGTGTTTTTAATATCCGTCAAGAACTATCGAATTTGTTCTTAAAATGGATATTAAATAAAATAAATAAATGAAAATATTTTCTACATTTTATAGCTAAGAATTCAGCTAAAGAGTTCATATAGCAAGCAAAATTGTTAGTCAAATCAAATTTATACAAAAATATGTATAAATAATGAATAAGGCATTCAATAAACATGTTTTTTTATCTATCAATTCGGAAATCAATCGTCCCGGCCTTTAATTAGCAATATTCGCTCGCGAAGATATAGATTCTTTTTTGCACGGTTTTCGTTATAATTTTATTTATTTTAATTGATTCGAGTTTAAATCTTAAAAAATAAATAAAAAAAAGATTTAAGTTTTGCAGTCTTGCATCGGTCGATCGATCGATCGATTTTGTTTCATCTGCAGAATACTTTCTACATTTCGGGGACAGCCCCCCCATCGTTTCCACTTCTCTCTATTTAGAGCTTCATGACGCCAACCAGGCAAAGATCCGTCGAGTTCATCTCACCATCTCCTTTTTGGTCTGCCGCGGCTTCGCCTTTCTGGGTCTGGGACTCATCAGGCCTACTGTGAAATCGTATCAATCGTAAAAAAATATCGGTTAACAAACTTTTGCTTATGTATATCAATTAATTTATTCACAATACTGGTTTAGACGACCGTTTTATAAGACAGTAAGATATTTTTTTCTTCTTATAAGTCAACTCAAGCAGGCCTATGATTTAAATGCCTGCATATATTAATATCTGATAAGGTCACTGTCAAAAAACTCGCCATGGAGTCGTAAATCAATAATTAGGTATCTGGATTTGCAAATTGTTGTTTAAGTGGTGAAATACTTACGCACGATAAAAAATGAGGCAAGTCATGTCACATGAAATGCTTTAGATTACATTTTTACTAGTGATTGGAGGCTATATTATACTCTAGCTGTCGAGATATCCAGAAGGAGTCAAAATAAAATATATCCTATCTCATCCCTCGGGTCTATTCTTTATATAAGAACGATTTTTGTAACCTCAATATTTTTCAATCAAAGCTTTTTTTGAGAATGAAAAAACACCATTAAAGAATACAAATTACAATCAGTCCATTTGAGGAACTACAATACTACTGACACGCACAGCTACAACAAACTTAAAACACCCATCTTTTTGTTCCGAAGGATTAAATATTGTTGTATGATTAATCATAAGTTTGATGAAAGATAACCACTAGAAATAGAAATATATTTATTACCAAAAAACTAAACCTAAATACAAACATTATTAAACTTACACTAAACAAAAAGTTGTACATAGGTTTACAAGAAATAAATCCCTACCTCCTGAACTAGTGTACACTGTATCTCAGGAGGTAGTCGTTCATTCAGTACAATATTGTTATCCTAATATATTTTTTCTACACAATAACATTTTTTATTTTATTTTTATAAATATTACACAGATACATTTAAAGCTGAAATAGTAAGTTGATATTTTGATATTTACGATCGGATAACTAATAAGGATTCAGTACTAATATAATTCAATGATTTCAAATAATTTGATACAGACGTTTTAAATTTAAATTTAGAAAATTCATGAAGATTTTCAAATACCATAGCAAGTTTATTGTAGATATACGGTCCGAGAAACATCGAGGACTTTTTGCCAAAAGCTGATTTAAACAATGGAACGTGAAAAACTTTATCTTTCCGACGACTCTTGTTCTTTTTTAAAGCAGCAGGCTTAATTGCATGTTGGTGTAATGTAAGTAGTAGTACATATAACTGCCTTACTGTAAGAACGGAGGCTTCTTCGTATAGCTTTGTTGTTGGAAAAAGAAAAGGTTTAAAGTGAATGACTTTGAGAATAGCACGTTGTGTTCGTTCAAGAGTCAGTAGAGTAGTTTTCGAACAGCCACCCCAGCAGATAATGCAATATGTTAGAATTGATTCACAAAGCGCGCGATAAATAGCTAAAATCTGTTTGGCGTCACATATATGTCGTAGAGTTTTAAATACGTAAATTAACTTTCGAATACGCGACGATACGGTGTTAATATGGATTTTAAAATTTAGGGATTTGTCTATCTGCACACCCAAATATTTTATATGAGAAACTGAAGAGATTTCTGGACATCCGCATGATTGACCTTGTGTAGGTACTCTGCCGCAATAATGGGCTTTAATATTATAGTCATATGTTGGCAATGCATTTTCACATCTGATACTAAATTTTATGTAGTGTGTTTTTGTTAGGTTCAAAGAGAGAAGATTGTTATCTAACCATTGAGTTACGGTTTGCAATCCTTTATTAGCTGAAAGATAGACTTCCTCCCATGTTGCACCCTTAAATAATAAAACCGTATCGTCTGCATATGTGATAATGCTACCATTCTCTATGTCAAGGTTACACATGTCGTTGATGTATGCAATAAACAATGAAGGTCCCAATACGCTACCCTGTGGCACTCCAAACTCTATATCCTGTAGAGTGGAACTGGCGTGCTGGTCAACCAGTATACTCTGCTTCCGATTTAACAGGTAATCTTCAAAGAGTTTCAACTGTTTACCGCGTACTCCGATACGATACAACTTTTTGATCAATAGAGGTATTGAGATGGTGTCGAATGCCTTGGCCAAATCCAAGAATATGGCAAGGCATTTATCACCAGTGCCTAACGATTGTTGTATTCGTGAAGTTAAACCTAGAACTGCATCCTTTGTAGATTTTTTACAACGGAACCCATATTGATTTTTTGAAATAAGATTATTATTTTCCATATACCCTTTAAATCTATTATTCATAGCCTTTTCTATTATTTTAGACAGAGTTGATAAGAGGGCAATCGGTCGATAATTATTTATATTAGATTTATCTCCATTTTTATATATGGGAACAACCCTAGATATTTTTAATGGTTCAGGGAAGCGTCCTTCCTCAAAACATGAATTGGAAATGATCGATATAGGAAGAGCTAAATGATCTATCCCCATCTTGTATACTTTTACAGGTATTCCGTCCCAGCCAGTACTTGAACTATTTTTTAAAGCCCTAATGATATTTTTGATTTCTGTTACATCTGTCGGAAGCATGACGAAAGAATTAACATTACTTGGAGCATCTGTGATAGCACTACAAAGATCTCGCTCATTACAGTTAAGTCGGTTTAAAATAACATTGGCGAGGTTAGAACCCGCTTTTGCAAAGTGTCGATTAATTTTGTTTAGGGAGTCAGTGGGGTTTATTCCAAATGTTAACAATTCATTATTATATCTATTCTTACTACTACTGAAGTTACAAACATCTTTTATTATACTCCACTGTTTTTTAATATTTAATTTATATTTCTGCATTTCATGTCTGTAGTATTGATTTTTCAATTTTTTGAGAATTTTATTACATGTGTTTCTGTATCTTATAAATGAAATCCTTAGAATAACATTGTCTGGATCTTGTCTTAACTTTGCGTGTAATCTGTCTCTATTTTTAATGCACCTAATCAAACCTGGCGTAATCCAGGGTTTGATATTCCTATATCTCCGTTTTATCTGTGTATTTGTTGTATGTTTATTTATTAGATCTCTTAGTTTGTTTACAAATTTGTTAATAGTTATTTGAATGTCATTGTCAGTCACTACTTCTAACCAGTTTATCTTAGCTATTTCGGCATTCAAAGCAACCCAATCTATTCTAGTAAACGACTTTGCAGCGGTTGTTTTATTTTTTATGGTTTTATTGATGGACAAAATTACACTATAATGATCAGTAATAGTTGATTCAAGAATGGCAGTGCTAATAGGTGCTAGGTTTTTAGCAATAGTATGATCCAAACAACTATTCTCCCTTGTACATAAGTTATGCGTTGGGTGTAGGTTGTGCGAAGCTAACAGATTAAGGTAGGATGAAGTCGCTAAATTGTTTAAATTTATGTCTGATATGTCGATATTAATATCTCCTAATAGTATAACTTGAGAAAAATCTTTGTATTCTAGAAGAATTTGATTTAAGGAGGCTAAAAAGTTTTCGATATCTCGGAACGATGGAGGTCGGTAAACACAGATTATTACTAGATCCTTTTTGTGAGTAATTACTATACAGTTACATTCAGAAACATATTCTGGTTCAACGAATTGAAGATCTAAATTATTTTTTGCATAGATGACCACACCGTCATTTTGATTGAACAACTTTTTAGAACCAAAACTGCTATAATTTTCCAAAATGGGCAGATTATAATCCTTAGCTAGCCAGCATTCTGTTAAAATAATTAAATCTAAACTGAAATCTAATTGAGATGTATAGGCAATAAAACTATCAAAATTACGGTTTATACTTCGAATATTTTGCGTAATGACATTGAAATGTTTTGGCGTGATATTCAATAAGCGTTTACAATCTATTGGATCATTTATTGTTAGTGCTAGACCTTTACTCAGTTGGCTACAATCAATATCAGTTATTATATCTATGGTAGCAGCCATTTAAATTAAAATAAAACATTCAATATATATTTACCGTAATCAAAACTAGACTAACTGTTGTATATTATCGAGGGTACGAATGTGTAAGGCTGCACAATTTTCGTCTTTCCTTACAAAAATACGGCCATCTTTGACCCATATAAATTTGTACCCGATCTCTTTAGCCTTCTTTCTTGCCATCGCATGAAGATATTTGTTAGCAGGACTTAGATGCTCAGATATGTACACAGGAGATGATGTACCGCCATAGCCCAGATGTTGTGTATTCAGTTTGGGATTTTGGAGCTTATTAAATTTGATAGTAGCAGAAATTAAATTATCGCGAAGCCCACGATTCCTCAGCTTCACAACAATAGCACGAGGGCGATTACCTAATTTTGTTTGTTTGGCGACTCGGAATGTCTGGATTATATCATTAGGCAATAATGGACAGTTCACAGTTTCAGCAAGTTGAGCTACCATCGTTGTTATGTTTTCTGCTTTATCCTCTGGCACACCATTTATTTCGATGTTTTGCTCCCTTAAACATTGCTCCACTAAATTCAACCTGTTGCCAATTTCAGAGACATTAGCATTTAAAACAGCATTTTCCTTTTTTAGGGTGTCTATTATTTGAGACTTGGCTTCAAGGCTTGTCTTCATTTCCTCATAAGCATTGTTGAAAAAGTGTAACGCCTCCTCAAACTTTGTCATCTGGTCCTTAATGTCCCTAAGCTGGTTAGATACCAATTCTGATATAGTTGCTTTTAGTGTAATGCTTAATTCCTCTCTTATCAAAGTGCGGAGCGCATCAGATGGCAGATTGACATCAGAAGTAATATCCTCCGATGATTTACGACGTGGTTTCTTGCTGTTCCTTGTTGTAACAAAGGGTTCCTCCTGTGCATTTTGGATAGTAGAACGAATTGGCGTGTTCGAGTTTCCCGTTTTAGGAGCTGTGCACTGACATTGAGGACATAACCAATTCGATTTAAAGTCCTTGGTAAGAGTAAGAAAGCGTTTCGGTGTAATGTTCACACAAGCCAAGTCATAAGCCTGTTTGCAGGCTCCGCATCTCATTAGCTCCTTAAGATTGGTAATATGTTTATTACAACCAGCACACGAAAGCGTTGAAGACATTTTATGTCAGACCTTACCCTTCCAAAAATGTACTAGCAATGCTCCAAAATTTAGTTCCTTATGATTATGTTATAGCAATGTATTTTTGAGGCAGGCTGTACAATGTAATGGCCAAATTCACTCGGCGACGTCACAGCCAATTCGGTGCAATCAGATGTCGAACGACTGCCGATCCCACGGTCGCGGGTTCGAACCCCACCCGGCCACCAACACAATTTCCTGCAGATGTCGTCACGCAGCTGCCCGGCTCACCCGTACGCCCTCCTCCAGTCCAGCCCCCTCAAAATCTTCCAACCGCGCTCCAACTTCAGTCCACTCAATGCCGGAAAGAGAGATCCGACACAGCCCAATATGGCCGCAGCGAGGCACGAGACGAGGCCCAAGAGGAAACAGGAGGGTCCGACAAATCGACGCAAACGGCAGCCCCAAGCAACTTCAGACGGGTGCAACACACTCAGCAACACAACCACACAGTACAGAGTCTGAGAATGAACTGACTACAAGTCGTTACTTCATATTATATTTGGGTACTTTTTATAGTACTCGTAGTACTCACTGGTACTTATAGAACCTAACTTATGGAATCTTTTGTGGTCTTTTGAAATAAAAATTGCTGATCGGCTATTACCAATCAGCGAGCGTAGCACGGTTTTGTTTTACGATCACGCCACGGCATTTAATGACAATAACAATCATTAAACTAAATTACTTAAACGATTAAAGGGATTTTTAAATGCAGTTCCAACGAAGACTAACTCCGTTAAATAAAACAAAAGTTTAACTTCTTCTATATTAGACGACGCATGTAATGTGAACCCTGAGTAAAAATGTTCTCAAAGCTTTTAGAATACTTGATTCAAATCAATTTTGCTGTTTTTTACTTATTCAAACAATACTGTGTTGTTAGTATCCTTGGATAATTTTCCCTTCAGTAAATTTTCCAAAAAGACTATAAAATAACTGTCTCACTGACATAGGTAATACTTCCATTGTATTATGTAGTTAGTACTTCGGGCTTCCGTGGTCTAGACAATGCACAGGTCTCAATCCAGACATAAGTACTTGGATTAAGACCTATGTATCACCTAGACCATGTTATACGTATTACATTACATGTTACGTTCACTTATTACATACTGTGGTAACTTACAACACACTGTTTAAGCATCGGCCATCTAGCCAAACCAAAAGTATGTGGGAATATTATTCCCACGTCATTGATTATAATCATAAGAAAAATTGCATTCATAACGAGTATGGTATAAATATGGACCACAAGGCGAGCTTGACCAGTTTCATTACATTTATCCCCCGTCTATTTTTAAACAATGTTTAGTCACTCATGGCCACTAACGCTGACCCACCTCCTCCCATTAATCCAACAGGACTAAGCCTTATCTGTAGTGATAATAAAAGCTATTTTACCATGACACGATTGTCATTGCTAAGTGGACGACACATTGAATACAATTTAGTTCTATTTCTGGACATGTGAACAGAACATCCCATTTCTATATTTAATTTGTTGATACGTAAATACTTTGTTGCTGGGATGTTTAATATTGTGTGTACGTAGCTTTGTAGCTACTTATAATATTGTCGCTGTAATAATTCTTGTACGAGAGACATACATACTAAGCTTCTGATCGTGGAATTAAATTATTGTGTTTTATTTAGGCTATGACCACATTATCTACGAAAATAAATTCTAAATTTGAAGCGCAAGACACACACGCACCCGCACTATGTGAGTTTTGCTTTTTAATTATTTCATTTACATAATAAAAAACATTTTTAATTGGTCGCGAAGTATACAAGATTAGAAATGTCGTGTACATTCTAATTGAAATATCACACCTACACTACATTTACTTAATTTAAATAACGTCATTCGTAATATTGTTGTAGCTAAGTTAAAAAATATGTTAACATTGTTCCTTGTCAAAAATATGATTGATCGACGTGTGATTGATGACGACTTAATTTTGGAAAATGGAACCGGTTTGCAGAAGTTATAGCAAGTCCTTTTTTTAAGACTTTTGGTTGGCCAGATATTAAGAAGTTTACTGTCAGTTTGGGTTGCGCTGGCTTATAGAATTTCCTTTCAAAATTAGATTGAAGAATACAACTTTTATAAGTTGTAGTCTTAAGTTTAAACAAAAACAGTTCAAAAACAATCATTTGCCATGCGTGTTAGGAATATCGAACATCTCGATGGCTCCTATACACGGAAGAGTGAAGGGTCTGCGCATCTTCTCTATTTTCTTACTTCTGAGGCTCCTGAAGTTGAAATCTGCTTTTTGCTTTTTCTTTAGTAAAATTTCGTATTAAAGTAAAAAACCGCCAGTGTTCCATCTGCACTAAATAAATAAAGCTGAATAATTTCATTTCTTGGAACTAGCAATCCGGCTTGACTGGTTCTTTTTGCGTTAAATAGCCACATTCAAAAAGAAGGACATGGCAACATTTCATCCCGAAATTCCCACGGGAACGGGTACAATGCGAGTAAAACCCCGGGGCACTGCCAGTGTTTAACAAAATTATTTCGTAGAATTAGTAATAAGACGTCAGTGGCTGCATTAACAAAGTACACAGCACTTAACGGAGTAACTCATACCATCTGTTGGCAGGTCAAGAGTGAACTAAAACATGTTGATTTTGAACCCTATGCCGTAGACGTTAAGGCATTCACTTCAGTTTTACTAGTTGGACTTGATCCAATGTAACGTGGTCTGTGTGGAAATAATTACAATATCATTAATAGGTTTATTGTGTTATTTCGTTTACTCGATGTTTGTTAAAATTTTGTTAGAATGGTCAAGGTTTTTAAATATTAGTCAGATTAGAGAAGCTAGTTTTCAGAGAGATTTTCAGAGAAGAAGAAATTTTAAAACTTTTAAAATTAAACAAGTAGGTGGAATATTACAGGTAAATAAATGTGAACATAAATATATGTATCACTTGATATCTAACTTCATCCTTAATATTATAAATGCGAAAGTTTTCGAGTATGTTTGTTATTCTTTCACGAAAAAACTACAGGACGGATTTGGATGAAACTTTACAGAAATATAGGTTATACATCAGAATAACACATGAGATACATTTTATCCCGAAATTCCCGCGGGTACGGGTACAGAGCGGGTAGCACCGTGGGGTGCGGCGGGTCAATTCTGACGAATATTTTCTTATATACAGTTTTACTTCATATGTATTGAAATAACAGATAAATGTATCTTCTATGAAATAAACTAACATATATATTACTAATATTCCTATTCCATGCATAGTTAACTATAAATACACTCTGAGTCAGTGCAGTCGCAGTCATAAAACCGTTACGACTCTTTTATTACCTATAACATCTTCAACTATATTAATATATCAGTTAACATTCAATTACTTACGTACCTATATACACGTACTAATATGATAATATTTATACTTATATATATTTAGGCCTTTAGAACGAGTACCTACTTATTTTATCTTATTAATATTTCAAATCCGAAAGTTTATGAGGGTAGATGTTTGTTTCTCTTTCACGCAAAAACTGCTGAACGGATTTGGAAAAAACTTTGCAGTAATATAGCTTAGACATTACATTATCATAAAGAGTAATTTTTATCCCGAAATTCTCACGGGAACGGGTACAATGCGGGTAAATAAGAGAGTGAAGTTTATCATACACTGAAGCCACTCGACAAGCTTGTAGAGTCGACTCTGCTCTATCGATTGGTGTATGTTTCACCTATGTAGGGTTTTGGACCAAGTCCCATACAATTTTGCCCACTGTTTTCTATAACATGCATTACCTAACGACAAAGTTACGGAAATAGATGATTTCTAAATATAGCAAACAAAACAAAACATTATTTATAGTTTTCCTTGAACCGAGTGCTGACAGTTAACTATGTACCAATAACAAAATCACATGTAGCAGAGTTTGTTTGTTTGTTTGAGCGCGCTAGTCTCAGAAACTGCCGATCCGATTTGAATTATTATTTTTGTAATGGATAGCCACGTTCAGCGGCAAGGTTATAGACAATTTTTTATCCCGAAATTCCTACGGTAGCAGGCACAATATGAATAAAACCGCGGAACGCTGCTATATTAATAATAAACGGCAATATCGTGTTATTTTCCTTTAATTTTGGCAATTATACTAATTATGTAAAGGGTTAGAATGACATCATTTTTAATTATAATTATTATATACTTGCACAGTCATAAATGTTTATGTAATTAATGTAAAGAATCGTATCTAATTATTACGGGCAGGAAATATAATGTACTTCATATAATGAAATGGGTATTAATTTATTTTAGGTTTAAGGTAATAGGATTTAAGTTTGAATTCATAAGTTAATAACTTAATTACTTCATATAATGAGATGGGTATCAAGAACCTTTTGAAGTTCGCTAATATATTTTAGGTTTAAGTTAATAGGATTTGAGTTAATAACTTATTTAAGTACTTAAGCTTGTACTTTGGATATGCTTTCGTATTTTAGAGTGAAGAGCGTAAAATCAAATACAGGAAAGCGAATAACTTGGAAGATGGATTAAGTATAAAGACTACGAAATTATTATTATTTTAATTGAAGCTTAGAGCTTACTTTGGGTGTAATTAATAAGCACTGCATATATTATTCAGTTTAATATCAATTTCATGGTTTACATACTCTGATTTTAAGGTAATGGTATATATTTTGAATGTATCTAATAAAGTAATTAAGTATTCTTTCCATCACTTACTTTCTTAATTAACATATTTTTTCGCTCCATCTCTTCAACTCCTATCAAAATCTTTTAGGTGTTCGCGCGTACTCAAGATGTCAAATGCATTCTTAGTAGAGATTTAATGAGCGATTTTGACATGTCATGTGCGATTTTTTTGTCAAATTGTTAATTGACGATTTAATTAACGTCTTTGAGTTCAGCAATTAATTAATTTTGAAACTCACGTACGCTTACGGTAAAAAATAATTTTCGAAAATTCAACTTTAAAGTTATGATCTGTGCAGCTATGTTAAAGTTAGTTTACAAGCTTGAAGTTATGGCGCTCGCTTATCATTGAAGCGAAATACCCGTAAAAGCAGCAGGTCTGCAACGGGCCAGACACCTTTCATACAAAGATAATAACAATGAATACAATATCACGCGACCCGTACCGGCTCGCACCCGCACTATGTGTGTCTTCTTCTTCTTCTTCATCGAGTGGATGGTCAACCTGACCAATCCTGGTGTCAGAGTTATTAAGCCGCCAAAGGCCTCTGACATGGCTCATGTAACGACTACTATCCGTACAAAGTAACCGGGACCGACGGCTTAACGTGCCCTCCGAAGCACGGAATCATCTTACTTTTCGGGCAATCAGGTGATTCAGCCTGTAATGCCCTAACCAAACTGAGGACAGTCTCACAAAGAGATTTTTGTGAGATATTTTCCCCATCGGGAATCGAACCCGGAACCTACGGATCGTGAGCCGGGCGCTCAAACCACAAGATCACGGGGGCTGTAAATGTGTGTATTAAGCTTATGGCTTAAGCTTAAACTCGCCAAAAGCCACAGCTTATAAGCTCCTTAAATGTCAACGATGCTATATAGAAAGCTGTAAAAAGCTTGTCAACTAATTTAGATATTCATTTCGTTTGTTTTATTTTCATAACTTTATTTAATTGTTTCAGGTAAGCTGTTTTTTATCAGGTTGGTATGTACTACATAAGGTAGTTATTTTCCCCAACATATTGTATAATTATTTCTACCGAGGTGAATAAATGAAACACGTTCGAACGCAAACTGAAACCGTTCAAAATAAAATTAGTTAATTAATACAGATTTTATTCAAAATAAAACGCTGGCTAATACTTAGTTAATAATTTTATGTAAATAATAATAAACGTGTCCTTTGGAATGTCGTATATATTACTTGGTGGATATGAGTTCATTTGGATGAGATTAAAAAGAATTTAGAAAGAATGTGTCATCACTATCACTACATAGTATAAAACAAAGCAGCTTTCCGCTGTCTGTCGCTATGTGTGCTTAGATCTTTAAAACTACGTAACGGATTTTGATGCAGTTTTTTTAAATAGATAAAGTGATTCAAGAGGAAGGTCTGTCATGAAAAAAAATTCTGAAATTCCTACGAGAATGAGCACAATGCGAGTAAAACCACGGGGAGCTGCTATTCTCGATTAAAGCCAAGTTATTGACCGCGAACCAAATATCTTGAATGAAAACAAGTCGCCCAGTGGCACTGAATAAATTAACTATGCTTAATTATTATTTGACGATTGTTTAATATCTTTATTTAAATTTCTTGGAGGTTAGTGTCCTGCTGCGTATGCGCAGATAACGCGCTCGTTATGATATATTGATAGTATAATAACAAAGCAGTAGGCGTAAATCATTAATAGATATCACCAATGTTTTATCATAAATTATATTTTCATATTTTTATTGATTTTGCTAATCTGTTTAAAAGCTTGTTGAATTAGTCATCAAACAGTTTTATTTATTGAAGTAGGTACTTCACTTTGCCTATTATTAAACACTAGCAGCGCCCCGCGGTTTTACCCGCATTGTGCCTGTTTCCATGGCAATTTAGGGATGAAAAATAGCCTTCTAACCTTCCCATTGAGTGTGGCTATTTATTAGAAAAATAATTATTCAAATCGGATCGGTAGTTTCTGAGATAAAGCGTTCAAGCAAACAAACTCTTCAGCTTTATTATGTTACTAGCAGCGCCCACCGGTTTTACCCGCGTTGTGTCCATTCCTGTGGGAATTTCGGGATGAAAAATAGCCTATGTTACTCGTGGATAATGTAGCTTTTGAATGATGAATGAATTTCTAAAAACGGTCCGGTAGTTTTTGAGCCTATTCATTACAACTAAACAAACAAAGTTTTCCTCTTTATAATATTAGTGTAGACTATAGATATCATGAATTGAGAACTCATACAATTATTGGATAAGGATACGTTGTTTAACATCCAGAGGAACCACCATCGCTTACCAAAATATCCAGCAGACTTCAGCAGAGTTGTTTGTCCATTATTCTCTGCTGATGATCTTCCGAACGGGTAGTACGTTTAAAGTGTCTCTTTGGGGCCAAAACTGAATAAAAAAATTTTCTTTGACGTTGAAAGTACTCCGTGCCCGCTACGTATTTCTCCGGTGCTTGTTTTGTGTACTTGACCCTGTAACTGACTACGTAGTGTAATGAATAATGATCTACGTTCGTTTATAAGGCTTATAGCCTAATAATGACGCGTTACAAAAAAAATATTAGAGAATCAATGAATAAAATTATTCAATAAAAAATCTTTTCTGGTGGTCCGTTGGTTAAAGCGTTAATTAAAATTAGATTAAAGATAATTTTTATCACTATTGAAACTTGTCAATCAAATCAATTACGTTCAAATAACAACTTATTAATACCTTGTCTTAGAGGTTTTTTATGTTCAAAGATGTACTCAAAAGCCTACGATAATTATTTTAGGGCCGTCCCTGACAAAAACGGAAAACGGAGTAACGGAACCTTATCCGTTAATTTTATCCGAAACTTGGTACCACTTGATCTGGAAGGTACAAAATTAAGTTTGTTAGTTTACTAGTAATGTCACGCGGTCTGACCCGTCTTGTACGCGTTCCCGTGGGAATTTCGGGATAAAGTGTGCCTCGTGTGTTACTTTGATGTATTTACTACATTACTGTAAAGATTCATCCAAATCCGTTCAGTAGTTTTTTCGTGAAAGAGTAACAAACATACATACATTCTCACAAATTATGAGTGGGATTCTTGCATAGCACCTAGGTATCTACCGAATGTAAGTTTGAAGTGAATATCGATTTAAATCTATTGGCAGACTGCTATTGACCGCTAAATGTTTTAAATATATGTATACTTATTCTATTTTTTTTCCTAAATATTTTTATCTAAATTCTAAATATATTCGTATGTCTTATCACATATCAATGATCAATGTTTACGACTTAGTATAATAAGAGATAACATCTGCTTATTTCCTGTTTTACCTTTTAATTATATTTTTGCATTTTGGCTTCCTGTTGCAATACATAAATTAGGAATAGGCAGTCTATTATATTGGACATTAATGGTAACCGGTAGTTGCTAATGGTGTATTCTGCTTAAGGATAGCTATCGCGAAATCAAATTGTGTGAATATTGGATCTTTAATTAAAATTGTTTTCTTTATATTGTTATTTATTTCGGTAATACCTGTCAGAAAGATGATAATGAAATTTCATTGATATCTATGATTTTCTGACTGTACTTTACTCGATTCGCGAAGTTAATTTTATAATAATAACTAGCAGCGCCCCGCGGTTTTACCCGCGTTGTGCCCATTTCCGTGGGAATATCGGGAATTTTTATGCACATAAACCTTCCTCTTGAATCACGCTATCTATTTAAAAAACCGCGTCAAAATACCTACGTTGCGTAGTTTTAAAGATCTAAGCATACATAGGGACAGACAGGCAGCGGAAAGCGACTTTGTTTTATACTATGCGGTGATGTCTTGTCTTGAAAAGAGAAGCTATTTTTTCCTCGAGTTTCTGTTTAACATTATAGATATGATAGCAACGAGACAAACTGTGTTTTTTATCATTTCTGGAACTAACAGCAGCCTGCGGATATCACCCGCGTTGTACCCGTTCCCATGCTTATTTCGGGGTATAACCCATGTATGTGTAATGCCGTTCAATTTAAATGACTATCAAATCGCATCTAAATCCGTTGAGTAGTTTTTGCGTTGAAGAGTAACGAACATCCATTCATACAAACTTTCGATTTTGTAGGAAGCCACGCATTATAAGGAAGTTTGATACCTCCTAATGCAGCGCTCGTGGCGTAGGGTGACCAAGCGATGTTAGATCATTGCAATTGTTAAGCAACGTGCAGCTCGACCCCTACTTGGATGGGCCGCTGATAGTGGCATTTCTATCTGAGCGCTACCGTGCTTCGGAGGACACGTTAAGCAGTCGGTCCCGGTTGTTTCAATCGTCAGACCATGTCGGAGGCCTTTAGGTGGTCTAAAAACTCCGACACCAGGGTTGGCAAATAAAAAGAGTCTGATAACATCTGCCTTTTCGTGGAGCCATGACGTGAACACAAAATCTAAGCGTTTAAGTAAGAAATCTCTTAAGTTTAACGCGATAGATAAGTTTGGAGTTCCGTATTCTGTGGTATCCCCGTATTATCAGACTGCAGACCGGTCTAACTGGTAAATAAGTGGTAACTGTTGTAATGGGTACCACTAACGAATGATCGCATAGAATGTGGGGAGATATTTCCCGTATTATGCTGTGTTTGCGGGATTTGAGGAAATATGTGTGAATAGTGAACGGTCGCCTTTGGCCCGCATAATAATATTATATTGTTGGTTTTAAGTACTTATATTTTTTTTGTATTTAAGTATTATGTCATAGACGAGTATTTTTACTTGTATTTAATGACCTATTTATAATTGTGTATACATACTGTTAGACATTGATGATTGATCAAAGAGTGATTGTTACTATAGTGATGTGGGCAGGTAAAATGAAACTGAACGTATAATACCTATTTAGTTAGGTACTTAATAACAATAGCTGTAATGCGTTTTAAAACAACAATCGTAATGCGTTTTATTTTTTAATAAGCTAGAACGTAGTAAATGTTGGTAATTAGGTACCTACCTACCTAATGCTGATACGTAGATACATTATATGGAGAATATTAATTAGATAGAACTTTATAATGCCACCGTGACTTGTGAACTAGGCAGATATATTATGTACTTATTTATCACTACATATTATAAAACAAAGTCCCCGGCCGCGTCTGTCGGTCTGTTCGCGATAAACTCAAATAATACTGCACGGATTTTGGCGCGGTTTTTTAATAGGTAGATAGAGTAATTCAAGAGGAAGGTTTATATGTATAAAAAATCCCGAAACTCCCACGGGAACGGGCACAACACGGGTAAAACCGCGGGGCGCTGCTAGTTCGTTTATTAAAACATTTCAGCAATATCATCCATCACAATTAATACTTTTTAAAATGTTCTTATAACTAAATTCCTGTGTGAGACTTTTTTATAGGATCGTAAACACATTCAAAGAAATACAAGCTAAGTTATTTAGAGGTTTAAATAAAATAAAGCATTAAGCGATAACAGATGATAGTTTATGTGATTTTAATGAATACCTATTATTTGATAAAATGTTTTTAACATTGAATGAAATCTATTAATAAATAATAATATTTATTTTTCAAATTGACGAATGGAGATTGAATTAAATAAAAATCGATTCAATATTTATTATAAAACAAATTAAGTTATTTTACGTATCAAGTTAGTTCCTACGTTCATGCGTTAAAACTAATTACAGCGCCATCTATCGATCGCCATGAGCACTATTTAGTCTTGCTACTCACCGCTAGATGGATACTGTACACCTATCTATTGCCGATGTAAAATGTGAGTATTTATTTATCTGTTTGAGATGCCATATTTCAATAATGTCTCTTGGTATTTTTAATAAGATATTAATTAGTGACTGTGGCAGCTATTGGCGCTAACTGCACCAGTACCGGGGCTACCATAAAATCTATCCTATATAAAATTCTCGTGCCACAGTGTTCGTTCGCGTACTCCTCCGAAACGGCTTGACCGATTCTCATGAAATTTTGTGAGCATATTGAGTAGGTCTGAGAATCGGCCAACATCTATTTTTCATCCCAAAATTCCCGCGGGAACGGGTACAACGCGGGTGAAACCGCGGGGCGCAGCTAGTAATTAATAATAAAGAAACACTATAATAAGAATTATTAAGTGTATAGATTGTAGCGCTCGCGGCGTTAGTTTGACTAAGCGATTTTAGTATATTGCGATTGTAAAGCAACGTGCAACTCCTACTTGGATGGGTAGCCGATAGTGGCATTTCTATCTAAGTGCTACTGCGCTTCAGAGGGCACGTAAAATTGTTGATTCCGGTTGGTTCAATCCATAGATCATGTCAGAGGCCTTAAAAAATCCGACGACAGAGTTGACCACTAAGCTACTCAAACTTAGTACTTAGGTATAGATATAATAAAGTTTCATGCATGTCAAGAAAAGCAATTAATTATGCTCAATCACATTTCAAGTGCCAGGTTTGATCGTTAAGGAAATTCTTAGTACTAATATCGATAACTAGGTTATTGAATGTGCACTGTGCAGGTGTCTAGCGGAGCGGAGAGGAAGTTTTTATGCACTAATGATTTACAAAGCATAAGTCGATGTAGGGTTCGCTCGACAGGCCCAATGACTTTAAAGTTATCCTACTACATCATTTATTAAATGCGAAATTTTGTGAGGTATGTGTATGTACTTATGTTTGTTACTCTTGCACGAAAAAAGTACTAGACGGATTTGGATGCAACTTTACAGTAATATATGTTATAAATCAGAATAACATGGGATATATTTATCCCGAAATTCCCGCGGGAACGGGTACAACGCGGGTGACACCGCGGGGCGCGGCTTGTGTTTTATAATTTAAAGTGAACATCCGACTTTAAGCTTCGTTTGTATGAGAACTATACCTACCACTTTTTAACAAATTAAATAAAAACTCAGCTGTCGGTATTGTATTCAAATAATTTACAAAATTAGTTCCGACATAGACGACAGGAATATGAGAAAACTTTTTATATATACATATTAATTTTAGAGAGGAGAGTAAAATATAACTTAGTAGGTATTCATCTTTTCCTTTTTCATGACTAGTGACTAAGATTCACTTGAAGTGGGGTATATTTTATACTTTGTCATTTAACGTCATCCATTTTCATTGTACTATGCATGAGTCAGATGATACGTTTCGTTTAAAACAATGTGTGAATAAGACTAGCTTAGACATTTAGCTTATGTCTATATTAGGTTCAGGATAGAAAAATGGAGGAAAGCAAAATTCAACGCAGATTGTGTCCAATTCAGTTAGCAATGACTATTATGTGTTTCTCCTTAGAATCACGGGACAAGCCCGGTCTTTTTGAGAGGTATGCGAGGGGATTATTATTATATAAGCTCTAAGTGTGCAATAGTTGGGGTCTTCTTCTACTCAGTTTTGACGAAGTACCCGCTCAAGTTCGTCTATTTATCTCGGTTTTGGTCTGCAGTGGCGAATCCGGCGTCCCGATTCCACATGGTGGCAATGATTGTAAAAACGCTGCCACGGTCTGATGTATTTAGATTATGACTAAATAAATCAATTTGAATTTGACTGATATTTAAGATGACTGTCAAATCAATAATAAGGAATATGGTAGGAGTTACTCATAATCTCATATCGTACAATATACTCGTATGTCGATCATTTTGTTTGTCAGTAAACATTAACAAGTTCACATAAACATTAGTACAATATTTTGTGACAACGAGTAACGACCTCGGTTGCGCAAACACATTGAATGATACGAGCTACAATACAAGTGTAGCTGGTTGACTAAAAGATGACGCTCGTGGTCTAATTCAAAGGTGATTGAGAGGTTTACATAGCAAACTTCAAAAAAAAATACTCACTGAAAAAGGAGATTGACTAGTTTCAGTAACAACTTCTTATAATTTTACTGTTTGAATTTGTCAATAAGGTTGTTTCAATTGTTAGACTATGGAAGGTTCAGAAACTCTGACACTAGGGTTGGCTACTGTCGTACTCGAAGTTACTTACTTATAGAAGTCTGTCTGAACTGAAAGAAGTAAAACTTATTGTAAAAATAATTCGCGGTATCGATGTTCACAATTTGGTCTTATCATGTGAAAAAATATATGTGTTTGCACAGTTTACCCGATATCATTGTTAAGCGTATTTTGGTTCAATTATACTTCATCTGTCCGCATCGTTTCATCAAAATAGGATTCCATGAGTCCGTAATAGGTTATCTTCAATATTTAAAGTACTTTATCTTCTTGTGGCATACTGAATTGATTTCGTTTTTGTGTTCGTCCGTTTAATTTTATTAACCACACATCTTTACTATTTTTTCAGTTGATAAATTTTTACGATATTGTATCAATTTTATCTAAGAACGTCACGTTTACACTCAACTAAATTACTATCCAAAACAAGAGTCATGTGTTTATTCGTACAGATAACAGGTGAAGTGCACAGAGCACAATGCATCGCGTTACAAAGAAAAAACTTCAGTCTCTCATTCGTCGCCCGCTTATCAGCCATCGCTTGTCCCACATCTTGAGTGGTTACAACCAGTAAATCTGACTGCACTTGTCGCTCGCCGGTCCAATATCAATTTATTGTCCGACCGACTCTATCAAGAACGCGCGTCTGACATATCACACAAAAATATCATCAGTTCCATCAAAAATCTGCTACTATCTTCACAATCTTTACTATCTTTGTAACCATCTAATATCTATCTTCCCTAAAGTAAATACACGAGAATAGAACATCAAAGAATAGCTTCTGAAACTGATATTTTGCGATTTTACAGTGTTAAGTGTACGTGAATTGATAAGCGAAGTGGAAGGCTGACGTTAGTATTAAAGGAATACAGTGATTGCTTCAAAAATCTAATTTGGTTTTGCAGTGTTATATTTTTGACTTGATTTTCTGACGGTAAGTAAATGATCAAAATTAATTTATATTTTTCAGTTTTTGAGAAAAAGTGTTTTTCTTAATAAGGCTTTTGAATTAAACTAATTTCATTTTTAAACGCTTGACGGTTCCTGCAATGATTTAAATATTAAGACAAGTATTCTTTTAGTCTATGCGCGCACGCAAGCTATAAAACTCAAGAAATGTCACATGGCCATATTCAATTGTTCTAGAATGCCAGTTGGGTCATTTGTAATTAACTGTACCTTCAGTAGAAACACTAGATCGGAGCGTAATCACAATCATTTTAACTATTTTTAATGTCGTTTTTAATTGTAGAATCGAAAGAGGTTTCCCTATAGGACTAAAGATGCACGCATAAACAAAGGTTTTGTTCATAGACAACTGTCTCTTTTCTCTATTTCTTTGCGAAGAGAAGATACATGAAAGATAGAAGAGATGTCGACATTCCCGTGTGTATTTCGGGATGACAAAAAAAGGGAATTTCGGGATGAGAAAAAGTAAGCTTCCCATTGAATGTGGCTATCCATTACAAAAATAATTATTCAAATTGAATTTCTAGTCTCTGAGATTAGCACAAATCTTCAGCTTTATCATATTAGTACATATAGAAATCATCTATAAAAATAAAATATATATTGTATGTTACGTGGCTTTTAAAGATTCATTTGTATTACTTAAGTTTTCTTTTCTGTCAATCTGTATTTCATGCGAATTGTATAGCTTTTTCAAACATCGAACATTGGATATTGCGTCGGTTATTATACTATGAGGCACTATAATTATACATACGATTATTAGCTGCGAAATGAGAATATAATAACGCTAATAGTTATAGCAATGATATTTTTCAAAACAAAAAAGTCCGGACATAGTAATTTAAACAGTCGTTTGTTTTTGGTTTTAAAACTGACAATAACAAGCCTATTGTTTTCATTATAGCACATAACATGTATGATATGTTTTTCTTTATTTTCATGGCTGGCGCTCTATAGAAATTGTAACACATTGTTCAAATAAAAATACATCGTAGTAAGTGTTGGAACATGTCTATCTTATAGAGTTGAACTTGTTTTGTAGTTATTACATCAAAATTAAAGTACTAGGGCCTTATTCATAATCGCTTATTAACAGCACTTTAACTATCAAATGGTTTGTCCCTTTCCGACATACGCTATTTGCTAAAGAGTGAAAGAGACAAAACACTTTTAAACACTGTTGAAGTTAAATATTGTAAGGCGGTTAGCCTGTAATGTATCACTGCTGGGCAAAGGCCGTTCCCGCGGGAATTTCGGGATAAAATGTATTCCATGTGTTATTCTGATATATAACCTACATTACTGTAAAGTTTCATTCAAATCCGTTCAGTAGTTTTTGTGTGACAGAGCAACAGACATACATCTATACATCCATCCTCACAAACTTTTGCGTTTATAATATTATACTAGGAAGTAGAAAAATCTCTACGCACTTTTATTAAGTAGAAAAAACTTCGTACATTTTCATAGGACCTAAACAGTCTGTTTAAAAAATTCAAAGAATGTTCACATCATCTAAGTTCAGTGGCATTGTAGCCAATATTTTTCCTTTACCAACTCCAAATATTTATCAAACAAATAAATTATTACGATCTCTATACATCTGTGTATAAGTATCACGAGGTTTCAATTATTGTGTCCACGCTAAACTGGTGTCGATGCGTCATCGCCGCCGTGATGGGAGGAACAAATCCTTTCGTTCAGACGTTATGAATTAACGTGATTGATGCAGCATCGAGGAAATTAAGATAAAGAGAATAAAGAGTGATTTGTACTGGAACAGTTTTTAAATAAATCATTTATACTTATATAATAAAGTTGAATAGTTTGATATTTACTGGTTTCTTAAGTTTAACCGAACACTACTCATTTTGAATTGACACTACGGTTACGGATACACATCGCTTTTATTTTACATTTTTATCTCACGTTTCAACCGCTTTACAGTCTTCTGTGACCACGTTCCCTGTAGAAGCGAGTTTGATGTTTGTTTGTTTTAACGGGTTCCGTAAATTAAGGAACTACAATACCGATTTGAATTATTCTTCTTATACTAGATAGTTTAATTCAAGTAGAAGGTTACATGTTTTTTGGATCCTTAAATTCCCACGGACCGGACACACAGCGAGTAAATCCATTGGATGCAAAAAAAAACATGAGTTTAGGTTCTAAAACTAACTGAATAGTTAATGTCAAACAATACAATTTAACGTAACTCCATACAATACTAATGAATGTAATTTATGGGGAAAATAATGTAACTTTGTATAATGATTACGATTGCACGTAACGTAATAAATAAAAGTAACATTGTATGACCTACCCATAAAAGCCTACTATAATAAAGTTATTAATACAATTTCAATAGCAATTCAACAAAAAACGTTTAGCATTGTACATACTCTCGAATAATACTCGTTCTCAATTAATTATTGGTCAATATGACGTATGGGCAAGTTTACACCCCGGTTACACTGACATCTGTTGACAATTTATGACAAGTGAATAAATAAATCTGTCAATCAATAAACCGACCTTTACCTAAAACAGGTCCTGTTTTGACACTTAAAATAATAAATTAACTTTCTTATACCTACAACTGTTGATTACAATCGGTTCAATTAAGTGAAGTAAATTTGATCAAGTGTTATATTTTAATAGGGTTTTCCTTATTACTTTGTCATTATAATTTTATATTACATGTCTGATTTTTTAAGATATTACATAATTAGAACTATTATATTATAGATATTGACACTAGTTGAATATTTTCTGCATAAAAAGTATACTATTAAGCTTCCTATTAAGTGTAGTATATATATTCCTGTTCGACTGGTAGATGCCGGATTATAGGCATTCAAGCAAATAAATTAAAAAATAAACTCTTTTTTATATTAGTTGTAAAGCTCAATTCAATAACGCAGCAAAGATTCCGTAAAAAACCAACACCTTTTATCTACTGTAGCTATGGTTTCATTATAAGTTTGAAACGTCAAATGGAAAACTATAAAACTTGATAGTTAAGTATTAATTCGGCAAAATGTGTTACTAATCTTTACTAACTAGTATTATAAATGCGAGAGTTTGTGAGGATGTATGTACATATGTATGTGTGTTACTCTGGATGAAATTTTACAGTAATTTAGATTATACATCAGAATAACACATGGAATACATTTTATCCCGAAATTCCCGCGAAAACGGGTACAACGCGGGTCAAACCGCGGGACGCGGCTAGTGTGGTTAAAAAAATATCGGATTAAGTTATATATAATTGAGTCATTTATTTTCGCTGTAATTATTCACGTAACGGTAAGGAAGTAACACATTATAAATATGTTAGATTTGTATCGGAAATCGATACTGATCATTTAATCGACTCGTAACAACCATATTAAGCGTTTTATTTAGCATAATATACTCATTACTCTTTTATAAGTATGTACCAAAACTTTTAATATAATGTAACCTTTAGCATTATATTTTAACTAACTACGTTGCTAATGTTTGTGTCCTGTTTAAATCGAAATTTAATTAATCGAAGGTTTTTATCTAATTGAATACCAAAAATGTGAGAATTAAATCTAGCACTAGGACCATAGACTATTCTTATGTTGGCATAATTTATTATTAAAATAAATTAAGGGTGGGATAAAATTGATAAATTGCAATAAATTGCAAATATACTAACAGTACAAGTAAATTTGGGCTGTTTCAAACGGTTCGTTATCGTAACATACGTTCGTTAAAAAAATCGGGCTTTTTATGGTGTTAAATATCTGTTTAATATAAATCATTATTTCATGACTTAAATGACGGTCTATTTAAGTTATTCGAGCGGTCAGTACAACGATTTTCATTGTCTTACGTCTGTCAAGACTGACATTTTGTGTTAACGTTTACTGGTACGTGAGCGTAAGCTGGAGCAACCCACCCTAAGATAAGATACTGGCCGAATTTGAGAGTATCTAGTACCAAAATTGACATTAAGTTTATAAGTTAGATCCTTTTGTTCGAAAAAGTTTGAAATCCGAAAACTGTCTTCAGATATTTTTTGTTTGACCACTTTGTGACACTTGTTTTTTATTTCTTTTTGATTTTTTTATTTCATCGGTTGCAACTTGAGAACTCACTCATTCATATTTTTAAGTGAGTTAGTGGCCATCAACGTGCACGACGCTTTAGGTTCCAATATTATCCATTCTAAGTATAAATAACAAGACAAGTGTTCATGACATTACAAAATGTCTTCTATTCATCAAATTAAGTCACGCGCAAACAACCGAACAATTATATATTTCTATTGTGTAGTATTGACGTTTGCCCTAAATAACTATGATATATGAAGTGAGGTCTAACACATTACATCAGATATAAATCTGAGATTTTATCTTGATACCTTTTATCTTGTAATAATATTATCTACTAGCAGTATCCCGAGGTTTCACTCGATTTAATTCCCAATTTTTTTGCGTAATAGTACTTAATATGTTTCAGTTTTGTCTGCGCAATTCATATTCAGAAACATTAATCCATCGTCACATTATTAGCCTTTAAAAACAAAAAGATTTCCAAAGTATTTTTTTTTATGCTTGTACTCGTAGGAACCGATTTTGAAATTTGAAGTTCCATAAAAAGGTAGGTGTAAAAACTTACTTTACAGTCAGTGTATCCATTCCCGTGGGAATATCAGGAAAAAAAATGTAAAATATATTACTGTAAAGTTTGATACTCTGTATTACTGATACCCTATAATTACTGTAAAGATTCATCCAAATCCGTCCATTCGTTTTTTCGTAAAAGAATAACGAACATACATACATCCGTACATACAGACATCCATCCTCATAAACTTTCGCATTTATAATATTAGTAGGATGTCGTGTCATTTAGTTAAACGTTCGAAAAAGCTTAGTCATTTTTCATTAAATAGATTTTCCTTGATATATGAATATAAACACAGTTAAGATTAGAAGTTGCTATTCATGTAATATCGGCGAGATTACTCTATCATAATGTTGGCACTAAGGTAATGACTATTTAATGGATAATAACTAATGTATCTTATGAATTTAAAGACCTGTAAGTTAGATTTAAATATACTTACATTAAATAAATGTTAAGTAATAGTGGGTACACACGTACGTACTTGCTCGATAAACTTGCTCGATCTCGAGCAAGTACGAACGTGTGTACCATGCAAGTCTCAAGACAAATGCTCGAAGCCAACCAAAATGTTCGATTCGAACAAGATTGAAACGAGAGTTTCAACGCACATTAAACATGTTCTTCGAGCAAGCTTTTACGTGTAGACGCAGGATCGAGCATGTTTGTAGATAGTCATGCTCGGATGAAACATGCTCGTCGCGCATGTACGTACGTGTGTACCCACTCTAAGAGTTTGAGCTGTTAAGTCTATCCCAATAGGTAACTGATTTCGATCGACAAACCAAGATAGCAACACCATTTCTGACAATATTTCTATGCTATATTTTATTCTGCAAGCTCTTCGTTTTACCCGCGATCTGTGCATTCCCGTGGTAATTTCAGGAAAATATAGCTGGTAACATTTATCTTGAGTGTGGCTATGAAATATAAATAATTATTTGAATCGGACGGGTTGGTTCCTGACAAATAATCAAACTCTTCAACGTTACTTCATCAGTATAGTTTTATTATTCTTAAACACTCTTTATGTTGGTAACACTTGCCACTTTTACAAATTTTAAAGAGTCAAGGATGTCATTTTTCCTTTATGTTGAAACAGTAATAATAATTTTATGATCATTTTAATTGCTCTTTAATATTAAGGATACTTTTGTAAGGTGACTTTTGTGATGAAATGTTCAAAACCTTACTTTTACAGCTGGTACAACTGAATAACAATTTGTTTACTATGTGCAGGTCACTTGTGTGAATTTTGTTTGCGGTCAGCATTCCATAGCAATAGTCCGGCGTAAAGCCGAGTTCAATTATATAATGATGTCGCGCGGAAGTGACTTATTCTGACGAATGTTGTCTACCTTTTGTACTCGAGGACGTTCGCTTTGGACCAAATATTGTACGACTAACCTTTGTAACGTTTCGTTTTCCTGCAACATGCTTACCGCTGAACAAATGCACGTAAGCACTTACAACTCGAGCACTAGAATAGACTAACCTGAACTGCTTCGAGAAAAGGGTAGTACGTCCAGGCCGCTTTTTTGCGTGACTTCGCGGAGGCTGCCCTGCCCCCAGATATTGGCGTGTTTATCCGAATACTACCGTGCTTCGGAGACCCGTATTGTTTTATCATATGGCCAATTAGAGTAAAATTACTGAAAGGACAGCCACTGTGACGGGCTACAGGCTTTTTTAACCAAACGAAATTCGTACTTCGGAAGGGCGTGTGGTCCTATGATGAGACTAATAATGGAATTTATTCTAAGATGCCCGTTGTGACAGATGTCATTTCAATCAAATCTAATTGAAATGAAAAAATATTTTTCTTTATGATAGTTATTATTTTCAAATTCTTCCATCAAAGATGTTCCATTATATCACCACATTGGCCACTATATAGGAGACCTAAGGTTTTAAGATATTTTTTTATTATTTTATACTCTAAACTAAATCAATCTCTTTGTATGACAGTCCTTACATTACAGTCTAATTCTGGACTATTCTAAGATCATTGATCTTAACAAAACTAGACTGTTATTAAACAATCAAGTTAACTGGCTGTACCAATAAAGAACAATTATTGTTAATGTTAAATAAACGCGTTTTCACTGACACGTCATATGATACTCGTAAATCTCGTAATTGTGACATGGCAACATCCAACCGGGAATTGGATTTAATTGAGTCTGTCTGTCTGTCTGTGAGATTTGGAAAGTAGGACATGATTTGTGAAGAATGAAAACTGTATTCATAGTATTCGTATTCTATCTTTATAATTTTAGTTGTTGCTTCTCGTAACCTAGATCATATTCAAAATAAATAATTAAAAATAATATGTGGGCAGTTTTCATAATTCAATAGGTATCCAAAATATTTTATTTTAAATTAAGACACATGAGTGACACCTTAGAGTGTTAGTAAGGGTGTTTTTAACTAAAAGTCCACCGAAGGTACCACGGTACTGCGATGGCGCAAAGACCGTTAAACATAAGGTTTTCAGTTTATATAATCTATAATTTGGGGTTCCTTTTCCAAAAATAAGCTAGTCTCCCACGCTCTGAGGCACTACCACGAATTTTCGTATCATAAAATTCAAATTTTGAGTTCTCTAGGCATTGTTATTTTATTGCAATAGAAAAGCACTAATTTGAGAGAATATTTTTGTATGACATTAAAAACATAAATTGTTGTCGCCAAATAATAACTAAACCGATAATGTTTAATTAACATGTAAACACAAACTATCGAATTCGTATTTGTAAAGTGGGGCAAAGTAAAAAACTAGTTAGCGAGTTTAAAGAACTAATGGATATGTTCATTAAAAGCCAACATAGTTGGAGCAGAAGTAAAAATAGATTGTTTATTTATGTTATTCTTATAGATACCAAAGTGTTTGTTAGTTTTCGAGGTTAAACTAGTTGGCAACGCTCTATGGTTATAAAATATCTAGTTAATTTGAAAAGTTTCAATACTCTCACCGAGAATTCATTTAAAAAAAAACTGAACGCTATCGTCCAGGGATAGAGACGATTTTATAACGACAGCGGTTAGATTTTTCTTTTTGAAAAGTACAAAAAATTATAAAGTAAGAAATGACAATTGTTTTTAGAAGTTGTGATTGGTCGTTGAACTCAGCTCCGATGGAAACGCACCCTTAGCTACTGTCTGTTGTGACTACCAGGCTCTGAAAAGAAATCCTACAACTATTATAAATGCGAAAGTTTGTGAGGATGGATGTATGTATACCTAATATGGATGTATGGATGTAAAGATGTATGTATGTTTGTTTTAACTCTTTCACAAAAAAAACTACTAAACGGATTTGGATAAAATTTCACAGTATTATAGGTTAAACGTCAGAATAACACATGGGATACATTTTATCGAGAAATTCCCGGAACTGGTACAACGCAGGTAAAACAGCGGGGTGCGGCTAGGAACATTATATTTGTGCAAATATCGACATCAATTAACATATTAACACGTTCCCGTTTATTTGTCAACACATGAACACATTTTGTATAAACTATTTAATTTATGTTCAAACAATTTAAATAAATAACAACGAATACCCATTAAGAATGCAAAAGTGATTTAATCCAAGATATTTACAAGACGAAATATCAAATGTTTAAGTACTTAGTTTGTAGAAACGGAAAAAGGATATTATATTTTTGGCAAATTATCGTTGTAAAATACTTCATAAATTATGTTCTCACAAAAATAAAATTTATTTTATATTTTTACGCCATCTTAATTAGTTAACTAATGTTAGAGGTTTTTTATTTTTTGCAGTAGTAAAAAATTTTGCAGTAGCAAATTATAAACTAAGTCATAAAAATATTTATAGAAATAATAGCTTTTTTATAATCTTGGATACTCGTTTTTAAATATCAATTTTAAGCGGCTAAGAAGATTCCTGAGATAATTAAAATTTAAACAAAAAACAATATTTTATAACACTTTATACATCAAATGATTCTTGTAAGTAAACTAATATACATACTTACTTACATACATACTTACTTGTATTATTATTAAAATATCTTTAGACTATTTTAATATGAATACAAGATACCTTTACTGATCTTTATAACTACGCAACGGATTTTGACGCGGTCTTTTTTAATAGATAGAGTGGATTGAAAAGGAACGTTTTTATGTATAAAAAATCCGAAATTCCCAACGGGCACTATGTGGGTAAAACCGCGGGGCGCTGCTAGTTAATATATGAAACAATGAAAAAGGGTTTTATAAATATTGAAACAAAGAGTAATTAAAATATGATTCATTTTGTGTTTACGGGGGTTTTCCAAAATCTCTCATTAAACGGGTGATAGGTATTCTACCTAATCGACATTAGTTTAATGGTTCATTACTTTCATTAGTCACGTCGTTAAAATTATTGGGAAAAGAAAAGGAAAATTATTAGGAAAGAAAAGGTTAAACATTATTATTTTACTATCCATACTGATATAATAAAGCTGAAGATTTTATTTTGTTTGTTTGGATGCGTTTATCTCAGGAACTACCAATCCAATTTGGATAATTCTTTTTTATTGGATAGTCATATTCAACTGAAAGAATATAGGCTAATTTTCATCCCAAAATTGCCACGGAAACGGTCACAACGCGGTCAAACCCGCGGGGCGTTGCTAGGACTGTATAATTTCTCGCAGCGTATAAACTACTCGTAACATTTTCATAATCCCATTAATACCAGAGGGATAGAGAGAGTTTTTAACATATTAGAGTCCATAACACATTATATTAAAGTTGGTTCTATATCCTGCACGCTTAAAAATAAGCTTAGAAACATTCAGTTTAAGGTTGACAATCGAACACCTTACAAATATCTTGTAATTTTTTGCGGGCAAAACAGCAAACCGTTCAAGTATAATTTTATCAATGCTATGAGAAACAATAAACCATGTAACTGCAACGTTCATTAAAGTGATTTAAACCTTATATGTAAATAAATTCTGTATTTGGAAACTGCCAGTAAATAATAATAGGGCTTGCAGGCAACAATCACGAGACATGTATTTATTTATTTATACTTATGTATGTAATTTTGCTTATTGTTAAGGGAAAGTATGTCAATTGTAAACTTATCTGGCTAAATGCAAAATCGATGAAGGCATAATGTTAGAGGATTCTTAATGGTTGTCTTAAAACTTAAAGGTTGATCTAAACTTTAAGAATCCGGAAAACGTAAGCGTTACATTTTTTTGACCCAATGGATAAAAAGCTGAACCCAGATCAAGATACCTACAGCAAGATACAACAAGTTCTTATTTTTGGTTTTAAGATATTAACTAGTAGTGCTTCGCGGTTTTACACGCTTTGGGACCTTTCTTTTGGAAACTTCAGCATAAAACTTAATTACAGACCTCCCTCTTGAATTACACTGTGTGTTAGTGAAAACCGCGTGAAAATCCGTTCAGTAGTTTTTGATAAAATCAGGTACATATAGACAGACAGCTTTAAGGAACTAACTGACGCCCCCAAAGTTTTAATTGTATACCTAATTAACGTAATTTTTCATAAAAATTATGTCAAAATCACTCATAAATCTCTACTAAGGAAGCATATGACGTCTCAGAGTACAGACGTATGTTTTATGATATACTTATCTAGAAAAGTAAAATTATAGAAGATACTTAAAAAGACCAAATACGTAACGTAGGTAAACCAAACAGTTCTATTTTCAGTCAATTGTTAGTACTTGACCATGAACAAGATCTAAACATTACTTTATTGTATGTAGACGTTGTATAACGCCCTTTGTGCCGCACAATGTTAAGTGTACTCCCACCGGAACTAAGCAATTATATCGCACACCCACTTGCGAAATTAGAGTAAGGTTGTTATGTCATTATCATACTATTAGTTGTGTCCTAGAGAAAGAAGGTGCAAGGTATGTAACAGGTATATATGTCAACAAAAAAGGATATTTTAACAATATTGTGAACAAAAAACTCAAGTGGGGCCATTCGTTTTCGATCCATGGTCAAACTAACAGCACCCCTATTTTGTGTCTAGGTTTAAAAAACAAAATACTAATTCAAAATAATCGCTTCAAAATACGGCATGCCAACAACTTGAAACACATTGTTTTGAGGAACAGGTTAAAGACTTTTTTGTTTTTTTTTTCATATCGGAAAGATAGTTTTGGACAAAACTTTTAAAAATCCAAATTCATTAGCCAATCCTAAAATTTTCATGTTTTTTTTAAGTTCGAAATTAATCATTTCTAATTTTGGAAAATAATGATGGATGAATGATTTTAAGTGCGGAAGAATTCACGCACCGAAGCAAGTTTATAAATAATTGAAATTCACTGAATAATTTGCGATTAATTTCGCCCAAACTGTTTTCATTTGTTTTGGCCAATTGCCTGCTCGATATTTGAAGTCAAATGATATTCCTTTTACTGTATTGTTGATTCAGTTGAAAGCATTTGTTAAATATTTTGCAAAGTATCAAATTTTCTCTGCGTAAAGAGAAAGAACACAAAAGGAGTCTAAACTTAATTCATCAGATAATTTCTGAACATCCGTCATAATATATCATTTACTAGCAGCGCCCCGCGGTTTTACCCGCGTTGTGCTCGTTCCCATGGGAATTTTAGGATGAAAAATAACCTATAACCTTTCCGTTGAATGTGGCTATCTAGTACAAAAAGAATTATTAAAATCGGACTGTTAATTCCCGTGATTAGCTCGAAAATACAAACAAACAAACTTACAAATTTTACCTCTTTTTAATATTAGTATAGATGTACCTAGAGTGTAGTTTTGTTTGAAAGTATATATAGTACTATAGATTAGTACTGTCATTATACTCAAAGAGTAGGTACCGTTGAACTAAGTGTAGTTTGAAGGTTTTCTTAGGTTTGGTACGTACCAAAAGAAGATTGGCAAAGTTGATAGATATTTGGTATTGACTGTGAACATTTTAAAATACGACTACATATATAGGCAGTACAATTTTTTTTTCGATTTTTAGATTAACTTGTTACGTTCACTATATGTACTTATATGTATATTTAGAACTGGTTTATACTAACCAGAGATTGCGTACGATTATATCCGTTAATCAAGTGTAAGAAGATTATATTAAATCTGTGTTATCACGTCGTATATAATTTTATGGATGTCATATCTAAATCGCAGTTATTTATAATACTTATAGCAAATGATGCGGCTTTCCTTAACTAAGTAATGAAACGGAAAATTTGTAGTCACGTGTTTCATTTTGAGGCCAACGTACTGTTTTTGCATAATTATCTTACAATTAAACAGTGTTTGTTATCCTTGTGTTTTCCACAACATTGTACAGTTTTTCACCGTAATGTTTTCAACTGTTTCTTTTCAAATACTATCTTTTGACCCAATATAAGTATCTATGTATATGAGAAGTCACGATTAGATAACAGTCATGTGCTATTATCGGAAAAGAATCAGGTGATGTGGGCTCTTTTTAAGACAAGCTATTGAAAATAATAAGTAGTTATTATCATAACATGTTTCTAATAAGATAAGCATCGTGAAATCACTTCAAAATATTCCTCGATTGCCAACGATAGACACAGTTATTTTCAATCTTGTTGACTAATATTTTCCTCTTACACTGATAGACAACTGTTGAGTTTAGTTGCTGAAAAAATATTTCATCAGACCCAATTTATGTTAGTCAATATCTGTTGATAGTGTACGATGAAATATTCAACGCTTGTTTGTATATATGTATCTTCAATAAGTTTAATTATTAACGTGACAATTAGTACTCTATAAAATTAATTTTATGGACTTGTTTTCCTGTCATCAGCGGGAGCGTTAGATCATATAATAGGTGAAATATTACGTACTATTACTATGTTTGTGTGGTGTAAGAAGTCATTATTGAAAAGGAAATTGTAATTTCCAGGGAGACGTCGGCGCTCGCGGGGCTAAGTACGAGAGCATCGGCACCGGGCGGCGCGTATCACACTACTCCGGCTGTCCGCGCCCGCGCCGCACGGCTCGCACCACTCGTCCTGACACCACCACACGCTACCGTGACAATACAGTGCTAGTGACCCACCACAAGTGACACACACAAACCCTAGTGAAATCCCCAGTGATTCCATTCAGTGCTCCTCAACTGAGTGAATGCGCGTGTGTTTTGATACCCTCTGCTTTGGATCGTCACAGCGCACAGCTGTTGACGATGAGCCGAGGTCCTTAGTGAATACAGGTGGAGGTACGCTAACCGTGGCGCCTACTGTCAACGGCGATAGACGCGCGTTAGACGAGACTTATAGAGAGACAGAGTTAAACGGGATAATGGGGACTCCTGGAACTATGAACGCGGATTCGGAAAATTGTGTTGCTAACGCGACGGGAACTAACGATATGCAGCCTCTGATAGAGAGGATTAGGGAGCTGGAAGCGCTGTTGAAGCAGCGCGACCAGGAGATGCTGGAACTGCGCTCGCAGCTGGACAAGCTGCAGAGCGTGTTCCCGTACCAGCAGTACGCGAGGGCCTCACGCGCCCCGCGGAAGCAGAGGGCCCAGGGTATCTCTGCGGAGCCACAGACGAGCTCCTCCTTGCAGGACCTCGCCCATCAAACCTTCCCCGTCTACGACAAAAATGACATGTAAGTACATTTTATTATCCGTATATCTAGTATACATTCAATTGCATACAGTCTCACCAATAAAAAAGTTATCCTCAGTGGACTTACACCCAAAACAAAATCCTACCAACGTAATGTATGTACGCCAAATAGAAAATCGAACGGAGAAAAATATACAAATGATAATGAAACTAAGAATGCTCTATACTTTGAATAACTCTTTTATAGTAAGGCTGATAAATCATTCACGCAATAATTCCATTTTGGCAGTTACAAACGCTAGGCAATCTGTTAGGAAACCTAGAAGCCAACATAATGACGGTAACCGAACAGACGGTGAATTATTTAACTTCACCTGCTACCGAAGTAGTATTTAAAATAATAATCAGGTTTGCCAGACAGGCCGATGAGAAAATACGTATGGTTACCAGTAAAGAAAGTGCAATCACTGATAATGAATGTGCTCTATAAACAGTTATTTTCTAGAGCCCAAGTTGTGTTTAGAGATAATTTCAATATAGATGTTCTAGATCTGTTTATATTTAAGCTGGCCGATTGCCTTGTTTCAAATAATAATTTGGCTGTATTAAGCCATTAATAATTTGGCTTTAGGGTATGTCGTATATCAACTATCGCCAAGTGCTTATTAAAATAAGCCATTGGCTCTTTAGTGTTTTGTTATCATTGTATAATATAGGAACATTTATTGTATCCAACACTTTAATTATTATCAATATCATTAAGAGTTCACTCTTTGACCCAAGAATCTTAATTATGAGATCCGTTATCATATTCGACAAATAATTAGATACTAAAACCAACTGTCCTGTTTTGAGAAATCGATTTTTGACCCCCTAATCGATTGATTTTATTTATGAAGTAAAGGTAATAAATTGTTAACATTGGTAATTGGCTCAACCTTTTGTTAGACTTTAGCACCACTAAAAATCTCACACAAATATGTATGTATCAACTTCTACGATAATAGTGTTATTTATTCATCTCCATTGACGGCTAAACTCATAAGGCAATGTGAAACTCGTGATCTATTGTTAACTTTGAAATAAAGTGATCTTCTTATCGAGTGGATGGTCAACTTGACCAATCCTGGTGTCAGAGTTATAGAGCCGCCAAAGGCCTCTGACATGGCTCATGTAACGACTACTATCCGTAGAAAGTAACCGGGACCGACGGCTTAACGTGCCCTCCGAAGCACGGAATCATCTTACTTTTCGGGCAATCAGGTGATTCAGCCTGCAATGCCCTAACCAAACTGAGGACCGTCTCACAAAGTGATTTTTGTGAGATATCCCCACCGGGAATCGAACCCGGAACCTCCGGATCGTGAGCCGAGCGCTCAAACCACTAGACCACGGAGGCTGTTCTAATAAAGTGATAAAATACAATGTCAACAGGCACTTCACTGACGTTTCGAAAACCATCATGTTTGATAATGATAACCATGACTTTGGATGAATGTTAATTTTCGTTGCCTTCTAAGAACGAGATTAGTGTTTTATTACAAACAAGCTGGCTTCAGGAAGTCGTCAAAATATTGTATCGTTTGAATTCCGTCTTTGGTTCTATTTTTTGTTCGCGTTTGTAGTTGGTCAGTAGACAGGTAGCCGACTAATTCGTTCGGGTTAAATACCTACTTCTGGTCGGTCGGATACATAAAAAAGAGATCACTCTAATATTGCCTTGTTAACGTTTTTTACCAATCTGTAGTAGCTAAGCATGGTGATTATGAATATTCTTCATTATACTGATATTTACAGTGATCGTAGAGGCTTTTGCCAAGCACAGTGAGATTACTATCATCAAAATAATGTACCTATATTATTTTACATAACATACCAGCTATTACATATTTTACTCAGACGTCATTAACAGCTATAAAAAGATCTACAAAGTTCACTTATCAGGACAAAAATGCGCACATCAAATAATATAAAACCGGTCTATTTGAACGTTGTGTTGACAAAAAACTAAATCAAAGGTATGTACAGTTGACGGTGACATGTCTTGCTTGTCGGCTTCTGGACGGATATAGTCCGTTAGGTTTGATCTTGTACTCTGTTACTCTGTCACTTTACCGGAAGTTTGTCAGTAATTTGTCAGTGATCGGATTAGTGGGTTAATACAGTTTACATAGGTAACGTGTAACAGAAAAAACACACACACGCGAAACTATAAATCTCCAGTGATAATGATTATAAGGATCCAACAGGGCGAAAATGCGTGCTAAAAACAAAATTGTATTTATCTTTCATTATTTTCGAAAAAGAAAGAGAAAGAGAGAGAAATGTCTTTGGGGAAGAGATAAACGAAGACCCCTTTGGGTACATCATAGCAGATTTAGAGGGGCAGAACATTCATACGCTTAGTATAATTTACGATATAAACATCTAAAAAAAGAATGTTGTTGACACATCGTAACATTTAAATTGCAAAATATAATCTGTTTATTAGTGTTGATAACACGATGATAATTAAACTGGAGATATGACGTTGATTCATGGTGTTCTAGTTACATATGTACTCTATGAGTTTTTATTTCTTAAAAATGTTTACCGAATATCATTGATAAAGGTTTACTAATAAATAAGGTATTCACATCTATACTAATATTATAAAGAGGTAACATTTTGTAAGTTTGTATGTTCCAGCTAATCTCGGGGATTACTAGTCCGATTTGAATAATTCTTTTTGCAATGGATAGCCACATTGAATAGGAAGGTTATAAGCTATTTATCATCCCGACATAAAATGTAGTCGTTTATAAAATGAAAAGATCCAGATTTAACTTCACCTCTTAACGTATGAACCTTTTTAATATTAATATGTAATGTCAAACAGGAAAATTGGCACATGCCTACAGAAAGCTTAGAACATTTTTCATATTCAATAATGCAGAAAATTTCGCAAGCGCCGACTGTGTATACTGTACTCGAATGACAAGGTAATAAATTAGTATGCCCAAGAACTCCTGACAGCACCCTATTAAGTCAATGCTTAAAAAACAATGGCATGAATGTCATCGAATATAAACTCTCGAATGACACCAGGCAAAGAGAAAATCACCTTGTCTGTATGTAAAAAAATCGCACTGAAATTAAAGAACTCCATGAAATTACCTACACTGCATTTCTGCTTCGTTCTTGGCATTTGATAATTGTATGCTCGCTGAGTGAGCTTGTATAATTAAATTAATAAGATTTTAATAAGTACAAAATATTTTCTTGACGAAAAAAGCAAGATATGTTATTATTTCATATTGTGGAATTTAATTCTCTGTTTATTTTGTGCGTTAACTTTTAAGTTAAACTCTTTCTTAATACTGTTTTGGGATTACCAAAAATTATTTACTGTGACTGTGACTGATTAAAAAATGTGTTACTATAGATTGAAAAGGTTATTGACGACTGGCGGGAGTATTAAATTTCAGATTTAAGAAGAAAATATCAACAATATTCTGTAATGAAAATAATAGTTAAGGGATTAGGCGCGAGTCGTAGCAGCTATGGTAGCTATACCTAAGTCAGACATGAAATCTTAAGGGTGACATGTAAACCATACTAACATCATACATTAAAAGTCACCCTGTCTATAAAAAAATCACTGGGAACAAAAGGATTAGAACATATGGATTATTATTTTTTATTTTTTTGTATCCACAGGAACAGGTACAATATAGGTATAACCGCGGGAATCTTTTTACATATTTGACCTCAAATGTCCAAACTGGGCAAAGGTCTTCCCAATTCAGATCATCTCTAAGTCACTATTTTCTATTCTCAGTCAAAGTCATCAATTCTTTCCGCTAGCTGGTCTGGGATACGACTAGAAATTAAAACCAATAAAGAAAATAAAACAATGTCATTGACCATCGTTAACGAAACGCTGCGGCACCATCATCAAAACACGTGTAAGCACTGATCTAGATAAACTTCTACGGGTTCCTTATTTGTTAAAAAATAATGTTAAAAGGGGGTTCAAGGCTCCAAGATAACCTTAAAGATAATATCCTTATCATAAAAGCATCACAGTTGAATTCACTAAACGTACCGTGACAATGTCAATTAGAATTCGGCGGCAGGCCGTGTCATGGTGTTAACACCATCCTTAAAACACGTTTTAAGGTTTTTCCTCAACAAACCTGTATAAACCTACACATGCCTTCATTATTTAACATATTACAATTTATGTTTACCGGCTTAACGTAACGTACTACTCATATCAGAAGTAATTAAAAACATGATATTTTGTGGCCGGTTTTTGTGGACATTACCCTATGCTATTGCGTAGTGCAGCGTGTTTCGAGATTGATAAGTAAATAAGTATGGAACTCTCCACTTGTTGATATAAGGTGCTTGACGTGTAGGTGGAACGCTTGAGAAATGCTACGAAAATATACGCTTTTTCCTTTTCTATAGAGTAAACGTGAAGCGTAACTCTTCAAGCCTCTTGATTTTATTTCAAACAAAAAACATTCACTGTTGGGAATCGACTTGAAGGATGCACTAGAAGTAGGCGTAAAACTTTACGTATTTCAATTATCCTCAAGGTAACATTATCCTTTGCAAGGGTAAGTGGCTACAAGCTCAAGACGCGAAATTGGAACTCAAGTCTCAAGAAGGCTTAAAATCTCAATTGCCATCCAAATGACCTCATTAAATAAATCACTGTCGTTATAATGTAACAATCGTGGTTAAGGTATAATGACTCTCATTGATACATTTAGCACATGTTCTTGTCACCACGTTATTGTCGGCTTTGAATGAAAATTAGTGTCATTAATTTAAAATTCTAGCCTCGTTTGATTTTGGTACGGTTACGACATCAAACTCCAAAAACAAGACGATTTAAGACTATCACAACAGAATATAAATAAACTTGAATTCATTACGAGATTTGCATTTGAGATTAAATTGAAGAATTACAATTTTATTTACTTGTTATCGCGATGCCTACTGGATCAATGACTTCAGACAGATGTTAGAGATACGGTTTTATCAGCGATTGAATGAGCTTCAAATTTATCGAACGTAAAAGATAAAAAACTTACATAAATTAGCATACTATTAAATGTATAACTAGGAAAACATTGTCCAAGTCCAAGATTTAATGAATGCTGGTTCAGTAAACTGCAGAACACGTTAGAGATAATCATCAAGATATCATAAAATCATGAATGGAACAAGTTTTCGGCGGTGTTTGGGTATTAATAATGTCATCATATTATTAAAGCCCTTGATTTTTTGTTGATGTTTGTGGGAAACTCCTTTTGGTGTTGTTTGGTTAATTATGTGGTAGACAGATATGTAAATTAAACAAGATGCGAAGTCAAAACAAATAATAATGTTGATTGGAATGTAAGTGATATAAGATACGGATTTAAAGTATTACGTTGATTTTATGTTTTGTACTAGTGTATTTGCAGGAGTCGTGGCCAAAAATCGTATCGTATTTTTTTTAATATTTGACTTAATAATTAAAATATAAAACGTAATTCTATTGTATACATTGGATAGCAAACAATTATGTACATGAATCTCAGTGTGCAAGTTCGATTCTTGATTCGAATGATTCGATTTGTCACTGTTCTTTTGTTTTGAAACTTGAGAAGGTTGTCCAAGATTGTTCTATTCATGAAATTATGTTCACGAGAATTGACAAAAAAGCACACTTACATTATCATCATTATATTTATGCGAAGTTACGTCAACATTCAATTTATAGTTAGATCTATATTGGTAGAATTCATGAATGATGTTACAACTTATCTCGCTTTTATCAATGGATGCCTTGTCAATTTCATTTGCATACTTATCAGTGCATTGGACGTTAAACTGTGTCACTGTTCCACAATATGTCAAAATGTATGTTATAAATTATTAGCATACTGTTCAAGTCATTAGATAGGCATTGTTGCCAATAAATTGCCGTGAATGGACGTAAATGGCAAAATGTGATAACGTATGCTTTACGCAATCATGCATATATGTATATGTTTAGACAATTTATTGGTTTATTGAACGAATTTAGCCAATTGCATGCGAAAATTGTTAGCATAGTAGCATAGCAATACATAAAATGTGTCATAAAATCGTTCGTTATAATAAACAGTTTTGAAAGAGTCATTTATTCCAGCATAATTACACCGGCACGATTTATCAGAGCTTTTAATGCGGCAATTTTTAGAATTTACAACCGCTGCGAACAAATTAAAGAGGATGTATGACAAATGAATCGAATAAAATGTTGGTTGGAAGCACTTGTCGAAACCGTATAAGGTAACAGGAGAAATCTCGTTTTGAAAATTGGCCCTTACATTATACGCAGTCACGGATCACGCCAACTCGCCCAAGTGTGAATATTTGTTTCTTTTGCTGAATTTTTGTACTTTTTCGTTCAGAGTCAACTATTTTACTTTGCCCTGCGTTTTAACTGTATTTAAATTGGATTTATTCGTAACGTTGACAGTTCAATTCTGGTTGTAAAGATGTTATTTTATAATATGAAAGTAGCAAACAATTGAACTAATGACTTTATCTAAAACTTTACTTTTATCGAAAAGGTTGGCAGTTTTAGTATATGACAAATGCACATAATTCATTCATACCAAAAAATTAGGGCAAAAAAAATACTTCAAAGCATATGACAACAGTTCGCATCATGTTTTCATCTACGAATATCAATTTAAATTCTATGACCTTTAAGTTAAATTTTTCAAAATACAATCAGCAATATGGGTCATTACCACAATTTCGAAATTATTTTTCTATTTGTGTGACGTTGAAAAATATCAACATTTTATTATCACCTACGTATATTTAAATGCAGTGCACGAGACTTCGTGTTTCAATAACTGGAGCATGTTATAAATAATGTCGTGATTTACGAGACACTGCGATGACAAACAATGAAATTAATAAGCAGTCAGTGCCAATTTAATTTTTTATTAACTCAGAACCTGAATTTGTCAATTTCACAAGCATGTATGTATAGTATGTAGAAATTTGGGATTAGGTTAGGACTAGCTAATTCCTGTGACTTTGTCCGTGTAGAAGACGAAATGGTTCTAATAGGATATTAACCCTTAGCTGGAGTCGGGGGTCAAAAATTACCCCAACGAAACAGATTTCTCATCATAACTTTGCAGTTATAATTCCTACACTCCTGCGCGTTTACGTAATCTCATTACGTCGCGGGGTGCGGCGGGTGGCGGACGTGCGTCACTCTAACTTTTCTGGAAGCGTAGGTACGTATACGCTTGGGGTCAAAAATTACCCCCGACTCCGGAAACGGTTGTTTTATTGTATAGCCGTTTTCTATCATTTTATTGTTTTTTTCAGTAAATTACTATCATCATGGCTGGGATTTTGGGTGACAATCAAATTTTGCATATGTTAGAAGACGAAGGTGATGAATGTGACTCCGAATCCGTCCGCGACACCACAATACCTGCCTGTGACGATGAACAGATCAGTGATTGCGAGGAAGCAGAGGTACTCAGCTGTTCTGAACAGAGTGAATTAGAGACAGACTATGATAGCGACTCTTCAAATTCAAGTAGTGAAAACGAACGAGAAACTCAGCAAACTGCAGGTTTTTATAGAGGTAAAGCTAGACTGTTGTGCTAAATATTTTGTAGTTTTATAAGAATTAGAGTTTTAGACTGTCATTTTTTTATCTTTTACTGATTTCAATAAATGTTTATATTTTTTGTTAATTAGAACATCTAAGAAAGAGATATAGAGTAATTTTTTTATTTCATTTTAAGTTTTTTATAAAAAAATAAGCTTCTTAAGTTGACTCTTGAAAAATAAGTATAGAAAATAAGTGAAAACTTTATTCTAAAAAAATGTGTGATTTTCTATTTTGAAATGTCCTAAATATTGATAGGTTTTTTAGATTTTATGTTGTTTTTTAATAAATAAAAAGAATAATTTAAAATATATGGATAGTTTTATTGTTATGCCTTATCAATTTACTGGGGTCACTTTTCACCCCCGACTCCAGAAATGTGTATGAATTTTAGCGACTCCAGCTAAGGGTTAAATTGTTTTTTACATCATTAATTTTGATATTATTTAACTCCGTTACGGGATTGGTTTCAATGAATTACCAAACACGCCTTCTATAATTTCCGATGTTTTTTCCGAAATTTTTCATTGCACAGAATTTAATGCAAAATTTCAAGTAGCTTCAACGAAGGAATCACATTGTCCTATAAAAACGTTGCCCCCCTTTTTCACCGCTTTGGTGCTGGAATTTCGGTTAATCCCGCCATATCGGATGCCTACATTATACATAGAACACACCATCCGAGCTTCAGGACTTTACGATCAGTGGCTTGCGTCTTTCAAGTCTTTCAGGACGATTTATACGAGTATATTTGTATAGGATACATTTTCTGGCGCTGGCTTGAGATCACTGATACTCATTGAGCAAGCGAGGTGGCCACGCCTAATCTTCATCAGTGATGAATTCTGCTAAATTCATTATGACTTGTTGCAATTTAAATCGATGAATCTTTAATTATTTTATTTGACGTGTAATTTATTTGAAATGCATACTTTTGTTGAGTTAATCAGAATATAATAATCTTCGTAATGGACTTTTAGGGTTCAAATTACCATGTTCAAACACAAATGATTTACCTACAAAATTATTCATGGGTTTCATATCATTTGGTTTGAACCTTAAAAGTGCACGACTGACGAGGCCAGACGAATTCAACTCGTCAATTGTCAAATCTCCTTTTTCTTTTTAACATTTTAAATACAAATGTTTGAAAAACTGTTCTTTTTTCTCAAAAAAATGTATGTCAAGTGATTCAAGAGAAGTCTTTTATTGAAGTCTGATTGTGAATGAAGGACGTCGTGACTGTAAGTTTAAATTAACAGTAAGGATATCAACATTGTCACGAGTTTATTGCAGATGTTTTATTATTGCTAATTGTGGCTAAATTGGGTCGGTGATAAAATGAAACTGTGGTGTAAACGATGTTTAATTAACTCTTTGGATGGTAATACTTGGTCAGGGTGTATGAAAGAGTATGCAGTATTATAAAGGCGGTTGTACCAATAGTTACCGTGATTATCTATACTAATATTATAAAGCTGAAGAGTTTGTTTTGTTTGTTTGTTTGTTTGTTTGTTTGTTTGTTTAAACGCGCTAATCTCGGAAACTACTGAACCGATTTGAATAATTCTTTTTGTAATAGATAGCCACATTCAACGGGAAGGTTATAGGCTATTTTTCATCCCGAAATTCCTACGGGAACGGGTACAACGCGGGTAAAACCGCGGGGCGCTGCTAGTCAATAATAAAAACTTAAATAACATTTATAGCGAAACTACCAATCGGAGAGTAAACATGATTAGGGTAAAAACTATTAACTTACTCGAGATGTATACAAAACAAATGACAACAATTAATACCTTCTAATATTATAACTGCGAAAGTTTGTGAGGATGGATCTATTTATGTAGGTATGTTTGCTACTCTTTACGAAAAAACTGCTGGACAGATTTGGATGAAACATTACAGTAATATAGGTTATACATCAGAATATCACATGGGATACATTTTATCCCGAAATTCCTGCGGCAACGGGTACAACGTGGGTAACGTGGGGCGTGGCTAATAATATTAAATATATACTTTGCTACACTCAAACCTAATTCATAGTTATTCGTTTTTGCTTATCTTATTCGTCTGAAATATTACGAATATTTTTTACCCAAAAAAGAAGTCTAATGATAGACGAAGTTTACTAATATTTTGAGTGTTTATATACTTCAACTAGATAACATATTTAAGCAACATGAGTTACATTAGCGACAATCAGCCATAAGATACAATAACTCCGTCTCGTTAAAAATAATTGTTTCAATTTGTTACTTAATCTTCAATCCACGATATAGTTAAAACTCGCTTTTAATTAATCGCAAAAAAGGACTGACATTTTTCCGAAAACTCATTATTAAGAATGTTGTTTTGTTAATTATTCAACTTTGTCCTGCGATTGTTCATTTTCAATAGATATAAGTACCTACTAAAATTCGGTTTTATACCCATAGTTAACCACAATCGAAATAAAATAGTACAATTTATTTGTGAGCTTAATGTAGGTATTGCTTGAGCTAATTCTGTCCTCCATCTATCTATACTAATGTTTGCTTTCTGTTTGTACGAACGCACTTATCTCAGAAACTGCCAATCCTATTTTTATAATAGATAGTCACATTCAACGGAAAGGTTAGTCTTATGTTATATCCCGAAATTCCTACGAGAACGGTCATTTTGCGGGTAAAACCGCGAGGCGCTCCTAGTTTTAGTAATAATATAGAAAACTAGGCTTCAGTAATCAAACTCCTCGCTGTACTGTATTTTTGTATCATTCGTGTAATGATAACAATTAATTCTCATTAAACGCAAACACAACTATTCATTAAATAACACAAAATGAAACGAAAGTGTTTTATTAATGGCAATTTCTTTGAACTGAAAGGTTCAACTTAATTGCTCCATCAAGTTGCTACACTGACATGAAATTAAATGAATTAAAAAATACTTGTAGATTTGTGTTCGCGATATGTTTGAGAACACCGACAAAGTGCATTTATTACAAGTGTATTAAAATGTAAATTGATTGTATTGTTTTACATAATATTCAATTAAAGATACGAGGCCTTTTAAGTTATTGGAATTTGGTTACGAGATTGCTCGAGTATTGGGAAAGAAATCAATTAATTCGACGATTCGATTAATTCGCACAGCATACGAAAATAATGACGATACTTGCAAAAATAATGACAATCTTAATACTTTTAGTACGCTATTCCGAGCTTCGGAGGGCACGTTAAGCCGTCGGTCCCGGTTACTTTCTACGGATAGTAGTTGTTACATGAGCCATGTCTTTGGCGGCTCAATAACTCTGACACCAGGATTGGTCAGGTTGACCATCCACTCAATGAAGAAGTACGCTATTATACTCCACTGAAGCTCTACTTAAAGACACTAAGCTTATATACTAGCAGTGCCCCGCGCTTTTACCCGCGTTGTACCCGTTCCCGTGGAAATTTCAGGATGAAAAGTAACTTATAACCTTCCCGTTGAATGTGGCTATGCATTACAAAAAGAATTTTCCAAATCGGACCAGTAGTTCCTGAGATAAGCGCATTCAAACAAATAAACAAACTCTGCAGCTTTATAATATTAGTATAGATTATCTATACTAATATTATAAAGCTGAAGAGTTTGTTTTGTTTGTTTGTTTGTTTAAACGCGCTAATCTCAGAAACTACTGAACCGATTTGAATAATTCTTTCACTGTTAGATAGTCTATTTATCGAGGAAGGCTATAGGCTACATTTTATCCCGAAATTCCCACGGGAACGGGCACAACGCGGGTAAAACCGCGGGGCGCTACTAGTGATACATAAAATGCTAGAACCAAAATACAATAAAATTGTTGACTTTTGGGTATCTAAAGCTTATTTTAACAGAGTTCAGTAGTAAAGTCTCTCTCTAATTTTTAGTTTAATTGCAAAAATATGTATGTATTTAAATTTTACCGCAGTTCTTTTAGTATGCCTGATGCCGCATGAGTCCAAAAAAACTCAAATCTAGACAGCAAAATTGCGGTAAAAAGCGTCATTATGTTATCAAAGTAAACTCAATTTTCCTTAATAATTTAACCAGCAAGCTTACCTGAGGACAGCTTACCTGACGAGTAGACATGACGTGTCCAAATCAGAATTTCATTTAATTTCCGTTGCTCGTGTATCATTACCTCCGACTAATTTCTCTTGAATATTGACTCGTGTCAAGTGTAACTGGTAATTTTACTGCGAAACGAAATTCAATCAGAATTATGAGAACAATTTAAACATTATTATGAGACCATAATGACTTCTTTAATTATGTGGTGATATTATCTGTAATTCTGGAAAAGGTGCCAGTTGTACGTTTGTGTACTTTTTGGTTGAATCTATACTAATATTATTAAGCTGCAAGGTTTGTTTGTTTGAACGCGCCAATCTCAGAAACTACCCATCCAATTCGAATAATTCTTTTTGTAATGGATAGACACATTCAACGGGTAGGCTATAGGCTTCTTTTCATCCCGAAATTCCCACAGGAACGGGCACAGCGTGGGTAAAACCGCGGGGCGCTGCTAGTACGAAATGTGTGATTTGGTTAAGTGTTACAAGTTATATGTATAAAATAAGTACTTGAGTAAGTAAGAGTAGAGTACTCTACTGCCCCAATTTGTTCATTCATTTCGGGTAGGTTAGTGGCCAATCCTGGTGTCGGAGTTTTTAGACCGCCTAAAGGCCTCCGACATGGTCTGACGATTGAAACAACTGGGACAGACTGCTTAACGTGCTGGACGATACGGTAGCGCTCAGATAGAAATGCCACTATCGGCCACCCATCCAAGTAGGGGCCGAGCTGCACGCTGCTTAATAATTGCAATGAACTTTGCTTTGTCAAACTCCGAGCGCTACACTGATTGTACACTGTCAAAATGTACAGGATAGGGAGTGTCTAGGAAGGAAGTCTATTTTAACACTTCTATCTTTAAACTAACGGACGAAACGACCAATAATTATTATCATTTAACAGAAACATATACACCTAATCAACATACCAATTAGTACCTAATAGAAGAGATCTTGGTAAAAAATAAATTTATTAGTAACTCCATTATAAATGGTATGAAATGTGGTCCGACAGAGTTTCAAATACTGTGACATGCCGTTTATGTTTCATTGACATTCTTAAATGTAGTATTTACGCCATTTTAGGAAAAATGATTAGACAAAAATAAATTCTAATGATTGTAAATCTATACTAATATTATAAAGCTGCAGAGTTTGTTTGTTTCAACGCGCTAATCTCAGGAAGTACTGGTCCGATTTGGAAAAAAAAATCAGTGTTGGATAGTCCACTTATCGACGAAGGCTATAGGCTATTTTTCATCTCGAAATTCCGACGGGAAAGGGCACAACGCGGGTAAAACCGCAGGGCGCTGCTTGTTATCATTTACAGAATATTTAAGAATTATAATGAGCATAATTACTGGCAATACTACGGTACTGTGGCTACGGTTTAAAGAATTTTTAAGGTCTGTTTTCGGTAGCGACAGCAGCAGCAGCCAGCAACTGCCGACTGCTAGCAGCAATGTCGCCGCCCTTAACATTTCATACAGATTAATGAAAACCAGTAGTGATGCTTGCAGTCAGCTGTTGCCGCTTACTCTACGGTCGCTACCGAAAACATACCTTTATTTTTATAGAGTTCGTACTATAATCCTACAAATAGGTAGTGAACTAAGGATTATAGTTATATATCATTATTTACATCTTTATCATCTTTGAAAAAGAACTGCTGCCATACCATGACCTCTTAGCGCGATACAAATGCGGACCTAAACTGATTCGCTGTCAGTTTTCGTACCATGACATCAATAAGTGACAAATTGTAGTTGCTTTGCAGATTACCTAAACTGATTCGCTATTTGTCATACTAAATATGTTTTCGTTCATTCATTTGGTACCATGAGCGTCTATTGCGGCTTTGGTAAAGCGTCTCAGCTGTCAAAATTAGCAATTCAATAAAAGATACATTTTTCTAACATAAATTGAACCATTGTTGATATTTTTAACAACAATAAGTATGTACTTTAGTTAATTATTAATGTTTAATTGTTCCTTACTATAAACAATGCATTTTTGCAAATAACTTAACGATATTCTACTGAAAGAATTGATTAAAATGTGCGATTTTACACTTTATAAATTAAATTATTTTTTATAAAATACGAGCGCGGGTTGTAGTACTGTATAGTGTGGGTTGAGCGCAGGGATGTACGAGTAGAGTACCAACTCGTACATCCCTGCGCTCAACCTACCTAGGTATTTACGAGGGTAAACATGACTATCAATATAAATATGTAGGATATGCTTTGTTTTATCCCGAATTTCCCCAATGAAGCGAGAGCGACAAGGCTCTAGAATTCTGAGACTTAACTTATAAATCCTGGTAAATTCCTGGTAAATCCATAATAGAAATAAATCTTTAACAATCGCAATGTATATCAAACGAGCTTGAAGGTAATAATTTAAATGCTCAAAAAATATACCTATTATAATATATTTAATCTATGTCTGTATTATAAATTATAATCTATGTCTATTTTTTAATCTATGTCTATTTTATATTCTATGAATTTTATGATCTTTGTCAGTGACATTCCGAACACTTAAATCGTAATTTTATTTTGGATATCTGTTTAAAATTATAAATAATATTGGTTTCTGGAGCAACAAATACTTTATAGTTCCAACATTTTATGATTACAAATTAGATAACAATAATTATCGTGTGTATAAACAAACCAATGTTCGTTTTGAATAATACTTATGATTTTTAAGAGGTTCTCTTAAAAACCGTAACTTTCCGTCATTTTAATTATTAAGGTTTTCGAACGCACCTTAATAACTTCTCTTAGAGGAAGTGACGCAATTAGCCGATCAGCAAAATGGTTTGTTCATTCATTCAAAGAGATGGCGATTCAAGTGCGATATTGTTTAAATAAGGTCACGGTACGAATTGAAACGCTAACCTAAACTGATCTGCTTGGATCTTGAGACGCTATCTAAGAGGTCATGGTATGGCTACTGATTATAGTCTGTTTTGCTTTCACTCCTAAATCTTGAAGCGATTTTTATATTTTTTATGCATTTTGACATGCTTACGACTTTGAGATTGTTTTTTGTTTGAATGGCCATGAAAATGTGTACACTTAGGATGAGCCACGGAAAATAACTAGTGTATGGATGGATGGATGGATGGATGAATGAAATGATGCTTTTAGTTTATTTGTTTATTGAGAGATGTGCGTGTTTCTATGTATGAAAAATCCATGGCTACGCTATTGGTTAGAGTATTTTTATTAGCATATCTAATCATTAGGCATGTAAATAAAAACGTATCGAGAATGAGAACGCACATACTTTGCAAACTTGCCAACACTATAATTACTTTTTAAACTAGAAACCTAACTAGAAAATCTAGGTATACTTTGTACCTGTGCCATAGATTAATATGAACAACTTTGTATTACCTAGGTCTTACTAGATTGACTACATAGACTGAACTGTAAATTTAGATTAGACAAATTATGCATATTACTCGTAGTAATCATGAATAGGATTATAATAAATTCGATTTATAATCGATACCAGTAATGTAATGATCAGTTTTAAATCGATACGTTTCTAGTTTTATAATTAGACGTCGGATTAAAGTGAGTTGTACGACCTGTTTTTTCTCGATGCATTAAGTTGCAATTTTATATGAACGGATACATTGAATAACACAAAGGACATTGTGTCTCGAAATTTCCGCGGGAACGGGTACAATACAGGTAAGACCGCGAGGCGCTGCTAGTCTACACTAATATTATAAAGAGGAAAACTTTGTTTGTTTGGTTGTAATGAATAGGCCCAAAAATTACTAGACCGTTTTTAAAAATTCTTCACCATTCAAAAGCTACATTATCCATGAGCAACATAGGCTATTTTTCATCCCGAAATTCCCACAGGAATGGACACAATGCGGGTAAAACCGCGAGGCGCAGCCAGTATTCAATAAAGGGCCTTAATAGGACACTATATAGGAAGGACCAATTACAAAGTCCTTTACATTATAAAACAAACAGGGCTTTATTAATTCTGATACCTACAAGTATATAAAAGAGAAATAAAGTCACGATTTACGATAATGACCGTAAAAGTGTTCTGATAAATGCCGCTTTTGAAAATTATATTTATGTAACAGCTTTTATTAATAAAAATACCACTTTGGTACTTTACCTATAAGTCCATAAATTTGGTAAATAATCATTTAAGTGGGTTGGTAATTGATTTTTCTTACATTAAGTGTTTATTTGTTTGTATAAGGATGCACTTATTTACTTCGCTATAGTGGTCAACTAGTTCCCAACCCTGGTGTTGGAGTTTTTAGACCGCCCCAAGGCCACCGTCATGGTCTAAAGAGAGAAATAACCGGTACCGATAATTTAACGTTCCGAAGCACATCGCTTCTAGATCTTTGATATTGGATCAAGCGTGATGATAACGTCCCGCAAATATTTAAATCTGCCTTAGTTTTAACTTTTGTATGTTTTAATTATAATTAAATGAAGTCGTGTCTCGTTTACTAGAAGAAAGGGTCCATACTAATATATTATCTACATTTTCGGGTGAACACCGAACCTCCTTTTTTGAAGATAGTTAAAAAGGAATACTTACCTGCGTAAGCAATAATTATTATATTTATTATAATAAGGAGTTTGCCTCAATTATAGTCCTGCGACCTAACCTTTTAACGTTTCGCCATGAGTCCAAACTTGCACTCAATTAAATAATTCAATAAGTGAGTAAACCAAGAGTAAACCACACTTCTTAACTCACCGGAGATAACTAGCGTTTTCTCTGTTAAAGGTTCTTTCACACTGCAGTTAACTTTAGAGCAACACTGTGCAGCAACACAGTTACTAAAGTTTACATCTTTATCTTTTCTGGGAAGCTTTTTTAATATGTTATTTAGAGTGTCCATAGCAATAATAATATGAAATTTAAAAATATTACAAAGTACTTTTAAAACCTCTCTGTGTTATGTGCTTTTAGCAACAAAGTGATGCACGGGAAGTGTTCACCAACGCAAGTACAATATCAACAATACTAACGATCTATATTTATCTAGTTTCGATGAGATGTGATGTTGCTCAGTACTTGAATAATGAATACGATGTTATATGCTTAAATCGTGGTGTGAATACCCCTTTTCCGAACCCATAATTTTATTTATTCGTAAGAGTAATCGCCTCCCGCTGAACTTATGCGGTGGTCTGTAATTTAACTTATTTTCGACACCAACATTTTATTTCTCTCACATAAATTTGCATAATAATTATGCCTTTAACTTAAAGGTGTGAATGGCGTGGCCGGAATGAAATGAAAAGTAACGTAAAATTGCCAACGTGAAGATCTTATCGCGCTGTATAAAGTTGTAGCCGAATATGTCAGGAATTGATTTATTTGTATAGCACTATATTTTGGAGTAGTCAGTTTAAATCTGTCAATAAATTAAATGTCGATTAACAACCAAAATGTAACTTTAAACTTGAGTATATAGAGGCTATTTTAAGTCTTCGTTTTAAATGTCACTTGATTGTTTCTTTGAATATAATTTCACTGTGATTATAGATAAGTCGTGAAATTGCAATGAAATTGTTGTTGACATGGCAGAGAGGGGTCATGTTGTGGTTAAAAAAATGCACGGAATAAAGCGTTTACGTACATAGGAGGCTAACTGTCAAATTCAAACATTTTGAAATATAGAATGCCTGTTCCGGATTTCCGGGCAACATTCATATAGGCTGGTTCACACTTTAGACGAGTTAGTTTTTAGACACGGTAGATAAAAAACGAATCCGGTTTTTTACCGTATACGGTTTTACCTTGAGACTGCTCGGCAAATCGATTCCCCTAACTCTTTGAATAAGAAGCTCAACCGTTTCTACATTCTCTAGACTTCATATTGACTTTCAACTTATTGAGATTTTCACAATCGCGGACGAACTCGACCCATATCTTAGCAACTGGAGGCGTGGCAAGTGGCCCAGATTAGGGATGCATGGAGGTAGAGGGGAGAAGCTTTTGCCCAGCAGTGGGACAGCAATGACTTAAATAATAATAATAATAACTTAATTATTTCAGTCGTTCGCTGACTACAATATACTTTATCAGTAACGCAATAAATTTTATTTATCCTTTTAATTATATAGTAGTTCTGATGGCAAAGGTTTTCTTTAATTGACATGCGATATGTATTGGCAATTACGTAAAATTTAAATGTCTCTCAGATTTATATTGAAAAGTCAAAGCAAATGACTTTATCACGTATCGACATCAAGTTCAATTTAAATTGCACGATTAAGTAAAACTATGTATTCCACGATAGAGGATAAAAATTAAGAACATTTTGTACCGCCGCTTTTGCTTTTCACACTACATAAACTTTGAGCAATAAGTACCTACTGAAATATGATCTCTCTTTGATTAAATAAATTCTGTCATCTATACTTTGCATGCTACTTTACTTATGGCATAGTTTGACTGAGCGATGTGAGCTCATTGCGATTGTTAAACAAAGTGCTGCTCGGCCCTACTTGGGTGGCTGGCTGGTAGTGGCATTTCTATCTAAGCGCTACCGTCCTTCGGAGGACACGTTAAGCAGTCGGTCCCGGTTGTTTCAATCGTCAGACCATGTCGGAGGCCTTTAGGCGGTTTAAGAACTCTGACACCAGGGTTGACCACAAATCTACTCCAAATGAAAATGATTACAACGTCCGATTAAAAGTCGAACGGGCTGTATCTGTACATAGAGTGAAAACAAATTTAGTAATTTGTAAAAACGTAAATAACATTGACAGTATAAAGTTATAAGTAATAATGATTGCTAATGAATAGTTTGTTTGATACAGTTATTGACCCAAAAGGGCAGACCTTGGGATGTTGGCGAACATGTGTCATTACCGGCTAATACAACTACAACCAACACCAACCGTTATGGCACCGTAATGTACTAATAACTGCAATAAATATCATTAACCGACCTAATCAAGAGTTGAAATCAAGGAAATATGAATTGACGTAGATTTTGTACTTGTTTGCAATAAAGCTCATCTTCGATGATAAATGACAACTCTAGTTTTGAGGTAAAAGTGACGCAAGTTCAACACACAAACAAGTGACTAACGAAATGCTGGTATAAGGACATCGAAATTAGCGAAATACATATTTTAATTTTGTGTTCTTATTGCAAAACTTTGGCCATCGATGTCGTCAATCTGTACCGTACCATCACTCCAAGCCATTTAGAACACATGAAAAAACTACACAAACCAGTTTTTGTTCATATCTACAAAAAGTAACTCCAAACGATTTCATTTCAACTACTATGTATAATATTTCCATGCCTCTGTATTAAGAAACCTCGTACCGTCTACAATAAATTGTCATTGTTGTGGATGGTCTATTTTTAGTTAACAAGGCATAGTTCATCACCGCTCACGCAATCAGCTTCATACGGACCACTTGTGGTATTGGCAATAGCCGTTGGTAGTATTTGTACGGGTACAAAGTTTTATTATGCCTTAAGAATGCGTTGGTTGGCTTGTTTGTAGAGTTCAATAAGAATAATGCGAGTTGGGAGAGCTCATTGACAAGATACAGGTTGAATGCAAACTTTCTTTTGATTAAGTTTGCTAGTAAGTTATAAATAGTGTTTCATAGTAAGCAATGAAAAGTGTAGAAGTAAATTGTTCTGTGCTAACTTAAGAGATCTGCTTCTAAGCTAACACAATCACAAAAGATTAGAGTGCACCTTTTAGTTCACAGTTAGGTACCTACACTAAATTTTTTGAGAAGACGTCAATATAAGAGGAGATTAACAATTCGTCCGAATCTTTTTGTTTATAGTTATTCAAAGTAAAAATAAAAACACACGTTCTGATTACTCTATACTTTCAGGATCCACTGTAAGATATAAAAACGTTTTAACTTCATTCATCAATTTCGACGAAATAATATCAGGTTCAAATGATATGACACGGCTGATGTCTTCCAGCAACTGTGACACAGCGGTGCCGAGTTTCTTGCCAAAAGTTGCCCATTTGCCAAAACTCGTGAGGAATGGATCAAAAGCAGATCTTTCATGCTTACTGTATATATGATCTAAATCAGAGAGAATGATATGAAACATCCTAATATCAGTACCATTCAGTTTAGACTCTTCACTATGTCGAAGTGTTTTTATTCTATCATCGACAATATTGAACACGGTCGTAAAAATATACTTGGCGGAAATGTTTTTTCCAAAAGAAATTTCATTCAGCACAATTTGGAATTCATTGGACGTAGAATCGCTTAGTTGGTTGTAGAAATTTGTGTTCCCAAGCGCTGCGATAAAATTTCTTAAAAATAATCTAGTTTTTTCTTCTTCAAGTGATGTTAGACGCTTCAGAAATCCGTGGAGTGCAGAAGTGCAGTCGAATCTCTTAATACAAATGTCACGCTCGAGGCAAAGAATCCTTTCGTATATTAACTCTACGTCCGATAGCGAAATGATCAATTTTTCTTTGAACTTCTTGGCGACATCGTCCACAATAGTAGTATTTCCTTCCATTCTTTCGATTCCAAATGTAACTGCACTTTCTAAACAAACAGCATGCATTTTTTTTATAATATCTTCCCAACATATGTACCTATTATCTTCAGTAAGCCGTTCATCGTTGCTTCCAATAATTTTTTCTACATCTTTCATTATATTTACCAGGTCTGATTCAAAAAGTCCTCTATCATTTGTGTATGTGTAGCCAGTATCAATTTCTCCAAAGGAGAATTCGATAGCGTTGATCAATGCCCTGAAGTATTCAGTGACGAAGTTGTCTAGACCGTTCTCGCATATTATTCTTTCTTTGCACAGGGGGTAAGATAACATAAGGACTGATAACTTGTCCAGGTAAGATGGTAGCCGGCGGCGTCCATCGGGGGCCTCGTCAATGATCTCTCTGAACACTTCAACAACATCCTTTCCTAAAGTTATGGACCCTTGCACGTTCACCTTGATTGATTCTATACAGTTGTGTAGAGACGCTGAAATTATAAACTTTGGTCAATGAAAGATTCTATAGTACAACCACAGCTACTTTGTTATCACTTAAAAGATAAATTATTTATTGTTAATTAGACATACTTACATCAAAAACAAAATAGCACAGTGTTAAGAAAACTTCGTAATCAAAAATATAAGGAAATAAAATCTTACCAAATATAAAAAATATCAAGTGTAAATACACCATTTTCCGCTGCGTACAATTTCGCAGTTTACACTTTTTAATAAAAAATAATATTACACAATATTTTATGCCCTATAAAATTATATGAAACTAGCAGCGCCCCGCGGCTTTGCCCGCGTTGAGCCCGTTACCGTAGGAGTTTCTGAATGAATGCCTTTAACCTTTCCGTTGAATGTAGCTATTCATGCAGAAATCCTTATACCCTTATTTTACAAATGTTTTATTGCTAAGCTAATTTATCACATTAGGGGTAGTTTATTCAAAATCTAACTCAATACGTATATTTTTTTTATAAACCAAAAGCCTTAATCTAAAATTTCACGTGTCTTAATTATAAACCGTAGAAGTTTCTTTACACACAACAAACAAACTTTTGGACCCCTATCGAAAATCCTTTCTTAATGTGCACTTACGTCACTTGAAGAACCTTCCTGCCAAATTTCATGTTTCTAGGTGTAGGCGGATGTGGCTGTGCGTTGATTATCAGTCAGTCAGTCAGGACTAAGAATTTTATATGTATAGATAACTTTATTTTCCATTTCCATTACAGTATTGTAATAGTTATTTGAAGAGCAGAAAATACTGGGGTAGAACCGTAAAACGTGATTTTGTTTGTAAGTTAATTAATATGCCAGTATATGATAATATGATTTAACAGAAAAAGTTCCTCTCGTCAAAGAGGAACATTTCTTGTTAAATCATATTCGTGCCATCTAGCGGCGAGTAGCTGAAGTTTTTTTGCTTCCTCGAGAGATGGCGCTAAGTGTTCTGGCAATTCAATCGCCAGCATTTTCATCGTTCAAAGTAACATATTGGTGCAAAATACAGACACTAGGATATTAGTTTATTTTGTATGGGTTTTATTTTACATTATGTTCAATGCCTTTAATAATTTAACTTGCAAAATAAAATATATGCAATATAAGCAACGAATAAAAACTTCAAAACATATTTAGCTTTTGCGAGAATGTCATAAAAGTATTTACTAAGTAGCAAAAGTGGTTTTAAATATCAAAGGAAGTTATAAATTCTATAAGCAATAAACAAAATGAAGTTCATAATTTATAAGTTTACGAGATACGAATAAAGTTTATTAAAAACAATTTGACCAAACTCACCTTGTGCGTAAAGTATATTGCACATTAATTTATAAACACATCCAGAAATATACCGGCATCGTCTTTGACCGGTCGGCTCTATAAAATTCCGCGATGTTATGTTAGGGCAAATAGTTTGAAGGTCGAAGTTGACTAAAATAGATGACACGTTTCAACTGACTGCCTCCATAATAATGAGACTATTAATAACTGTCATTAACATTAATTTTTGGATACTTGGTTACTGTTGTAGTTTTTTTGTTTTATTTGAATTTTTTGTTAGAACAGGATTTATAAATAAGATAATAGGTATAAGGTGGCTATTCTTAGGCCTCGTAAAAAAAGGTGCGCCGCGTGTCGTAGCGTTTTGTTGTACGGCAAAAAGTACCTACGAAAACAAATAGCGCGTGAACACTCTTCTTCAGAAACGCTCTCCCGGAACTATTGTCCTATATAAGATACATGAGTATAACAAAGTACTCTACTCTATGTACTATAAATTGTTTAACATACTTAGTACCTTGGTGGTATTTATTAAATAAATACTTTTATCATAAAATTACTCATTAACACTTTAATCGTGGGTAGGTTTTAGTTATGAGATTATAAATACTCCATATTGTTAATAATAATTCTATAATGATATTTAACCCTGTTGAACCAAAGTGGTCTCACGATATTTATGCAACTGGCATTTAAATAATAAGGAAAAAAATAAGTCCTTGTGCATGACCCTTGAGAAATACTTAGGCATCTAAGAATTACGCATGCAATGATCGAAATATCTAGACTTTGAACATAAGCTTTTAGTTCCTAGATAGAAGTATTCCTCTAGTTTTTATAAGATACCTAGGTAACCTTTATTGGTAGATTTATCGGTTTAAATAAAAAATCTTAAGCAAAAACTGGCCTAGCTTAGTATCTAAGTATAGACGCATATTATGACGTAACGATATCCAGTCTAAATCTCAGTATCTAATATAAAGTTTACGGCACATTAAACTGTTAGTTACTGCCGTCAATTGTCTACCAGCTGCTTAATTTCTATGTCATTGAATTCATCTAAATGAACGCAGATTGTTTTTAGTAGGAGTAATAAAGAATGACGTTAGGGTAGGAGACTTAGTACCTATACCTTATTAGTAGTACATATATCGTTGTTTGATGTGATTGGTGGATACCAATACCAATTAGTGGGCACGTTAAATTGTCGGTAACGGTTGATGCAGTTAGACCATGTTAAGGCCTTTGGGCGGTCTCAAAACTCCGACACTAGGGTTGACCACTAACCTACTCGAACGTACTCACTTACCAAACGTAACTTAACAATGTTAAAGAGGTCGAAACGTCAGATAAGAATGTGTACTGATATAATAAAGCTGAAGAGCTTGGTTTTTTCTATGTTTGAACGCGCTAATCTCAGAAAATGCCAATCCGATTTGAATTATTATTTTTGTAGTGGATAGACACATTCACAGGAAGCTTATTGGCTATTTTTCGTGCCGAAATTCCCACGGAATCGGGCACAACGCGGTAAAACCGGGGGCGGCGGTAGTATAAAAATAAAAATGAATATTTTTATCCTATTATATGTTCACTGCAACCAGCCCTAGAGTTTTATGTGGAATTGTTAGTCTCAATATGATATAACAATGCATATTTATTACTTAACTGGACCGATTGATGAAACATAAATATGAAGTACTTAAGCTTTGCTTAGAGTAAGCAAGGTCTTTAAGGGTAAGTCTATTCCCGTTTTCAGTCTCAGAAACTCTGAGTCTGGTTGCCATTGCTAACTATTTTATTCTCTAAACTAGCAGTGCCCCGCGGTTTTACTCGCGTTGTGCCCGTTCCCGTGGGAATTTCGGGATGAAAAATAGCCTATAGCCTTCCTCGATAAGTCGACTATCCAACACTGAAATAATGTTTCAAATCGGACCAGTAGTTAAATTCTGCAGCTTTATAATATTAGTATTGATTTTCCGAAAATTCCGTGGGCCATTCCTTGTTATCAGAATAATACTTTATGTCCATAGAGGTGATACAGGTAGATGTCCCTCGGTGATTTTCTTCCAGTTTCCCCATGACTTCATCAACCAGATGATTTCTAGTCTAGACCTGACATGTAGATTACATAGTAGTTACTATAACGGCCGGTGTTTTGGTCACGACTCATATTGTGCTAGTCTTTTCGCGGCCTCAGCTCCGAGCGAACGCTAACGCGCGAATACGTTTACCGAAGTTATTGAATACGTTATAACATGTACGTTTAGAGAATATGTGAAGTTGATCGAAAAATACGAGGTTTTTGATTGAATATTTTGATAACTCGTTTCATCTCGCGTGGTCTGATTGACAGATTTTTAAATTGAATTTCTTCTGTTTAAGTTTCCGTTTGATGTTTGTTTTTAAAGTTTTGAAGCTAATTTTTTTGTGTAATTTATTCTATTTTAAGACATTCTATTTGGCAGTTTATTTTAGTTTATGACATAAAGCTGGAATTTCAGTTTTCATACAAACTTGTTCCAACTATTTCTGTTATATGACTATTTTTATGTCTTACTATATATCTACCTAGGCACCAAAGTATCTTATCATTTTTTATCAAATAGCCTTCATTTTGCCAAAGGTCACAAAAGCTTTCAAAGTTCTAAAAGACTCACGTAAGTTGACAATCACGATTTGACAATGATAACGATACAATCTGAATGCATGTAAAAACGTTTAGTAAAACCAGCTGCTTTTAACAATATGACACAATGCTTGTATGAGAGACAAGTTCGTATTGGGAATAGAATATAGATACCTACTAACACTAAAGAAATTAAACCTCCTAATTTTCAAAAAAATCTTAACCGGCTAATACTTTACATTACTTTTGCTTAAGTTCAACTTTATATTAACCTTTCGTTATTCTACGAAATTATTTTGCGGTGGCTTTGAACAAAAAATATACTGAACTTAATAAGTATTAAGACTTCGCGGCTGTTAATTAGAAATAATACAAATATTTTATTTTGATTATTAAGTGAACTTTCCTGTTTCGCGTCCCATTATTAATTAATTAATTAAACACTTATTAGTAAATGGATAAGAACTAAAATCAAATAAAATTAATTTTGAAGAGGAAATATATTCATAAAATCTTACACAAACTGGATAAAACTGCCTTGTCCATGTTTCAAACTACTTTTAAGATTCCAGTTGGATTCTAGTTATTATTATTAAGCTCCAATTGACTTGCAGCAAAAAACAAAACTTTAAAGAAAGATTACATCATTCGGCATAAACAAAAAATGAACAATGAAAGCTTGTAGACGTTGCGTCAAAAAAGTTGTCAAATTTTTTTAAAGCTTTTTTCTATCATCATCATGAGAATAATTTTAGCAACAAAAAAATTACTTCATTCAAGTTCATCGTACTATTGACTAGTAAGTTTTCAACGTTATCTGTATGCTAAATTATAACAACGGATGCTGAATGAACGGCATGTCAGCTTGGGTTTCGGTTTACTTACCACACATCTCGTAATCCTTGAAGCATCTTTCCAACATATCAAGCAGCTAAGTTACTTTTGATACTCATAATATCAATCATAGGTTAGCAATGTAATATAGCGATGCTGGTATTAACCAATCATTCGAATGTAGCCCAGCAACGTCAGTTGTCGAGCGCTCGTGTAGAAAAGCATCCAACAGTGCAGCAAAAAGTCCCTTCCGACTATCTCTAAATTTAATGTTATCAAAATCTGCAATGTTGGTTTTAGAACAAAACTGATGATAGAAGCGATAGAAAAATACATACATATTTTAATACTAGCAGCGCCCCGCGGTTTCACCCGCGTTGTACCCGTTTCCGCAGGAATTTCGCCATAAAAAAGTATGTCCTTTCTCAGGCTCTGGACTAACTGTGTACCAAATTTCATTCAAATCGGTTCAGTAGTTTTGGCGAGAAAGCGTAACAGACAGACAGGCTGACAGAGTTACTTTCGCATTTATAATGTTAGGATTAAAGTAAGTAAGTTCAAGTAGGTTAGTGGTCGATCCTGGTGCCATAGTTTTTAGAGCGCCTGTTAGTACCTATCTATACCTATAGACTGAAAAATAATACGTACGGACATATGTAGATTTGATATTGAACTTGCTTTAGCCTAAGGTTGCATAGTTAATTTGGCAAACAAATACAATTAATGTAATCATCAAATTAATAATATCCACTAATGGGTTTAACACTGAGGTTTCATTCATTACTCCATCATTGAGTCTAGGTTAAGTATTAAGGAAAAATGAATACTAATTATACGATACTTAGGACTAAATTTCCTTATAGTAACTTTGATTTTTACCCATAAATAAAATAGATTTATTCTAATTACCATCTCATTATAATGCAACTTAGTATTATTTTTCGTCAGCTTTTAAACAAGTTCTGACAGGCTGTATAGTTTTAAGCAGTTTTTGCAGCATTATTATTGCATTAAAAATATATACTTTATATGCCTAAGTACCTATTACATAACATGTTTTAACTTAGGGCGCATATTCACTTGTTTCATGTGGGGGTTAAGCTATAACCTAGGTGTACCCATTATATGAATAACTAGCTGTTCCGCGCGGTGGTTCCATCCGCGATCTAATAGATGGCGTTTACGTTTTATTCCCATGTACCTAGATTTATTGGGGTCGGGCCCATACAAATTTATCATGGTTTTTTTTAAAATAACATTAGTATCAACTAACAGAAAACCTTAACAAATTATTGTAGTCACTTTGTATGTGAATATAGGTATCTATATAGCTCAATATGGATTTATTGAGACAGTTACACAATACCAACGTGCTGCACCAATGGCTGAGTACTTTATAGAGCAACCTTCAGTGGGCTGCCTTCCGTGAAGTTTTTATTCGTATTTTTAACGTAGATTGTTACCATTATATTACCAACTATTGATACGTGTATTTGATCTGTTTAGTAATATATTATGTTGTATTGGCAATGATACTTGGAATTTAAAATTCGGAATTTCTCTAAAAAAAACACCAAGTGTCACTCAAGGTAGTTATTTTCAAATATTTCGCCTTAATTTCCGTCTTGGAACAGGATTTCCTTTACTACATTTGCTAGTATTTTACATTAAAACCCAATTTAATTTAGCATAAACATTACATAATCATAAACTTAATGGATACATAACTATAGATGAAGTAATAATTGCAAAACCCTTTTAATACGAGTATAAAGTTAATATTCAACAGCTTTTAGGTTATATCCAAGAGATAACAATTAAGTAGCTTGATAAGTTCAGCACGTCTCGAAAAATTAACCTTTAAGTTGAAAAGGGCCACATATGTCCCCAAAATGGTATGTGCTTAATAAAGGACACGATGTTAAAGATAATAAGTTTTATTGGAAAATAGAAATTTCATCCAGTCCAATAACGCCCGGCGATTAGGCTCAATCCTCCTACTGTACTGATATCTTCAGTGACATGAGATGCCTTTGCTCAGCAGTGGGACATTACAGGCATTCACATTACATCCTAATTGTTATAAATTATAATATACAATTTTGATGATAATATTAATTTAAGTAGTATGCGTAGACCCTACACTAGGGACTTATTCGGGAGACTTATCTATACTAATATTATAAAGCTGAAGAGTTTGTTTTGTTTGTTTGTTTGTTTGTTTAAACGCGCTAATCTCAGAAACTACTGAACCGATTTGAATAATTCTTTCATTGTTAGATAGTCTATTTATCGAGGAAGGTTATAGGCTATTTTTCATCCCGAAATTCCCACGGGAACGGGTACAACGCGGGTAAAACCGCGGGGCGCTGCTAGTTAAGCATATACCTACTCATTTTACTAAAAGGCCCACTGACCTACTCAAACCTTACTTGTTTTTTACAAAGTCTTCGAAACAGTACATTGATAGTAGATAACAGAAGACGCATACACAACCTGCAGGGCTTAATTTACAACTAATAACTTTCAATAAAACACAGTAAGCAATGTGTATTTTTATCTATCGTTCAATTGAAGAACAATGTGGCTTTAATAGCCTCTATTAAAAGGTACTAGCGTTGAGAAATAGATCCCTAACGAAGACACAATGATGTATTAGAAACTAACAATTGAATTAGGTGTTAAGATTTGATGCGCAGTTTAAAATACTTGGTGAGAAAATAAACAAGAAAATTATGGGGTTTCACATTCTGGTGCAATGTAAACTATGTGTCTATGAGAGATTTAATGAGTGATTTTGACATGTAATGAATGTAAAAATATAACGTCAAATAGTAAAGTATTGATTTAATGCACGTCGCTGAGTGCAGCAGTAAGCCTAATGATCGTAAATTATAAAATGTTATCTTAATCTAGACTTACTGCTGTGAATGTTTAATAACTAAGCCCTACTTTAAAAAATCTACTATTTTAAATTAATTAACTTACAAACGGTTAATGCCAATGCAAATTTAATACTTATTACTTATAATTATAGTCTGTAGTAATAAGAAAAACACATTTTAGTTAATTAGTTAAGACTGCTTGGAAAATAAAGGTTAAAAATAAGAAAACTGCACTGAAAGATTTCCACACTTTCTTTACTATAATGTGAGGTATTGAATCTACTATGATTGGTACCTACGTAAAGGTGAAAGACATACGATTTCTTCTTAAAAAAATCACCAGTAAGATGCAAGTTATTTAACTGTCTTCATGAATGACGTAAGTAACCTAAAACCAATTCATTTTCTGAAATATTACAAAAATAAACACCTTTCAGCATCTCTGACGGGTGTCATCTCAAACGTGCGAAGGACAGAAATAGCCCCATACTGTTATCCGACCGGTTATTTTTCCTTCGTCTGACATCGACCTGTACCTAATTCGTGACATTTTTCAAACAGATGTTTTCTATTTTTTTTCTCTGTACTTAGTATGTCAAGGTCCTTAAATTGCTTCACGATGATGCTAATTACCATGTCTCCAGTCAAAATATACTTCACATTTTTATTGCGAATTTTTGTCCGCGTTACAATTTTGTGTTGTACTCGTAAAATGACATATATACGGCTTATTAAACGGTTGCTATTTTGGTGGTCTAATTCGGATTTGAAATAAACGTTTTAGTTGTTTTGCTTTTGACCTCATTCAGTTGAGTTTAAAAACGTGCGTTGAAATTATGTAAGACATAGTAGTACCTACATCTGTTATAGATTTAAGCGTAAATCACCTAAAGTGACTTTTGTTTCATTGAGTATTAAGACCATATTATGAAACTTCAGTGTTCCATAAAAACTACCAAGATCATTGAGGAATGATCTTACCAAAAATTATTATTATTTTGGTGTAGAACTGAAACCTAGACTGAGGAGTCTAGGTTTCAGTTCTACACCAAAATAATAATAATTTTTGGCAATACCTTCACTGAATTTCAGCAGCTACACGTGGATATCTAATGCATTTTCAAAGGTTAATAATACAAATAAATCTTACAAATATTTTGCGAAGTCCCGACTGTTTCCTACCATAGCGTCATGTTTATTTTGGATCCGTTCACAGAACTTTGATTAACGGTTCTGATGAAAGGATCTTCAAATGCAGTGGGTATTATTCCGATATTGTTTTTAATTGCCAAGTCCACTGTTTGCCATTACAGTTGGCGTACCATACGAGGCATTGCTCGGGTAAGGCATGTAGCATATTACGTGCATAGCCAAATACGGCATGGAACACATGTGTCATAACTTTTTCCATGATAACATAATGTTAAAATAAAGTATTATTCTACCAGAGGCTTCTCATTTCAGCAAGATGGATGAGACTTCGCTATCAGATACGGAGTGTGTTAGAGTATATTTAGAGTCATAGTTTAGCTTTAACCTACTATCATGTTTCAAATTAAATTCACTTGTAACTCGACAAGGTCTTCTTTTACCGTTTTCTGCACATCAATTTATAAGTGTAAGTGCTAATTACATTCTAGTGTCTAATGTATTTGCTCTTTTCATGAAACGGAAACTCAATACCCAAGCTCGAGTGCAATGCTCTAAGTATAAAATCATACGTGTTAACCACAATGATATCACCGGTATAGCTATGGGCAGTTACTGTGACGTTTCGTAATTTTACTAATGTTTGTATTTAATTATATCACATTATCAACACAACGTTATCATTATCAGCGTTATATAAATAGCGTTGTCACAGGCCATTAGACAGCGCTACACGCTAATGGGCTCACTAGTTCCTCCTGATAAAGTCTACACGTTAACCTATGTCTGTCAACTTCGGATTAAATATAGTGACGTCATCAAGTACGGATTATCTAGATTTAGATTAAAAGTTTAGGTGACATTGCCAAAGATTCCGATAGGCTCTTAATATTGTCAATATTGTTTACGCGCTAACATATTTTTAGCAAACATATTAGTTGGAAAAATACTTGATGGATACGTGTGTATGTATACTCGACCGCAGTATAGTGATGGCTTTTATCACAATAATGCAATATTTTATAGGTAAACTATGTTCAGATAACGGAAAGTTGATGCCAAAAAAGTTATAACTAATATTTACAGATAATATTGTTACAATACTCTCAAACCACAATGTTGCTCACGTCACAGTTTGAAATCATCAATCCTATCAAGTGCACGATGTTTTTGTACCAGTGTGCGTGTGAATTGTCCTAAAAAAGCAGATTATAAGTAAATCTGGTACTGACGATAAGTTTGTAGGACTGCTAATGGACTTATGAACGAAACTGTACTAGAGTAGCGCTTCTTTTGCAGATTGGTCTCGTATTTAACCAAATTCATAATAATTCGGTTAGGTTAAGGTGGGAGTTAATACGTGGTTTGAAGGCGGTTTTTGGGTTGAAAAAGTTTTTTTCGCAACAGTCGAACTTAGAATGATACTTTAACTTTGAACTTACAAAGATAATGCCGTATCTATAGTTATTATTTAAATATTGAGTAGGTGCATTCAAATTGAAAACTATCCATATTATGTTGTACTACAACTGTTATGAAACCATTCTGTTTAATTTATCTTATTCAGTTTAACCAGTCGTAAACCACAGGTAATTGATACTTATCACACGCGTTCCCATTAACCAACATGAGCTATGAAATAAACAGCGATTTATCAAAACTAATTGGAGTTTTGAGATATTATGAGTGATTGATTCACTCAAATGAGGTGAATGTTATTGATTTGTTTGATTTGCGTCTTGTGGAGATTAGGCGGCATTTTGATCATTCAAATGTTGCAAATATTTAGACTCTGTAGCTAGGTGTAGGTAGGTGTAAAAAAATAGTAATTTGGGGAGAGTTATCACCTATGAAATGGGCAAAAAAGTATGAATGTAACTGCTACTACTTATTCTATAATCATTATAAAAAATAGCCTTCACTATCTCGAAAAAAACCCGTATTACATAATAACTTAATAAGGTATAAAAAGATAGTTCATGTAGTAGTACTTATAAGTATTTATTTAATAGTTAAATGAATGTAGACAGATACAATGTACTAATTACAAACACTTACATCTAATTATAATGAAGCATTGTAAAACAAATTAATTAAAGTCTTCGGCCTAATATATTTGTACGCGATGGGCTTACATCCAAAACATAGAAACAGGTCTAGGCCAATATTGATGATACATCTATGAATTAAAAAGAGTTGACTACATGCATACATGTATCAGAGGACAGAGGGAAGATGGTAAAAAACGTATGAAGACATTATTTGGTAGATAATTTACACTGATATGGTAATGGAGATATGAGATGACAAATATAACCAATAAACACACGAATAGCGGAATTTTAATTAAGTATACAACTTATTACAAATTAAGTATACAACTTAAATGAAGTGAAAAAGTTGACCAATAAGATCACCATTAAGAGGAAAAGGGACGCTGAAGCACAATTTATATTTACGCCCTCAATAAAGATTCTTCAAGTTACGACGAAACTTTTGCATTAGAAATGCAGGATAAAAGGAGTCTAATAATTCATAAGGCTTATAACAATTAACTGTTGCATTGATAAGACCTATGAATTACTTCTGCACATATTTAATTATAAAATGGTTAATAAATATAACTAAATCATTAATCGATAAAGAGATAAAAAAGTGATCAATGAATATTCCCAGATAGAATGTTATTTTTACAAGTGCAACGATATTTTGAGAATCATTTTATGATATAAAGTATATTATGATAAAGTAGATGAAAATGAGGATATTCTGACAATCATTTTATAATACAAAATACATTATGATAATGAGTTACTAGAAGTTGAACGATGACAATAACCTGATTGATATTGTAAAATGTAAAATCAAATGATTAAATTAACTTGGCACCTGACTTTGGCATAAACTTAATTGTATGATTTATAAAACTAATGTATCACGCGTAACCTTACTAAATAATTATAGAGATAAAATAAAGCTTTAATTAAAAGCTATGAAAAGTCACGATAAACTTAATAATAATTAAAAGTTCGCGTCCCTGACTTCGAAGTCGAGGCGAAATCTGATTTGGAAAGAGGTTATGTTTTCAAGATTCCAATCTTCCTTTACGGGGTATTTTATCGCTCTGGAGTCAACAGAATTTTGAGGCTATTATTTTAAATATGTAGCGGCAGTTTTATTTTACCCCAAAATTTACCGTGTCCGTTGACCAAAGATAGAATTAATAATGAATTTGGTCTGAACTCCAATAAGTAGATCGTTCTGATACTCTGCAAAGTTTACCATGGTAATGCTGTTTCTATTTTTTGATGTTATACTCGCAAAGCCCAGCTTACCCTTGTTGTACCTGTTCCCGTGGCGATTATATAATAAAACGTAGCCCATAATCTTCTTTACTTGACTATCGTATTCAAAAACAAATTTTTCAAGTCAATCTATATGTCGAGATATAATACTAAAGCTTCAATTTTATTCATTTTTATGAGTAAGATGGCTAAAAATAAGTAAGTTCGAGAATCGGGCCAACCCAATTAACTGTATCATCTTATCGATAAGATCATCTATGATATCCTTTCTATACTTAGCATAATAGTTTGTTGCAACCTGTTTCATAACAGCATTTATCTAAAACAGGTATTCAGCTTGAACTGTTATAAAGACATGACCTCAAGCTTACCAAATATAATGGTTGCATACCACATGTTACTTCCACGTTATGTTAATCGGACCTTGAGTTACTGCACTTCATGCCTCGAATGTTCGTGATCTACATCTCCTCCATAGGACAAAATGTGACCTTAAATTGTTTAGAAAGGTACGCTTCCAAATTCATTCATTGCCGAATACTTAATTTCACCTACACGCCCGTATAACTAGTTATTAATATACGCTTAAGTAACAATATGCGGTAGTAATACTCATGTGTTAAGTTGACATAAACTTTAGTTAATAGATGCAAAGAGCTATTTGACTGGTCCGATCCATGGAGTATTAACACCTCTGTGTAATCATGTCAAGCGACCATTATAACTCAAGTTCAATCAATTGGATGATGACTATCTAAATATAATTAAACATGTTTTCACTATCAAACAGCTTCCTAATTTAATAGCTTGTGACATTACCAAGTAGTACCGAATTAAGATTCAAGGTACCAAGATATATTCGTGAATTCTCAAGGCATTTAAAATTGTCTGGCCCAGAGCAATGATTACCATTTGAAACCAGCAGAATCCTGTTTATTAATTTGTCCCCATTAATCTTGTTTTAATGAAAACCAATTAAAACTTAATTGTAATAATACAGACACATTCTAATGAATCATGTCGGTGGTCACTCAATGAGAGTGTACTTGAATTCAAACATTTAGTACTAGTCGAGTAGGACTTATTAAATCATTCTTCGAAATACTTTTGGAGCGCACAATAAGCTATCAATGACGTCAGTTATAGAAGCATTGTGTCACTGGCCTCAATGAGAAACTTAACCATTGGATTTTCTAGTCCAATATTTTATACATCGCATTTACACAAGTACAAGACGTTGGAGTGTGTGGACGTCCGCTTTATCTTGTCGATTGATTTATAGATAACGTTACTCACATTACACATGTTATAATAAATAATTTCGGTAAACGTTAAAGGTGTTAATAATGTGCTTTGAAAAATAGTGTAAAATAAAATAGTGAAAATGTCACAAACTCACACAAAGCCGTGCCAAATGGATCACACGTACAAATTGGAGAAGAAGTATTTGGAAATGAAGAGACTGGTCATTGAGAAGACAGAGGAACTGAAACGGAGAGACAAGATCATTGCTTTGTTGGAAAATGAAATCGACGATAAAGATGCCACGATTCGATATTTGAAGAACGAGATTGACAAGTACAGACAGGTTGTTAGACCGTTGACTAGACAGATTATAGACAGCCACAAGAATGGGTTAGATGAAGAGGAATGTTTTGTCATGAGGACTCCTGGGATGGAGAACACCAGAGTGTATCCACTTGGAGAACAGAGGCTCAAAAGAACAGCGATTTCAGCAGAGCCACTGTCAGCTTTCACCACCGACCATGAAATGAAACTCGTCAAAATACCCAAAAGTTACAAGTGAGTAGTTTTAGACATAAAAGAAAAGCTTAAACTAACAAACGTTGCAGATTGATCTATAAAACTTCAAACGGTGTATCTTCCTACTAATGTTTAGATTTAAAATATACATAATGTCATTCGTGTCTGTTATGTTTTATGAACGATCTCATACATTTGATATGTTAATTTTCGTTTTGATAGCAATTTTATTTTTTTCTATTTTAAGACTTTTGGGAAGCAAAATGTATACTTACCAAAATAATAGCTTTGATTATTTGATTTGTTTGAACGCGCTAATCTCAGAAATTACCAATCCGATTTAAATAATTCTTTTTGTAATGGAAAGCCACGTTCAACGTTAAGGTTATTAGTTGTTTTTTATCCCGACATTCTCACGGGAACGGGTAACAATGCGGGTAAAACCGCGGAGCGCAGCTAGTAAAATACTAAGGTAAACTTTTAACAATTTAAATTGGTAACTACGCAGTCGGTATTCTAATTCAAGATCCCGATTTGGCAACCTTGTTTTGAATACAAAATAAGTGTTTCTTTTAAAATTCTTTAGTTAAACATTTAAATATATCGCGTCGTTGACTAGCACCCACTGTTTCGAACAATTGTTTTCCTTTAACTATTGTTAAACGAGACGTGTTTAGTAATCGCCTGTTCTAAGTTTTAAACGTACAAAAACCATTAAAAAAATTAAACAGTACATTATGTCGTCAGTAAAACTGTCGGGTCGGTACGTACATTTGCCATTCGCAACATGAAGTACAAACATTTTCCATTTAAACATTTGCTTTTAATTTATGAGTTTCACGAATGAGGTTGAATTAAATTTTGTTTTTTGTTTACTGTCTGTAGTATCGATTGACTGTTTACGTTCGATTTATTTACATATAATAGACCTAGAGCCCGTGAACCCCAGACTTTCGTCATTTTATAAAAGCTGAAAGTTTGTCAGCGCATGCTCCCACACACAGGTAAGAACGATGGACTATTATGAAGTTTGGGTTATAGTGGCTTTGGCAGATAAACGGTGCTAAAGGTGTGTAAAATACCGATCTAAATTCATCAAATAATTAAGTGTGATTTGTGACATGACATATGTCATTTGAAAGCTCTTGAAGAGTTGTACAAGTCACCCTTTGACGGTGATATCGAAATCGACGGCCAACTTGGTGTTTTCGACCATTGAAGATTGGAGTTGACCTATGCTATGGACGCTGATCCTAATGCTCAACAGTGACATGACCTATATCATTTGAAAGCTCTTGACAAGTTGTACAAGTCACCCTTTGACGGTGATATCGAAATCGACGGCCAACTTGGTGTTTTCGACCATTGAAGATTGGAGTTGACCTATGCTATGGACGCTGATCCTAAGTGACATGACCTATGTCATTTGAAAGCTCTTGACAAGTTGTACAAGTCACCCTTTGACGGTGACATCGAAATCGACGGCCAACTTGGTGTTTTCGACCACCGAAGATTGGAGTTGGCCTATGCCATGGACGCTGATCCTAATGCTCAGCAGTGACATGACCTATGTCATTTGAAAGCTCTTGAGGAGTTGTACAAGTCACCCTTTGACGGTGATATCGAAATCGATGGCCAACTTGGTGTTTTCGACCATTGACATTTAGTACCGTATACCTGCCAAAGCCACTATAACCCAAACTTCATAATAGTCCATCGTTCTTACCTGTGTGTGGGAGCATGCGCTGACAAACTTTCAGCTTTTATAAAATAACGAAGGTCTGGGGTTCGCGGGCTCTTGGTCCATAAAGCAAATAAAGAGAAGAAAAATACAAATATTCGTTACCTTTTTACCACCATGTTTTGTTTGTTTGGGCTGAATTTTACGGTTCAAGGCACTTGATGTTTTTGTAAATTTTACTTCAGGTGTTTGAAAAATATTCCTTTAGCTTAGTTATTTATCTATGCTTATATAAAGAGGTAATGTTTCTAATTTTTTTGTTTTTTTGTAAGGGACAATCTCAAAAACTACACATCCGATTTGAATAATTCTTTTTGTAATGCATAGGCTCATTCAACGAGAAGCTTATAGATTTGTCATTCCGAAATTCCCTCGGAAACGGGCATAACGTGGGCAAAACCGCGGAGCGATGCGATGTTAGTTTAATATATACCGATGGAGCCCACTCGTTTGCGGATACTGCGGAATTATAATTACATTCATTAGGTCACAAAATAAAAAAAAATACCGCAAAGTAAAATTGTTAGTATTTACTAAAAAATAAAAGTCTTCGATTTAATATTGATTCATCAAACCAGTGTATCTAAAAAGGAAATAAAGTCCTATGTTAGTCTGCAAACAGTCCGTCAATCTCTGCGGTCGATCAATCAATGTGGTTGAATTTCTTCAAGCAACTTGCTAGTCTAGGTTAACTTGTGGACTGGAGAGCCTTCGAGCCACATTTGGTATAATTACGTTCGAATGTTAGTGTTTTGTCCTCGCCTGTGCCTGTCATACGTTGTATGGGGTGCTGTATCGAGGCTTTGTATGGTTGTAGATCTTGTCTTGTTTATGAGATAATGGATTATCGATTGAAATATGATTATCATACAGTGAGGATGAGGTAGTATCAAACGGTTGGCTATCGTAACAAACGTTTTGTTTCATAACCTAAATGACATTCTGTTAAAGTTATTCGGCCAGTAGAAAACCTCGATATTTTAATTTCTTACGTCTGTTGAGACACAAATTTTGTGTTAACGTTTACTGATGTGTGAGTGTAAGTTGAAGCAACTCGTCCTAACAGTAATTAAGAGAACAGTTTTTATCTCTAAATATAATGCTAAGTATCTAACGTGGGAACTATAATTACCTCCTGTCACTTCCTTTCTTTCTATTAGCAAGTTCTAAAAAAATATTCTATAGTATTTATGTAATAGATTGAGCCACTTTCAACGGGAAGGTTATAGGCTATTTCTCATTCCGAAATTTCGATGGGAATGGGCATTACGCGGGCGCTGGTATTAGTAAATAAACTTGAGATCATTGCTTGGTCCTGGTATGGATAGCTTTTATCAAGAGATACATAAATAAAGAACAAAAAGATGTATGTTAAATATAGTGTAAACTTTAAATTACAATTTGAATGCGTAATTCAGGATATGGTATCGGAGGCAGGCTTTTGGAGGTTCAGAGGCCTCATAAGATATTCCTCAAGCATATTTTTACCTTTCATTAATAAGAAGCTGCATTTTGATCACGAAGCGATATTAATCTAATGATGTCATTGTTATTTTGATAATATCTACTCCATTACTGTGCAAAAAAGGTACCTACATAAGTTTCTACGTCAAAATACTTGGATACATTTTAAGTGTTTATTTTTAATTTACTAATGTCATACATAATGTTCATTTTTATATGAATAATTTCAAACCTGATATTGAGATTGGTGCGATATTTTAACAGGTTATTTAATAAATAAGTACATATTATGTGCTATGTTAAAATCCGTATGTATAGACGAGAACTTTTTATCTACCCTGAAGCTTTAAACAGTAATGACTGAGCTTTATGAATAAGGCGGTTAATATCTTGAAGATATTAAAAAAAAAATATAGATAAGTATATGTGTCTAGGAAAGATACCATATCTGGTCCTAGGTACTATATATAGTAAGGGAAACCCTAAAACCCCAACACAAAAGGTTATAAAAGTGCAGTGCAGCCCAGCTACAGGCTCATTTGTCGGTTGTCGGTCGTCGAGGTAACATCGCTCAAGGACATTAAGTGTTAAGTAGGTAGTTGTAAGGCGGATACTCTGTAAGTTTTCTTTCGTTTAATTTTTGATAGTTCTTAGTTTTGTAAGTGATTATTTTGTTCCTTAAATTAAACTTTTGTATTAATCATTATAATAAAACTGATTGTAATTTCATTTGTTATTGTGTTGTATTTTTTTTAATAAATTTCGAGCCTAATTCCTAAATTCAGAAGTGGGATAAAGATCTCCTTTATCCTAGTCATCAAGGAACAAGATAATTATCTCTGTTTAAACCTTTTACATTATTTTGTGGGACTACCCTCTATTTTGATTTATTGTTAATCATGTCTAAAGAAACGGATCGTTATCGAGCTAGAATGAGAAGTAGGTCGCGCCATGCGAGTGATAGACTGACACCTAGTTTACGTAGGTCTCGTAGGGAACGTGACGAGTCACGCGATAGATCACGGAGACGGTTAGGATCGGTCCGTCACTCTCGTAGCCGGAGTGATTCGGGGGATAGTGCGCCTGGGCGTCACGACTCTGGTCATGCTCCGTATCGTAGATCAAGATACAAACCGAGGAGCTTACGTAGGACGCCTCCTCGACGCTCACCCGTATCACGTCCGGTTGATGACGACCCGTTGCAGAATACTTTGAATAACATTTTAGGTAGACTAAACGCTATCGAACAGTCTAGCAAAAGCGCTGTGACGCCAACCCCTGATAACATTGTCGAATCGGGTAGTACCTCCACAAAAAAGGTACCTGTAGTTAACGACCACATAGTTAATAATAGCAACGCGGCTACATGCGCCGATAGTTTAGTTAGCTTGAGCGATGTTCCTCAGACGTGCGTGGACAATTCCGAGGGCTTACCATCCGCTCATGATCAAGACCCCGCAGTTCGCAATCCCGATACCGCGTCATCTTCTTCTATTACCGTTCTGGCAGAAGCCATTAAGTCTTTAAGACCAATTAAGTCACGTGATTACTACGTGTCCATCTTTGATCCTTCCATACACGACATCGACGTGTGGTGTTCAGAGGTGGACCGTGCGATGGTTGCGAACGGCTGGGGGGATCAGGAGTGTCTCTCACGTGTGGCATTGTGTCTAAAAGGCGACGCCAAAATATGGCTAAATGAATGGGTCACATGTGACCGTACTTGGTCGAATTTTAAAGTCGAGTTCAAGCCTCTCTGCCCTCGGAAGTTGGACTACGCTAACATCTTATTTGAATGTATGAACACGACATCCGACAAATACACGACATACGCCGAGTATGCGAGACGTACGTTGTTGCGTTTGCGAGTAGTTAAGGGCTTATCCGAAGACCTTAGGACTCTTATAGTCATACGAGGAATTGATAATCCTCAGATAAGAGCCGCCGCAGCAAACGCGAACTTGGCAGCCGGAGATTTAGTCTCGTTTTTATCAATTTATACTAAACCAAGTCGAGTTAAAACTAATAACACTCAGGTTAAGCCTCATACAGCTTCGCGGTCGGGAATAAAATGCTATATCTGTGGTCAACGCGGACATTCGGGGCGTTACTGCGTTAAAAACAAACGAACTAACACCCATAACAACCCAAATACGAGTAATGCTCCCACTGCCAAGTCCGTGGTATCATGTACCTTTTGTAAAAAGACTGGACACGCTGAAGACGATTGTTTTGTGAAGAACAGGTCGGGTCCAAGGAACCAGCGAAATGTAAACCTGTGCGCACCGAAAGTTGTCACCAACATTGATGCAGTCCCTGCAGTTGTCCAAGGCATACCGATGGACGTACTTATTGATAGTGGTGCTCATAACATATCGCTGATTTCTTCTGACGTTCTTAAGTTTCTGTCGTGCCAACCTAAGTACACAAGGTGTACATTAAAAGGCATTAGTGAACACGAAATTGTTGCCACCTCATATGTCACTGTTACTATAGAGTTAAGTAATATTTCGTTAGAAGCCGACCTAGTTGTAGTGCCATCGGCTTGCATGAACACCTCAATAATAATAGGGACAGATATTCTAAACCGTGACGGGGTTACGTATGTACGCACAAAAGACCGACAGTACATCACACACGTTGAAGGGACCACTGGTCGGATTAATCGAGTACTCACTATCGAAAACGCAACGATAAAAACTCCGCTGCTAGGTAGTGATCTAGAATCGTTAATGCACGCGTTGACCCCTTTCTCGAGTTTCCTTATTTCCGGTACTGCTACCACCACCGTCACTACTGGTGAGATGGAAATCAAACTTACCAGTTCTGTCCCCATAACGTACCGCCCGTATAAATTGTCCTATGGGGAGAAACTAAAAGTTCGTGAGATAATAAGGGATCTTCTGGATAAAGGCATCATCAGGGAGTCCCGATCTCAGTACGCCAGCCCCATAATTCTGGTGAAGAAAAAAGATGGCACTGACCGAATGTGCGTCGATTTTCGAGCACTAAATCGGGTCACAGTGAGGGAGAGGTATCCGCTTCCCCTCATCGATGATCAAATTGATCACCTTGGGCGATACACGTTCTTCACCAGTCTGGATATGGCCACTGGTTTCCACCAGATAAGAATAACAGACAACTGTATTCACTACACGGGGTTCGTCACGCCGGAAGGGCACTACGAATATTTAAAGATGCCGTACGGGTTGACGAACTCACCAACTGTCTTCCAGCGGATTATCAGTGATACCTTGCGGCAATTCATTGATTCCGGTGACCTAGTGGTCTATATTGATGACGTGCTCCTTCTGAGCAACTCGGTGAAAGAGGGCATTTTGTTGCTCAAAAGGGTTCTTCAAAAACTAACGGATTCCGGGTTTTCGATAAACATTAAGAAATGCTCCTTCTTAACCACTGAGGTTGAGTACTTAGGTAGGCTAGTGAGTGGTGGTCAGGTACGACCGAGCCCTAGAAAGGTTGAGGCTCTGAGAAACTCTGCTGCACCTAAGAACGTGAAACAAGTTCGACAGTTCCTTGGGCTAGCGGGCTATTTTCGTAGGTACATATCTGGTTATGCCACTAGGACAGCGTGCATTGCTCTGTTGACTAGAAAGGGGGTTCAGTTTAAATGGGGCCTTGAACAGGAACGGGTTCGCCAAGACTTGATAACATGCTTGACAAGTGAACCTATTCTCACTATCTTTAGATCCGAACTCCCAACTGAAGTTCACACAGACGCGAGCAGTGTAGGCTATGGGGCCGTACTAATGCAAACACATCCTGATGGTGGTAGACATGTGGTAGCATACTTCAGTAAGGTCACACAGGGAGCTGAAAGTAAATACCACAGCTACGAATTAGAAACGTTAGCGGTGGTAAGGGCATTGCAACACTTTCGCCACTACCTAGTAGGTATTCAGTTTAAGGTCATAACAGACTGCAATGCCCTCAAATCTACTCAAACCAAAAAAGACCTTCTCCCTCGTGTGGCTCGCTGGTGGATATACCTCCAGGATTTCCACTTTACCATGGAGTATCGCAAAGGAGTCATGCTGCAACATGCCGACTACCTTAGCAGGAACCCAGTAGTCTCAATTAACCAGATATCTAATCCGCGTAATTGGGCACAAATTGCACAAGCGGCTGATAACGAAACTAGGGACTTGATGCAAAAGTTATCGGAGGGTCAGTTGGACTCAGACCGGTACGTCATACGAAACGAACTACTGTATTACAAATACACACCTGTTGGCGAAGAACCACGTCTTCTTTGTTACATACCGAAGGGTCATCGTCTAAGCTTATTGCGCATCTTTCACGATGAACATCAGCATATTAGTTTCGATAAAACTTTACACCTTATTTTGAAACATTTCTGGTTCCCTAGTCTTCGCCAATTTGTTAGGAAATACGTTTCACACTGCTTGGTCTGCATATCGAAGAAGCGAGTACCAAGGGCTCCACTTCAAAACATATCGTCGTGGCCAAAGCCGAGCACTCCATTCGACACCGTACACGTGGACGCGCTTGGACCATTACCAGCATCTGAGGGCTACAAATTTGTACTGGTACTAGTAGATTCATTCACCAAGTTCTGTTTACTATACCCGATGTATCATCAGGATGCCGGTGAACTCAAAAAGGTAATAACACAGGCTATCTCACTGTTTGGTGTTCCAAAGCTGCTAGTTACCGACCGAGGCCGAATGTTTGAAGCCAGAAGTTTTGTCCAATGGGTGTCCGAGCTGGGGTCAGATCTGCACTACATTACCCCCGAAATGCACAACTCAAACGGGCAAGTGGAAAGGTATGTAAGAACGGTCCTGAATATGCTACGAGTTGAGGTAGGCTACCGAAATGCCTCCTGGTCTGAAACTCTCTGGAAGCTGCAGTTGGTCCTGAACATTACCAAACAAAAGACCACACAAACCTCCCCAATCAGCTTAATGATAGGTACTGAAGCCACGACTCCAATTATACGCTCCCTGATACGAGACGTTGCTGTTAGTAGCCCGATGAACAACCGAGAAGCCCTGAGAGAGGTCAATAGGGACCGTGCCGCAGAACTCCTTCGAAGGAATCAAGAGAACCAAGACTCTTCAGTAAATCGATCGAGACATCAGCCACGGACATACTCTGTGAACGATCTAGCCTTTGTCATAAAATATTCCCAATCGACAGGCAAACTAGATCCAGGAATGCGAGGGCCGTATCGAGTCACAAAGGTTCTGCCGAACGGGCGCTATGAACTAAAGTTACTCAGTGGTAGCAAAGGGAAATCCACTCAAGCGGCTGCCCAACACATGGTGCCGTGGAAAGGCGAATGGTGCCCTGAGACTTGTGCCATATTCTTCGATGGTAAGGTTCTTATATTGTTTAATTGCTTTACCTTGCTGTTGTGGTGATTGTTTGCAGAAAAAGTAGCGACAAGTGACGGCCCACGTCACTCACCGAGACGCAGGTGACGCCTCGTTGGTCGACTACTCCGTGGGTGCTCTGGATACACCATTGACCCTCACCACTGACGTTTGTCGTCAATTGCGTTAGTCGCACTGGCGTTAGTCGCCACTGACGTTTGTCGTCAATTGCGTTAGTCGCACTGGCGTTAGTCGCCACTGACGTTTGTCGTCAATTGCGTTAGTCGCACTGGCGTTAGTCGCCACTGACGTTTGTCGTCAATTGCGTTGGTCGCACTGGCGTTAGTCGCCACTGACATTTGTCGTCAATTGCGTTAGTCGCACTGGCGTTAGTCGCCACTGACGTTTGTCGTCAATTGCGTAAGTCGCACCGGCGTTAGTCGCCCCACAAAGGCGTTAGTCGCCCCACAAAGGCGTTAGTCGCCCCTCAAAGGCGTTAGTCGCCCCACAAAGGCGTTAGTCGCCCCACAAAGGCGTTAGTCGCCCCTCAAAGGCGTTAGTCGCCCAGCAGTGGTAATATACGGTAGAGATGTGAAATGGTTGGGACGCTGACGATTTTACATCTTTACTTTCGTTTTCACAGTTTTTGTTGTGTATGTCTTGCTTTCGTTGCTTCGACTCTGTGATTTAATATTTCAAACGTCTAAACTAATGCCAAATTTCAGATGACAATGATGGTGATGTGTTACCAGAAAACCAACAAAACAACGACGAGAGCGCTATGGCTGGACCATCTATGCCAATACTTGAGGACGAAGGTCAGGAAGGTGGCCAGGCAAGTGGGACTTCTTCAGGAAGACTTCCTGGGAGTATGGTCGAGGACGAACCAGAGTCAGGAGAGGCCGAGTAAGGGAAACCCTAAAACCCCAACACAAAAGGTTATAAAAGTGCAGTGCAGCCCAGCTACAGGCTCATTTGTCGGTTGTCGGTCGTCGAGGTAACATCGCTCAAGGACATTAAGTGTTAAGTAGGTAGTTGTAAGGCGGATACTCTGTAAGTTTTCTTTCGTTTAATTTTTGATAGTTCTTAGTTTTGTAAGTGATTATTTTGTTCCTTAAATTAAACTTTTGTATTAATCATTATAATAAAACTGATTGTAATTTCATTTGTTATTGTGTTGTATTTTTTTTAATAAATTTCGAGCCTAATTCCTAAATATATATATTCCTATATCTATTTTAGTCAAAGATTAACTATAAAATACTAGCGCCCCGCGGTTTTACCCGCGTTGTGCCCGTTCCCGTGGGAGTTTCTGGAATTTTTATACATATGAATCTTCCTCTTGAACCACTCTATCTACCTATTTAAAAAAAATCGCGTCAAAATCCGTGCAGTAGTAATTGAGTTTATCGCGAACAGACGGACAGACGCGGCCGGGGACTTTGTTTTATAATATGTAGTGATATCCAATAAGTATAGATACTTAATAGATTGATTGATAACGACAGATAGGTAGTTTATACCACGATTAATGTTTTATAGCCATGATTGACTCCAATTTTCTGTAATAATTTTGAGGTTACCGTCATTATAATGTTGGCCTTTTGTTTAGTTAAGTGTTTATCTAGGCAAGTCTAGATTGTCTAGTTTCCTTGTAGGCATAATTTGTAGTCTAACTAGGTATTATTTTATGTTGTGACCTAGGTAACGGTTGTTTGTCATCCTAATAGGACTGTCTTATATGGAGATGCATTTGAGAACCGACTACCACGAAGGGAGATTCTAAATTTGACGGATTATTTTTAGTATGCATGCTGTGCTATTTTGCCGCCATGTCTAATGAATATTATTTTGATAGACAATTACTAAGACAATATTTTCTATTTCTCGTAGACTAAACACAACAAAATTTTGTGTTTGGTATTAGTATAAATAAATATTATATAGAATAATTAGGTGTTCTTTTCTAAAAATTGGTAATTAGCAGCTACTAATTACTAGTAAATTTTGAGCCCGTAAATTAAATTTTATTTAAAGTCTTTAAAGTGTTTGTACTCGAACAAACATTAGGTGTTGTGTTATTTTGGAAAGTAACCAAATTATTATGTGAAGTTGTGTGTCTCCATGTAATCATTGGCTAATAGTATTTTTTCTTTTCAGTTCGCGGGAACTGATAAAGGCGGCAATACTCGACAATGACTTCATGAAGAATTTGGAGATGACACAGATCAGAGAGATCGTGGACTGCATGTACCCTGTTGAATATGCAGCCGGCAGCCTCATCATCAAAGAAGGCGATGTTGGAAGCATCGTCTACGTTATGGAAGGTTAGTAAATCCTTTTATAAGAATTAATTTGTCTTCACAGGGTAATCTAGTACAACAGCGCCCCTAGCGTATGTTTCACGAAATAGCGTTTAGTGCCATCTATTGTGAAATAGAAGTACTAATCTGTTAACGCCATCTAGCGTTTACTAGCAGTACTAATTGCATTCAATGCCATCTGTCGACGAGTAGTAAAACTAATTTATAAGCAGCGACATCTAGTAGTGACATCTTAAACTTTTTGAACCAGCGCCATCTAGTTATGAATGGAAGTACTATTGCTACAGCGCCATCTAGCGTAAGATTGCAAAGTTAATTTAGTACAACCATTTCTTATAGATGTCGCTACTATTGCACATATTCTGGTGTAACTTTTCACCACTTGGTGTCGCTAGTGTTGCGAACAGTAACTTGGAAGATAATTAATAAATGTTACATTAAAAATATAAAATTCTTGGATGTTTTATATTTCATTGTGAATAAAAATGTTCGAATGCTTTATAGAACACGATAAATGCGCACGACAGTTTTTCTGTTAGATAATTATAATTTATAAGTATAATTTTGCTAGGGGTTTTTCATTAAAAAACAAATATCTTTAACATATAAAAACAAGTCAGTCAAATCTTAGCAAAGCTGCAACATGTAGGAAAGTTGTAAGAAATGTCACGCAAACTGCTTTTCCGCTTTCTCAACGGCGCAAAGGCGTAAGTGTTATTTTCTAATCGTATGGTCTAGGGAAAGTATGAATGCAGACAAGATAGGTACGTCTCTCTCTAAATGTTAATGATAATATTATTTCTATATGGAGATTCTGAGACATGTTTATTGATTACAAACGTAGAACATAAATAAGGTTACTTTGATAGCTCGTAGTCAAAACTCAGTCACAAATGGTTTTCGTCCTTAGCTAAATGACTTTAGATTAGTTTAGATGCAATAGGTACCTGTTCTTCATTTTTTAGTGATACGTAGGACCCTTAGGAGGATCATGCTATTTAGTGATGGACTCATAAGCTTAGATATTATAGGAATAACTACTTTATATTTAAACTTAGAACCTTCCTGATCTTGCCTCACCAAAAACTTCTTTTAACTTATTTTACGTAGGTATAAATAAATCTAATATCAACCTACACATTAAATTATACGGTAATAATGAAAGCCTAATCTCTGCGCGCATCATTCTAAATTTAAACTATTCGGTAACTCCGAACAACGCGTAGGCGCAGTAAATAAAAGGCTGCGGCTCAAACTAAGTTCGTGCAAAAAACTATAAAAAATGAACTACAATTTATCTGCTGTTACAGCAACGACCAACAAAGACACTTTTTCACACAACGAGCGACCTTGAGGCGGAGACCTTGCCGAGTTTTTGCCCAACGTTATGATGACGTCATAATCTTTAAGAGTCGGTAGCAAAGTGAAAGTTATGGACACTTGAAAGTATTCAACTTCAAAACATTACGTTAATATGTGACTTATCGTGACTAGATAATATTATTTATTTAGATTTTATTTTAATTTAACAAAATTATACAACAGATTGGCGGATACATAATTGGCGGAACCAATGGCGGTTATATGATCTTTGTTTGAAGGACTTGAGGGTAGGTTATTTAGAGCTGAGAGTATATTTCTATTGTGTCAAACTTGTTGCTTTTGGGAACACTGATCAATTTATATTAATTACGTAATGCACGGTTAGTTTAATTCAGAAATTATATCTATCTTCCTCATCTTCTTGTTCTTCATCGAGTGGATGGTCAACCTGACCAATCCTGGTGTCAGAGTTATAGAGCCGCCAAACGCCTCTGACATTTCTCGCGCTGACATTAGTATCATAAAACCTTTATTATCGTAAAGTTTATTTGAAAGATAAAATATATTAAGCGCAAACGTTGTGTAAGGACTTTGAACTCAATTTCCATCCAAATGACTTATTTTATTTCTTGTTTTGAAATACATGTTATTGTCAAAACACATCAAGCCAGCGACAACAACATTACAACAGCCTAATTTTGAATTTCTGCTCACTTACGACTTCATTTGTAGACCAATATTGCGCTAACGTTAACCCTAATAACATAAAGATTTACCACTTTTTGTATAGACAACAATTCGAAACAACAGTACAGAATTACTTTTTATATGTTCATAAAATATTACGACAATATAAAAATACATAATAATAGTAGAAAGTTAAAGTAATTTGTAAGTGTAATTTTTGAGAGGATTGTAAAAATTAAAATTTAATGTTTTTGTGCATCGTAACGTGCTTTCTAGTTTTTGTAATTGAAGCAAATGTGGAAAACAATTAAGCAGCAATTAAAGTAAATAACGCGATGCATAGTGAGCTACTTATAACTTGACTAGCAGCGCCCCGCGGTTTTACCCGGGCTATGCCCGTTCCCGTGGGGATTTCGGGATTTTTTATACATATAAACCTTCCTCTTGAATCACTTTATCTATTTAAAAAAACCAAACGGTGCCAACGGGCTTGTCAAAACAAAAAAAAATACTCTGTGATATATATTTAATAAAATGGCCTGACTGACTAATTATTCTTTAGAATAATCTCTCGGTAACTTAACAAAAACAATTTTATTTTTCACATCTTCTTAAAGTAAATTTCTTTTCAATATTTTGAACATCGCATAATAATGCGTTATATCATAATGATTTGTCATTGCTTTATTCATTAGGGAAAGTATTCCATTAAATAACAATTAGATAATAAGATGATTCAGTGATATTATCGGAAACATTCAAATTGTGGTAGATAACATAAATTAGTATTCAATCTGATCAATCCATTATTTACCGAAACAAAACGGTATTTTATCTGATCTAATTTGATTTAACTTTCAAAAAAGATTATCTCCATATTGTGATATAACTTAAATTTAAGCATTTAAAAGAGACATCCATTATTGTCAATATCATTCATTAAATCTAAACTAAGGTAACATTTGACGCTCTGTGTAAAGAGGTAAAATCGCTAAAACCATTAGGTATTAATAAGACTGACATAAAGAAGCAAACCAAATTACTTAGGTATATCCATTTTAAAATAAATCAGTTTAATTTAATCACAGACCCCTTTCAACTTTACCTCAAAATGCACCAACAATTCCACTCAAACAACAACACAAAAAGTAAGTCCAATTTGTATAGAGTCCAATTTTAACGCTCTTAATAATAACAGATGCGTGTTAAATTGGTAACGTTTGTCTCAATGCAAGCATTCTAGTGATTTGACCATCCATAACGATTTCACCAGTGTGAATAGTTTTGCATTAGACACGATAGTTGGTGCAACCTAATTCCATAGATTGTCTATTAGGTTGCAACATATTGTATTATTGTTCGTACTATGATCGCTAACATTGTATGTAGTTGTTACAATAGATGTTTTTAATATCCGCCACTCACAAATCATAATTATAAACATTGAAATGCAAGTAAAAATTGTTTTCATCACAAGCATCGTAAAGCAAACAAGCATAAAGCATCTGTTCTTTGTTATAAAAATCAAGCAGGCCCCGCGGTTTTACCCGCATTGTGCCCGTTCCCGTGGGAATTTTGAGAAGATTTATACATATAAACCTTCCTCTTGAATCACTCTATCTATTTTAAAAAACCGTATCAAAATCCGTTGCGTATTTTTAAAGATCTAAGCATACATAGGGGCAGACAGTGTAAAGCAACTTTGTTTTATACTATGTAGTGATGATAAACGGAAAAATATGTATTTACTAGATTAGTTATCTCAGTTATTTGAACCGCATAAATACAATGTGTTTTAAGACGCTTTACATAATAAATTAGTTACGAAATATTTGAGGAATGAACTCTATTTTTCTGACAATGCAAACCGACAATGTGGTTTAATTAAAACAAATACCATGAGTGTGCGTCACCGCTTAATCTAGTATTTATTCAAGAGGAAGAATGCCCGCACACTCCATTCAATGTTGATTTGACAACAAAGACGTAGAGAAGTGACTTGTACGTAGTAACGAGTAATCTGTGATCTTATGTTCAAACTCGGGAATGAATCATTTTGTTTTATTAGGATCTGGAATTTAAGAGTGTAATTGTTATCATTACTCAGTACATATTGATATAGAAATTATTTTTTATAGGAAAGCTTAAACACTACCTTAGGTTTCATCATACTCCAATGGTAGCCTTCGATACCACAATTAATTTTATCAACGTATGGGATCCCCCAATCATATTGAACATTGTAAAGCATAAATCTACTGTAAAGGCATGTTACGAGAATAATCCATAATTTTCTGGACAAAAGAATAATTAAATGAGTTCAATTGTTTCTCAGACTCAATGTATAAAATGTAGAGTATTCAATGTTTCATATAGAAAAACAAAGTCTTAACAAAACATAACAAAGAATGAACTCAGTTTCAAAACAACATCTCAACCTATTATAATACCAACCGCAGCGTTGCCTTGGCAAGCCTTACAAATGCATTATTGCGTCACGAACGAAATCGGTCTGAAGATTCAACATTTCACCTTTTACCAAAACTTTCGTTTGGTCCCCTGCGCCTAACCGATTGAAATTATAAGTGCTTTACTTACCTCTCATTGGTTATCACTAAATTACATACTTCGTTTGGGAAAAGACTATAATCGACTGTTCTTTGTGATATAATCATAATGACTCAATTAGAAATCGAGAGCCTCGTTTCAGAGCTCAATGGATGCCAATTTTCTCTCTTCATTTTTAATTGTAGTTATTTGGTGAAATATTAATTTGGGACTTATGGGAACTGTCAGTATTATATAACCTGTTCTCAACTTACCAATAATGACTTAACTTTAACGTGTAAAGAAGTATTTATGAAAATCTTACAGCTCGGCCACATCGGATGACCGTTAGTATCTTTCTGTCTTAGAGCTCAGCTACCGTACCGCGGTCCTAATCGTTAACAAAAGTCGTAAGATTTTGAGGTAGTTATCAGAGTCTAGCGCTAATCTACTCCAACTTACTAACTTAAATAAACATCCACGGTACTAACACCCATTAATTTAGTCTTCTTCTAAGATAAAGTGTTACGTTATTCCCGCCTATACCCACGCCTTCCTCTTTAATATGTATTCGTTCTATTAGAACCATCACGCAGCGTTACCGCTCTAAACAGTAGGCTCATTTCATTCTTATGTGATTTATTCACGAGAATTTGCTCATCCATTTGCTTTGTCTTCATAATTGATAAAACTATCCCTTTTACCGAAAATATTTGTGACTTTCTTTAAAGTGTGAAGTCATTAAGTTCTTCGTAACTGTGATGCAATAATTTGGTATAGAGATCTTAATTGTTGATAGCCAACGGAGCGTTGTTTTCTGCACCCATTACTTCTGGCTCGTCGAGTTGAATTTAATACATGGTGTGCGTTTGGAAACTGTTGTTTTTCTACATCATAACTGTTGCGAAACCAGTCCGTGCAAAAGTAGAAAATGATAGTGGAAAGAGTTATTGACTTAAATGCGTATTAATTTACATTTAACACTACACGTATGTAGTCGAAATAACGGAAAGCTGTCTAACCTAGATACAAGAACTTATGTTTTTTACTACGTTTATATGCTTTTGGTGAAATGTTTTCTTTAACGTCAATTTTGAAATGACTTGAGTTTTCCGAAGCATTAGATTCGCTTCACGATTAACTAGTCGGAGGGTTTCTATTGTATGATTCCATGGATTTGTTTTCATTCGCTCCACTGAACTGTCGTTTGCTATATTTATGTTCCTGTTGATTTGTGACTTTCCTTTTCGATTTTCTTTTAATTGAAAGTTTTTAATAACTGTTCTGGACTCTTCAGGTCCGTTTATGTTCTTTTATAAAACACTTATTCAATCGTTGCATTAAAATATTGTATAAAGACTGAGAGTAATTTGTTTTTATGTCACCGATTATAGTCATTGGCCTTCAGTAAATTTAGCATTTTGTTAGCCTTCCTCCGGTCACGGGCTTTACCTTGTTTTTGCCTTCACTAATTGTTACACTCTAAAACTACCTGATTCAATGATTTGCATTATTTTAGATACAATTTATTTTGAGCTTATTTGCATTTACTAGCAACTGCATTTTCTTATTTATAATATTTGTTTTATTTAACGGTAAGAAAATAAAACCTTTCACCATTCAAAGTCATGATCACGTAATACAGTTGTTCAAATATTTTGTGGTTGCAATACGTATGTTTTCACTAAACCAACAATTTATTATGCAAATTGCAGACCGGGTGAGTTCGTTAGCTTTTCGCCTCTTTTGTTTTAGAACTGTACCGTTGGAGCCCTGCAGGATCAAATTCAAAAAGTTCACCGTCTGGTACACCTTTTGTGATATGAACTTGGAGCTTTTATTATTCAGGTGCTTTGTCACTTTCACTCGTATACGTCTGTCTTGCTCTAACGCGTCAACAGCTGCGCCGCGGTGCGCAAGAGTCGATCGAGACGGACAGTAAGCGGAGCGGCGTTGTCGTGATTGGCCGCTGTCTCGTCGCGTCGTGTTCGGAATTTAAAATAGTCGCGATCTTTCAAGTTACCAACGTGCTTAATGTTGACTGTTTTCGTTTTGATTTTTACCGAGTTCTAAATAAAGTTATGGTAAAGTGTGTTTTGAACAGTGTTTATTGTGAGTTTTTGTCGCGTTTCCAAGAAGTTGATGATATCTTTCACCTGGATTTGGGATTCGACGACAATGTTTAGATGCAACATAAATCTTTCCAAACTTATGTTTGAAATTGGTTTCTTAATTTTTATCTGGCTGTGTAATATTATCTGCGAATCGATGACTAACAAACTAGTTTGGATACGTCCTTAAAGCATAGACAAATACAAATTGAAAGTATCAAAAGGAAGGCTTGCACAAGGTTGCAACTCAGGCATTTGTGTGCACTACTCGTGCTGTGAAAGTATACTTATGAATGTAGTGTTTGCGAACAGATTTAAACATACATATATTATTATATGCGAGATTCGAGCTTTCTGTCCGAATGACATCACTTTATTATTATAATCTTGGTACATGTCGCCTTTATGTAACTGTGCCATCATTGGTCTTGAATTTCATATTGTCGATTGAATTGAAGATTGAGTCACTCGTTTTGTTTGTTAAGTTATTTATTAGACGGAAACCAAGGGCTCATTATGTGTGTATTATTTTGTTGTATTAGTACCTACCTACTTCATTTTCTGCAAAGCATAGAACTTCTCAGGACAGTAATAACTATTATTGTTATTATTTATTTGTTATTATATGCCAATTTCAAATAATAATAGATGATTAAAGCAAGAGTTAGTTTTTGAATTTATCAGCATATACAAAATCAAACAAACGAGTTAAATTTTTAATGAAACACTAAATGTCAAAGCTTCGTCTCAAAATACTCTTAGTGATTTAGCATCAAGCGTGACTTTTAAAATTACATTGGCTACAACCTTCTATTATTTTTAAAAGTGAAAATATACAGAATTTGCTGTTTAGTTTACCTTAGCTCCGCGCGTTTAATTATCAACTTTAAGTAAGTAAGCTTTAGGAGAAATAGAAGTGTTCAAAAGGGAAAATTGTTTCGTAAACCAACTACCAAAATACTCTGTTATGGCTCAGGTAATGGGCTTATTTGCGTAGGCTTTAATAACCACTCCAGCACTAAATGTACCCGGAACTTGATCCATTGTATTCAGTTCGGTCTTTGGCTTGGATTTATTTACACAAGAGAATGACCTTAATATTATAAGACCGGTAGTGTGCCAATCTTTTAGTAAGCTTTACGAACGATTTTAGAGCTGATTGAACCACGTTTCTAGTGGTTGGTAAAAAACCAAGGTTTGCATGACACGTAGTAATTTTGTCTGATACCTATGGTTAGTGCATTACCTATTATCTATAAACTAATGTTATAAAGCTGATTTTGTTTGTTTGGACGCGCTATCTCAGGCATAATCCGATTTGTATTGCCACATTCAACAAGAAGGTCATCGCGAAATACCCACGGGAACGATAACAACGCAGGTAGAACCGCGGTGCGCGGCTAGTCATTACACAGTATAAAACAAAGTCGCTTTCCGCTGTCTGTCTGTGCCTATGTATGCTGAGATCTTTAAAAATACGCAAACGATTTTGATGCGATTTTTTAAATAGATAGAGTGATTCAAGAGAAAGGTTTATATGTTTAAAAAATCCCATGGGAATGGCCATAACGCGGGTAAAACCGCGGTGCGCTGCGAGTCTATAATAAAGAAAAGAAAAGTCCGTTGCGACACGACCGAAACGTTGAGGTATGCATTAAATGTTTTATTCGCGATTAAGTCCCGTCTAGATTAGTGTTTACAATGTGTTCATATCGTGATAGTTTAAATAGCGTAATATTAAAGATCTCTGAATGAGTGATACCTACTTTATATTTTCTTCAAGTGTTAAATAGTGCTATAGATCATATCAAACCAAGTGGGTTGCTTACCAGTTACTTTAGATATGCCACCACACTAATCTATAAACTTTCATCGGCATTCATTATCTTAATAATATGCACAACCGTGATGTATGAATAACAATATTTAAATGTTTTTTTGATTAAATTATACGGTTATGAGTTGAAATAATTAATTATACAATTTGAGTATTCATTTGGCTATCTATGATTATATCTACATCTGTTGGTTTATCTCCTTGTTGGGAATTGTAGAATTCATGTTCCAAAGTTTTATATAACACTAGCTGTGCCCCGCGGTTTCACCCGCGGCGCCCCCGTTCCCGTGGGAATTTTGAGATTTTTATTCCTTATTTTTCTTATATAAAAACCTTGTCCTGACAATAAGGACCACATTAAAAAAAGAATCATCCAATTTGGTGCAGTCGTTCTGAAGATATGCGCTTAGCAACAGATTCAGCGATTCATTTTTATATTATAGATTAATTATAACATAACACCTACCTATCTAATTATTATATAAACCCATAATTGATTGTCATCAACAGATTATGTTATGGGTTTAGCATTTCTTCTGTTATGCGCAATCAATTCCTATAATGTATTTTAAGTTGTGGGCTCGTTCTAGTGGGAATTTCGAGATAAAAAAAATAGCCTTTAACCTGCCTCTTTAACTACTTAATTATTATTATTCGCAAAAAATAATATTCTAATTGAGCGGGTTTCCGAGGTTAGCCTTAAAATACAAACAAAGTCACAAATTTTACCTCCTTATTATATTACTACTAGCAGCGCCCCGCGGTATAACCCGCGTTGTTCCCGTTTCCGTGGGAATTTCGGAATGAAAAGTAGCCTATAACCTTCCCGTTGAATGTGGCTATCCATTACAAAAAGAATTTTTCAAATCGGTTCAGTAGTTTCTGAGATAAGCGCGTTTAAACAAACAAACAAACAAACAAAACAAACTCTTCAGCTTTATAATATTAGTATAGATAGGCTTTAAACTTACAAGTAGGCTATATTAGTAAATAGTATTAAAAACCAATATGAAACACAACGTGGGTAAAATCGTGGGGTACTAGAATAGGTATAGACCTAGTATCTAGGTACAGACTAGAGCTAGTTAATACGTAATTTCGTCCTTGATATTGTTACATAACCCGGGTGACTACGTGATCAACTAACGCACTCTAATTACATAAGAATAACTACAAACAGCCCATAGTTTAACAAAACGTGCATATAATTTAAAAAAACTGGTCAAAAACCAGTCTTGAATGTGGTAAAAGTAGACATCAAAATTACTTTGCATATTGCATGAAAATTATTTTGTTTGATGCATCAGAATTTTTATTGATTAAAAGTACCTATTATTAGTTCATTCATTAATTTTGAGTAGTGAAGCCTGGTGTCAGAGTTCGAGACTGCCTAAAATCCTCCGACATCTATCGATTGCAACCGGGACCGATTGCTTAACGTGCCCGGTAGCGCTCATAAAGAAATGCCACTAGAGGCCACCCATCCAAGTAAGCCCCGAGCGGCACGTTGGTTGACAGTCGAAATGAAGTAACACCGCTATGTCAAAGTACGCCACGACTGCTATATTAATTCAGTTTTTGCTACACGCTTTGTTGATTACAAATTACTATGATACTTCTATATTCATGTTCCGACAGTTGACACGTTTCATAAATAATAGAAAATGTATTTCCTTCTTTCTTTATAATTGATTATATACTAATCGGTTATTAACTCAATGATACTGTAGCGTAGCACAATATAATTTGCTGATAGCGTTAGCTGCAGACGATAACTTGATCTAATAAAATTTAAAAAAGCCATACAGAAACAGAAAAGGTACTAGGTACTCTTCTTCATTCATCATCTTTGTTTCTTAAATTGTTTGTGATAAAATTATTATAAGAGACCAAAAATGTACCAACAATAATAAAATAATTATTGCAAAATCAAGGTTATTAGGGAAATATACTGAGTAGGGCCTAGAATGGAACCTTGGGGTGCTCCGTGGGTAGTATAAATAGCATTAAATATTGTGATATGTATCTAAATCATTATAAGGGTTAACAGACCGTGGCTCGTTTTGTGTTCTATCTGTCAACCTTTCAGACAGAATACAATGATATTTTTATAAATGTTTTGTATTTGCCTTCCTCAATTCGTAGTTATTGGGTAGCAAATTTATTTTTGCAAAAACATCTATCTATAGCCTCTTCGACTCTACTCCTTTTGTAAGTAACTATGGATGACTGACTATACATAACAAACACTTTACTGGCATTAAGATTAATTGTTTAAAATTGCATAGACATGTATTAATAAACTGATCTACACGTCATAACTTGACGGATATGTTAAGTAATGGGAATAAAAAATATTTATGAGGTAACTATTACTTTGCAATGTCCATCGTGTAGACAGAACAAAATAAATTCAAACATAAAAAACAACTATAAGTAAATGAAATGACTCGTGAAAGTTAATATTACGAAATGGTTCCGCTTCAACCACAAATACTTTAAAATAAAACATTAAAATAGCTAGTTTTGTATTACTAAAAATAATTCTGTAATTTGAAAATAACCTTCCGCAACATTTTGTTTACTTAATCCAATTACGAAATAACATTTACTAGTGGAATGATAGTAAAATAGCAAGTGACCAGTGACCGCGTAGCTTATTTTTACTTACGGTAAACGTTCCTTGACTCGATTTGAGTATAACGGTCTAAATCGTAACCTATTGTTTTGTTGTCGGTATTTGTGTTGACTCGGAAATATGTGTGCTAGTGTTTTTGTTTGTAAGGTCTCGTTAACCTTTGGCTCTTGGCGTTTTCTCAATAGACAAACGTTAACAATATGCTTTATGCATGATTTGTTAGGTACCTAGAATATGAATCAACATTAATCGACGTAACCTACGATAAAATCATAATTCAAACTTTTACGGAGCTAAGACTACAAAATTAAGTATTAATATCATAACAAAATTCTTACGTAACTTTTATTATAATTGTCAATTAAAAAATTATAGAGCAGTACATTAATAATTATTGCTCTTATTAAAGTACCATCAAAGAGGTGATAAACCACATTATATTAAAATTTATACTAACGTTAAAACCACGTGTCCAAAAAGTATTACAAAAACAATAATAAACAATTTGCCGCTTCATACAATAATAGATGTTTTCTCGGAATCTTGGCGCTTGCTTACTTAATGTGATGTTTGAATTAGTTTTTTGTTTTTCTACACGAGTGATGGATGGGCTTAATCATGTTTGCGGGATATGGTCTGCAGTTGTGAAACGCAATTCACTGAGTGAATATTCCTTTCCGTAATTTGAAAATTACTCTATTTGATGGTACAGTCATATTAGCTTTGAGATTAGAGAGAATCAGGTGGTCACTGTCTCAAAAAATCATAATCTAGTTACTGATAATGATTTGCCTATAATAGATTACATTCGTACAGAAAATTGTTCACGAATGGTGTTTCTTTATTCAGCTCTTGAGCGTATAAATATTTATTAACGAGTAGAAGACAATGACACTACAATTAAACGCCTGTACCTCTATAATTAGATATCTTAATGCCCATTCAAGTCTATTGTTTTTATTAACGTCTGGTGGAAACATGACGACAGCATACTTTTTCTGCTTTTTTTTTACTTTTTGGATATTAATTGAAATAATTGCAGTTACATTCAATGTTTTTGTGAAGTTTATAAATTAATATATACAATCTTTATTGATATTTTCAACCCATCAATGGGCATTTGAATGGGCTTGAGAAGTTTGGAAACCACTATACTCAACTCTATAAATTAGCTGAAAATCTTGTTATAAATAATATTGAATATGTTACATACAGAATACAGTTTTCTCAATTTCCTGGATATGTTTCTCAAGTGTCTGTGTCCAGCCGAGTGCATATGTGGACCAACAAACTGGATTCAACTCGTCCATCGCTCTTAGAAATCTTTTCCTATTAATTCAATCATGCATTTAATGACCACTAGTAATTGGTCATCTTTGCACACACGGTATTGCTTGCGTTCAAATGAATATTCATCAAGCTCATTATAGTCATTTCAAGATAATTAGCAACCATGTTATTGAGAGTTTAATTGTGGAAATCAATGGTCGATTTCTTTGTAATAGTAAAACTTGTCATGTGCTGCGATGCACGAGATAAGTCTTTTGTTTTTTTAATCTTGTAGTTTTAAAGGTTGCGTAACATTATAGTATGTTTTAGCAACATTGAAGTGTTAATGACTATCAATTATCATTTTATAACACATATCACTTTCATTGTTATGTAAAAACTGCAAGTTGTATTGTTATACATTGTTATCATAATGCAACTTTCGGTCCGATATTACGTGCTTAATGCGCAGTGAAAGCGTGGTAATAATTGATAACATTAATGTCACCGTGCTTGCTTCTGTCCAGTTATCTAATTTATTACACAACTCTGTGTATGCCTGTTTATGGTGCGGTTGGACTTCCTTCAAATGGGTTTGATTGTGCAATGGTTATGGTTACGTCCCGTGACGCATCCGTTCTTGCGAAGCCTTACATTATAGTCTCCCTACGGACAACGTTTTGACATTTCTTAATTGATGTTCATTGCAATGCAGAATATATGTAAAGTAAACTTGTCTTCTATTGACAACAGTACTTATTATTTTATAGCTGAGCACTGTGAATAAAGATATGGTAAAAGGAATTATAATATTGTGTGGGTAAAGCAAGCTCGTGTCTCTTAGTACTTGAGTAACCGAGTTCCCATTTGACTAGTATCAATGTGTTACTTGCCTTTATTGCAAAACCATTCCATTGTTACACATAAATCAATTGAGCAAATAATTGGTAATTCAATTGTTCTCTCAGATAAACTAAAAACAACCAGGAAAGAATCAAATGTTGCATCTGAACATGTCGTTTACAATCTCATTTTTTACAGTAGTTATTAATAAAGTGAAAACCCTGACGCACAGCGCAAGTGACCTATAACCTTAAATATTTTATCAGTATAATGCAATTATCAGTAATTAATATGACTCATACTACAGTGACGTGTTCCATAAAATGTGAAATTGAATCTGGTTCGTCGACATTATGAAAATAAAACATTATCCTGGAAAAGCGGTCATGGAGGACCCTTGGCTCTCCATCAATGACCGGACCATGGACCTCGTGTACGCGGCCAACTGGGTCGGCGCAAGCAATCTCGGTCTATACAATGAACACGAAAAACCGGACAAGGTTAAATACAACACTATATCTCGAAGCAAATCTTGTAGAGACGTCGGACATACTAATGACAAAGAATACAGCAACAAAACACATTCACACGATGACAATGAATACACTTACGCCGATGATGTTCCTAGCAATTTGTCTCAATTAGCTAAATACCAACAAAATATTGAAGAGAAGGCTAGAGCAAATAATAATCTCATTCAAAATAAGGTAAAACATAGCTATAGTTTTAAAGATATGCCGAATGGCTACAAACCGTCTACTTTACGGAGAGTGAAAAGGAGAAATTTTACTGAGTGGGATATTGAGGCATTTGGCTCGAATAGCAAGCAACCTCCAGTGCCTCCGCAGCGTAAAGATTCCTTAAAATATGCTCACCGACAAAGGAAAGTTGACTCAAAGAAAAATTACTACCATTTACCGGATCCTGGCCCTGTACCGCTAGATCCATCATCAGAATCTTATTACGAATATTACTCCAGAGTAAGTCAGCAAAATAATGACACTGACAGTGATAAAATAAAACAAATTCACAAAGACACTAAAAGAAATTATAACAATGACCACTCAAAATTAAATGGTAATACTATGTATCAAATAATTAACTCCATGGCAACTTTAGATTTAACTCCTATTAAGGCTAGAAACGGAAAACAGAATCTCGAAATCGATTGTGAAGCGGAAGATTCAGGTATATACATGCAGCCTATTAACCAGTCGTTATCCACATGCGATCAACTTCCTCAGCATAAAACGCAACAAGCAGACGAGCATAACGGACGTATGGAGGATTCCAAGCCTAGTTTTCGATCTAAGTCTTTAAGGGTTAAAAGTGAAGGGCGAGCTCCTTTGAAAGGCTACCTTGACACGATACACCCTGAGAAGTCTTTTCATAATGGTGTTACAGTCACCCAACCGAAAAGAAACCTGTCCCCAAGTGAACAGCTGACATTAATGCAGTACGAAATGTTCAACAGAAGCCAAAACAAACCGACACCGACGATCACCAACGGGACACACTCCAGTGATCCGCGTAAAGAAAGTGACCATCGGACTACAAATGGTGTTGCGAAACAAATCAAACGTGACAAATATGGAAAGCTATATAACACAGTGAGAGTGAGAAGTAATGATAGGTATGAGAGGTACAATGACATTATGTCTTTCGGTAAAGATCGTATAAGTGAGGAGCGTGTTACTAACGGTAATGTTTATTCGCGAAGTGCCAAGAGTTCTTCAAGTGGTTCTGACTCTGACTTTTCAATTCCGCGACCAAAGTTGATAGTGCCTGTTCACACGTACGGAATGAGAAAGAGGAGGACGGGAAATCTCTGTCACCGAGACAGTAACGCGACCGAATCGTCTCTCGATGCCGGAATAGTGTTGGACGTGACTCGTTTGGAAGACCCAGCCACCAAACCTGTCGAGAAACTTCGAAATGGAGATTCAGGTAAAGTATGCACTGAATATTAAAACATTACGCAGTCGGAGGCAGTTAGACTCTCTTATCTTAAGAACCTACTTTTTTACACTCACGTGCGTTGGTTTTGATCGATGATTGGCAACAAGACTTCGAGGTCCTTTAGCGGATGACAGTTAGTATGACGTAATGCATGTTGCAAGGAATGACTCATATAAGACAACCAAGAAAATACATACTTATTTTAAAATATGTATAGAATTTAAAAGAGTAGTAACTTACTCATAGTTTATTTCAATCATCAATTTCAAGCGAGTTAACAAGTTGCAAGTCGGCAAACGCAAAAGACTGCGAGTCACTCGTCAAGTAGCTCGCTCACTTACTCGCGTTGTATTGAGATCGTAAGCTCACAGCTTGTTAACTGGCTCAGTATAAACTACACCTTATAATTAGTAGGTATACAATATGAGTCAGAATATGAGTATTTTTGTACCAATAACTAGTGCGTATCGATTTCATCACATTGTTTGCGCGCAGTCATATACCAAATTGGACTAAACAGTAGTCAAATGCTTTAGCATACGTCGCGGGCCACTTACGAGGTTGCTAAACTTGCGAGTCCGGAATATCAATTAAATGTTTCGTCTTGTCCTAGTTTTAAATCGAACTATCGCTAAGTTGGCCGCGGGCTACAAAATAAACGATATTGATAAAGCGTGCGGTTTGTTCCTACATATCACGATCCGGATTCGCGGAAACCAGACTGTTCAGAAAAATTAATTAGTCAATTTGTTAGATGCCTTAGATTAGATTAATTTATAAAGCTGCGAGTTGCTAATTCATAACACAAAGTTGATTACAATTTGACTCGTTAGCTTAATGGAAACAATGCCTGAGATCAATTTACTGCTGATATTAAGCAGGTGCAATGGTATTTTTTTCAATCATATACTTTATCCAACATAGAAAATTGTAAACGTTTGCGTCCTTACAAAAACGAATTTACTAAACTTATCAATGTTTAATTATGATAATGACTATTTTAAAGGCCTTTTTTTCATATAACGCACAAAATTACATTCGCATTGAAGTAAACTGCTACTTAATTTGAATAAAATTCAATATTTAAATCTCTTCAAGAACGCTAGCATATGATTATCTCTAGAAACTTAAATATGCTGAACGCCGGCTGGGAATCTTATTGACATAAATAATGCTTTCGCACAAATATTTTCTCTTTCACTTACCTAACAATCGGAGCGAACTATTTAATAACATCTTTGTCGTTATTGATATGAAGGTGCATTGAAATGTCAAACAACTCTGTACCAACATGAGATCCCCATGTTCTTGTGTGAGAACCAATCTAATCAAATAATGGCAACATCGAGATGGAATGATGCAGTGACTTTCTTTTCATTACTATTTATTCATGAGAGCAAAAATGTCGATGATGTTTTAATTTACAAATGTTAGGTATGTATTTATTATGTTTAATGGAGAAAGTGTTTACGGTATTTGTGAATATACTGGAAAAAAATTGCTACCAACGGTTAGCTAGCAATTTTTTAAGTAAAATATTGTATATTAGCAGCGGCCTGTGGTTTACCCGCGTTGTCCCCGTTCCTGTGGGGATTTTGAGATAAAAATAGCCTATAGCCTACCTTCCTATTCAATGAGGCTCCTTCCCATTGAATGTGAATTCATTTTGAAAATAATATTAGAATTGAATCGGTAGTTTACAAATAAACAAAGTTAGAAACTGTACCTATTTTTAGTAATAGTACTCGTATAGATACTAAAACTATCGAAATTGCCTTTACCGTTATCGAGTATGTCGAGCTTAAAAAACTAATATTTTTTATGTATAAGAAAAGATAAGATTGGATGTTTGTTTATTATATTTTCAAACAGACACAAGAGATAGTCGAAACTAATGTTTGATTCATCTTTAAACAATAAAACAACATTGTTCGTCTTCGGTAGTTATGCTAGTTACTATTTAAAACGTTCGTTGACAAATGAACTCGTTGGTTTGTTTTAGAGATAAAACAAGCAACCCAAACAAGTCAAATGTGTGGAAATTTCCTGATTTACGTATGTTTGTACGTAACTTAATGTTATAGCAAACTTTAGATTCGAAAGCAAATTATTTTGAAAGTGTTTCAAGGCTTTTCATAGCAATGATTGTAAGACTAGGATACACTTACATAATTATTTTTATAAGTACCTACTTACTTACTTATTATAAACATAGCTGAAGAGATTTTGTTTTATTTGTTTGTATGTATAACTCGCACTACAAGTCTCATTCGAAAAATTATTTTTGTACATTTTAGCCACATTAAAAGGAAGGAGTATAAGCTATTTTTATGCCTGAATTCTCACGGGAACTGGTACAAAATAGGTATAAGTGTTGCTAATAAAACATAGTTTTTTGCTTATACAAATATTTACATACTTAAATCACGCTATGTTGTTTGTACCTTGTAGTACCATCCACTTCATTTCACCACCTTGTCACTACATAGTTTAAAACAAAGCCGATTTCCGCTGTCCGTCCCTATGTATGCTAAAACTACGCAACGGATTGTCATGCAGTTTATTTATTTATTTATTTATTTATTTACATTAAATTACTGACTGTACTTACAGCATAGCCAAAACGTACAGAAAGCCAGCACAATACACATACATTATATTAAACAAAGATAACATAAATAGTCAAATCAGTTGTTTTAAATAGAGTGATTCAAGAGGAAGGTTTATATGTATAAAAATTCCCGAAATTCCCACGGGAATACACAGGGCGCTGTTTTCAATATAAATCAGACGCTACCTTTAATTTCCTATTACACTCCAATAAACACAATTTTTTCAGTTTCCTATTACGTACGCATTGCATGAGTAATATATTACATTTCTATTGTATATAATTACATTATAAAATATAAAAAACGTGATAAAATGTCAAACAATAAATAGGAACTGTTCATAACGGGATATGTTTCACACAATACTTTGTTAAGGACAATGGCACAAGTCAAAACACCACGTTTCCGTGGTAATTTTGAATTCATCATTTTGGTGATATTTGATTTGGTGAGACACTTCGGTGGTCTAGTGGTATGTACACTCACCTACCTAATTCTGAGGTCCGGGGTTAAATTCCCAGGTCGAACGAAAACATATTTCCTACCTTTCAGAAATTTATCGGGTTTAAAATCATCAACCCGCAGTGTGCAAGCGTGGTGATTATGCCTAATCCTCCTCACTGTACTCATATCTTCGGTGAGATGGGATATTTACAGGTTAATGCTCTATTGTACAGAGTTGTAGGTATATCCATTTTTTAATTAGACACTACCGCTGCATTGATTTACGCTAAGGATAATTTCAGCTACCAAAAATAAATAAACTATTCTTAACATTGTTTACGCGTATTAGTCATGATCGATCAAAATACTCGTGGGAAAATCCAAATTAAACGAACAAAAAACGTCTATTGCATTCGAGGGAACGGAACTATTAATTTTACTTAAATCATTCGAAGTTTACATTTAGAAACGAATGTCATTTTAATTTCCTACAATCACTTTTTATTACAACAATAATTTTGAAAAGTGGATTTCCTTGATATGACGAGTATAGTAATCTGTGCAACATTTGTGTGCTTCTTTTGTTTTTGTAATATTTCAATATAGAATTAACATTATCCATATTATGTATTCTTGGTCTGAAATGTCAAAGAATTTAATTTGTAAGACCAAAGTAAAAATATGAATATTGCATTCACGAGGGTACCACGTTACAAGTAACGCCGTCGGCTTGCAAATTTTATGAAAAAAAGATATTCAAAATTACCTCTAAACGCTATAGTTTCAAATATTTTTATATTTAGTCAAAAAATATAATATAGTTGTCGTCACTCGTCTACACCATGGCACCCTCAAATAGGTATTTGTTCGAAGTATTTTTAAACTATTTGTTCCTTATGCAAATATCATGTTTAGATATACAAGGCATTGTTATAATTAAAAGGCCTACATTTGTATCACGTGGTCATTTTTCCCACACCACTGAATCAAGGACTGTAAACAACTGCGTTTTAAAATGAGCTCTATGCACTTTGTTTTAAAGACCTTCGCTTGTGTTTTGTATATGGTTGTAATTATTTCACCATATTCATTAACTGATTTGAGCTGTTACGATTGTTAAGACCTTGGCGTGTCTTGTTTGTAAAGTGATCTGGTTCGGATTCAGTTTTGGAATTACCAATTAGAAAATAGAATGAAGTAGCCATGTAAGCGCTTATCCAGTTATCGGATTGGAGAAGGGAGAGACACGCTCTAGGAGGATAGTTCAAAATGAGGAACTAAAAATTCTTAATACAGCACGAGTAAACCCGTAGAGCGTTGCTAGCTTCTTATAAAAGGCTTGATTTAGGCAGTAAACCAAATATTGTTTTAAATCTCATTTCTTAAGAAAACATTTGGATCGGATTTGAGATCACCAACCCACACTAGGTAAGCGTGGTCATTGTGCCTAATCCTCCTCACTGTAATGATATCTACAGTGAGATGAGGGGTCTTTGCTCAGCAGTGGGACATTACAGGCTAGGATTTTAAACGTTTTTTCTCAGAAATCTCTGCAAAAGCTACCCAAAACATACGATCCATGATTAGTAAAAAATCGTTCTATTGGAATCTCCACATATCCATCAATTTCATTCCACCAATAGCATATTCCAATAAAAATATCTAATTCAAATCTTTCTCCTACAGAGGGTCGCGTGGAAGTATCGAGGGAGAACAAGTACCTCAGCACCATGGCTCCAGGCAAGGTGTTCGGCGAGCTGGCCATCCTGTACAACTGCAAGAGAACAGCCACCATCAAAGCGGCCACCGACTGTAGACTATGGGCCATCGAGCGGCAGTGCTTCCAGACCATTATGATGAGGACTGGCTTGATCAGACAAGCAGAGTACACTGACTTCTTGAAGAGGTATGTGGATCTAATTAGTGTCAAACTTAGGGTACAAGAGTTTGAGTCTTTATCATTATTACAGACTATGATTGTCGAACATTATTAATGTTGGCAACTTAATGTTTGTAAAACGCCTTGTAACTTGGCCTTACACTTTTAGGTATTACGAGTAGAAATTGAAAGCGGTTTGAGTTGCTATTTTTTTACAAAGCCGAATGTAGTCGTTTGGTTGTCAATTAAGAGGGTACACGTACAAGTTTATAGTATAAGAGCTATTTATAAATCTTAATGTTCTCATATTGACTATAAATATTCCCCAATCATTGAAAATACAATTACATACATTATCTTATGACGTAGGTACTTACTATTGTGACAATCGTTAGGGGCCTAAATAGGCCGAGAATAATAACAGTGCTGTTAAGAGATTTATAAATAGACGCATAGCAATTAGGTCGTTGGTACGACTTACGTATACGAGTACATAATTATATATACAAGAGAGTTTAGAGTCTGGCCAAACATGGCCTAACAAGTTTAGAGTTCGTTTAGAGACCTCTTTGTGAAGATATTAGAATAACAGTTTTAATAGTCATGCTTTGAACCGAACGGTTCAATCCTTTTAAGGCTCGGTCATCGTTAAAGCTTCATTCAATAATTTTATTGAATGAAGTTATCCATCATTTTATTAAATTAGTTAAAGGACCACACTTGTGGTGTTAAAGTTATTTACTGCCGCACTCAGAGACGGCTATTATATCGACTATTAGTCAATTGACGTAATTTCTTACATTACATATGACAATCACATTAAATATCTAATCAATAACCGAGGAATTCGATGAAAAAAAAATCTGAAATAAGAAAAAAAGGAAACATTTGACGTCTCTGAGTACGTGAGTTAGTTATTTTATCGAATGAAAATAAAAACTTGTTTAATGAGTTAAAAGACCACACTTGCGATGTTATATTTAGAAACATTACGTTTTATCCGTTATTGAGTTATAAAATATTATGAAAACGTGTATAATCAAGATAATCTCCGGTAGTGTTACGGTTTCTCAATGGTTCATAGTACAGTAACGTCTGTTAATTCAGGCTTATCACCGGATGGACTCAAGAACGCTATGAATGGACTCTTTCCTTTCGTTGACCTCAGAGGTTTAATCAGAACAAAGGCTTTTATTAATCAAACTGATAACAATGGTACATTTTAGATTTTTCACTATACTGGTATCTTCAGTGAGATGAGAAGACTTTGCTCAGCAGTGGTTACATTACAGGCTTATACTTTACTTTTACAATCGTTTTTTTCATAGAGTTTATAGACTTTTACTTTTTTAGACTCTAAGAACTTATAAAATATAGCTTCGAGGTAGTTTGAACTGTGTCATTCATATTAGTTGGATCGTAACAAGTGAACTCGTTAACGCCCGTACGCACGACGTCAACGCCCGTACTCAGATTTAACAATTATGTAATTTTGACATGTAGTGAAAAATAACGTTAATTAGTTATGTTTCGTTTAAACAGGTATTAATGGAAGTCTCTGAGTGCGGTAGTTAGTCATTGACGTATTAATTAATTACTAAATTCCTGTTTGAGACACCATCAATATAAAACAATTCTTTCACCCTGGATTAAGTAAAATAAAATACGAGTATAATTTAAAGACTGACCATAAAGTACGATTTACCTGCAAAATTTAACACTAAAACTAGTAATAGATTTCAAAAATTCTTAACAGTCACGTAAACTTATTTCTAGGTCTCTTTGTCTCACACTTTCGTTTCACATTTGTCTAATAGATTCAACGTCTACAAACCTCGATGAGTGTTTCAACAAATTGCGATGAAATTGCACGATGAATCTCATTTTACGGCGACGCCTATGGTTATAAATTCACTTGCAGATTCATTCTGTGTAATCAAGTGAAGATCATGACCACATCCATACTTCTATACCTATACCAGCAGCGCCCCGCGGTCTTACCCGTGTTGTGGCCATTCCCGTGGGAATTTTGGGTTGTAAAATAGCCTTCATATTGAATGTGGCTATCTATTACAAAAATAATTATTCAAATTGGAATAACAGCTTCGGGGTTAGCCCTTACAGACAAACAATGTTATAAACTTTACCTCACAGCAGTACAGATTATAAGAGGTAAAATATGTAATTTAGTTTGTTTGTTCTGGCAAGTCTTCGGTACTACCAGTTCAATTAGAATCCTTATTGGATTGGATTCAAGAGGAAGATTACAGTCTATATTTTTATCCCATAATTCCTACGGGAACAAATTTTAAATTTTCCCCTTTTTTAAATTGGCCTGGCCCGGTCGTTTAGTCCTTCACCACATCATAAGTAAAGCCGTTATATCCTCTGTAGCGCTTACGTATTAGTTTATTCTTGTTCATTTATTTAATAAAGGGAGTTTGACATTATTAATAAGTTTGATCAAAGGATTTACTATTCAGTTATATTTTGCAAATCACTTGACGTCCAACTATTAAAGGCTCAAGTCTAGGCAACTATCGCCATTCACCCTCCTATATTTATCTCGGGACTAACATTTTCGTAGGATAGGGTACGAATTGGCTAAAATAAGGCCCATAAAATGCAAAGTTCTTGAAGGCTCAAAGCCGCAATTTTCTTCCCAATATCAAGTGAAGTTTCGTATAAGGTTCTAAGCAATATTAACCCTGTCATTTGAACAATTTCAAACGAAGCTATACTATGAAGAATAAATTTTTGGCATTCAATCAAGAAAGTCATTGAACAGATTTTTTATGTTCTATTTATATTGCTTCCTCCTAAAAGATGTTTACATTAAGGTCAATAACCTCTATCCCGTCTTAGTAGTTTAATAAAAGTTGGTGATCATTTCTATTTTCGTTGTACTTAAGGGAAAGAGTTGATTTTTCTTTTGCTTTTTGAAGTTTATCCTTTACAAGCTTTTATACTCGACTTCCTTTTTCACACTTATCAATCATCAAAATTCATTTAATGGATTTGGATTAGTTTGAAGTGGCTCTTTTTTAAGAAATATGAAAGTTTAGTAAATGTCATCAATGTCAAAAAATATAAAATAAGAAAAACATTTATTTCGCAAACACCCAGCAAAATAACAAAAACTACTATTTTTGTTGACAATTAAATCTATACTAATATTATAAAGCTGAAGAGTTTGTTTTGTTTGTTTGTTTGTTTGTTTGTTTGTTTGTTTGTTTGTTTGTTTAAACGCGCTAATCTCAGAAACTACTGAACCGATTTGAATAATTCTTTCACTGTTAGATAGTCTATTTATCGAGGAAGGCTATAGGCTACATTTTATCCCGAAATTCCCACGGGAACGGGCACAACGCGGGTAAAACCGCGGGGCGCTGCTAGTATGAAATACATTGACATGTAACAGAAACTACATTCTCCCTTTTTGACTTCAGATTTTACAAGTATAGTATATTAGGTATTATTAATTCCTTTCTTTAATACATAAATCCACAAACTAACGTCTCGAAACATTTCGATATATATTCATCAATCATTTCGAGTAGGTCTACCCTGGAGTCCCCCTGTCGGAGTTTTTAGACGCCGACGTGTTCTGACGATTGAAAAAACCGGGACCGACTGCTTAATGTGCCCTCCGAAGCATGGAAACACTCAGATAGAAATGCCACTATCGGACGCCCATCCATGTAGGGGCCGAGTTGCACGTTGCTTAACAATTGCAATGAACTAACATCGCTTAGTCAAACTACGCCACGAGCGCTTCAATTTAATATCGATGTTACAAAAATCGTTACCATTCAGTAAGTTCCATTAGATACGATTTTTTTATTTATAGTGCGGCCTTTGTTGTCATAGTAATAATTATTTTCTTCGCAATTTGTTTTCAAACATGGTGTGTTATATGATATAGCGGTACTTATGGAATTAATATTATGCAAATATTCTCACTACCATCGGTGTATTTATATTATGTAATTGGTTTATTTATAACTAGGTACCTGGTTTAGATAAAAAATATTGAAGAACTTCGATCAACAATTGTTGATCGAAGTTGAAGAATGAATATTATGAGCCTGAGAATAGGTTTTTGTATTTCTTGTAGTTTCGGACTTGCCTATACTGACCGCTTTAAAAGAAGCCACCCTGTAAAGAAAAGAAAAAAGTATTAAAATTCATGGTGGATGATAAAGTTCAGCTATTAATACTTATAATAATGAAGTTTAAGTAGTATACAAATAATTATCTCACTCACAAGTGAAAGTCTTTCACAATGAACAATGGTTGTAATGTTAAACTTGCATTTTTATTCATATCATAACGGAATCCTTAAAACTACGCACGAAATTATTGCCAGTGAAGCATGCTTGACAAAAGACGAATTTACAAACTTGACGAGCTACGACTTACAAGCAATAGAAAGCAAGCAACACATATCTCGAATTTCGATTTTGGAATTCGCAGCTTGTAATGTCATTCAATGTCACAACGCTTAATGATCATTCGTCATAGCCAATATTAATTAAAACCATTAGAAATACAGTTAGGAAATCAATAACATCTCAACCACGCCTTTAGCAATCCAATAACGTTTAATTGAACATTAAATGCAGACAATCTATCATAACTTGTATTTTATTACCAGCATTCTAAGATCGAGTAACTCATGTAACATTATCCGAATAGTTTAATACTAAGGTTAGTTTTGACATGGCAACAATTGTCGACTAATGACGACGTTTGTCCAAAATGTTTGGCAAAGATGCTTGTGAGGTATGACGTTGCAATTTTGCCGTAAAGAGGAAACGCGACTTTTAAACTTGGAACGGAACTTTCGCGCTTTTTTTTCACAGAATCAATTTATATAAAGCTCGGCAATTGTTGCTTAGTCAACACGTAGCTTAACGGTTATCTTATTCCGGAATGTACAGCGTCTGTCCAACATCCTTAGTGGATCAAAATGAACGTCCATCCATCTTCCAAGAAGGCGTCTGCGAGATCGATGTCTTTATTATACTTAGAAGAGAAATTGTTTGTTTTATAGTGGATGTTAACTAAGTGATTTATGTTCTTGTCTCGTTACAATGTTGTTAAAAATAAAGCCATTACTGGTGTTATACAATAGTTGACTATTGTCAATACCAAAGATACATGGCAGCTATCTTCCTAATACTATTTTAATGACAAAAGTAGAGTTGTATCGAAATAATAGCTGTAGATACGAAGTCTTGGTATACTACCTTTTCTAGAAAAATATCCGATATCAAAGCTTGGCAAATTTTTTAAATCTTAAAAACCAGTATGTATTTCTTGCACACTGACTTTACATGAATACATAATTCTGAATCGCATGCAACCTATTGCAATACACTTTGAATATTTCTCAACATTTCTGGATTTCGTTCAATAGATTTATTGCAGACATCTTATGAGAATAATTTAAAATTTAACCGTCTATTGTGCTCTTCTGAAATATTAAACGACTATAAAAACTCGTTAAATGATTGCGATAGGACCTTCACCTCTTGAGAAGAATAATCAAAATGCAATAACGAATTTAACGGTTTCTGTATCCTCCAGAATGCACTTCTTTCTTTCCAATATAAATTAGCACATATTTATTGGGTCAATACATTTCCAGCATCATTTAAATATATCTTTAGACTATGAATGTTTCTTTATGAGAATTATTTTCATCTTGTTCAGATTTTGGTATCTGCTTTAATTTTGAAATAGCCGGAACCATTTTTTTTAATTAGGTACTATAAAAAGTGAAATATTGACTGTAATGTCCCACTGAAGGGCAAAGGCTTCTAATCTCACTGAAGATATCTATACAGTGAGGAAGAACCAAATAACCTCCTCCTCTTCCGTAGGTAATATAAAAACTAAAATCCTTTTTTATGACTGAAGTAGAATATATATAATGTTAGCTAGTTAGCTAGTTCACTAAAACACAAGTGTCATGTCATATGTCAATTTTTTACTCGCTTGTTTACGCGCCAACAACGAACGCCTGATAAATATTTTCAAAAATATATCGGACAGTTTCTTATAACCAATAATTTACTGTTTTTTTCTTAATTAATGTTCTGACAGTGATGTGTGGTGATTTAAAACATTGGTACGAGTATAATATGTAATTAACAGGATATGAATTGCAAAACATTTACTATCATAATTTGAAGTAGGTAACATGTTTCTCAAGTCATTAACTATGTATTACAAATCACGTACAAAATTTAAATTAAGTTGATTAAATTATTCTCATGTGTTTCTATTGCAGTTACAAATAATTTGTTGAGACAAAACTTTTGTTGTCTATTGTCGTAGTTATTGGCTAACGGATAGGTTGCAAAACTATAACTGAACTTATTATTGTCTACACTAATAAAGAAAGCTAAAGAGTTTGACTCTTTGTTTGCTTCAATGCAATAATCTCGGAAACTACTAATTCGATTTTATAATTAATTTTTGTAATAAATACCTACATTCAACGGAAAGCTTATAAGCTATTGATCATCCCGAAATTCCCATACGGGCACAACGCGGGACACTGCTATTTTATTTATAAGGCTTAGAACACACGGTCAAACATACAAGGACATTCTTTAACTCTGCAAAACAAAAAGCTATAAATGCGTCTCAAAAATGACGAAAGTTGCAATTTTAATTTATTATAGTGTGTTCAGGGTTTATCTTGCACATTATAATGCAATTCCATGACATTAAGCATACTATAGTCCTTTCACTAACCAATAAGAAGACATTTGCGCAAAACAATTTAAGTAGAATAATCAATTAATTTAACTTAAAAGGAAATTAGTCGAGAGCTTAGCGATTGGTTAATTTCCGTTTTCGTTTCGTTTGAAATTTAAAGTTTCCTTTAAAATGTTCGTAAGAAAGTTAAAAACTTACGAGTATGGTATAATTATTTAGGTATTTATAATCTTTTTTTGTATCCGGATTTTATCAAAACTCACTCTTTTTTACTGCTGCAAAATTGAGCGGAGGGAAGCTCACTTTGAGTAATCATTGCATTGTAAAGATTTTAAGCAATTAAATGCTATAAATCACGTCATAAGCTCCGTTCCACTCCTACTTAATGAATTCGCACCTTTCATCCTTTTAAATGATTTATTTAACACTTATTTATTAGTATGACTGTGTAATAAAAAGTGTTTACCAGTCAAAAGTTTACAAGTCATATACAAATATGAGCACAAAATACAATATTTTGTGGTACGAGTATCTTTTTGTGGTTATTCATACTTACCACCTTAGTCATAAACGCTCTTTAACTAACTTTTTAACTTTTATAACGAAATACGAAAATAGCGTACTACGTAATCAAATATTAATTAATTCAGAATGTTACAACAATATAGTCATTAAATTGTTTTCATATTTATAGATGGCATTTTATGTTTCATTGATGTAAATACATTATGTAATACTTAGTGGCTGATCCAAATGCATGTCTTCTTCTTCTCTTATCGATTGAGTTCTTTCCATTTTTCTCTATCTTCTGCCTTCCTCTTCAGCTGTTCGTACGACACGGCCTTTGCTCTTTGCATACCACAGTGTTCTTATTTTCAAACATTCACTAACAGAAAATCAATTAAGACTGACGCAAAGTGCACTCTTTAACTTTGTCAGTGTGACCTCCTTAATGTACTCGTACATACGTTTGCCTGCGTATCTAAGAGATCAAACATCGGTACTGCCTCGACATACTTTGATATAATTACTTGCTTGTCCATTAACATAGTATTACATGCAACCGTTTCTGTATTATTATATTTAATTTATCTACTACAAGGTTTTATTAGGATTTTCGTATTGGTTTAGTTCACACGAGACATTTTTGTTTGGGTAGGGAAAAAGTTGAGGGAGCAACTTAAGTTAACATGACAATTATTATAACTATTACTGACGAGAAACAAAACAGGAGAAATGGAGAAGTTTAATGACCTTAATGACTGCTTATCTCCATTTATTTGTTAAACTGATATCACAAATTGGAATCTGTATTTAAAAGAGCATTGTTAAAAGTCCCATTGAATGTTCATTATACGGTGAGTCTTTCTACGAATAAAAAGTTCCCCGTGGTTTGGTGGACAGATAATATGCAAGTAGATATTACATGTAAGATATTACGTGAGACAGCCATTCAATTGAAAATTTGTATTCAACAATAGGTTAAACTTTATCATTCAACGGATATGGTTAGTTAATAAATCTCCATCGTACCAATAATACAGCCTCTTGGTATTTCAATATGAATACAGCGCTGAGATCTGCGATTTTGATGTAGATTCTTTAGGTCATCTAAGTAATGAAATAAATGTACCAAGCCACATGAATATCTATACTAATATTATAAACAGGTAAAATTTGTAAGTTGGTTTGGGTTTTAGGGTATTACCAGCCTGATTTGAATAATTCATTTTGCAATGGATTGTCATATTCGACGGGAAGGTTATAGACTATTTTTTCATCCTGTAATTTTCACGGCACAAAGCGGGTAAAACTGCGGGCCGCTGCTAATATATTCATAAAATCCTTGTATATTAAATTTTTATTTACTGCGAAACTTTCGTTTCGCGACTCCGATTCGCGCTTCTTCAACGACACTCGATCTTAGAACCACTTAGAAACCTACATAAATAATTTAGCAGAAAATAGTCTTGTCATCTAACAATTGACAGATGATTGTAAGATGTCTCTTATTGCTTCAAACATAACGTTCATTTTAGCAAATTTGATAGGAACTCTACACAAAAATGGTACAAAATTAGAATCATCGCAGCAGTTTTCTATAGCACATAGTGTGACGAACAGTTATGACAATATTGTACTGTTTTGATGGTTTATTTCTACTATGTTGTTACGGTATGATTCACTGATAAGTTTTATAATGTATAAAAATGATCGTCACATGGTGATAGAAGTGGAAAACAAGTATAGCATCCCACTGCAGAGCAAAGGCCTTTCATTTCACTGAAGATATCAGAGGGGTCAATTGAAATATAGCTTAAGAGCCGTAGCCGTATCATCAATTTCATAACGATTATGTATTTGCATTTTTGATTATACAATCAAAATAGGCCTAAAATATTCGTACGAAAAATTTATACTTTTTCTTAAATAAAAAGTGAAAGGTATATAAGTCAACTGTATGAATAAATAGTTTTATAATTACGGTAATAAAATGTAATTTAAGTAATTATATTTGCATGCAAATTGAATTACATTAAGTGATTTTGAATCGAAAGCCTTGGTTCTTTCCTATGCAAGTTCAATATGATTTACTTTATAAAGACCTTTTAATTGGCAATTAATTAAATATAATGTATGACATTACATAATATATTTCATTTGGGTTTTCGAAGTGATTAATGATTAATCATAGAGCAATTAGAGATATTTAAAAAAAGCCAGCTAGATTTAAATAATTTTTAATTGGTTTGACGAATCTTTTTCAATTTGTTATAATAACAACAATTAAATCTTATACATACAATTATCCGTGGTTATATACCTAGTTATTGGTAATTTAGCAACTTTGGCGAATAACAAAATACAGTCCAGTTGCGAACCTCCTTATTTTCAAGTCGGTTAACAATATATATTTTTCTTACGTAAAGCATTTCCTTCTAGCTGTCATGCGTCAGATTATGAATGTAAGTCCATGTACGTCTATACTCTATGCTTTCCCTTTTTTGTTCCACGTTATGCAACCGTACTATTATGGAAATGGTCACCGGCTTTATAGCTACATTTTAATTTTTTAACAATAAACACAACACTTTCTACACATAGAGAGCATAGTTCACGTTTCATATCGTTTTAGTTACATAATATTTTGTACGTATTTTGATCTCCACACCTTTTTTGTTTTACTAAAACGGAGATGCGGTTTACGTAATTTGCGAACAAATCGTCAATGTTCAATGTCAACGTCGTCAACGTCAATGCTAGTCATTCAAATTGTATAGAATATGCAAATGCATCTGTCTGTCAAATTAAACTTTTTGCCAAAACTGTTTCTAGATAATTCCGCAGACAATATGGATGTTTTTTTTTGGAAACTTATTACAGAGTTCAGCATAAATAGCGTTATGGAATAACAAATTAAGCGACACTTGAGTGAACTTGAGAAAACGCACTTCATACATTTTATGTTAGAATAATTCATTTTATTATTGTAGTTTTTAAGCTATTGCATAGCTTCTATCGCGGGCCTTGAGCGCGGGGACCGAATCCAGAAATTCCGTAACGAAAAAACCTCACGCTCCCCACTAACGCCATGTAGTGATAGAAAAAATAACTATGCAATAGCTTTACCGCGGCAGTCCCCGAGTGCCACACGTCTTTTTTAAATTTGGAAGTTTTGTTAATGTATTCATTTTTTCCAGCGTCCCGATATTCAAGGACCTTCCCGAAGACACCCTGATCAAGATATCAGACGTGCTGGAAGAGACTCACTACCAGATCGGAGACTACATCATCAGGCAGGGCGCCAGGGGTGACACCTTCTTCATCATTTCGAAGGGACAGGTACGTGTTGTTTTACCAAATATGCTTTTACAGGGTACAATAATTTCAAAATTTCTTCCAATTTTGCTGATTCCCCTAGCCCCCCCTAACCACACCTGGAAGCCAATGTTTAGATATTCCTTAGGGCCCAAGGCATCTCAAAAACATCAGAAGAAGAATGTAAAACGTAGACTCTTGTTGATTTACAATTTAATTGAAAACAACAAAGTTCTTTATTCAAACTGACCTTCTGTTTTCACACAGTAATGCTTCAGTTACTATTATCTAATCTATGTCATTGACCTTTTGTGTCACACGCAGTGGATTCTTAAATTCCAGCTTATCGCTTCTGGGTTATGATGCCACATGGAATAAAGTAAACATAAGTGGTCTAATTGACATAAAATAATGTTTTTAGGCAGCTTTTAGGCTGGCTTAATTGGAATGAGGTTTTACAAGTTGATGAAGGTAATAAAAAAGGTGTTATTATCAGAATATTATTAAAACACCTAAAATAGTTTTTGCACTAATCAAACACACTTTTTAGGTATATTTTTTTCGTCTTAGACCGATATTTATGATTTTGTTAATTGATTCATAAGATTAATTTGATATAATCGTAATTTGGCACTACTAATAAAGTTACCTCTTCGTTTATAATACTTTGAGGTTCCACAACAACTTTATTTATTAACGATAAGTGTTGAGTACTTTTTGATTTCGTCACTGTGGGTTTAGGTCATCTTTATTGTTGCTTCATTTTTAGAACTATGTGCTACTTTATACCAGGCGTCCTTCTGATGATACACCATGTGTGATATACTCTATTAATTACACAGAGCATTTCATTCTGAACCACACTATTTTCTATTTACTTTTTTATTTCAATTTAGTGTTAATAGCTCCATTCCTTCGCCGTAACTTACTTTCTATTTGACTAACAGCTTAGAATGCATCTTCAAAATCATAATGATCTCTTTAAAATTTGTTAGTGGCATAATGTCTTCTTGTTTATTTCCATGACTGTTTCTATATTTAGCCTTATTTTTAAATTTAACTGTCGATTCTATTTCAACAAGCATAAGGTTTACGTTTGTTTCTTCAAACTGAAGATGATAGACAGCAGTTTTCACTTTCGTTCCGCCTAACTTTCGAGAATTACTCGAATCTTGGTCGACTAATGTTTAGTAAACAACCAAACTGTAATTCGATTTGTGTAATCAACTTCATTTCGTCATCATAGTTATTTTGGTTCATTGTTTTGTCTCACGGAACTGAGATTTGGTTGTTTTTGAATCGATGATAAAATACAGTTGTATAATAAGAAAAGGTCTATCTCGGTGACTGTGGCTGTTCACCTTGGCATTTGGCTTACCGGCGACTAGTCGAGTACCACTCACACACCGATGCAAATACGACTCGGACCAAACCACAAAACATATCATCATTTGCGGTGAAATCAACGATATACCTAATCGAATAGATTGAAGTTAAATTGGAAGAATATTGTTCGATTATGACTATTGTGTTGGTTATTGACGACTTTACACCACAAGATAAGGCTTTCATTGTTTTATTTATCGCGGAGATGTACGAGTATGAGTATATTGTAATGGTGATAGTGTAGCTTTAAACGAGATATTTTTCATACGATTACAAAATCATAAAAAAATTGTAAAATGCCTGCCCTAGAGCTCTATGGCACCGTACATATGTTTTTGTATACATATGATTTTCTTGGCTATGAATATACTTATCTATACTTCTATACTAATATTATAAAGAGGTAAAATTTGTAAGTTTGTTTGTTTGTACGTTCGAGTTAATTTCGGGAATTACAAGTCCGTTTTAAGGCGAGACGATTACACGTAAAGTATTTACTATGATCCAACAGTAAATATCATGTGGTATTTACTGAACGTGTAACCTAATGTATTGATGGATGACAGTATTTATTGATGGATTTCTAGATTTCTTGATTCTGTAATGATGATCCGTCGGATTATGATTTAAGAAGGTGTTACTATTGTCAGAAGTGTCATATTGTTCTATTAATAAATACTGTACGTGTAGGCTGGTGTATTAATCCATCAGTAAATACTGTAATCCATCAATAAATACTGTATTGACAGATCACAGTAAATACTTTACGTGTAATCGTCGCCTAAATGATTCTTTTTGTAATAGATAGCTACATTCAACGGTAAGGTTAGGCTATATTCCATCTCATGGCGGGTAAAACCTCGGGACGCTGCTAGTTAGAAAATAAAATGAGATGAATTGATTTTCTAAAGATTAGCTCAAGGAAATATAATATATCTCTATTATGTGGTCGACATTTGGATAAAGTTGTTAAGATTTTATTGTCTTCATTATACAATGATAAAGTTTTATTGGAGACGTATTCTTACAAAGTTGCACTTTTAAATGCGGAAATGTTGCAAATATTATGAAACAAGTTTTACATTGTTGTGTATGTAAGAAACAATATTAGTTGTATATATACTACATTGCATGATATTAAACAAGTAATTATCCTTTTGTAACTGTATGTTTGTTTGCGATACACTGAGATACTACCCAACAGATTTTCTTCATATTTTTATTCAATATAAATAGTATTTCAAAAGAAAAAACGTTTAAGGCTATCATTATTATTCTTTTTCCCACCCCTTGGCTTGGAAAATATCTTTTCTAGGTATCGATCATTACCTTTATATCCTTTTAACAGTTGACGATCAGTGTACGCGATTCTTTATGGCATAGCTTGTATGTGATCAATTATGATGTTCTCCTTTTGGTCGCTGCGCGTACTCTATCATTCTAATTAGGTTCTGCGAAACGAGTTCTTGTAATTTTCTTACAAGTAGCATTTTGTAATTGGCATTTTGTCGCTAAAATAGAACGTATTTTATGAGGAATATTGTAAACCTTTACTGTTGTTGTAGTATAGTAATATTCCGCTATACTCGTTAAGAAAATATACGGTACGAATTTGGTAAACAATCGTCTTTTGTTTTTTTGTTATTTGAATTTAGAACGTAAGTTGATCTTTAGTTTGCATTTAACAATGTTTATTTTTGTTAATTCAAATTCTTAAAGCGTTGAACCATGAATCGATTTGGATGCTACTTTTTTCAAACAAACCTCACTCGAGGTGTGGTCTCAAGAACCGGTCTTTTACAGCACTTAATTATTAATTAATATTAATTTATGTGTAAGCTGGGAGAGAGCTGTTTTTTCTGTATACCATGGTACTTTTCCTAAAGAATACACCAAATATCGTCCCATCATATTAAAGGAATCGCCAACTAATCAACTTGCCAACTCGTAGCTCGCTAGCTCGCTTAATTTAAACGACAAGGTCTAATTATTTTATATGGTAGGTTCGGGTAAGTCGGGTAAGTCAAAATAACTTAGCAACTTAGATAAATATTTTAGACAGAAATTTTCCGTAATCATAACTTTCCGTACATTTAAGGAACAATTTACTTTGTTCTTCAGTACCTTAAACAATCTTGGCAGCATTGTCATTGTCAAGTTTAAATCCAAATTCAGTTCTATCAAACCTTTATTCAATTCCACGAACGGGCACGCCTCATCAGTTCCGAGCCTCTTTCGAAGAAAATTTAAATAAATTGTTCACAAAAAGATATCATCAAACCGTGACGGAAATTCGTTCAGTTGTGAAATTATTATAAAAATGTTTGTACCACGTCACGTTCGATTTGTTGTTCAAGGTACATTATCTTCATTTCCGATGTTCTGACACAAAATGTTTGTTCGTTCAAACCAATACTTATATTTTCTTTTGCATTATCTTTTGGTTATGTAAGAAACTTGTTTAGTACCATCAATTTCTTTTACCATCTTGAAAGTAAAATGTGAATTTGGCACCGCGGTTACCGGTTTGGGACGCAGTCAACTTAATACGTGATTTGAGTTACAATTACTATCTGAGGTTTTTATGTCAGTCCTTTAATTGGCTTAAAAACCTTATTGATGTATTGTTGTTATCTTAATTGGTTGCTTCTAACAGATCATTTTCATATACCTATTGTTATCATTTTAATTAATTTTCCCAAAACCTTAAATTAACAAGTGGCTTGTAATGTAATATCTAGGGTATATTCATACTCTGCAAGGCCAATGAAGACATTTATCTTGATCTATTATTCAAACATTGGCTCGAACGATACATCAAGCCAAATCCTTTAGGATATGAGACAAACATGTTACAACTCAGTGAAAAGAAATTGCCGTTTCTCACTATTTTTAGTTAAAAAAAAACAAAAGTTTAGTAAGTTTACATGAAGATTCTTCGTATACCCAACAATATTTTATCTTTGCGTTAAGCTTTAAGCTTAAAGTGTAAATTCTCCTTTATAGATTCTCGGAAATGAAATAAAACGACAGAATGTTTACGATGTCAATCCGTTCCGTGGCTAAAGTGTAAAAAACAATAACCAAAAACATGGACACTATGGACATCATTGTTCTATCATTCCGGATATTCGGTAACATTTAGTTTTTCATTGAACCAGTCTTGCGTGATGGTTTATAAGAAAAAACAAGGATAATTTAAAAACTCAACCGGTTTAGAGCATTCGTGAAAGCTGATTATTTAATAATGGCCGATGCAGGAATAAAATAATATATGTATTGATATTTTGGGATAAAAGAAGTATAATGTTTCAAGCGAACACCACTCATTTTGAATTGAAACTATGTTTACGGATACACTTCGCTTTGATTGTTCTTTTTTATGGTTCTTAGCTAACTCAAAAACGAAAATACACACCTAGACTCCGTGCAATTTGACAAGCATACAAAAATATCAACATACCGCATCCTCATCTCAAAGCTAATAACTACTTTTACGATTTTAATGATAGCACATAACGACGGACCGACATACTAGTTTTAACTGCATCCATCCGCTTTTTGAGAGTAATTTAACCAGTTACACATAACTATTTTACAAAGTTCAAATATTGCTCAACTGAGGCGTGAAATTATGGTTACTGATTATTATATAACAGTCATTTTAATACGTAACTTGGTAAACTGTGCAATAGATAATATGGAAGTAAATATTATGGCGAAATACGTTAGCAGATTTTATTAAAATAGAAGGATGGTAAAGGTAACCTACATACACTGATTTGTGACTTCACACTTCTAAATAAGTAGTGTTTATTAATATGGCCATTATAATATGGAGGTGTAAAATGACTAACAAATGTATAAGTATGCCAGAAACTAAAGTATATTTCATTGTTATGAATTTAAAAAATGAAATATTATTGTTAAAGCTGGATTTTTTTCAAAATATTGCAATTTCTAGCTTGAATGGGTATCACAAGATTTTGTTGGTACTTTTTGTAATAGTAGGATGTGAGCGTGATAATAAGATGATTAATGATCGTCATATCGATTCCAGGTCAAGGTAACGCAGAAGCAGCCGAATGGAACCGACGAGAAATTCATCAGAACTCTCACAAAAGGAGACTTCTTTGGTGAAAAGGCATTGCAAGGGTAAGCTTAGAAAGATACTTTAATGATTAATTAGTTAACGCTTCATGAAACGTTATTAGTAGATATATATACATATATATATATACAAACCAATTTAAAACTACAAAATATTGACTTATCTTGAAGTGATTTCTATGTCCTACCTTTTTGAAAGCTACTTCGATATAGGCCTATACAGGCCTGGAGATTGAAAAACGAACCCGTTATGGCTTATAACTTGAAAGAAATAAAAAATATTATAAACATTAACTTTAGAAATGACCCTACCGTGGGATACAAGCTCTGAATAATAAGATAAAGAGCACTTTACGTTCAAACTTTGTAATAACTTCGACCTTATTTTTATTTCAGTGATGATCTTCGAACAGCAAACATCATTTGCGACTCTCCAGACGGCACAACGTGTCTTGTGATCGACAGGGAGACCTTTAACCAGCTCATTTCAGCTCTCGATGAAATACGTACCAAGTACAAGGACGAAGGAGATAGTAGGCAGAGGTAAGAAGTCGTTGCAATCTTTTTGGATACGGACAAGGCAGAACAGAGTCCGCATAATGTGAAGTTTTCTACTGACTTTTAGTTTTAGGAATTGGAGTTGAAATACAATCCAATTTATGATTCTTATTAGCCTTGGTCCCAAAAAAATAATGCCAATTTAAGTGAAATATTGTTATGTTATTATTTGACCCCCAAAAATAATAACAGAAATTATTACTGGTACACGTGAAGGCATAGGATTATGATGATGTATTTTAAAAAATCTTCTAAAAGATCTTCATTATTCTGAAGCTGCGTATTTTAAATTCGGAATTATACTAATAACAACACGACTTTAGTCTAGTCAAGGGTATTTGAACGTTGACTCAGTGCTGAGAATATTTTTGAATTGACTTTTGTGTTTTCCATTTTTTATACAAAAATGCAGCATGGACAATGCTCCTATTCTGCCCTTGAATTAGTCACAATTATATAGTTTTCAATGAGACATGACTAAGAATAATGTCATCCACTAAAAATACATTAACGAAGTCTGTATCTTCCTGTTTCTACTGACCGTAAAAACGTTTTCTATATACATATGTCCAGTTCATGTACCCATATTGAACAATAGTTGAATTTGGTTGTCATTCTATTGTTTTTAACACTTATGTTTTTGGCTAAGACAATGAACTGTACGTGACGAGAAATTAATCATATAATTAATCATCTTGATTTTTTCATCGATAACTTTTCTATTTTTGTTTTGATGCTCACTATTGGATGAAATACAATTGGTAAGTAAATATCAATTAGGACTAGTAAATGCAACGATTATTTATAAACACTATATTTCTACAATTTTATTTTCCTGTTATGAAGTATTCTGAGTTTTATTAATTTTGATTTCCAGACTCAACGAAGAATTCGCCAACCTACGTCTCTCAGATCTTCGAATCATATCCACTCTGGGTATTGGAGGCTTTGGTCGTGTGGAGTTAGTCCAAATCCAAGGGGACGCAACCAGATCCTTCGCCTTGAAGCAAATGAAGAAGGCCCAGATCGTTGAGACGAGGCAGCAGCAACACATCATGTCAGAAAAGGAGATCATGTCGGAAATGAACTGCGAATTCATAGTGAAATTGTACAAGACATTTAAGGATAGGAAGTATTTGTATATGCTGATGGAGACTTGCCTTGGTGGAGAACTGTGGACAATTTTGAGGGACAGAGGTCAGTACTAGAGCGTAATAGTTAGGAAGACTTCATGAGCGTGCAGTAGTATTAAGACTATTCAGTGAGTCTAAACCATAATTTAGAAGCTAAAGTAACTGACAAATTATCTTGTCTTTAATTTCAGGTCAATTCGATGACGCCACTACTAGATTCTACACAGCTTGCGTAGTGGAAGCGTTCCACTATCTTCATTCTAGGAATATAATTTACAGGTGAATACAGTGACACAACAATATTTATCATAATCAATTGCAAAACCTATCCACAATCCACCACCTAATGTTGCAAATTCCCAATCTGGGTTATCAACGAAATAGATGCCAAAAACTTTATTATCTCATAGTACATTATATCGATATTAACAACATTGTTCTTTTTCCAGGGATCTCAAACCAGAGAACTTACTATTAGACTCGAAAGGTTACGTGAAGTTAGTGGACTTTGGTTTCTCGAAGAAACTGCAGGCCAGTCGGAAGACCTGGACTTTCTGCGGCACGCCGGAGTACGTCGCGCCGGAGGTCATCATGAACCGTGGTCATGATATCAGTGCTGACTACTGGTCTCTAGGTATGTATTGGTAGAATATTATCAGTAAGTGTCTAGTGTCTACTCTTTCTGTCTCTTGATACTAAATATTTTGGTTCAGAACATAAGTCATGTCGTATCTAGAGTTGTCTGTTTTGAGCGCAGGTATAAAGGTAGTCTTAAAAATATTTTGGCTTAATGTAAACCTATGATATTGCCTGTGAGACGTTCTATCTCTGGTGTGCGCACTTTAAGAGATTTTTAAGTATATAAAGATTCCCATAGAGTTAAATTAAGTTTGGTTTGTTAACCTTCCATCCTATTAATAGCTTAAAACTGTTCGTTAGTATTGATTAATGTGATCTTGTAACTTACTTTTTCTTGTCTGTCTTCAGGTGTCCTAATGTTCGAACTGCTCACCGGTTCCCCGCCCTTCACCGGCACTGACCCCATGAAGACTTACAACAAGATACTCAAGGGTATTGACGCAGTGGAGTTCCCTCGCTGCATCACGAGGAACGCAGCTAATCTCATCAAGAAACTCTGCCGGGATAACCCTGCAGAGCGGCTCGGATACCAGCGAGGAGGCATCACTGAGATACAGAAGCACAAGTGAGTCATTTATTATACATATTTTACAAGGAAGTTGCTGTGCTTCGGGACGTCAAACCTTGTTTTTGGTTATTGTAATGGCTTTGTCTCAATTTGTCTAGACCGCAATATGTTATTGTCTTGTTTCTGACTACATTGCAAAATGCAATCGTCTGATCAAGGGGAGACGATTTTGCCTCAAACTCCCACACAAAGGTTGTACACTTAATAACAGACTAAGGGGCGTGGACGTTATTCCTCGGCCTTGGTTGTCAAAGAGTACTTGTGACCTTAATGCTTTTTAAAAATTACGATATTAGTGTCCTACATTACCCTACTAGGTTGGGTTAAGCTTACATCATTTTAACAAATATTGATCAGAATCACATGAGTGTTATCATGATCGTTATCGGTGTTTGCAAATGTCTATACCTTACTATTAGGTGGTACAGTGATAATATGGTACATTATAGTTTCAAATATGGGCGAGTGATAAAGTGGCCTAGATTTTGTAATTTACAAAGCCTTGGCCATGAAAATGTCAATTGTGAAAGTCCATTTATAAGACTACAAGGTTTATTTTGGTACTAGTTGCACCAAGTCTTACCTGCGTTGTACCGGTTTGTGGACATTTTGGGATAAAGTATATCAGATGTGTTATCTGATGTATATTGTACCTATTATTACTGTAAAGTTTCATCCAAATACAATTTGTAGTTTTATGTGAAAAGTAACAATCATACTATACATAAATCCTTACAATCTTTCGAATTTATAATATATATGAGCAGGATTCATGGGTTTAGATTACATAACACAAGCTTAGAGCTTAAATTGGGTCTAATTAACCGTGTGTGAATTTGTCATTATTTTTATAAAGATGACCTTCTATATTCAGAGCCACCAAAATTATAAAAAGGCTGGCAAATCAAGTCCTATCTTCGGCAAACACCTTTCCTTGATCATTACTAATTTGACCCTGGTTTCTTCCAGATGGTTCGACGGCTTCAACTGGGAAGGCCTGGCCACTCGTTCCCTGGAGCCCCCGATCACCCCCACAGTCAAGTCCCCGGTAGATACCCACAACTTCGACCAGTACCCGCCAGATGGCGAGGAGCCACCACCAGACGACCTCTCCGGGTGGGATTCCACATTCTGAGCGAGACAAAACGATTAACTTTCAACAGGAGGAATCGAGACAGATGTACATCTGTCAAAAAACGCAAAGGTGATATCACAAATTGTATAATGACTGTTACTTGTGATTGTAATAGCACAAAGAAAGGAATCTTTTTCAACTCGATTATAGTTTATCGTGTATTTATGAATAACCATTAGGTTTTATTGTATACTTTACAGGACTTCAAAAGTCAATGTATAATATGAAATTACACAGTTAATTCTTAACGACTCCCTAATGGTGACTAGATGTAACGGATGGTACTATCGTATCTAAAATTAAAACATATTTTTAAAGTATTTTGTAATGTAAAGGAATAAATTAATATGATATCGGTGCTTTTGTAAAAGTTTTGTCAAACGGGCTTTAGAAAGACAAATCTTGTATGAATTGTAACACAATATGAAAAGTGTATTTCGTAACAAAGATTATGTTAAAGTATCAATTTTCTTTCTATTGTTTGACAAAGTACAACATTGAAAAACACGCTTAATTCATATTTTTCTTGAGCAAAATTTAGTGGTGATAGCAGATAAGGAATGCCATTATTTTTTAAATGTTTATCTTGCCAGTTGCATGTCAACTGTAATGATTACTATTTTATTAGTTTACTTTTGAAACATATTTGACAAATAATATAACAATATATGTAAATAAATCTAAATTATACAATCGTCTCAACAATAACATAACGTTACTTTTAATTTTCGTATGCTTGTGAGTGCAATGATATCTCTATGAATTGTATATAGCTAGTCGGGAATCAATTCCTTTGTAGAATTTGACATATTTTGACATACTTTATTTTGACATTTCATCAATTGTTACTTTGTAATGATATAATTTTATTATTATAGCAGCTACTGCAGATAATATCTCATTTGTTTGCGATTATTTATTAATAATAATTATTTACCAGATCAAATTATTATAGTACTCAAATCGCGGTCTATTATGATGTTCATTATAAAGGGTATTACATACTGTTAAGCATTCGCGACAGTTCCACACAATGAAAACGTCACAGTCAGTCCACTCATCGTAAGTTGAATAGTAAGCTTCGACTTCAGAATTTTAAGCTCAACTTGACACTGTTTTGAACATAAGTAAATATCAGACAGTGTGTAATTTCCTTTATTCAAATCAGAGTTATTATAAAGGTAACATATTTAACATAAAGTTATAAGTTTTCAATCTTATTCTTATAGTCAAATTAAGCTAAGTCTTCCATTAAAAATACTTTTGCTTAAAAAACATATAATTGTAAATATGATCATTCTAATGCTAAACTTCACGCTATTAATCTGAAAATATTAATGTAAAAATGTAGATTGGGTTATAAAAATGTGTATGATTTTATTTTTAACTGCTACTTTAAGAACAGTTATTTTTGTAATCTTTAGTATTAATTTTAGAAAAGAATATATATTTTATTGAATTAATACTTATTTTAATTGTTACGCCCTTAAGTACAGTGTCACTAGTGCATGCAGTATGTACGACAGCGTTATGTATGACACACAAGCCTCCTGATTTAAGGTCGATTTATATCTACAGACATTGAGTGTGGCAGACACGTGCCGTGACAGACACCGACAGACACCATTTATTTATATGTAACGTATAGAAACGTGCCGTGACAGACACCCCGGATACCGACAGACACCGTCATCGGCGTCCGCTCTCACTGGCAGTACGTGTACGCAGTTCCGATACTCTATTCACACTGCCCGGCAAGGAGCCATAGACACGTACAGACATGAACCGCACAGACAAAATATTCTTTCCGAGAATACTGGCCGGGCACGACACGTGTCTGTACGCGTCTGTACGGCCGTGTTACGATAGATATAAATACGTTAATAGTTACTGTATGGAAGAATATTATTTTGTCTGCCACGGCACGTGTCTGCCACACTCAATGTCTGTAGATATAAATCGACCTTCATACTTGTAGTTGTAATATATTTGACACGCGTCCTTTTGTACCTTACTATCGGTACGATTGCTAAGATCGTTGTTTATTTGGTTTCAACACAACCCACTTGAATAACTTTTCTACGTTTACATAAACCATGCTGTCACTACTTTTGACACGACTAATAATGCGTCACAAGTGTGGCCCAGGGGCGCTCTGGTGATAAAACTATATTCGTAAAACTGTTTACTAAAACAGTAGGTCTAAATGCCTGAATGCATTTGCTTCATTCATAGCGTAGTTTTATTGTTTCTACTCTGTACCTAGTATGTTTCTACTCTGTACCGAGTATACAGTGATCCTTAGTTATGGCTCCGTAATTGTCTCTCTTATGTCAATTCTCTCTCTCTGTCTCTCTCTCTCTGTACATTCACAATGTGAGAAGGATTAACAAAAGTTTAGTTATATATTTAACTCTAGCTTTCTATCAAGTTAGAGTAAAATATATAACTAATACTAAATTCAATAAATCTAGCTGCACAGAAATCTAAGTTGGTCATTCATTGCATAACTAACGGAGCCACCTGGATGAACTATTTACTAAAGTGTGGTCTAAGTTAAAAGAGTTTATAATTATTCTAGATTTGAACATATACCTATTTACTATATACCAATATGAAATCAACACGGTTTTTAGCATCATGAGTTAATAAAGACAGTAAACGACTGTTTTCCCGAAAGTTACAATTCGAGTTAGGACTACCCTCACATCATTCCGATATTTTCAGTCTAACGCGAGCCGCGATCACGAGTGGTACAATCTACTTCAAACGTCCGTAAGTTAAAATGCGAACGCTTTAATAAAATGGCGTTATTGTGTTAGTGTACATTCGTTATGTGTTACGTTCATTATATAGTATGTGTTAAATCGTGAAAGTTCAAAGAAGACTACGTGAGGAGAGCAACGTAGATGCCTTCAATTAACAGTCAGGTAGGTGGATTCCTTCCTTCTATTATGTAGGTGCATTAAGTATTTAGAATAGAATAAGTACACCTTTTATAGAATCGAGAGGTAAGGGGGGGAGGATAGGGTTACGTCTTATGTGAAACGGGTGTTTGAAACGGGATGATCATTAAACATTAAAATACATACCTACGTACGTAGCAGACGGACGATACGACGTTTCCGGTAATGAACTATGGTGGTCAATTACTATGATATCAGAATAATATGTCAACGATAAAAAGAAATAAGAAAATATTATTTACACTAAAATATGTATTTGTCTACTGGTTTCATAGGTTTACGCGAAAACTTCTCATTTTGAATTGAAACTACGTGTACGGATACGAGTACACTGCGCTTTAATTTTGACTCTTCGCTCTTCTGTGAGCACGGTTTCTGTAAAGAGGCCGATACATCAGATATATAAAACAGGCAATCTCCGACTTCGGATGTCATAAAAACACTATCACCAACGTTGTACTATGACACCCCCATTATTATATTTCTCCCGAGCTTCGGAGGGCATGTGAAGCAGTCGGTCTCGGTTAATTCAATCGTCACACCATGTCGGAGGCGGTGTTAAAACTCTGACTTCATGGTTGGCCACTGACCTACTCGAAATGATTGAATTATAATATTCTAAATTCGAAACACCATACTCTTTCTACTCACACCATCTCCTTGCCGCATCCCGATCCGGAATTCCGTCTCGGCCCCGCTATCGGTTAGTGTCCTTCCCATCCTGTTCGCGCCTACACAACTAAAGTTCCCAGTAGCACACTTCTGAAACGGAAATTCTATTTAAATACAGACTTACTCTTGACCTAATATAATTGTAGTTGTGAAACTACACCATGCTCATTAGTTAATAAAGGTTGTATTAGTAAAATACGTTGTTGATCAATAATAATTGGGAATGTTTGTGAGAATGGAAGTTTACTTTTTGACTCAATGTCAAGACAGGCTACTTGGAAAACTATGTTCACAATTCGAAAAACTTTTAAACTTGACGTTTATTCTGTACACAAGTTGAGTGCAATTACTTAAATTCACCTTAGGTTTTTAAATAAGGAAATATTGTTTAATGTTGAAAATACCACAGACTTATATTAACAGTTACTACGTAACATTTTAACGGGAAAGTTTGAAAAGGGAAGTAACCTAGCTTACGTTATAATTTGTGTGTTCTTTTTTCAAAACTTCGCTGGTCACCGAACCAATGCTACATCGTAGCCCTCTAAATCAGTACATTCGGTACTACGAATACATTATTTTGCAATCCCATTTTCAATCAATCAATAGTTGATTGGCAACCGTGTGGCAAGGAAGCGAAACGTTTTCGCGCGATGATCACTTCATTCCTGTGGTTAATAAAATAATTTAGTTCCGTAGGGGAGGGCCCCTCACTATTGGCACTTGAATGAAACTGATTGGCTTTTATAGAAAATCAGATATTTATTGGTCTAGAACCATTGGCTCTGCCTCGGCGATGACGTAACGCAAAATTGACTTTATGACGCAATATTTTAGTTCAGCGCTAATGCAGTTTTATAAGCAATAAAGATCTTTACTATCTCAAATTGAGATAAATACAGGTTTTTGTACTTACAGTTATTTGCTTCTTGAATGGAAGTCAAAACAACAAATTAATTGTATTAATGTGTTTGCTAACTGTAATGTTAATTAATTTTATTTAACTTCTACGAAATCTATTCGTTAAATGAATTCAAAGAAATTTCTCGAACAAAAACATTTAGAAGGACTCTTTCGTGAAAACTTCTTAAAACTCTCAATCAAGTAAGTAATACAAAAAGTTTTATTTTCGTTACGATTCTAAGTAAAAAAGGTAAGTTACCAAATATCCTTAGGGAAATTATATCAGTAAGTGGAGTACCTAACATTGAAGAAAAAGTAATAAAGAGTATGTATTTTTCAGAGAACAAACAGAAAAAAACGTTGTGTTTAAGATGGCTCGGTTAGATAAAGTGCTGAATAAAGGAATGGATTTTTTAAGAGATTGTCTAGATTTCTTAAAAATCCATTGCCTTTGGCTATCCCTAGACATCTTTTTATGTCTATTTTATTTAACGCGCTCATCCCTGAAATAACCAGTCCGATTCCTAGATATACTAAAGGCAAATGCGAAGGTATATGTCCTGAAATATGATACAGGCGAATATACCATTTAAACCATTTATTTCCACATCAAAAATATGCAATTAAAAGTGACACCCATACAAATATTAGGTTGAATTCAACATCAAAACTTTGAACAAATGGAACACAATACAACTCGGCTAACTGCGACCACAATTTGTCATGAAACAGTAAATATTGAATTTCCCAATTTTGCATTCATTTCCTTTCCGAAGTTTTAGTATTTGGACTAGGGCGTAACTACGGAAATTGATCGTTGACCTATTTACATTACAAGTTAAAGTTTTAAATTCAATAGACTCTTCTGTTTGTATTTTTGCTTCATGAAACTTGAAACTCTAATTAAGTTATTAAGTTCGTTTGGACACGAATCGAGCATTTTCAGTTTATGTAAGTACTTCACAATATTTTCATAACAGAGTAACTGGTTGGTTAAACAAGAGTATTGATTTTTCTTTGGAAGTAATTGCAGTGAAATGTTTTCCTTAAAGAGTACGTTAAATAAGATTAAACATTCTTTTGATGTATAATATTTTTAATATCGATAATCTATGCTAATAGTATCAAGAGGTAAAATGAGTGATTTTGTATGTATGTTGGCACTAACCTCGGGAATTACCTGTCCTATTTAAATAATTGTTTTTGTAATGGATAGCCATATTCAACCGGAAAGCTATTTTTCATACTGAAATTCTCACGAGACAGGGCACAATGTAAGTAAAACCGCGGGGCGCTGCTAGTAAGTTATAACTATGTATGTGCAATTACAGTCGTTCCACGCAAACAAAATGCTGATTGCAGTGGAATGAGAATACGGTAGTCTGACTTAAAAAAAATTAATTGTCGTTTATTTAGGTAATACTTTTCCAATAAAGGTATCCTTAAATAATAATTATATTAATTGAAATACTTATAAAATATTCCTTCTATCCATAGTATTGTCAAGTACAATATTCTTTTTAATTCCACCTCTTTCTTCAACTTTCAGTTGGATTGTCTTTAATTAAGAAAGACCTTCGTGAAATAATTGCGAAACGTCGGTAGGTATGCAAGCTATAAGAGTACCTCAACTGGAAGGAAAGACAACTTAACGGTATAATCAAATCTAAATGATATCCTCGAAAGGTCGCGTTAATTCCGACTTTTTGATGAGTTTTTAATACAAAGCCGGCAATAAATGAAATTACAATTGTTGTTTATATTTCAGAACCTTTTCACGTAAATTCTGTTTCACTTTTTGTTGACAATTAAAACTTGTGCATAATTTAAACCTGCGCGTTGTAAGGGTTCATTTCACCAAAGCAAATTGAATTATTCATACTCATTATGTTATCCTCTTTGCAAATATACGTAACAAAGTTACCTATCCTGCGAGAATAACAAAGCTTAATGCCCATTAGGTAGAATATAATATAATTTTATCTTAGAGAGGTTTCGTATAAAGTTGATTAAGCAAGCCATTTGGGTTTAACGGTTGCGTAACAAAAACAGTATCGATTCTCGGACCTCTGTAGGGTATATTTCTTAAGTACGTGACTTCAACATCACACACTTAATCTGAAACATCTAGAACCTAGGGCTCATTTCAGATACATTCTTAACGGACTACAAAAAAGGAGTTTTTGCGTTTGGAATATTGTATTACTTTGAATCATGTTACGTATTTATTTAGTTTTTCTATATTTCGAAATGTTCGGAAGTGGTCCTACGTGCAAGGGAATCTTTTGATTAATTTAAATAATACAATATACAATTTTCATAACTTTCAGGCTGTTTACCTAACCCACCTGAGTTGAGTAAGGGTTATTTACATTTCACATAGGCCCTTGGCAGCGTGGTAATTAATTATTAATAATTTACAGGGAGTCGCGTGTTGATGTAGGATTAAGGTAGATTTCGAATGACAGGGAAAATAATATTTTCTAAACATTCTGAAATGTATAAGTATCATTTACTTCACGATATATTTAAAAAGACAGTCGACTTCTTTCAGTTGTTCAGTTTGTAGACTTTAGACTGTGTCGCAAAATTTAAAAACTGACTGCAAAATTGTCTATAATGCCTCATAGTCACACCTCACTTCTGTAGTGTGATAGACTTATCACTCTACAAAATTAAAACAAGGTACAAGCAAGCGGCTCTCCAATACTTTAATATAACATCTAGCTCATTGAAGTCTAACTGCCGCACTCAGAAACATCCCCTAAATCAACATTTAACTAATTGTCGTACTTTTGTCATACATTTCATGTCCAAATCACTCATTAAATCTCTACTAAGGACGTATTGCACGTTTCTGAGATCTGAGTACGGGCGTGAATGCAAAAACGAAGCGAAGAAATAAAAGTAAAATAGGCTTGTTACATCTTAATATAAATATAAAATGCAAATATGATTATTTTTGTGATTATGAGATGTAATGCGACGAATCGTTATCGCATTGATATTCGAAATTTACCTTCAAAACTGTCACTGTCTAAAGGAGATTATAATTGTATTTAGGTTGTGTCGTTTCAAGTTTGTTTTTGATTCATGACTCATTCATGATTTTACTTTGATAGCTGTAATTAGGAAAGTAACCTTCGCCACATTTTAAGGTACACTTTGGTTGATTTATTGGACTCATTATTTAGGCTACAGGATCGGTATTTACCGCGATAATATAAATTATATAATATGGACTTGAAATAACGATAAAATATTATACGCAGTAAGTGCTTCTCTCTTCCGTGGAATATACTCGTAGCTTATACAACGGGCAGTTTCGAGGCGGCGAAAGTACCAAGCGATTTTATAAATGTAAACAGAAATATATACAACGACCGCTAGCTAGTACTAAGTACTAAGTAGCGGTCAATGTTAAAAACGAAAAATACTATTTTACAAGTTAAATTGTAAATTTGAGAAAGCAATAACACGATTTTTACCAAACATAGTTAAGAACCACATCAAGGACTTTCTGGCTTTCTACAATACTATTAGTTGTAATAACTAATATATTATTACGGGTTTTTATTCGGGAACAATTTCCTTCTATGAGTACTAATGTAATATCCGTGGTCACTTCAGTCCGCCGGTGACCACGGGTGGAGCAAAAGTCGGGAAATCAAAGTAAGTGTTAAATTTTTACTTACTAAAACAACCTTTTATGCCGCGAAAGAACCCGTAGTTAATTTATAATGTGTAAAAATCGCGAATGTTTGAAAAATACTATTAGTTATTACATTAGCACTCATCGTTCTCCTAATTATGAAAGGCAAACAGTTTTACATAATTCATTTTCATGTTCTATTGCCTGGTTTATTTGCACCGTAATTGTAGCCATCTATCCAATATTTATTAAGAACGTAACGTAGTTAGACCGTACTTTAAAATTGAGTTGTGGAATTATTAACTCGCCCCTTAAAGTTTATTAGACTTGAAATTACTAAAGTAAACTGAATACAATGAAAAGTGAAGGCTAATACAATTAATTGACTTTCAAATGAATTAGATACAAGTTGCTTCAAATTCTATAAGTCAAACGTGAATGAATGTAACATGCGATTATGGATTAGAATTAAATAATGCTCATTATTAAATAACTAGCAGCGCCTCACGGTTTTACCCGCGTTGTGCCCGTCCCCGTGGGTATGTCGGCATGAAAAGTAGCTTATAACCTTCCTGTTGAATGTGGTTATCCATTGCAAAAATAATTATTCAAATCGGATCAGTAATTCCTGAGATCAGCTCAAACATACAAAAAAACTTACAAATTTTACCTCTTTAAATGTCGATATAATTAACTTCATAATCAAAACAGCTACTAAAACTCATTTATAACTGTCAATATCATTATTTTTAAAGTAAAATGAAACCACGCTAAATTGGTTCTTTGCATGTTAAACGCTCGATCCCGGTTACTTTAATTGTTGAAATATGTCGGAAATCTTAAGGCGGTCTAGGAACTCCGTAGCCAACATACCAACGTTACATTTTTAGTTACCAAATACCTACGAAAAACGCAGTTTAGATTCCAAAGAATATAAAACAAAATCTTCAGTTGAATAGTGATTCTGATATGTTACGGAAGGCACGTGAAGCTATCGGTCCCGGTTGTTTCATCGTTAGGCCATGTTGTAGGCCTTGAGGTGGTCTAATAATTTCCGACACCAAGGTTGATCTATCTATACGAACTTACCTTTAGGATAGAACTTACATGAGATGATATTATGACATACCTAAGATTATATAGTTGTACTAGCAGCGCCCCGCGGTTTTACCCGCGTTGTACCCGTTCCCGTAGGAATTTCGGGATGAAAAATAGCCTATAACCTTCCCGTTGAATGTGGCTATCTATTACAAAAAGAATTATTCAAATCGGTTCAGTAGTTTCTGAGATTAGCGCGTTTAAACAAACAAACAAACAAACAAACAAACAAACAAAACAAACTCTTCAGCTTTATAATATTAGTATAGATGGTATTTAATATTCACTTTAGTGAATTGAAACTACGTTTACGGATACACTTCGCTTTTATTTTACATTTTTATCTGACGTTTCAGCCCCTTTTCAGAAACCGTGGTCCCAGAAGACTGAGGTGTTATGCGTAAACGGAGTTTCAATTCAAAATGAGTAGTGTTTGCTTAAACTTAAGAAACTAGTATTCACTTTAGTGTTAAAACGAGCCGATCGCCTGTCGTCAATATTTTCTTTTTCATAAGTCGTGTCAGATTGAATCAGTTTCCTACTACTGCAAATTAATTTTAAACACACGCAGAGCATGCATGATACGCTTTACCTACTTGGTGCTCCAGCCAAATGGAACATTTGCATCAATTGATAAAATAAAAGTATTTTTCCAATGTTTGAAGCCTCACAGGAGTTGTCACGAGTTCGGAGCGTGGTTCAAGTTTCCATAGAAGCTGTATATGGAATACTTGTGAGATAGATTGATATCTTTGCTAAATAAAATCTATACTAATATTATAAAGCTGCAGAGTTTGTTTGTTTGTTTGAACGGGTTAATCTCAGGAACTACAGGTACGATTTGATTTTGATTTTCAGTGTTGGATAGTCCACTTATCGCGGAAGTCTATCTATGTTTCCTCTCGAAATTCCAACGGGAACGGGCACAATGCGGGTAAAACCGCGGGGCGCTGCTAGTGTCTTATATTTGCCTAGAAAGGTTTGCGAAAATATTTTATCTCGACACTTTTTGTGAGCGACGGAAAATTAGTAAATTTTTTGGATGGTTATACGAGTATTTATTTAAAATCTGAAGATACACAGATAGTTTATCGTTATCCTCGGTATAGTTATACCTACTCAGTTTAAAATCGTTTACTAAGGATACTTCAAACTACTTTTTTTATTTGCAATACTGATTTATCAGAATATAATATAATTAGTTTAAACAATATAATTAGTTATTAGAATAATTAGTGTTTATCGCTGCAAAATGTAAAACCACTACAAAGCGAAAACGTAAATACTGAAAATCCTGAAACATAATTTACAAAATCTTCCATAATTGTAGCAAGAGTACCATAGTTTTCCTCGCCGCGCCGGTGTAGTAAATGTCTACGGTTTTCACGACTCGTAGCGACTGCTACGTAGTCTGTGGCTTGTGGAGCTCTCAGTGTGTGTTCTAGTGTCGATGGAGGCACGCGTCTCGCTCGGCCCGCGTCGTATAATTTACTTCGATACACAAAGTAAACAACTGACAATTCGATAACAAAACTTACATCTGACAAAAAAAGTGCAGTGAATAAACTAAGTGTTACCAAACTAAGGATTTGTATTGAAATTCGTTAATTGACAACAAAAATCAGGTGAGTTATTAGCATTTAATGCATGTTGAATGTTTTTGCGCGAAAATATCGAATTTTTCGTCGGCAAATTGTAGTGATTTCACCGGCATTTGATTTCCTAGATTGTACAATGAAAATAAATGTTCTTGTTATTTAAACGTGAAGGTAGTTCAGCGATAAATACGATTTTAATAAGTTACCTAATAATTTTGGTTCACTTATTTATAGCTTCTTGGCCAATCAGATTTAGCATTTATGCTCTAAATTAATCCTAATAGGTCCATGTACCTAGTAATTATATGTTTAGCCTTCATTGTAATTTATTAAGGAGGTTGTTCATGCGCCGTGTTTAGTTTATTATTTTAATGTTCTTGTAGTAAAAATAAGTAAGTTTCAGTAGGTTAGTGGCCAACCGCGGTTCCGGGGTTTTTAGACCGCCTAAAGGCCTCTGACATGGTCTAACGATTGGAACAACCGAGACTGACAGTTTAACGTGCCCTCCGAGGCACGGTAGCGCTCAGATAGAATGCCACTATTGGCCACCCATCAATTCTTGTAGTTGAATGACCTTTTTAGGGTAATTACTTTGTGTTATTGATAATCTAAAGTGATAAACAAAAACTTTTTATAGCCTATTTTACTCTGAATTTAGATATAAAATTAATGGATTAATGTCATAGCTGTAAACGCAGATAATAACTCCTTAAACCTATCATTTATACATATTTTATACCTATAAGTAGATACCTATAGTTGCTCTATACAGATGACTATGTATAACAAATGAAGTATATACTAAAAATAAATATTCATATTGGAAAGTGAATAAAAAATACATATAAAAAAGGTTTCTTTCTGTAAATACTGTATCTTCAGGATAAGCCACTGAAATGAAGATTATTATTGATACGGGTTCAGGGGCTATAGTACGTTTACGATATAATAAATATTTGTACGAATGTATCTACGGTATATTTTAGTGGGAGGATATATTTATTGACTGCTCTATATATGCGTGCGTATGTCATGAGTATCAAGTAGGTAATTAGTATAGAATTATTCAGGTGGTTACATTATTTGACATTATAAATATTTTATGAAAACGTGATCTAAATAAAGGAGCAATCTAGCTTTGTTAATGTTTGTGGGAATATGTGGTGTCTCTTTCTCTATCTCTCTCCCTCCTTCTCTCTCTCTCTCTCTCTTCCAGGAGAAGTGTCTCACATGGTAGTAGAGTAAGCCCTTTGTTTATCTCCTCCACTTCGCTCTATCGTCGACGTCGTCTTCGAAAATCTTGCACTCCTATATCCTTGAACACTACATCCATATTGAAAATATGTGTTGATAAATTTACTAGATTAATTGGGAGCACTAAACGAGAAACAATCATAAAATAAGTTAAGTAGATTAGTTTTATAAGTTTAGTGTTAGAAGATTATTAATATAGGTATTCTAATGATATAATTCTGGTGTTAAGGGCCGAAACTGCGTTAAGCGGGCGCACGACGGTTCACTTTTGTATGAAACCGCACGCAACGGGCGCACGCGACGGTTCACTTTTGTATGAAACCGCACGCAACGGGCGCACGCGACGGTTCACTTTTGTATGAAACCGCACGCGACGGGCGCACGCGACGTTTCACTTTTGTACAAAACCGTGAGGGCACATGCTTAACGCAGTTTCGGCCCTTAGAGTTTCTAAATCGCCTAGACTTATTTCTTGATGAAAAGCTACTATTTTGTATTTATTGTCGACCATACCTTACTTACGTCAATAAGTTTACATCACATTCAATGTGATGCACGTAACCTCACAAACAACACACATTGCCTTCGTCATATGAATTAAGTCATTCCCTGAGATCTTTGCTTCTGCCGTAACATCTTATATTTAGGTATCGATTATAAAGGCACTAGTGTGCAAATGTTCATACAAAAATTTACCAAAGATATGAATATAAATGTATGAGGTAAAGTATCTAAATATGTTTGTTTGTTAGGGCTAATCTCAGAAATTTGGGGAATCGAATCCGCAACCGCCGACACAGTAAGCGCTCTCACATGCCACTGTGCCAACGGGCTTGTCTGTATACGAATTGAGTGTAGAGGTGTATATATACTCCACTCGTACAGAGAAAAACGTTGCTAATTAAACCTATCCAAACTCAATTTCGCCATTCCATTCTAACATCCACAAATTGTTTACTTTAAATAACATCACGTAATGTTACAGCTCGGAATAATAATCGCGAGTCTGTTTTCCTTCGCATATGGTTTTGTTATTGCAAAATGAATATTATCTGAATGGAACTTCGTTTATTTATTTCATCTTAATTACATTTCGCTTTGAAACGGCTTTAATTACAATTGATATGAGACAAGTGCTATATTTTTATGATAAGAAGTTATTTTTATTACATACGTTTTATTATTTATTGATTTCTTTAGGTACTTAATTTATATTAACTTCTATAATATTGTTTATAGAACGTGCTATGAAACTTTAAAGAAGATTTTCAGGACATATGGAGTTGTCTTTGATAGGAATAAGTGTAATTATTTTTTATATAGGCAATATTATGTCGACTAGCAGCCTAATATTTTAGCTGTGTTGTGGCCGTTCCCGTACTTCAGAATGTAGCTAACCATTACAAAAGGTAGTTTCTGAGATTAGCGCTTTCAAACAATAAATATTTTCAGCTTTATTGTGTTAGTACCTATATTATTATTTGTTTAAACGGGAACTTACATACGACAGAGGTTAAGACTGTAGAGGAACGTGTTGAGGAATTTACGTATGTGAGAGTTCCTCAACACGTTCCTCAACAGTCTTAGCCTCCGTCGTACGTAAGTTCCCGTTTAAACAAATAATAATGACATTTACGTATGTGTTAGTATAGATACAATATACTTATTAATTCAATGACATATTCTAGTAGACGGTATCTGTATAATCCTCTTTGTATTAGTATCTAAATCTAATCACTGTGTTTAATTAATAATGTTCGGTGTTGGTATTCTCAAACTTTAGCTATCTTTAAAACAGTTTACGTAAATATTAGTGTTTTTTCATCATGTTAGTTTTTCATTATAAGAATATTATATCATGTTCCTAAATCAATTGCATTTAAACTTTCTGACAACTCCACTTTGTTTACTAAACAAAAATATTGCTTACATTAGTACAATCAATAAAGATTGAATCACGTTACAAATATTGTGAAAACATTCGCGAATTAGAATGATTCAGAAATTATATGAAAACTAGCAGCACCCCGCGGTTTTACCCCCATTATGCCCGTTCCTGCCGAAATTTTGGGATTAAATGTATCCCATGTGTTATTCTGATGTATAACCTATATTACTGTAAATTTTATCCGTATATATCTAGTAGTTTTTGCGTGAAAGAGTAACGTAAGACAGGAAACATACATACATCCATTCTCACAAACTTTGGCATTTAACATAACATATCAATAGGAACACGTCATAAATGATCATTATATTATATTTAGCCACATACGTAATCTCAGAGTTATGGATATCACATGTCATTATACATATATACATTGCCCAAAAGCGGTGACTTACAATACATATTACAAACTGCACCTTAAGGAGACTACTTCGAAGCTAGGCTAGCGGCTTTTAAAAAAGAACACAAAATAATCGCTTATCGCCTTCGTCGTCGCTTACACTGAACCGCCACAGTGCTTTTCAATAGAAAAAAGTATTAGCCTGTTCTGTTCCACTACCAAGCAAAGGCCTTTCATCTCACTGAAGATATCAGTACAGTGAGGAGGCTAAGGCATACACCTACAAGCAAGCGCTGTGAATACTCAACCACGCTTTAAGGGTTGATGATCTCAAACCCGAGCCATGTTTGAAAATTAGGAAACATGTATTCGCTCGACTTGGGAATTGAACCCAGGACCTCAGTCTTGGCAGGCGAGTACACATATTACTAGATAAATATGACCAAAAATACCTACTTAATACAGTTACACAATCTTTCATTTCTCATATGCAACCCTCCCGAGAATTCGATCATGTAGTTCGTCGTAATAATATCCTTGAACGAATTTGTTCAAAAAGATGGATGGGCTGTAAAGATGTTACAATACGGAAGTAGGAAAAGTTACTTTGAAATCGATTGACGAAGGAAACATATACCCCACGTCATGTAGGATAAGGGCAGGGTCAGTTGATACAGAATTCATGATTAGGGTTGTGCGATAATTATCTATACTAATATACTAAAGCTGAACAGTTTTTGTTTGTTTGAACCCGCTAATCTCGAAAACTACCAATCCGATTTGAATACTTTTTTCGTAATAGATTTTGCGTTATGCTCGTTCCCGTGGGAATTTCGGGATAAAATTATCCTATAACCTTTTGAATGTGGCTATCAAATAAGAAAATAATTATTAAAATCGGGCCGTTAGTTCCTGAGATTAGCGCGTCCATACAAACAAATACATCAAAAATCTATATGTAATACATATTATACGTAATGGTTGCGTAATAGTCTCTTAGTCATGACTCATTTAATAGATCATGATGGTTAACTACTAGAACTCTAAACTATTTACACTTGTCTAAGGTGGCTAAATTACCTAGGTCCTAGCTATAGATAATGTACCTAGTAGGTCTAATACTATCTATCAGGAAATCTTTCCGATCGTCCTAAACCTAGGTCTTGAATATCGCCTAGGTATAATGCAGTTCTAGTTCAGTCACCGATAAGATAAACGATACATGTATTTTGTAATATAATACATTGTATAGATGTGCAATATTTTTTTATGCTATCTTATGTTATCGATGTCAATTGTACAATATTATCATGATTTTACCGATAAAACCTATATGCATGAATTGTAGTGAAATAGAAAATATGCTTGTCTATACTAATAGTACAAATAAAGAGTAATATTATGTTTGTAATTTTGTTTTCTTTGTACATTTGGGTTAATCTCAAGAATTGTTACTCCGATTCAAATAATTATTTTTGTAATGGATAGCCACATTCAAGGGGAAGGTTATGGGCTAATTTTCATTCCGAAATTCACACGATAACGGGTACAACGCGGTAAACCGCGGAGCACTGCTAGTAATGTGTTAAGATGTAGTAATATCAGTTAGTTAGCTTACATTATACGAGTACAACTTAAAGTTTGGTTGTAACAATGCGTGTTTATTCATTTTATATTTTTATGTAGTAAATCGTATATATAAATGTTGTTGGTAAATAACTATAAATAACTATAAAAGGGGAAGGTTACAGGCTAATTTTCATTCCGAAATCCTCACAGGAACGGGCTTTACGCGGGTTAAACCGCAGGTGCTGCTAGTTATCTATAAAGAAAAAACACTCAGATCTTGTTTAAATACTATACAATTTCATTATATAAAACTTTATGCAACTTTAGCCCACTTGTTCTGACAAAATGGACGGCTGTATTTAAATAACATTCAGCAATACGTACTCACACATCACTTCTCTTTGTTTTACTTCAGTTCGTGCCAAATGTACATCAAATAAGAATTTGTTGTCCCATCGGTCAAAGCAATATTTAATATACAAGTCACGTGAAAGAATAACAATTCGGAGTATTTTTGAAATTCTTTAAAGAAGCAAGTAAAAGTCGAAACAATTGATGTTTCATAATACTAGTACTTTTTCAGTTTTGTTTTCTTTTTGTATCTGAAACCTCTATCGTGTTTGAAGATAAATGTTATTGTGGAATATGGTTTGATTTGTGTAATCGGACTTACATTCGTCACTGACTCATGTTTAATCTGTTTTTCTCTGTCTTCACTAACATCATTCATCATCACTCTAACATAATACCAATAAAATATTATCTTTATATTATATAATTCTACTGTACGTGTGTATGCCACTCCTCGTAAACGGCTGGACCGATTTGAATGTTTTTTTGTATGCGTTCGGATGGCACCCTGGATGGTTTATATTCACACTAGCGACATCTATTTGTTCGTGGCACTGCGCGGAACAGCTAGCCTTATATAAAAATACATCCTATCTCACTTTAAAACATCAATATTTTAGAACGATTTCGTAAATGTACCGAAAACGCAACGTAATATTTTGCAGCTATGAATTTTTGAGGCTGGAAAATCCATTAAAATTTTATATTTATTTCATAGTAACCATCTAAGAACTTTTCTGATTTTATCTTCTAGCAATTTAATTGTTTATCGGTCATACCGCCTTATCAGACACAACAAATGCTTCTATAGTATAGACTAGCAGCGCCCCGCGGTTTTCCCCGCGTTATACCCGTTCCCGTGGGAATTTTTCGAATAAAAGTAGCCTATAACCTTCCCGTTGAATGTGGTTATCTATTACAAAAGTAATTATTCGAATCGGATTGTTAGTTCCTGAGATTAGCTCGGAACATACAAACAAATTTTACCTCTTTATAATACGACGAGTATTAGTATACATAGATATGAGTTATTATGACAATATAATGTATGAAAAATTACGTCATTTATTTAATTGTCGATTTAATTGCCGTTATTCAGTGCGGCAAGTATTCGTAATACAATTTAAAACTTGAAGTTCAACTATTTCAGTGGCTTTCATTTCCTTCATAGCCCCATTCATTATCTTAAAACACGTACATAGAAAAGTGTATTTCCAACAAGACTTTTCTCTACAGCTCAAACTAATAACATTAGAAACTGTGCGAAGTTGCGTTCACACGAGATGCTACTGCCTTTGATGAGCAGACATAGACAACGTTGTCCGTCCCATAGATATGAAAGTGACCGAGAGAAGGTAGATATTGGCGGAAATTGCACCAACGAGTTTGCACGGGATACAGTCGGATACAACTTGGTGATGAATGTTTCTCATAAAGTATCTTATTAACGTATTGAGACATGAGATAGGGTTCGTCATAATTATTACTGCAGCATTAAAATGGTAAATGATAACCATTAAAACCACCGGTACTGAGAATTGCTGTCTCTAGCACGGTAGCGCTCAGGTAGAAATATCAACTACTCATCTAAGTAGGGACCAAGCTATATTTTTCGTTATATATACAGCACTTTAGCTATCAAATGGTTGTCCCTTTCCGACATACGCTATTTGCCAAAGAGCGAAAGAGACAAAACACTTTAAAACACTGTTCAAGTTAAATATCGTTTACGAATAAAGCGATAACTCTATAAAAAACATAAACCTAGTGAAAAAAAATTAAATTATTCTACCTCAAGCAGAAAGGTTTTCTTCCATTATACCTATCCGTCTTACAACAAAAAATCGTAATTAAACTGTTCACAAAACGATTAAAAATGCGAGTCGTTTTAATGAGTTTCGTTTTAATAATCTCAAGGAACCTGAAGAAAAAGAAGAAAGTATTTTAAGTTTCTCCTAAAATAGGAATCGGCCGTTTGCAACAATTCCAATAACGAACCGAGGGTCGAGAATGGAACACAAAGGAACGCTTCAGGTGGTTCGATTGATTTTCCGCTTCCCGAAGAAAAATATAATTTGACAGAAATCTTATTATTGCTTTTATTTACCGTGGAATAGGCGCCAATAATTGATAGGAGATTAAATTACAACAGAATGAAGGAGCTAAATTGTGTGAATCGTTTACTTCGAAACATTTTCAGGATAAAAATCATGTTATTTACATAAAATAGGAGTGAAGACTACCTTACCGCGGTATTCATAAGCGTTCTATAACTTCAACACTGTTTTAAAATGTTTTGTCTCGTTTGCTCTTCGGAAAATAGCGTATGTGGGACAGGGACAAACCATTTGATAGCTAAAATGCTGTCAATGTGCTTTTATGATATAGTACTAAGTATTTTGCTCATATATTTATCCGGATCTAACCTAGTTATTATGAAAGTACTTACAAAGATAAGTTTGTCTGTCCGAGGCGAAATCTATGTACTTAGGTAAATAAGGAGACGCGATTATATTAGGTCAATTGACGCATGAAACATGCGGTCACAGCACTAGTAAAAAGAATATGGTACACGGCCGATTCAGTGAACATTAGCTGAACTGCAGCTGTCAACTAATTAGCTGTCGACGGATAACCTGAAAGATGACGGTTGTCGATAAAAGTAAGATCAAAGATCAAAGTTCGTTCACCACATTAGGCGACCGACTTAATGTAATTTCCGTCACTCTTTTGTTACTTTGAACCACGAAATAATGAACGCAGTACTTCGTTCTTTTGTAGTTTAAACCACACCTTACTCTGTTGTTAATTTTTTTTAAAAATAAGTCTGTTTCAGCTTTTTTTCTTTTCTTATCAGAAATCATGTTCTCATATCTAACAATAAAAAGCAAAAAATAAACATTTGCTACAGAACCTTCAGTCTGCTGATAAACAGAAAACTCTAACCTTTACAAAATGAAGCTGCTCTGATAAAAACTGTAATATTTTTAAGAAATACCTAAAAAGCTTTCTTGAAACAGAGATAGTCACTTTTTGCTTTCAAGTTATACTTAGAACATAATAATGTCATTTTTATTCATACTCCAATTTGCAACATAACGTTAATTTGCTCGTGTCTATCAAAATCAAACAGTTATTTAAATAAATGTAATATTCATTTGTTTATATTCAAACCCGTGGAGTGGAAAAACGAAATAATATGAAATCATTCAAAGCTTGCTCAGGCGAGAGACCTGTTTAAGGGATATTTCTGTCCTTCAAGACTATTACAACGTTTATACTCGTAAGTAAAGACTGACCAAAGACCTCAAAGTATATAATAATCATAATTTCACTGATTTGTCCGCCGACAAAAGTCCGTCGCCTAAAGGCTTCAGTGGTATGATAACGTATTCATTAATGTATCATGCGGTAGTTGGTTCATTTTAATACGATGGGCATTGGGCAGTCATACCAATGAATTTCAAAATGGCTTTTAATTAACATTGTATGAATAAATATTGCCTTGGGTGACCGAGTCTACCCGCTGCATGGCGAATTTTGTTCAGGAATTTTCATTTTTAATGGCGGTTTCCCAACATTCTGTGGTAATATTAGGGTGGGATATACATAACTTATTTGATTTGAATATGACTTTGTCATATTATTAATTTGAAAATGTTCCTTCAGATATAAGTAGTTATTGCAAAAGTTTGAATATGACAAAGTTCTTAATTAGAGTCTCATTTGGATGAGTTTTGCAATATACGGAATACTTACTGCAAATAACTAAACATAAGTTAATACTGAGCGGTTTAATGTTATTCTCTGTCGTCCGTAGTCAGAGACGTCATAAGTAGAGATTTAATGACAGATTTTATATTATAATGTATGTAAAATTACGTCAGTTACTTAAGTGTCGGTTTAATGGACGTCTCTGTTGCAGTTAGTTAGGTTCAATAAAATATTGTTTTGGAATAAAAAAGGGAATTTATGATTTTTTTAATTGGAAAGTTTGTATAAACTTTTAGATTGACTTTTGCCAATTTTAGCAAGATATTGGTATTGCAATCTATACAAATGTTATAAAGCTGCAGAGTTTGTTTGTTCGTTTGAACGCGCTCATCTCAGAAACTACCGATCTGATTCGAATAATTCTTTTTGTAATGGATAGCCATGTTCAACGGAAAGGTTATAGGCAATTTTTCATCCTGAAATTCCTACGAGAACGGGCACAACGCGGGTAAAACTGCGGGGCGCTGCTAGTACCAAAAAAACTTATAATAGCGTTTAAAACCAACGCGACTTCTACTAAGTAGTCTAAAAAATGTCCACTTAGCCTAATTCACAAATAACGGTTTAAATGCCTTATAAGTGACATTTTATCAACAATTGTGATCTCAAAATGGAAAGTTGTTTTAATAATTCAAATTTTAAACGCTTTTAAATATATCATAAGGGTGAGTCATCAAAGATTATAAATATTTATCAGTCACCAACAGTGCCCCACGGTATCGCCCGCATTGTACCCGTTTCTCCGTGAATTTTGGCATGAATCGTAAAAAAAACCCTTAAAACACTCTGTATGTTGCTAAACACCGCATGAAGATTTTGCGAAAATCAATTACAGATCATACATACACCTTTTGGGGTCTTTGTTTATGATAATTAATATGTAAGATAGGTATAAGATAACATTAACTCTTAGTATTTCTCTCAAACTATACACTGTGGTAGTGGTGTTCAGAATCAGGTGCACATAATGTAGGTGCCGCGGTGCAGGCGACAGAGATAAGACGGTGACTAGCGGATTTCCAAACACAAAGAGTTGTAGTTTAACAACTCATTAATTTTCATTTAGCAACAAACCGCTTTTCTTCTTTGCTTGTCTCTTGTCTCAACAAAAGAAGAAATGTTCTTTATGAGAGAGATACAATATCCCTTTCTACCCCAAAGAATAAATTTAGTTCAGTACCCCACTTTATTAAATCCATACAATAACCAAAATTACATTCGTTCAAAAATAACCGCAGAACAATACACGCTCCCAAAGGTTTTCACACTTAAGTCGGGACGAGTAAACAGTCCCTAGCAACAAGTGATCTCCAATATAAGGACCCATTACAGTCCTCTGAAAATGTAAACAACTATACTGCTTCAGGTTATGTGGTCCAGATTTAGAATTGATTTGCTTAGGATGAGTACCAGACGTACTAGGTTACCTTGTAACTGGACTCGTGAACAAACATGGTATAAGGTGGTTAGACGGTTTATAAACTGTTCGGCCGTTTTCTTATTTTCCATGACTGGCAACGGGTCTGTCTTACTTTATCTTTTGTTATCCTATTGATAAAATAGGATAACAAGATACTTTTTCTTATACTTTGATGCACTAAATGGTTCAAGTTTATCTTTAACTGGCAGCGCTCTGTGGTTTTACCCCCGTTGTACCTGTTCCCTTGGGAATATCGAGGATGAATTATATATGTTATTCTTCTTCTTGAATCACATTATACCTTTGAGCCATGTCAGAGGCCTTTGGCGGCTCAATAACTCTGACACCAGGATTGGTCAGGTTGGCCATCCACTCGATGAAGAAGAACATTATACCTATTTGAAAAATCCGCATCAAAACCCGTTGCGTAGTTTCAAAGGTTTAAGCATACATAGAGACAGACAGTGGAAAGCGACTATGATTTATTTTATACTATGTATTGATTTGAATTGTTTATTTCTTATTTTTGGAATTTAATCATAGTTTTGCATTATTCAGTTTACTTATTATGGATAGTCGGATGACAAATCTGTTTCATCATAAAATCCATAACAAAACGGTTGAAATTAGGCTGCGTAATGCGTTTAATCCTTTGTAGTTAGTTGACATTGCAACCGGGATTATTTTGAACGCAAATACCTAACGGGCAAATAATTTCACTAGCATTCTGGTGTAGCTTTGTTCAGTGATGTTAACTCCCCGTTACTGTTAAGCAACGTAAGGCTCTGCCGTTGCATAAATGGGTAGTCTGTAGTGGCATTCTCTCCAAGCGCTGACATGCTTTGAAGGGCACATATAGAGGATTCGATCCCGGTCGATTTTTATAGTCCCGGGATTTCGGGAGATTCGGGATCCCGGTATTCGGGATCCCGGGACCGGATCCTCTAGGCACATATCATATTTTTGGTGTTACAATCGTAGGCCTTTAGGTGACCTAAAAACTTTGACACTAGAGTTGGCCTATTCAAGATAATGATAATAATTTCGTGTTGACCAGAAGCCGTGTTTCATGATGCCCGGCACTAAACGAAAGTACAACAGCCTATTGGTGTAAGGAAATGAAGATGGATGAATGTTTCTAACTTTTTGTTAAGATAAAGGTTTTCTAGGAAAATAAATTATTCTGGAACAGGTATTGCTTCCGTTGAGGTATGTTGTTTCAACATTGGAAATAGGCGAGGGTGGATTATGTTTGCTGGATTTATTTACTAAATGTATAGACGTTTTATTTAAGACCTAGATTAAAATCTATGATGCTCGAATGAATTTTGTACCTTTGTGATTCAGAATAAGGATTTTTCATATGTACTTTCTTTCCTTTATTCGTATCGTGCATTAGTGAAATTTGATTCAAATTGAATACTTAATCAGATTCCGTTTAACCTTCCATTTCGATACCATTAAATTCAAGGTAGATAAATAATTTAATTTGGAGACAAATTACAACGTTTTGACCCACTTCGGCCCCTCGTCCCTTCAATCCTGTTGACGCAATTGCTTACAACATCTCAATTATTTCACATTCAGAACAGGACACACTGACTGTCAATATTTCTATTATAGAGCCAGTGATATATCAGACATGGCTGACGGACGCGGTCAAACGGACGCAGCTGAACGGTTGTAGCCTTTATTGCCAATTAGACAGGTGGTCATTCAGGAGATTCCGGTCGAATGTCAACTCAATTCAATTTTTGTTTAATGGCTTCTACTTTCATTACGTCGTAATTTCGCCAGTGTCACGTGCTTGTTTGGGAATCGGTCGAATGTCACGAGTGTCCGGTCAAGTGTCAGGTCAAGTGTCATTAGTGTTGGATCCCGAAATCTCAGTGTCTCATCTCTTCACAGATCACCATCATAAAATTGGTTTAAATCAGTAACATGCAAACTATAGAACATAAGTCACGGACGTGTCTTTGGTCGTCCAGCTAAAACCGTCACCGTCTAATGTTTCCAGCTAATCCATAGAGGATTGTATAGAGTGAATTCCAGAATACAGTAATTAAGTTCAATTATGTTGAATCGTGTTCTATTGAAATCTCTTTGGAGTTGGCAGGGAAGGAATTAACTCATTAATCTTTGGGTTTGCCATTTGGCCCCGTCGTTATTTACTAGAGTGTCAATCAAGTGATGGTGTAGGGGAAATTGTCAGTTTGCTAATTTTCACTTAAACATGGCAAGTGTCAATTTGTCTTTACGGGTGACATTTGGTGAATGGTGTAGTGTAGAGGAATAAATGGAATTGACAGTTATTTTATTTTATTTTGATAATGATTTCGTGTATGTTTCTTACGTGGGGCCAATAACATAATTATTTGTGTATCTATATTGATTCTGAACTTACTTTTGCAATTTAATTGATATAGGTATGATGTGATGATATAGGTCATATGTTTTTAAAGTATTTAAAAAAATTGCGATCACAGAACTAAGCAACTTTGTGTTAGTATTGTTTATTTATTTCTATGGTGGTAAATAATGTAGGTAGGTCTAAAATCTAAATGAGCAAATACCTAAATCCATTAGGTGCTACGTTAAATAGTTTTTTCAGTTATATACTTTTAGTAAATTTCAATTGGCTACTAATAATTTGTAAACGTGAAAACGCTTTTCAAACATGACGATCAAAGGTCTAATATCGTTTTGCCTTCATTTACGGAATTTAATTTTAATGTTTTCAAGATTTTTAGCAAAGTGTTCTAGTCTAAAAAGTATGACAAATCATGAAAAGACTTTCATAAATTTTGATTTAATTTAAATTATTCAAATTTAAATGTTTTAAAATTATTTTCATATTTTTTTATTAAGTCATAAAAAATCCTTCGAATTACAAAAAGAAAACAAATGAAAATCTATTTTGTTAAACGTGACGTGACTAAAACGTGTTTACTCTTTAACTTGTAGTTAGCAGCTCTATGTAGTTACAAATTCAAAGGGTTTTGTTTTTGACGTCATATTTTTCTCACGAGCACACGGCAATTTAACCATAACAAAAACTGTTATTATAAAAAAAAGGTTGATTGCAATGTGAAACTAATCAACTATCAATATATAATCCTCACTGTACTGATATCTTCAGTGAGATAGCGCTCGTGGCGTAGTTTGACAAAGCGATGTTTGTTTATTGTGATTGTTAAGCAACGTGCAGCTCGACCCCTACATGGATGGGTGGTCGATAGTGGCATTTCTACCTGAGAGAAGGAGATATTCGGTTAAATTCGGTTTAGGACAGCGTTGGTTCTGTAACACTACCAGTAATAAGTAGTGTGAAGTTTGTCACACCACTGGAGAGATTAGCAATAGAGCAATAGTATACATGGTAAATTAAAAACCCATAACCATCACCATCGTAAGCAATGACCATATATATAATTCCATTAAGCTCATTTCATCCACGAAATGCGCACCTAATTACATAGATAGATGAATTAATAGAAATGCCATCAGTTATGGTTCACCTCAGAAGAACTCATCTTAATTTCATGAGGCTGCGTCCGCCTCATCAATTAGATTTGCTTGGCGCCCGTGCCGCCGCGACGCGACGTCGGAAAAATCAATGTTCCTACTTTTTAATAAATCCAATTTGTTTCAGTTTATGATGACAGTTTATTTTTGATGGCTAGTCATTTATTAAAGTTTTTTATTGAGGGTTGATTTGAAGGGGGTATAAATATAGTTTCAACTTTTGATAGTGGAGGTGGGGGCAATGAAAACTTAGATACATTAGTAGACTTGTTTTCAGTGTAGTCCACATGTATATTAAGTATCTTCCACCGTGATGAGTCCGTCGTAAGTAGAAATCGATTCAGATTATATTAAAATAAATATCTTATTACCTAGATTAGTTAACATTTTTAGCAACATTAAAAACATTAAGTTTTCTGAGACCTAAAACCTATTTTTATACCTAATCAAGAGATCAGGTGGAGGTATAGTGAGAACCCTGTACCCTGCCTAGCAGTGGAGCATTACAGGCAAATCTTACTACTGGTAGGTCAAAGTTAGGTACAGGTAACCACAAAAGTTGATAAATATATTCAATATTATAAAACTACGGAACACTATATGCCGTTGTTCTTTTTTTCATGGAATCTTTAAGTGTTGAAGCTTTTAGTAATATTGAAAGTGTTCATCAACTTTTGTAGTTCATTATACAACATACAGAAATAATTTCACCCCAAACAACAGTTATTGTCCAATACACCTGAATCTTCCTCAACTATATTATAAATTAAAACTATAGAGGTGAATACATTCGGGTCTAAGATCGTAGTTCGGCTTAGAAACTCGTTGTGGTCGTATAAATCCTAGTTAATCCTTTGATTAAGGGCGTTGGATTACAAGAAGGATCTAGGAGATTGCTCTAATGTAAATGTGTTTGAGAAATCGTATAATATATAATTCTTCTTCTTCTTCATCGAGTGGATGGCCAACCTGACATTGGTCAGGTTGGCCTGGTGTCAGAGTTATTGAGCCGCAATCAGAAATAATAATACTAGCAGTACCCGATGTTTGCCCGAATTGTGCCCGTTCTTGTAAGAATTTTGATACCAAAAAAACCACAAACCTTCCTCTTAAATTACTCTGCATATTGGTGAAAACCTCTTGAAAATCCAATTAGTAGAGAATAGATTTGTGTATTACATACAGACACAGCTTTTGAGGTTTTTGTTCTATAATAATGTTTACTCGTAGGTGGTAATAGTGCCCTCTAAGTGGATCCAGTGGTATATGAACAAAAACTTTTCTTGGTAATATTTCAGGCTAAAAGTGTATCTACTTCATAAACGCAGTTTCAATTCAAAATCAGTAGTCTTCGCTTAAACGTAAGAAACCAGTAACCAATCATAATGATAATGCTTTTATTGAACCACACTTTCATTAAATTCCTATACTGGCAGTTATCTATTAACTATGGGTTTTGTAATCTGAATACGCCACAAGTATTTCCAAAGCCTAACTTCAGCTAAATGTTTGCTCCGACCGCAAACATTAATATAACCAATCTCAGATTACGGTTATGTGCGGGCTATGTGATAAACGCATGAATGATTTTCTTTTCAATTAAATATTAATTTAAACTTTCCGTAAAGTTCTCTACGTAGACTATGTGGTTTAAGTACATATTTGTTTCGTGTGCGGTACATATACGAGTACCAACCAAGGACACCTTTGGGTGTTTTCAGAGTGAATTAATTAGCTGACCTTATGTTATCATAATATTTCGTTCGTCAATACCTATTTAGTTAAAGCCCACATTTAGGGTAGGTAAAGTCAACATTTTATCGCATAAGGACAAAGTAAATCGGCGAGATGTCTATCTCAAAAGTACCTTTATATTTCATTAATTTCGACTGATATTTTTGTAAAATTAATTGGCCGCCAAGTTTAGTTATCTAACGATAATTTATCGAAAAACTTTACCAATAAAACGCTGAGTTTGTACAAGCCCTTATAAACGGAAGATAGGTCAAGATCCTAATCTCTACCTAGGTAACAAGAAATTGTAATTTAGTGAAGCACCTTAGCCCGCAATCACATCGCATCCCTTAAGGGCACTTACACAATTTAGGGTCCTCTGAATTGGCAAAGCGTGCCTTATCACAAGTTTTAAGGGCTTGATTAGGGCAAAAATGGCTGCCGTATTATTCGAGGGATAATTCAGAGTACAATAGAATGCGAGAGGATTTTTTTCGCATCCTGGAAACATCGTGTATGTCGTCCTTTTACGCTTTATGGATCTTTAAGGGACCATAAAGGAAATGGGTATATGGAACTAGCTATATAACTTTGTGGTGCCTTTTCTGGGGAGTAGGAGAAAAAACGAATTTACATGGGTATTTTTTGGAACAGCTCCATACTTAAAAAGTCGTAACGACCTTTGAAGAAGTAAGACAAAGATCTTTTTCACTGACATTATTAGTACAGTAAAGAAGGTTAACGTACCTACGAGTATCACCCAAATAGCATACCAATAAAAATCTTTCTTATATAACTGATTCAAATCTCGAATACAATGAATAGCCTCGTTTGTTTGTGCTGTTTATTAATCAAATAAGTACTTGATTTCCGTCTTTGTTTTACAGCGATTACAGTGTTTGTTTAGGAAAAGCCTTGGGAAAGGACTAATAGGTTTCAAGGAAACCTAGTAATTGGAGTTACTTGAAAAGTCGTGACTGAACACAATTGAGAATCCTTTTGTTTGTGTTACAGTAGTTAATGAACATTTCTTGGGTAATTGTTTTTTTTCTTCAACAGTTTATTACAGAGTTGGAAAATGTTCTTCATCAATCTAGAAGTTATTACTTAGATAAACTAAAGTTAATGCCAATAAAAGTTTTAAGTTGATTCACATAATTTTATTACTCCGACACTTGTGTGCGTCCACAGTGAATGCGCGGTGGCTTACGCGGTGGCTTACGCGGTGTCTTACGCGGCGGCGGCGGCGGAGGTGGCCACACTGAGGCGCGATCTCTAGTAGCGATCAGACGTATATCAGGGGTTGCAAACAATTTTGTCATTTTTGCTCTAAAGTTGAAAATTAAAGAGTTATTTCAGAAAAACTAAAAAAAATGAACTTAAAACAAGATGGCGGTGAATACTCTACGGGGATTAGTTACAAAATCGAAATTTATAAGTCCAACCACCCCCCCACGACATAAAAAAATAAATCGCCCCCCGGATAAATAAATTATTACTACAAAACAAATCTACTCCATGTTTCTGCTGTTCTGTTTCACAAAATTTGCGCCAACGTTGGCCAAACATTTGTAGCAGTGACTTCAAATCAGTATTTTTTTTCAAAATTTGATATTATTTAGTTAAAAGCTTAAAATATAACTTATTCTACATGTACTCACAGAAAGTAAGACACTCCAGCCATTAAATTGTTTTTCCGGCCATTATTTTTGCAACTTTTTTGGCTGTGGTTCGAGGGAACTAAATAAAAGAGTGGCTCACTTTTCAAATGAGACCCTAAGCACCCAGACGTATTATTTGCGCTGACCCGAAATCTGGTGTGTATTGTTGATCGAAGCCATTTTACGTCAAAACGTCGAGCGGTAAGACCACTGGTTTGATATACCTGCCACCTGCTTGTTAAGTCGCTCGCCGCCTAGGCCCGTACTGTGGCCACAACGCGCGGATCGGTGTGTTTGAAATCACCGCGCGCGGAGTCGCTCGGTCTTGTCGCGCTAGGCTTCCGCCTAGTCACTTCAGTATGGACACTTACACGCGTTTCATACGTTTGATATTTCGCGCCCGCCGTCGCCACCGCGCTAGGCCCGCAGTATGGACGCACACGGGTTGACTCTCGACCGAGTATATACAGTGACTTGCCATTAAGAAAGACCAAGGGTTCAGGGGTTAATTACCGCAACATCAATAATTGCTTTTATTTAGTAGGCATATAATTTTATTCTCTCTAGATCCATTAAGTTGGTACAACAATCTGAACGGAGTATTTTATGAGGAATATTTTACCAATTTTAGAATACAAAGAAACTTTTTAATGAAAAAACTTTACTTCTAAATAAATACTTTTATTGCCGTATTCAGAGAAGTCCTTAAAACGACGCTTAACTAATTGACGAAATTTTTCATAGACAATGTTAAAATCACTCATTTAATCTCTACAAAGAAAGCATTTGACTTCTCTGAGTTATTGTTGTTCATATGACATCAACTTGAAACTAAGTTATTTTACCAAAAATCTTCATCCAATGATTCAATAAAATTATCACAATATCATTTGAAACCGTTAATATAACGATTCCCATAAAGATAATTGTTCCCATAAAACAATTGACTGTTTTAATATCTGTATTGTCAACGCCGTACGCTAGTAGCCATGTCTCATGTATTATTGACCCAATTTAGTTTCCATCTCGAAGCCAGCGAGTACTGAATGCATGGATGTTAATTACAAACAACATGTGTTGGCCGTCTGAAATTGCAGTTTGCACACCGAAACAGCTGCCGACCGGAGGAATAGGGATGTCACGGTTTAAAAAAAGTTTACATACCTCCATATCATATTATGCTATAGCATATTATGTGTATGTAAAGTACTTTCAAAAGAGCAAATGGGTGGTACGTTCAAAAGAGCCTTTTTGGGGCAAAAACTGAATATTTGCCTTTGACTTTGACTTGACCTGTATATACGTTCTATACTGTCTAGGATGTATGTGGGTAAATCAGTTGGCTGAAGTATTTTATAATGTTCTCATTCAATAATTTCGTATAAGTTTGTGGCCAAATCAGGTGCCAGAGTTTTTAGACCGTCTAAAGGCTTCCATCTTTCCACCAAAATTCCCAAAAACAAAGACTACTTAATACCGATCATGTTCATTTCTGATATACTTATTCGTCGAACATGTCTTTATTTCTATAATTAACAAACATGAGCATGTTCTGTTAATTAAAAATAAAAGACGAAAGAAATATCGCAGAAAGGCTAAACGAATAAAAACCTCACAACTGTAGCTTAGGGCTACGGGCTGTGGAAAAAGTCGGATCACCTTTGTGAGGTCGTGTGGACATTTTCATTGCACTTTATTATATTATTTATAGCTTGTTCAGGTATTTAATAGCTCTCTTACTAATACAAATAACCTGTGTATCACGGATGTTTGTTTGTTAGAAATTCATTCTCGTGTTTCCTTTGTAGCAGGTTTAAGTAGGTGTAGGTTTATAGACTAGGTTATCCACTTACATTACACCAATTTGTGCCAGTTATTAAAAAATAACACTGCATTATTGGGTAAGATATTAGTGCTCGATGTTCTATTTTCAAAAAATAGCTTGTTGCCATTAATAGCTAATTATTTGTGTATCTTAAATGACCATTGAACATTGAACAACATAGTGAAAAGTTTAAAGCAAGCAAGTCCAATAATCACACAAGTTTTCAATAATCCCGAATTCGACAACCCTACAGCCATTAATGATCATAAGTACACGATACGTACCCAACTCATGCATAGTCATACAGTATGTAATGATGAGGATATCGATACCACTGATCATTTGAATCAAAATTTAAATACGAAGGACAGACAAATTGACGAGACTTTCGAAAACAAGTTAAATAAGGAGAGACCGACATGTTTGATAAGCGATGATATCCGATTTACGCAAAACAGTGAATTATACTTATGTTCAAACAGATTTGAATAGAAAATTGATGTTGTAGACGCTTCCGTTGGAGTCCCTATATGGGCATATATACATACATCGATCTATACGAAAACTCGTATAATAAAGCTGTAGAGATTGTTCGTTTAATCGCGCTATGCTTGGAACAGTGGAAGATCCAGGATTTTATTTGAGAGAGCTTGATCCGGGGGATAAATGAATTGGTTAAGGGGATCTCTCTGGTTAAGGGCCAATCAAGGGAAACTTCTCTGTCTATCTTTCTTCTATCTTTTTTTGAAAACTCAGATGACCTTGAAATACATCATTGAGATGATCTGAGTCCATGAGGTCACGAACTAACTACTACTCACATTTGACAAGCTCGTTGGCACAGTGGCAGTGAGAGCGCTTAATCGGGGGTTGCGGGTTCGATTCCTGCCCTGAGTCAACAATATAGGAAGACATCGCTGTTGGCGACGATGTTTGGGTGTTAATTATATTTTTATAAAGTATTTGTGTATGTATAAATTTCATATTGCAAACTTAGAGCCTAATTAACCGCGAATTAATTTGTCCGGGTTTTATACTATTGAGCAAACACTTCTCATCTCAAGATATCGGTATCGGTTCGTTAGTTTGGATAACATGTATACATTCTAGCGGCAAACCTAGTATACCACATTGAAGATAAACATTCCATTTATTTGATGCTCTCACCGTGTTTGCGTAATGTTTGCAAATAAATCTCATCAAATGAAATAGTATTCTTTCGCGGTTCGTTGCGTCGAGTACATTTGCAGAACTAGATAATATATGAATGTCTTGCTTTGTTGTACGATAGTACTCATTCATTTTAGTACTAATCTAATCTAGTCATGTTAACAACAAAGTATGTGAGGATTGAAGGATGGATATTATTCTTTCACGGATAAACTATAGAACGGATGTGGAGAATAGACTGGAGTTTTGTAGAAACATAACATGTCAAAATCACTAAATAAATCTTTCCTAAGGAAGCATTTGACCTTTCTGAGTCTCTTTATTCTGGTTCGCAGTGTGTCGCATTCGCTTACGGTAGAGTTGGTGTAGGTAGACTACAGGCGTTTGTGTGTAATGGCGCATACAAATTTAATTGTAAATGAACATAAAATCCTTCATTAGAAGTCCTTAATAAACTTATGGTTAGTACTTTACTGCGTACTATGTTTAAAATGGTGGACATTGCACCTGCAAAGCCGTAAAGAAAATGTATTGACTTTCTTCAATTCCTTATTTAAAGCCACAGTATCTATTAGTTCATTCGTTCGTTTCTCTGGCTTAATAACTTAATACATACAGGATGAATGTGCTCGTTCATTTAGATGCGTTCTCGCACGCACAATGAGTAAAAAACCTAGTTATGTTTACTCGGACAGCGGATAGTAATCCATAAGGCCTTCAATTCTGACGCTTGCATCAACAATGCATCTAGAAAATGTAGTGAAATCACTTTATTTATAATTGTAATCTAGATGTAACGCCTCGGTTGTGTAGTGGTTTGTGCATTTGCTGCCTAATCTGAGGTTCTAGGTTCGAACCTCGAGTCGATGCATTTTTTCATTTTAATGACTGTGAACCACAAATACCACGAGTCAAAATGAAATTATAAATACGTCTTAGTGGAGTTATAGCGGTGTGTTCTATTCGATGATTTCTTCTAATTTCTTCTCACTTGATTGACTTTTTCAGGAGACAATATATCATTTTCTTTGGACCGATATTCGACCTAGTTTACTACTTATAAAAAAATCATAGGTACCTAGTTAATTTAATTTTTTCATCCTATTTTAGTTTCAGTTAATTAGCGTTACTAATTAAATAATGAAAAATACTCCAACATTGGTATTTGCGTAATTAAAATGAGAAAAGTGTGAAATTTATTTTATGCTGAATACTTTTATTTAATTGTAGGACAAATGTTTGTTGCTTGTATGAATGAAGAATACGGTCAAATTAGGCATTTCATTTTGAAGTTAATAAAAAATATGCGTAACCAAGTCAGAGCTCCAAATGAAATCACGTCATTAACATTAGATTGTATAATTGAGGTAAATTATGAAATTCACTTTCAATGTTATTCGTACGTAGAAGAATGCGGAACTTTATGGCTGTTTCGTACGTTTTCTGCGTTGAAATGTCTTGATTGGGAGATGAGAAGATTAGTTATTACGAGCTTATCCTACTAATAAGACTTATACCCAACACCGTCTTATTAATAAACGCTTTGTAACTAAATACATATAAAGTATTTTGTCTCTTTTGCTCATCGGAATATTGCGTATGTCAGAAAGTGACAAACTACCTATATGATAGCTAAAATGTTCTTAATACTTACTATGTTCTTAGGTAAGGAGAACAACGACTAACCTGATTAGGAACGTAATTTTTTTAGTATAATTTATACATAACTCTTCATTCCGAATTTAAAATATTGTTAGGATCTCATGCTAAATGTATTATCTATTAGCATGATTGGTATCATAATATTTCGGATTACGGATACACTTCGCTTTTGTTTTACATCCGTAAACGTAGTTTCAATTCAAAATGAGAAAGAAGTGTTCCTTTAAACTTAGAAACTAGTTTATATTAACTATCCTTTCTAAAATAAATACGATCCGGTTAACGCCCAATAGCCACCATTAAGTATTAAATTCGAATTGATTGCTATAAAACCAGTAAAACATACAGTTAACTGAATTTCAGTGTTATCAAAACGTATCAATCAGTTGGACGAGGAGGATTAGTCACAGCAGCTCAAAAATAAATACACCCAGAAAGTCGATACCGAACTTAACTAACGCACACACACACATTGATGAACGTTATGACAGTTTCGAAATGTGTCAAACTTATGCCAGTGGAGATTATTACGAAACACGTGGAATCAAGCGTTATAGACGCTTGTTTCCACGTGTTTCGTAATAACATTGGTCCACATTTTAGGACAATCAAGAACAAATAGAGTATATGTATGTGTGCGTTTATATGTTTATATTCGGAGTTGACAGAGGCCAAAGTCAAACTACGATCTCAAAATATGGGCACGCACACATCGATGTGCGCTACACCAGTTTCGAACGGTGTCAAACTAATACAAGTAGACATTTGCTACGATACACGTGTAAGTACGCGTCTATATGTGTGTGCGTTTGTTTTCGTAGCACATCGACATTGACCTTCTGGGTGGATTTATTTTTGAGATATTTTGGATGCTCTCGCGCGTTACCTCACACGCGCGTAAAACGCGTGCAATAACCGCGACTCTCGACTCGCGCGTCGTACGCGCGAAGAGCCTGTCCAGATGAAGCGTTTTACGCGCGAGTGGACTCGCGCGTATACACTCGCGCGTACTCGAGATACTAGAGCTACATACATTCCGTCCAGATGCTCTCGCGCGTTACCTCACACGCGCGTAAAACGCGTGCAATAACCGCGACTCTCGACTCGCGCGTCGTACGCGCGAGCGGCGCGCGAGTCGAGATACTCGGGCGCCATTGCTGCGTCCAGTATTACGCGCGAGTGCGTGGCGTATGGACGTATTTATTGCGATGATGGAGCGTGACAACTTCAATACCTCCCAGAGTAGAACGCGCGTAAAACGCGGTATCTGGACGCAGTGTAAAATTGATACGCGCGAGTCCACTCGCGCGTAAAACGCTTCATCTGGACAGGCTCTAAGTGTCAATTTAGCATGTCTCTCCATACGATTTTTCTAAGTACGGAGAATAACGGCTTGAAACGTGTAAGATAATGTACTGGCAAAATAAAATACGGCTTTGAGAAAAATAATATTAACTTAATAAGTATAAAGAGGATTTCCAGGTTTCCAGGCAGTTACAAAAATAGAAATCGCATCAAAATCCGTTGCGTAATTTTAAAGATTTAAGCATACAGACAAACAGACAAACAAACAGACAAAAATAGCGACTTTGTTTTATACTATGTAGCGATAAAGAGGATTTCCAGGTTTCCAGGGAGTTACGAAAATAGAAAACATAATTCCAAATATAAAAGATATATACTCCAATTATAGTCTAATAGGTTCAGTGTTTCCTAAAGCGAATATAACCGAAGAAATACTCTAATATAATAAAAATATCGTTCCCAATCCCAGAGATTGTCAACTATAAATAAAATATGAAGAAAGAGGGAAGATAAATAACGTCTGCTGAGAGACACTTCAGCCTTTTCAACAATATCACTGAATCATGTTGAGAAGGAACCACTGAAAATAAATGATACCGTCCTCGTACAAGTGCTCTTCCGGCCAATAATGTTATCATACTTATCATTTACGAACAGAAGAGTCCTACTAATATTATCAGTGCGAGAGTTTGTGAGGGTGAATGTACGTTTGTATGTATGTTTGTCGGTTAGTTTCGCTATGCACTGATCATAAAATACCTAACAAAAAGTGCCGCTATGCACGGAATCAGATTCTTGGACTGTCGAAAGGAAAATACTTATGCTTGAATAAATAAAAATTTAAATAAATACTCTCTTACTAGTTTCACTAACTATAACTAGTAAACAGTATTAATCAACACATACTCGTAGCTTAAACCGTCAACACCAAAACAACGAGTTTTTTGGGTTACCTCTTCCGGGAATTTGTACCTGAGTGTTAACTTTTGTCCTTGAATAGAAAGAGACAGTAGGATTGCGGTTTTGGTGCATTTTTATTTTACTGATAAACGTAATTAGGTTAGTTCGTTAGTACGTCTGCAATCATGTCGGACGCAAGTTCTTCCCGTGGTCCGGTTAAAAATTATACAATAATTGATAGTAGACGTGGTGGAAAGTCCCTGTTATATACCGGACACAATTACCATTTTGTAAGACAAAATAAAAGAACTGTTGTCTGGCAGTGTGTAAATAAAAGAAGTGATCCTATGCAGTGAAAGTGTAACTTTGGAATCTGAAAATATATATTTTCTTGGCTTGTTTTAATCTCATGATTTTGAGTTGATTTATGTTTCATAGCGTTTTTATATTTTTAATCGAAATATATGCAATTCTTAAATTTAAATTAGATTTTTATTTACCAAAACAAATTTCCTCAAACTATGCAGTCCCCGGCTAGCTTTAAGAGTATACTTTAGAAACACTTTTCTATCGAATTGTACCTTCCATTGTTAAAGGTAGCACTGAGAAATTCAGAGCAAAGCGGCACTTTTTGGTAGGTATTTTATGATCAGTGCATAGCGGGAATCGAGCATAGCGAAACTAACCGATGTTTGTTACTCTTTCACAAAAAAAAATTGCTAGACGGATTGGGATGAAACATTACAGCAATATACTTCAGTATAACACATAGGATACAATTTATCCCGAAATTCCCGCGGGAAAAAATAAGGTAACACCGCGGGCATAGCTCTTTAACAGTAAAGCAAAGGCTCCAAAATATACTAAAGATACCAGGAGCTAATAATAACGGGATGCGAATATATAAGCGGTATTCTTTGCTGCCATAATGCCTAAGACTGCATCATGACCACGAGATTATCACGTGACATGCCAATACGTGTTGATAATTCACAACCAAATAGAATGTGCAGAGAGAAGGTATTATAGTGACGCTGAACATAATGTATACGAGACTTTACGGGCCCAATTTATTATTCAGTCCAAGACCACAAATACTAACCTAAACCAAAATAAATCACTTTGACCCAGCTTTATAGGGTTGTCCAGGCACGTTGACCTAGAATTATTATGAACTATTTATATCCAGGTATTTTCCACAACACTTTTTAATCAAACAAGAAAAAGCCACGGTAACCCATTGTACTGAAAATAAGGTATTGATTCGGTAATCTTGTGACACACATAGTATAGAGATAACATACGATGGATGGCAAAGCCACAGAGCGAAGAATTTATTCATAAATAATGTTAGGCTGTAATATTGGGTGTGACGTATGTACGAGTACTATGTGTTCCTACCTTGCGCCTTGGCGGTCTAGTGGTATGTGCACTCGCCTGCCGAGACTGAGGTCCCGAGTTCAAATCTCGGCTCAGCAAAAACATGTTTCTACTTTTCAAACATGGCTCGGGTTTGAAATCTCCAACTCGCATCAGGCAAGCGTGTTGATTATGCCTAATCCTCCTCACTATACTGATATCTTCAGAGATGAGAGGTGATGAGAGGTCTCTCAAAAGAGTACTTCCGGGAATCTATTGGCTTTTTTGAGAATGAAGTTTTTTGTCATCACTACATAGTATAAAACAAAGTCGCGTCTGTTTGTCTTCTGTTTGTCTGTATGCTTAAATCTTTAAAATTACGCAACGGATTTTGATGCGGTTTTTTGTAATAGGTAGAGTGATTCAAGAGGAAGGTTTTTATTTAAAAAAAATCCCGAAATTCCCACGGGAACGGGCACAACGCGGGTAAAACCGCGGGGCGCTGCTAGTTTGGTTATATAATATACACCAAACATACATTTTGTTAATGCATGGATGGATTTATAAACCTAATTCATTCATTTTTAGCTCTGTTGATCTCCTTGTTTATCTTACTGTATGAATTACCATTTTCCGAGCAATTAGGTGCCTAAGGGTGTTTACTATTAAATTTAATGGACCAAGGAATGAATAGTTTTGAGCAGTTAATTGCCGTACTAAATCTTCATTGCTATACTAAATTTCGGTGGCTAAGAGAAAGGATTAAAATTAGATATTTATTTACATACAAATAATGTTTCAACTTGATTTACTATTTGATAGGTTACTGAACCGTAGGATATTAGTTCATTGCGATTGTTAAGCAACTTTCAGCTCGGTTACTTGGATGGGTGGACAACAATGCCATTTCTATCTGAGCGCTACCGTGCTTCGGAGAGCACGTTAAGCATTCAGTTCCGGTTTCAGTCGTTAGACCATGTCGAAGGTCTTAAGGCGGTCCTAAAACCCCGACACAGGGTTGACCGCTAACCTATTCCAAAGATATTGAAGATTATTCAAACCTAGCGTAAAAAGTAATATATTATTTACCAGTTTTGTTAATCAATAAATAAAACTAGCTCAACGAACTGAAAACAATTTCATTTGAAACAATGATTATATTTTACTTTATGTAATGAATGCATAGCAAAGTTATATCCGAGAATAATTGTAGTAATTAACACGTAAAGAAAGAATGAGGAGTTACTTCGTTGGTTGTTGAAACGTTACACAAATAATTGGTGTAATAACTTTTATTCCAGTGTGTAAATTACGTTGGGTACAAGTGAAGATGACTATAACTAGCAAAAAAGGGATATTGAAAATAGCTCTCACAATGTCTCGGACAGTTTTTATTGAAGCAGAGTGGAGCTGTGCTCTAGCTCCTAAATCGACCAATCACAACGCAGTAAAATTAATTGTTCAGCTCCGCTCGGGGGTGCACGCACAAAAGCGGAGCGAAGCGATGCAGAGCTCAATTGATCAATTACAATGCATAACGAATAGATTTTCACAATTTTAAATATTTGAGTAATAAATGAGTATTCTTAAAAAACACTTTCGCTTAAGGCCGTCATCATTATTGTACTCGTATCTTCGTAGCATATTATTTTATATTGCAAGAGTAAAACAAAGCTTTATATTACGAAGATGTTACTAAGAATATCTTCTCTCAAAGAAACGTGTAGTTTCTTCAAACAGACATTAAAGTTGTAAAACTTTATGCAAAGTCCGCACCGCAATTAATGGTATAGTCTCGAAGCTTATTATTTATTGAAAGAGTCCCGCTGAAGAGATCTTGAGTCAGATAAATAATAAAAGCGGAACTCCAGGTTTCGAGTCCTGTCCGTATAGGCAAGAAGCAAACGCTTTGAATTCGTTTCGCTTCGCTTCGTTACTTTCAAGGTGTATGCAATAATCATTACTTATCGCACCAGGTGACATTTCTTCATAATATCTAAACGTTTTTGACTGGTATATAAAGAAAGGGAAAGAGTTGGGTGATACTTATGCCCAGGTGTGGGACATCGATGTTTTATAATGAGAACGGGTCTTGACTATTTAGTCAACAGACCGGTAAAGTACCTTTTCTTTGAACTCAAAATGTATGGAATGGCAAAGAAGAGTTTTAATATGTAATAAAATTAAAAAAGGTACTTAAACAATATTAAAACTTCCCCATACAAAGTCAAAGGGCCGGCGGCGGCACTGAAGTATTGAAAAATAAAACTTCGTTGTTAAAAAACAATGCATTTTATTAGTTTTAGATGTCATGTTTCTTAGTAACATATACTATTTAAGAGCTACATAACCGATATTCAAAGGAAAATAACGAAATTTAATTTTTCAAAAAGTCCAGGTTCGATTCCTGGGCCGAGTACACGTATTTTTGTAAGTATATGAATGCAGTTTTTCTTTTTACTAAAATCAACGTCATGGTTCCTAAGCCAAGATTTCGCTATCTGTTATGGTTTCCAAAACCTCCATACTGACCCATTTGGATTGCTCACCCTGTATACCAGCAGCGCCCCGCGGTTTTACCCGCGTTATACTACGAGTATAACGCGGGTAAAACCGCGGGATTCCCACGGGAACGACCCATGGGAATTACGGGATGAAAAATAGCCTATAGCCTTCTCGTTGAATGTAACTATCTATTAAAAAAAGAATTATTAAAATTGGACTGGTAATTTCTGAGATTACCTTGAACATATAAACAAACTTAAAAATTTTACCTCTTTATATTATTAGTATAGATAAACGCGAAATACCACTCACTGATTAATCACGAAATCGGTGCTAGGAGCTTGTAATATTGTATCGGGGTTCCTTTTAGGATGTAGGTAAAGGTCGCTAAGAAAGGATTTTGCGAAATTCAACCCCTAACCGGGGGTGGTCTTTTACCCGAAGCGAAGCGAGGATGGGCCGCTAGTTTTTATATTTTTATCTATACTTATATCCTCGATACGTAAATTTCCGATTTAATTTTATAATTGGCGTCAATGCATAAAAAAATATAATTTTATCTTTATTTTTGTACTAGTACTACAAATCTTTTCACCATCATTTTCTATATTTAACCTGACTATATTCACCGCTGAAACTACTGAAAAATAATGTGTTTCTTCAATACAAGTTAATAAATAATTCTGCATAAATTCTTAAGTGAAGTTACCTGTTTTGTGACCATTTTTATTTCGAAACGATCTCTAAAGGTTCCGTAATATATAGGTCAAGGTTTTGTGGAACCAGTTTCAGAGATCCAACCTCTTCGCGTAAGATTATTCCGCGTACTTGGGAAGTAAACATTTTTAGATTTAGTACTTTTTGACTGTGTTTTATAATCTTTAAAGTATATTTTGTATTGAAACTTCGCTTTTACTTTACATTTTTATCTGACGTTTCAGCTACTTAACAGGAACTGTGGCCACAGAATGCTTCCAAGTATTTATTTCTACGGGAGTGACTGTGAATTATTTAAAGCTAGTTAGCTCTATCAGGAAAGCCATGGAGTAAATATTTTGAAAAAATATCCTTGAACTCTTAGGCCTGAGCCACACTTGACAGAAACCCCGTCGCAGATCTTCCGCAAAGGAACGCCTATACATGTTTTTGCATGTAACTTACAAATAGATGGAGCGACCGATCTTCCGCGTAGTGTGCCCGCTATTGGTAAACTACATTATATGCATGTATCGGCAGATCGAGAGAATTTTCGTCAAGTGTAGCTCAGGCCTTACACTATAATTTTGTCTTCTCTTTTCAAAACATTGCTAGTCATCAACGTCGTACTCGCTGCATATTGGCTCTGAAATCTCTGAAGGCTCTGAAAATGAAGCTATGGTAATAACAAACCATATTTAGAAATAGGTTAATTTCAATGCTAAGAGGGTACCAGGAAAACGCTTATGTCCTATAAATTTACAACCTTTTCACCCCCATAAAAAACTGAGTAGGTTTTATGACAATTTTATTACAATTTCATGTATATTTTCCATATAATAGGAACACGTGAATACCAATAAAATCGAAGGAACAATCACGAACACCGAACAAAGCCGCATCTGATACACGGAACAATGTTTACAAATCTTTATTGAAGTGAAATGGAATCAGTTTTGTTATTCGTACTACGCCGATGGCCAAAAACAAGCATTTGAGATACCGTATCATTTATTTATAGGCTCACCAAAAAAGTTTTTGTTAACCTAACTGGATTTTATCTATAAAACTACAACCATAAAGAGAATGATGATAGTAATCTGTTATTGCGATACCAATGGAGGTTCCTTTGAATCTGATATTCACTAAAAGGCAGAGGTCAGAGGTCATCGTGGTATTGAACGGAGAATGTCTTACTGATTATATGAATGAAGGCAAATTGATAAATTCATATAAAATATTCATCAGGATAATAATAGATTACTTGAAATACGTTTGAAATTCGAACTCCAACAGACTATGGGAGATAGTCTTTACCTATTTAAACCGAGTATTTTCATTCCTTTCTGAGCCGTCTCTATTCACCTATCTGCTAGTAAATTGCGTCGGTCTATATTTATCGGCTTTCCAGTGGGATACTGTCTGTCAGAGCTAAAGAGCGTTGTCTAGGTAGGTTAGGTGAGGGATACCTATTATCTTCCTACTGAATATGACCTCTAATCTATACTTGTAACTCCTTGTCATATTTTAAGACAAACATTAGTGATGTGGGTGCCACGATACTTGCGAGCGACATTGATTGGCAAATTTTTTGAAAGAAGAATTCGAATTCTATACTAATATAATAAAGCTAAAGAGTTTGGTTTTTTGTCTGTTAGAATCTCAAAACTCTAGACCAGTTTGAATAATTATTTTTTCACATTCAATAGAAAGGTAGAAAGGCTATTTAAAGAAAGAGCCAATATTCATTGTTCTTTTTTTAATGCGATAGACATAGAATAATGGGACTGAGCGGCGCCTTTGCACCCCGATATACATAAAAATAACGTACTTAGGTTCATTAAACAAAATTAAAGTGCATATATTTTTTTTTGAAAATCGATCTTAGTAGATTGCGAGAGGTATACATACAGATAGTATCATTTAATAGTGACTAATTTACAGTGATTTCAGAATCTGAAATTCAGATTCTGGATTCTGAACGCACAAAGTTGCGAGAAAAATGAGTACCACATACAGATTCACATGGAGATTCAGCATTTGTATGATGCCGGTCTTATAGTCAATTTTACTTTGACATTTTCAACAGAAATTGACATTCAGTTGTTTTCTGTTTAAATTTCATTCTAATTGACGTTCCAAGAAGTTTTGACTTTTAGAAACTAATTAGAAACAATTGGATTTATAAACAACATTCATTAATATCCAACATTTCTTGCCATTTAAAGTTTTTAAGCATTAAAATTCCGGAAATATTAATCATAAAGTTGTGCAAAATTACATTTCTGAGTTATTGTTACGAATCTGTTGTTAAAGTATTCTTGGTTTGTTAATTTCTCGAGTGTTTCCGTCACCGGACATGGCGACTCCATCTAATTTTACGTAACTATTATTCCAACAGAAACGTCATAAGTCACAAACAATATAGTGTAACTTTGTTCGCTATTATAAAGTATAACAGTGCAAAATGCAATGCAATAGCTGGTTCAGATATGTGAACAATATTCTGTGAAGAGACAGTGATAGAGGTCAATTCTCGTCGGGCCAAATTAATTAGTGTCCGACATTCATTACGGACAATAACGAAACATTTTGTGGAACCAACGTGCGAGTTTTTCAAACGCAGATAATTAAATAAAACATGGCTTTCTGCCACGAACAAAGGGGAATTTATTTTTCCTTTGAGAGTCAGGACAGAATACAATGTGTTAACTAAAGGACGATAAACTTTACGAAGCTTTGTAAAGTTTACGCTACATTTTGAGATTGGCTGAAAGATACTAAAGTTGAACTTGTAATTATCAAAACTAATCTAATTATCCGTACTTCTGCACTAAGTATAAAGTGCAAGGGAAACAACCTCATAAATGCAAAGATTATAAACTTGATCTGTAGGGAGAGAGATTTAAGTAATTTCTCTTATAACATTAAAGTAAAGCCACGGTTATAAAGAAGTTACGATCTTCTTAGAACTTTCTTAGGCTAAGAAGTGGCATTGCAAAAACTGGTTTACCATTTATAATAGAGTTGATGCTTTATTTCTTTTCGTTGTTTCACTTGATAAAAGCAATAAGTTAGTGGATATTTTTTTGGGCCAACACTGCGGCCAACATTGCCAACACTGCGAACTCTGCGCGGTGGGCACACGCGGCGGTTCACTTCTGTATGATACCGCACGCGACGGGCGCACGCGACGGTTCACTTTTGTATGAAGTCACACGCGGCGGGCGCACGCCGCGGACGCCCGCGACGGTTGACTTTTGTATGAAACCGCGGCGTGCGCACGCTTAACGCAGTGTCGGCTCTTACAAGTAGAGAATACATTATAAACCACTAGCCGCTGTGTAACCCGCGTTGTAACCATTTCCGGGAATTTCAGGATAAAATATATCCCATGTGATAATCTGATGTCCATATAACCTATATTACTGTAAAGTTTCATCCTAATCCATCTAGCAGTTTTTACGTCAAAAAGTAACAAACATACATATACATCCTCACAAACTTTCGCATTTAAAAGTAGGATTACCTATTGACATCGGACGAATATTTGCAACGACTACTTTTGATATTTACCTACGCTAGTAAACTTAGATAGGTATTTACTCACTCAATGTTAATGACACTACTCAGAAAGGATTATTACACTATCAATCTCGTGTCTTGAAGGGTTATGTAAAATGGATGTGTGAAACCACCAAGTCCCATATTGGAATTAATGATGAAATGCCACTCAGCATTGTTACGGGTACAGTAGTTTAATAATGAATTCAATGTGGTTTTAATACAGGGTTATCGCAATATTAATTACTTGCTTTTCTATACCTCATTCATATTATTATGTTTGTGTATATGTAGTTGACGACGACGTCTAATAATGTATAGGGAACAACGTAATATATGTGTACACAATATCACCTTATGGCATTGTAATAAGGTGAAAAATTGCATACATAATATTCGGATATTATGACAAATTGTATACATAATATTTGTATATTATGTATTCACTTTATTACAATGACATAAGGTGGTAATGTGTAAACATATATTACGTCGTTCTCAATACATCATTTAGTCATGTGTATCAATATTTTCCTTAAACAAGTACTTGTGCGTTTTGGTAGTAAAATATAAATGTAATGTATTTATGTAATTATGGCTTATTTCAGTTTAATTTTACGTCATTAAAGCATTCAACTTAGATTTTGTTTACAAATAACGGAGCAAAATATCTGAAGTTAAATCTTATATAAAGTAATTTCTTTGAAGATTTGTCACTAGATAATTAAATTTAAGGAATAAATCAAATATATCAAAGTGTAAACTAACGCTATCTATTGGATCGCAGGTGGAGCCACCGCGCAGAACAGTTAGTGTAATTTTAAATGTTTAAACATTATTTAAACCCCATAAAATGACCATTTATGTCTTTTTCAGGTATGTCGCCCCTGGGTACTATTTTATTATAAGCAAGAATGCAGTTTATTAATGTAAGTCTAATCTTAATGTTATAATAAGTTAAGCTATGCCCATAAAATTAAGCTGGACAGCAAAAGAAAACACGACCACACACGAAGTATGAAAAGTATATTTCTTTAAAGTTTATCTTTAAATGTACATACCTAAAACGCAAAATATTCAAAAATAACATATTCCGACAAATATCAATAGTCTGCAGCGCACTTCAACTAAAAAATAATAATTACTGTCTCGCTCGTCACAATGCGCTGGCAGAGTGAAACGGCAATACTATTGTTTACGAGTGACAAAGACACATAGATTAAGGTCAACGGACGAAATTCTTCCTGCTTCACGACCGCACTGTATTGTCTAACCAAACACAAATCAAAGGAGTTGTTTGAGGACATAGTCGGGATAACGACCATCCTTTCACAAAAAAGTCTTTGAATGTATTAGTCACACTTTCCGTAAAAGTTTTCATCGCCAATGATCTATAATATAATAATACTATCGGTTGGAAAATTTCGTTAAATTTAAAAATGATATATTTTTTATTTTATTATGTTACACAATATATGAAGATACAGTGCAACACAGCAACCGCCTGTGCCTCACTAAAGATAACTCGTGCAGTGAGGAGGATTAAGCGCTGACGCCTGCTTGCTCCAAGTGATCCCAAACCCGAGCCATATTTGAAAAGTAAATAAGTAATATTTTAAGTAACAAATTATAATTGACGGGCATCGTTATTGCCGTGTCGGGTTTGGAAGCTCGGCCTTTCAACGAGACAACGAAATTGTGTTTACAATAAATCATTTTGTTAGAAATTTATGGACGCAGCGTTGGTTATTTTTGGATATTTAAGTACTGAAATTGGCTGGCTTTTACGGTACCTTTTAGGTAAAACTATAAAGGATTCTAAACATATACATATATAGAAGTTTGGTTTCATATGTTTTGTGTAAAAATATTGTGTTTTTTAGAAAAGACAAGTTCAGTTTAAAGCATATACATACATAACATATGGACTAATTGAGAAACCTTCTTATTTTTTGAAGTTGGTTAAAAAGATACTGCACCGGTAGAATCACCGGGAGCATTCCTGGGGAACACACCTAATCGTGACAAGCGAGTCATTTTACAATGTCATGTGTCGCTGACTTTCTATTCGGGGCGGCTCGAACCAAGTAAACTGGCTCAATCCAAAGGATGATTTTGAATAGATCGTCATTTTGACATGATAATATGCATTTTATCCCAATTTTCCTGATAATTCGATAACTTCAAGTTAACAAACTGATCAGTAATATGTAAACATAAATCTGTTTTCATTTCCTACACACAAAATATTTTAGTACATTTAAAGAAACATTCCTTGTAATATATCTTGGACTAAAAAGTCATATTACGTACAATTGTAAGCTTGATTTTCATCGTGCCTATTCGTTGATCCGTATACATACAGTACCTCTAGGGAAATCACCGAATAACTTTACTTTCATACATAATTTACCAAAGTCCTTACCATGTCCGTACGGAATTTGAATTTGTGGATTTTTGTGTCTGAAAATGTATTTAGGATACTATAGTTACAGTATAAGTAGGGAGGAATCTTTAAGAGAAATGAAAGACGTCTCTCGGAACTATAAATATTTTTATTTCTTAAAAGAATGTTGGGAATTTTATCGGTAGTTCTCTCTCTATGTTGGTAGAAAATGGGTCACGGGCATCGTTAGTATTGATATAGGGGCTGGATATAATAATACAGCTCAGTCCCTATTACGATGTATGGCCTAGGTACTCGTATATTGGCATCTCTATCGGAGCGCTACCGTGCTTCAGAGGACACGTAAAATTGTAGGCCCAATTGTTGTCTTCGATAGTTCAGGGAGGAATTAAAAAAGACGTGTGGCACTCGGGGACTGCCGCGGTAAAGCTATTGCATAGTTATTTTTTGTATCACTAGATGGCGTTAGTGGGGAGCGTTAGATTTTTGGCGTGAGGTTTTTTCGTTACGGAATTTCTGGATTCGGTCCCCGCGCTCAAGGCCCGCGATAGAAGCTATGTAATAGCTTAAAAACTCCTCCACCAGTGATGGCCACCTACTCGAAACTACTTTTACTTTAAATACGTTCAGTTTTTCTTTAATAAATATTTTACCTAATGAAGAAGGCCCTGGTGAACTTGGATTGAGGAAACATGTTCTAATGTGCTTTTCTTTCTGACATGGCTCCGGTTTGAGAATATAAATAGATCCACAGCCAATGTGCAGTAGACAAGCGTGATGAGGCCTAATCCTCGCTGTACTGATGTCTACAGTGAGAGAAGCCTTTACCCTGTAGTGAGACAGTACAAGCTAATTCTTCTACTAAATAAATCAGTGGTATACTAAAGTTCACCAACGTTCTCTTGTGGTTCCAAACGAGAATAAAAATCACGGAATACAATACATTAATCGAGCTTTTTGTACTTAATGGAGTTATTCCATTAGCTAATTATTCGCGTTTTCTTGGCTAACTGAATAATTTAATCTTGAAATCTACTGCAAATGGTATTAGCTCTCAGTGTACACAGTAATGTTTATTTCAAAAGGTTTGTCTGTATAAATTATTATACGTTAGATAATTTATCTACGTGTAAATATGTAAATACTCGACATTGGCGTTAAGTTAGAACAAATAAAAATTATGCGGTTACAGGAAAACTAAACACGAAACCGCGATCAAAGGTATTGGACTTAATACATTGATGAATTTCGAAAATGTTTTAGATCCATTCAATGAATAAAAGATAAGGTTTGGGACCGGTCATAGTTATCGAAAAAGTACTCGCTATTTATTTAACTTTTCTTATGAGAAAAGGGCCGAGTTAAGTGTACTGAGTGGTTTTATAATTCATGAGAAATTTATAATAAAACCGGATACCATATTATTAACACGCAGTAGGCAAGAGTGGTGATTCAGGATGTGTTTCCATTGAAGCAGACCGGAGCAGTGCGGAGCTCATTGCATTACCACACTTTGCGAACAATTTTGACAATGTCAATAGGTACGTTGTTTGACAAACTCCAACGCGCTGTGATTGGTGAATAGGGCTCCACACCGCTTCTATGGGAACACACCCTAAAAGTGTAATCCTCCTCACTGTAGTTATATTTTCAATGAGATGAGAAGCCTTAAGGCCTCTTTCGATTTAAGATTTTTTAATCTTCTTGCCTTTATCCAGCAGTGATGTCTCACTGCTGGATAAAGGCAAGAAGATTAAAAAATGGTGTTAAGAGGTGTTAAGAGTTAATTATTAATGCAGGGTAATAATTAACTCTTAACACTTTATTTTTGATGGTCGCCATCGCCGTCATCGTGGCATCTCTTATCTCCTAACCAGACAACCTACTCTCCTCACGTCGCAAGCAAGATAGGTTAAAAAAACGGATATCCAAAGACAGCACAAAAAACGCGTCTAACGGAAAAGCGTCAATAGAATATTTTAGCCGGTATTTTAATAAACATGAAGTGAGTTCTAGCTTCGATACATTTCCTAAGATACATTATGCAAATTGAGCCTTTGCCGTACCTGTGAATTCGATTCCGGGGTCTCATTCCTTAAACGCATTTCCCAGTTCTCCGTTTGGCAACTACTATACTCTGCATACGTACGCATCACGTCGGATTAGATTACCTGATGTTCTTTACGAATATTCATACACTGTTTCTTCGAATCACAGTTGAATGGCGATTCCGGTTGGTAATATAGTATGTGCTAGGTATTCTATTTTTTTTTAGAATTTATTTATTATTTATTTTAGCTATGAGTTAGTCTGAGTTAAATGTCTTTAGACTGATTTGTATGTACTGTAGCCTTTTTTCCTTTCACACGATTTGCACTCATTTTACGCTAAACAGAGCGCATTTCGTATTGCGTTTAAAATATAACGCATTTTGCAAAAGTTACTGTTTGGTGTGATCCGCTCGAAACGACGGGTACATCTTGTGCAAAATAAGTTTTAGGTCAAACACGATATAAACCCACTATTTTTATTATAAAATGACTTGTATGGCGCTTAAAAGTTGTTTCTTTAGACAGGACAGTTTGTAACAGACAAAAAGGACGATAGAGGGCTAGTATGAGTTCCTTCTCATATTTGTTTTTTGTTGTAGTTTGGTCTGTCTAGTCTGTCTAGTCTTGACTTCAATATGCTTAGGCTCTTAAGGTTATATTAATTGTCTTAAAGCGTTATAACAATGCCAATAAGAGTCTTCAAATACCACTAGTACAGGAAGAAATACGAACAAATTACTTGAAAACAATTTCCTTTCCACATAACAAAAACAAAACAACATCGCTCAAACATTAATTATGTACTCGCGGTTACACCATAAGAACCGTGCAGAAGTTTTAAATAATTAAACAGAGGGAAATGTGTACCAGAGCTGGCTATAAACTTTAAACCGAGTCAATGACAAACCGTCGTAATATTATGTAAGAGAATAAAGTTTACGCATGAGACGGTTAAGTTTCAGAATGGTGGTCGTTGACCCCTCTTAAGTCGGATGTCAGCGGGTTGTCGTCGACGCCTGAAGTACTGCACCCTTTCGACATTGCGGCACAGCACTAGTGATGTCGCGGTATCGATATAATGGCCTTTTTATATCGATTAAGAGTTTGATACGTAACCAGGTTATTATTTAGGTTTTTCATACAACATGAAGAGCCATCCATCCAGATCCATTTTATAATACATATAATAAAGTTGAAGATTTTTCTTCACTTTTGTTTTTCAGTCAATTTGAACGCGCCTATCTCAGAAACTACTAATAGATTCGAATAAGTAATTATTTTGTTATGGATAGCCACATTTAAGGCTAATTTTCATACCGAACGTACACAACGCAGGTAAAACCGCAGGGCGCTGCTAGTTGTTAAATACGTATCGTGTTACTGAATCACTTTCTTCAACCGAAAGAAGTTTTAAATTACGAACGCTAATGTCTCCTTCACTGTACTGATATCTTCAGTGAGAAAGGCCTTTGCCCAGCTGTGGGACATTACAGGCTACTTACTTACTTAATGTCTCCTTGACCTTTCAAATATTGTACTCGTAAAAGATATAACTTTCCCAGCGAACTTCTCTGAAAAGTAAACCATTTTTAACTTTTATCGATATCGATACAAGTTTTAATTACACAACGTAGAAGCGCCTTGTTTCATCTCGCTATAAGTGACCAGATAGAAGCTGAATGGTCGCTTTGTAAAGGATATTGCCTACTTTATGGATTATACAGACATTGTAAAACCCACTTTAAGATGATACTCAATACTTATAGCTCTGTATTTAAAAGTAATAATTTTTAATATTACTTTTTAGTATTTGACATTTTTATTTGACCTTATTACGACCACATATGGCTTAATAATGTTTTATGTGTAGATTAATATCATAATTTCATTTAAGCTTATTATTTTTGCGTTACCCTTAACAATTTAAAGTGGGGATATGTTAAGACGACTAATTTGATAGACCGTATAAACCAACGCATTTACTTTTCTCTTTGGTCCAAACATTCGTTTAAACCACGCTTTTTCCTTATTGAAAAGGAAGGGTATATGGTACTATTTAACCTGAAATGTTCCCGAGAAGAGGTGTAGAGCAGTGGGAAATACCACTAGAACTGCTAGTTAGTTAATTAATTAGGCCAACTCTGATGTCTTGGAGCCTTTAGATCGCCTATAGACTCAGTCTTACTACAAGAATAAAATTAACGGCAATTTGTCAGTCATGGAAGTACACCTATACATACATATATGTAGGTTATACGTATATTTTACGATTAATAAATATCATGTCCATTATTCATAACAGTAGCGTCACATATTAAATTATATAAAACCGCTCGATTTCCATAATCCTGCTTATCGAGTTTTCAGAGATAACTTGTAAATAAATTATTTATAGCTACTCCCTCAGCCGCGGGTAAACGGAAAATGAGTATTTTAACTGGAATGGAAAAAGTTTGTCAACGGTTTTTTGTGCTCTCCCGTCTCTATGAAGAGCTATGTAAATTGTAACTTTTATATTTTGATGGTTATTCATATCTCTGAGCTACCTTCAAATGAATAGAAATGGAAACAGTTTATCTTTGGCACGAATGAAACGAGAGTTGACAGTTACAGAGTTGTATTCGTGATTTACATTTTTATTCAATGGGGAGGAGGAAAGTGTTGTGTAATCTTCCTGGATTATCTTAACTAATATAATAAAGCTGTTAGTTTTTTGTACGTTTGTTTGAACACGCTTATCTCTGTCAATCGATCGTTTTTGAAAAAAATATAGTTGTATTGCCACATTAAAAAAGAAAGGCTGCTTTTCTCTACTTTTAACATTTTTCTCCAAATCTCCAATTTTTCACGGAAGCCGATAATTATGGATAAGTATATACATTTTAATAATGTTTAGTTTTCCTAATATAAATGAGACTCTACCGTAAACAACGGTATCGTACCTTACAATTTACCTATATTCCCCACTGCGCTATCATCTTCGTGTACAAACGGCCATAAAATATAAAGTGGCAAAGCAAGGCCTCCTGCACAATGGGGTAATAAAAGAGCATGGCGTACTCTAATCCATGGGCGATCCCTGTCCTCAACCGGCTTTAAGCCTGTGTTGTGACTTTGAAGGAAATCAATAGAGTAACTAGCTTTGCGGTGTGCTCAAGTTTCCCGAATTTTCAAAGCTTTATCCTACAGGATACGTCGTCTCTGAGTGAGACGTCAAATGCTTTCTAAGTAGAGACTTAATGAGTGATTTCGACATGTATGAACAATGACCTCGATTTAATGGACATCTCTGTGTGTGGCAGTTAGCGTACTGAAAGAGGTACATACACATGTACCTTTTTTTACATTGAAAAAAAAACTTTGCACAGTAAAAATATATAATTTCCCTAACGTCAATTGTTTGTATGTCCACACTTATGTAAAAAATATTGATCGAATTATCATTCAATTTAACCAACAATCAGACATAGCCAATAGTTTTGAGTCTGTCTAAATCCCCAATTTACGACGGTTTCATAAAACTGAAGCTAAGTAAGAATCTGTCGCTAGTCTAGGACAGGCATATTGAATTGTGTTCGACCCGCCTGTTACATAGATCACAGATCATTGGACCATAATTGAAGCCAGAATAGAAGCCACACTGTCACACAAGGAAAACCTAATTCAAAAAGATGAGATATCTTCCTTCCGAACAGACAATAGTTACAATATTACCCGCAGTTTCGATATCTCACTAAGGTGCTAAGCTATACAAGATCTAAGCTATATTAAGTCTTAGTTACGAGTTATGGCTGACACTTCAAGATCAGTCGTATCGCAAGGGATTTGTGTGATCCCGTTTCAATCAACCGCCTTGAGTTTGCTTATTTGATGACGTGACACGACTATTGTATTGTTGAATGTATAGCAGATGATTAAATAGTTTACGTTGACTCGTTGTTCACTTCGGTGCGGCACCCGTGGGAAATTTGATGAGAATGTTATGATTATCGTAATAAATTGGCAGAATGCGAATATTTTGGAGTTAAGTAAATTAAACTATCTATTATAGATTGACATTTTTGTTTGTTCGTAATATAAGTTGAAGAACTATAGTTGGATTTGATTAAATCTTTTGTGTATTAGATAGCCATATTTAAAAAGTTAAGTATATATGCTATGAAATTCTTGCGGTATCGGGCACAACACGGATAAAACCAGGAAGCATTGCTGATGGTTTTAATAAATGGTCATAATTATGTGCATTATAACTACTTTTGTTTTATACCTACTGCTCAGCAAGTTGATTAAAATATTAAATTATTTTCTCAAATAAAGTAATTTTATCGACCTCTCAACTTGTTGAATGTAACGTCTGTCATTATTTCCTACAATAGTAATACATCACAAGAACTTCTAAAAGACACTTGAAACTGAAGTATTTTCTCGCTCGAGTGCATTCAGACACATTTGAATAAAATGCGCTGTCAACTTAAATTGACACAAAACACATACTCATTAAGGCATATTTTCCTATATTCTCATCTTGTATTCCGAGGCATGAAGGGCACAAAACAAATCAAAGGTCGCAGAGGGCGTGAAGGAATCCAAATGGTATTTGTTATATTAGACGTTCAATTGAAATATCCAAAGATTCCTTCAATATGGTTTTGTCTATTGATATCATATAGCTCGAAAGGAATTCTTTTCTTCTGTTAAAGTTGAAATGTATGACACATTTGAAATTCTGTGATTTCGCTGTGAGAATTTCCTTGTTATGTTGTGTTACTGTTTGTGACGATTGTCTTCGATAGTTCTTCGAGATAAGTGTAGAATTTGAACTATAGTTTCTGTCCTTAAGATAAGTTGCAACTACTTGATATTCATATTACTTCTATACTGTCAAAATTTAGCGTAATGACACGTGCAGAGCAGAGCTTAATGTCACGTTTTCGAGCATTATAAGTACGTTCTCATACATGTTGATGGTAACGATTTCAACTTGTCTACAAGTATATGGGAGTAAAGTAAACTCTAAAAATAGTGCAGAAAAGTACGCGTGTGCGTTCGAAGCGTGCGGACGTCTTTACTAAGCTAAAATATTAAATAAATTATTTTGAAGTGTCAAAGAAAAATATACTCTACGACTCTATGAATAAAGTTCCCCCAAAACTCGCAGAAACATCTTTAAATACTCACCACCACATAGAACCACCAACCGGTAACTGTCAACTAGTCTAGGAGATCAACATCAAGAATGAATACTCAACGAACACCCCCGAAACTGTTGATGTCTGGAAGTGGTTATGACGGTGGATCTACATCAAACATGGAAGACGAGGAAATTCATGTGAATAGAAATTCCAGAAAAAGAAAAGAACGAAGTGCAGATTGCGATTACAAAAAAGAATTGGCAGATTTTCGACATGAAATAATGAATTTTTTTCGTGAAACTTTCCATACCCAGAGAGAAAGCATGTCTGAAATATGCAAAGAAATTAAAGAAATTAAAGAGGAAATCAAGAATATCAAATCTTCTTCGGAAAAAATGGCAAACGATTACAAAAATCTTTATGATGCGGTAAATATATTAACCACTAAGCAAAATGCAGCTGAAGAGAAATTCACCGCTCTAGAAGAAGATATAATACACATAAAAGACAAAATCAAGGGCAAAGAGACTGATTCCGATGTAATGACGAGACAAAATAACCTGTTTCAAGAAATGAATGATCGTCTGCAACGAGTTAAAAACATTATCATACTAGGCATAGATGAAGCTAAGAATGAAGATAAAACAATAAGGAAAGACCACGATAGTACAGAAGCCCACAGGCTACTCAAGCTAGCTTACAATGAATGTCCATTTCCTCAAGGAACCATGAGATTGGGAAAGTATATAGAAAACAAATCACGTCCTATTAAAATATTTTTCGAAAACGCAGTTATGCCAAAACTTCTTTTAAAACATAGATCTAAACTACCCCAACCAGTTAGAATCTACGCTGATCAGACGCCCATGCAAAGAACCTATCTACAAACAATAAAGAATGAACTCAAAATGAGAGAGGACTCGGGAGAAATGAACCTTGTAATAAAATACATTAAAGGAACACCGACAATAATAAAACACAACCAAAAAAACTAAATTTCTGCCAAGCCACTGCAACCACTACTTCATTACCTACTATAACTCATCAAATAATTAATAAATATGAGGAATTGCCATCAAACCCAGGTCTCTTAAAGTTCTTCTATGCCAATATCAGGAGCATACGAAAGCAAGGAAAATTCGAAGAATTACAATGTGTTTTAAAAAGCACAACATGGGATATACACATTATCATCCTAACTGAAACATGGCTGCAATCTGAGGATGAAGCGAAGACCTATTCACTACCAAACTACAACCACATATTTGACTACCGACGAGAGAGAAGAGGCGGTGGTGTATCAATCTACGTTCATACTAGCATAACCTACGACATCACTGAATCGTTCAACCAAGACGGGAACCACTACGTTTGGATCTATTTACCGAAGTACTCTCTCAATGTTGGAGGCATCTATAAACCCGGTGAAACTAATAATGAAAATTTTCTTAGTATCTACTCAGAACAACTGGAGAATAGATCTAGATCCATAGTATTTGGTGACTTTAATATGGATTTACTTCGTCCAAATAAAGAAAGTATTGAATATCAACAAATTATAGAGGAAGCTTCATACAAAATATTAAACAAAATACACAAAGACTACAGTACCAGACAAACTGAAGAAACGAACACTATTCTCGACCATGTTATGACAGACTTAAACAAAAATAATTTTCATCTTTCAATTATAGACTCTGCAATATCGGACCATAAACAGATGTTTCTTGAAGTATCAAAACACAAAATTGTTATAAAACCGAAAATTTACTATAAAACAGTTAATTATGAAAAACTTAAGGAGTACACTGCAGAATCTGTTTATGTGAACGATGAAAACGATTATGAAACCTTAAAAAAATTTATTACATCCAAAGTAAACCTGAGTACGACAACTAAAACCAAAATTCTGAACCTACCAACAGAAGATTGGATTAATAAACAGGTCATAAATCTTATTGATGAAAGGAATTTGCTATGGAGAAAGCTCAAAAAGGATAAAGACAATGAAAGTATAAAGAAAGAATTCAAAGCTAAACGAAAACAGACTCTAAAGAAGATAACCAAGGATCAAAAACATTATTATTATAAATTATTCCAAAACTGTGCTTACAAACCTAAGAAAATGTGGGACTTAATTAACAAATTAGCACAAAATAAGACTAAGACGGAAATTGTTCCTCCAAAATTAATAAGTGAAAGCAAACAAATTACGGATGAGCAAGAAATATGTGACGTATTCAATAAATTTTTCGCTTCAATCGGAAATGAACTAGCAGGTAAAATACCACCAACATACCACACAAATCATGGTAACACACTAATGTACGAACCTGATTACAAACATAACTCTATTCTGACACAATTTAAACCATGCACGCCGGAAGAAATTTCATTAATTATAAGTAATCTTAACACAAATAGTAGTACCGGACTAGATGATATTAGCACAAAAACCCTTAAATGTATAAAAGATGATATATTAATCCCGCTAACAAACTGCATAAATAAGTGCCTACAATCAGGGAAATTTCCAGATAGTCTGAAAATAGCAAAAGTAACTCCCATTCATAAATCTGGTCCCAAGTCAGATCCCAGTAACTACAGGCCAATATCAGTCTTACCAGTTATCTCAAAGATATTCGAGAGAGTGATATACATACGACTAACTGAGTATTTACTTTCGAAAAATTTCTTTAATGAACAACAATACGGATTTAGACCTAAATCAAACACCCTTTCAGCGACTTTAGATCTAATAACCAAAATGAAAACTAACATAGACATCAAAAACATCTGCCTAGCAATATTTATAGACTTAAAAAAGGCTTTCGACACAGTAAGTCATTCAAAACTTTTAGAAAAATTATACAATTTAGGAATTAAGGATATCGCATTAGATCTACTATCATCATATTTAACAAACCGAGTGCAAATTGTTAAAATAGGAAAACATAAGAGTTCACCGCAATATTTGACTTGCGGTATACCGCAAGGATCAATCTTAGGCCCCCTATTTTTCCTTATATATGTAAATAACATTAGCCGCATAGGACTAAAAGGTTTTTTAACGCTGTTCGCCGACGACACAAGTTTATTTTATTTCGGTAAATCCATAAAAGATATTATTAATGATGCACAAAACGACCTCAATACATTAAACGAATGGTTCTTACACAATCTACTTACAATAAACACCACAAAGACATCGTATATGATAATAGCAGCAAAAAATAAAAATATTCCTGAGCACGCACCCTTACACATCAACAATTCAATAATTAATCGAACTCATAAGGAAAAATATTTAGGCCTTGTAATTGACGACAAATTAACGTGGATACCTCACATAGAACACATACGATCAAAATTAATATCACTTACTGGAGCTCTACGAAAATCAAGTAAATTTATACCGCCAACAATAAAAAATACTGTTTATAACTCCCTTGTAAAACCCCACCTTGAATATCTAATAGAAATATGGGGCACTGCATCCAAAACTAACATCAAAACCCTACAAATAACACAAAACAAAATAATCAAACGATTGTACAATTATGATTACCTAACCCCAACAAAACTAATCTATCAACAAACAAAACACCAAAATATATCACAGATGTATACCTTCAATACATGTCTACTAATTTGGAAATCACTACATAATAAAATAAAAACTAACCTAATTTTTACCAAAAGAACATTTAGTCACTGTCTCCGAAACAAGAACAAATTAGTATTACGGTTTCCAAGAACAAAAAAATATGGCACCAAAAATATTTTATACGAAGGAGCGAAATTATATAATAACTTACCAGACTCATTGAAAAATACAGAAAAATTCAAAATGTTTAAAAACAAACTTAAATACTATATCCTTACTACTAACGTCGATTAATGTATTATAATTTAAAATAATTTTTTTAGTTAGTTATATAAATTTTTAAATATTGTTATGTCTCTTAAACTATAATAGGACTACTAACACATTAACAATTACAAAAGAACTCCTACCAACACAAAACTTACTCCATCCATACACAGAGATAACACGTACGATACAAACGCAGCGGCCGCGGCACGCACACGGTCAAAGTAAAGTAAGGGCGCTTCCACATACGCAGTGGGATACATACAACATACTTACGTAGAGCTTCTGAATCATTACTAACAATTTTACAAAGTCGACAACACAAAACATTTTACTTAAGTTTACAATACACATATGTATTTATTAACTTTATTACACAAATTAACCGATAAAAATAACTAATAAAATCATACCAGTAGGCTAATATTTCACACAATTAATTATACACCTAAGTACTTGAAATAAATTAATGTAAGTAATACTCAAATATGAAATTATACTTTTTCGGTAAACGGTTACAATTGTTACAAATATCAACACCTAGTATGGAATTACCCTAACTGCTACTATACTTACACCACATGACGCACACTAAGCGAGTTGCCAAACTGCAATGTTCGTTACCGATTTGAACAAACGAAAATTATTTGTTTACTTACCCACATCTTCTTAGATTTTGTTTAAAAACATATTTTTCTGATTACTTGTATTATTTTTATCATTTTGTTGTTACAAACTGCATGCTTCTGCACACACTTGTTTTTAAGTAATTTAAATGTATTTCTCATTGAAGTGAACTGTTATTTAAGTTCTTTTTGAGAATAAAGATTCTATAAACCTAACCTAACCTAAAAATAGTGCAGAAAAGCTTAATATTTTTATTTGAATATCGAAGAACGATTTGATTGGTTATTACGAATATCAAATGTTTGACAAGTCGGCCCGAGCTCTAGAGCCCTCCAATCCACGATTATTGGATAGTTTGCTTAGGGACATGACCTCAAATCGAAATACTTATACAAGCGCTGTACGTATTTTAATAAAAGTTATATTTTAAAAACAAATCCTTTAATCCTCAGTTCGTGAATATCATAGCAGATCGTGACTGGATTAAATCACCAAACAGAAATATTTATTCTCTCAATATACCTCTCAATGTACTTATTTTCTCAATGTACCACACATAATTATGAATCCACGTTTAATAAGTATAAGAAACATTACACTACAAAACTAAGACACCAACGTGCTAAAAAGTACAATACATATGCCTTTAAAACGACCCAGTAACTAGCGTGCTAGTCAACAAGTCAACTTAAAAAGCAATAAGCGTACACACAGGTAGTCTGAACATGCTACCTACTTGTATGCCTTGTATACTTGTATTGCCATTGTACGTACCAACTAGAGGTAAGTGTGCAAGATTATTATGAGCATGATTGTACCACAGGGCAAAGGTATTCCAATTTCAAAATTAAAAACTTCGTTCCACAAAAAACACTTCCACTTCTTGTATAGTTTAAACTCGGTGTCAGATTGTCATGTTACTCGCAGACAGCTTGAAGGCTGGACTTAATAAGTTTGGTGCAATGACAACACCCGGGACTGACAAGTTAACGTGCTCTACGAAGCACGGAAACACTCTTAATGGTAAATGCCTTAGCCGGAACATTGTTTACAGTACTGTAGATGTTCTGGTATTCAAATCAAGTTGGGCTTTAAATAGACATTTGTTGAATTGTAAAAGAATGTGCCGTTTTTTCCATCTTAGTAGCATAATCAATAGTAAGTATATTTATATCGATCTTTATGCGAATATTTTACATTATATTGAAGTAACGATTATCCCTACCTATCTGAACGTTTTCAATTACTTCTCTATACAACATGACAGACATTGTCTTTATCCGGCTGATATATAATACCTTTACAAATCCTACCCTCTTTCCAGTCTTAGTATTCTTTCATAAATCAATACTGTTATTATATATATTATGTCCCTTTGTTGTCCTTAGTATCCCTTTATTTTATCCCAGAGAAATAACCCTCAAGCTCGTCTCACCATCTCCAATTAAATAATCCTCAAACTCTCTCACCTAATAGTAACATTATTATAAATCCTTCATTAATAATTTCGTCACCACACCAACAATATCTAATTAAAACACTCTAACATCTAAACCAACAGCCTCGATTCAATCAAACCTCGACACAGAATAGTTCATAGTACCTACCTATTTAGAATCGACTTGGATCACGTTGTTTGAATACAAATTCAGAGGCTGTGATTTACAGATTGAAGTGTCTTCAATTATTTATATCTCAAGGGTATTGGGGATGGTTCAATGATAAATTGGGGAAGCCACAATCGTTAAATAGTTTGTACATTTTTGTATTGTTATATTTTGGGATACAGACGTTTTTTCAAGTATTCCCGATAGGGGCACCTTTGTGATGGAATAGTTCGGGATTTAGGTATGTACGTATGTATGTGTTTATATATTACCTCTGCCTTTATAGGATTTCATATATTAATAGGTTAAACTATTAAAAGAAAATAAAACCTATACCAATATTTTAAAGACGTAGAAATTTTGTTTGTATATTGTGGCTAATTTCGGGAATTACCTATCCGATTTGAATAATACTTTATGTTATAGCCACGTTTATCGGGAAGGTTATTAAGCTATTTTTCATCCCAATTTTTTACGGGAACGGGCACAAAGCGGGTAAAAACGGGTGGTGCTGCTAGTTGATACTATATATAGTCCAGTATTTATTATCCAGTTAATCTCTACATATTTTCTTTGACGAAAATACATAAAATACTCGCCTACAAAAATTTACATTCATTGATTAGGGCCGGTACGACAATGTTATGAATTTATCCATATTTTTCCGGTAGCTGAATTGTCTAAATAGTAATTGTGTTATTTAATTGCGTGTAGCTTTCCGTGTCACGAAAGTAACAGTTAACATAATTTCGTTTCCGTCGTTGTGGAATACAAAGATCGTGATTGTAATAATGTCGCGATTTTAATCGTGTGGAGGAAGAGATGGGGCGTTTGTTTGATGTGTTGTTAAATAAATGTACGTACTGTTAACAATGTGTGTAACTCGAACTTCTACGCTTCTTTGAGTCTATAATAAAGCCCGTTGGCATAGTGGCCTGTGAGAGCGCTTAGTGTGTCGGGGGTTGCGGGTTCCTTTCCCGCCCGGAGACAATATTTGAAGACAGTTGTTGGCGATGAAGTTTGAGAGTCAGTTATATATGCATATAAAGAATGTTTGTTTGTATATGTATTGGTATCAGTTAGTTAGATTCCGTAATACACGCTTACTGCTTAGTTTGGTTTTAATTAATTGTGTGTGAAGTTGCCCGGGTGTATTATTTATTTATTGGACTAGGGAATGGAAACAGATTCACACTATAGCCGTATTCACACTATAGCTTGTTTTTGATTCCAGATTCAAAATGATCTTAGAACGATAGTTATATTATTTTTTTAATATTTACCACGTTTAATTTGGACCATCCTTACTCGACCGTTCGTTTCATTTAGTTAAACCTGTCTCAGAAACATTAATCTCAAATATGGTATTATTACTTTAAACCCCAATTTCAAAGTATTAAGCTGCGACCTTATTTCTTAACCGCAATTCCTACCGCTCAATCTTGGTACATTTCTCTTGATAAAATAATATAATATCATCAGGAGGAGTTCACTTTATATGTACTTTATTTAAGAAAAGAATTCAATCTGCGAGTTGACTTAAAAGTAATTTACGGTGTCTCTCACATGCGGTAAGGCGGCTGCAATTTGCCAAGACGTCTCATATTTTCATGGAGCCTCGTTTAAATTGGAGCTAAGCTTTTTTATATGAAACGTTTTATTATATAAGAGAAGTTTATTTCTTGCAGTAAATTTTATGTTATTTTAGGGGAACAATGATTTGTCCAATCAGCCCCTTATAAAGCTTATAAGGGCAATGCCAGTATATAAACAAAGTCAGAAAATACAGGCCAACATATTTTTTCTGTAAGCACCTTTATAAAAAACTAACTTTTACGAATACCTGTTTATATCACATTCAGATGTGCATTTCCCAAACCTTAATCACACAAAAAACTACCCTTCGACCTTCCAACCTTCACTTCTCTAAGTATACAATATGACTGGTCATTCAGTGAATGCACAAAAAAGAAAATTTTCGTCCAGATTGAATTCGGGACCAGCAAATAGGCCGTCGTGAATGTAACGGAGCCACATTAAAATGTAATCATCGCACAAACAAAGAAAACCCCACGGGAACTCCTTACTGTACCCTGTTTTTACTTAACTTTCAATTCTGTAAGTAAGCAATTCGTTTTATGTCGAATTTTATATGCATTTCAATGGGCATAAAGGGAACATATTTTTCATTTCGCCTTTTCAAGGTTTGTTTATATTTTAGTAGCACGTATTCATCATCGTGAGAATGTTTTTAAATCCGACTTCGCGAGTGTAAGTGAATGAGTGAAAGATTTTGTATGTTGCTATTCTTCGCTACATTCGTGAGTTTATGAATGTTATATTTATATCGCCCCGGTGTTCTGGTATGTGCACTCGCCTGCCAAGACTGAGGTCCTGGATTCAATTCCCGGGTCGTGTGAAAAGCGTGTTTCCTACTTTTCAAATATGGTTCGAGTTTGTGATCGACAATTCGCATTAGGCAAGCGTGGTGATTACGCTTAATCCTCCTCCCTGTACTGATATCTTCAGTGAGATAAGAGACCTTTGCCCAGCTGTAGGACATTACAAGATAATATTTTTTTAATATGTAAATCATATAATGTTAAAATTTGGTAAAAATATGGTTACAAGAACGTGTTTGGATAAAATTACAAAGCTTTCGATCTAGAAACTTGGAAAGTAACTCGTACTTAATAGAAAAGTTTCTTTTGAAGGAGTTATAAGTCTCATAAGATACATACATAGATAAATGAGGACCAAATATTATGACTTGAATAACAAAGCTTCAATAAAGTTTATTTTAAAGATTTTACCAACTTGCTTATATATTACCAAAATATTATGAAAGTAACACTGAAGTACAGAATCATTCTACAAGTACGCCCAAGGCAAAATTGTAAAGTTCAAATATACTTTTGTACGTGCGTACGTAAAAAAGGTAAATAAAACATTGTAAAAGGTTCAACGATTCCCCGTGTTCGTATGTTAAGCATATACGAGTATAAACCAGTATATATGTATTTCAGAAAGGCTTCCGGAGTATTCAAAGCGCGTAGCCAAAAGAAGGGCAATATTCGACTAACGAACACTCATTTCAACATGGATGGAGATTTATTTACAGTTCCGCGGGTTATTTATTTATTTTACGGATTGATTTTACACTTATTGGTTAGTTGGATATTCTATTTTTGAGCGAGCGATTTATGACAACTTTTAAGCCGCTCTCAATTTAAGCGGTTTTAATCGTATAGCTACGCGCTGCAGTAGTTCGCCGTCGCTCGTGTGTACGGATGTTCTTTTGTTTTTCATACATGCATTTAGTAGGATGAATTAAAACGTGTAATTTGAAAGAGCCCTAATAATCAGGATAATAAAATGGAAATTATACAATTACAGCAACAATACTGATGTGCGTAACTGTTACTCATTGTTAGACAATCTATCTAAAGTATTATTTGCTACTATTTCTAATTGATCGAAATATTGTACAATTGGTCATGATGTTATAAAAGACTAAAATTATATGAAAGTTATGAATGGAAATGTAAAACTGTTCATGAACGACATTCACTATTAAGTTTTTGATTTCTGCTACTTTACTTTTGTTGTTTTTTAATGAAATTCAAGAACCTAGAAAGTCGTGTAGTAATACTAATCTCAGACAATAATGTTACTGATAGTAGTTAGTATTAATGTTTCGTGATACTCTTACGACACGACAGGCATGGTAATGTAAGGTGGCCATAAAATATACTACTGGACAAAGGGCAAAGTTTACTAAAGAATCAGTACAATAAAGTCTATAAACTCATACTAGAATTATCCTTTAACCTACTCCAATCTACTGGGTTCGTCACCGTAACTTTTTGATTCGGAATGTTGTGTTGACATTCTTTGATTTGTATAGAAGAGAAGGATGACCACATACAAATAATAACTAAGTTCGAGTAGGTGGCCAACACTGGTATTGGAGTTTTATAAGACCGCCTAAAGGCCTCCGACGTGGTCCGACGATTGAAGCAACCGGGGCCGACAATTTAACGGACCCTCCAAAGCACGGTAGCGCTCTGATAAAAATGCCACTATCGGCCACCCATCCAATTCGGAGTCGAGCTGCACGTTGCTTTACAATCGCAATGAGCTAACATTGCTAAGTCAAACTCCGTCACGAGCGCCACTACAAATAATTAAAACCTCAAAATGAGCACCATATTATATGGATTTAAGTCTCATAAATTAGGTGCATCACTATTAAATTACTAAGCAACTAACAACAGTAACCAAGTACATAGTTTTGCTACAAACATGCTCCACAGTTTCACACGTCAGTGATTGTGCAACATAACGCTATTTCAGTTGATTGCATACGCTCTGCCCGTGACGTATTAAATTTAAAGTTATGTGTAATAACGTGAATTAATATTGTGACATAATTTGTGACATAAATAGCTTGTATTAAGGTGCCGACCTAATATGAGCTACTTTATGATACAAATTGTCACATACTGAGTTTCGGGAACTTTGTTTCACAAGTCAAAGTCAAAGTTTAGTCTATCATTATAGATTATAGATAGGGGACATTTCCCCTATAGCCTCCGTCCTCCGTTCCGTCCCCTATAGGCCTCCTATAAAAACCGTTTTTGGTTCGTTTAGGCCATCTTTACACTAAGGCATTAGCCACGTGACAGAAGCCGTGACAGCGGCCGATTAGAACTTATTACAACTCCATAAGGGATTCTGCAATTGCGGTCACGCTGCCACCGCGCGTATTGCGGCTCAAAGAAAAGAGACTCTTACGGCACGCTTACTTAGCTGAAAACTGACGAAACCAAAGTTTATAAGACATTATGCTCTCCTTCTATCGATCTCGCAGCTCGTAACTTGCTTAATACCACGCTTAATACATGTCCATGATTCTCGACGTGACGTTGAATCCACCGATTACCAACAACTGAATATCCGCAAAAACGTGCGCTCGCAACGTGAACGGGAAGCCTAAATGATCACGTTTAACGAATATTCGCCTCAACGGATTCGCTAATTATGTTTAAGTATAAATAAATATGTTGAGCCTAATTCACGCACGGTTTGGTAGATCCAATATAGAACAATTATTAGTTTAGTACAATCATGCGAGCGCTGCGATAGGCTTTTGTTTTTAGTCTTGTAGGTTTTATATTGTTTTCATTTTACTACATATTATGTCACACTTACTGCTATACGTACTGATACCATAGAGATGTATTTTCATCCGTATATTGCCCAATCACTCATTAACTTCTCAGATTTTTTGTTTATGTGACATGAGCTGTCTGTAGCAATAGGAGTGACTATATTATATTTTATTAATTTATTAAGGCGTTCCAGCAATATCACAAATAATACTTAAAATGTACTTAAAACTAAATTTCTGTGGAAGAAACATTTATAGGTACGTTCCTAACATTTAAAGAAACACAATAATAATAATGACCAAATGTTGCCCTATGCTCTCTATCATCTTAAAAGAAAGTAGACATTAAAAATTAAAAAAAATACAAATGGTATTCTCAATACATTTCTAAAAAACCTTACAACTAAAATTAGATAATATTATGCGATCGTGATAACCTCTTGCTTTATATAACGGCACAATATCAACAAGATCGCAGACATTACACACTATGACCGCAGTTACGATGTCATGTGTCAATTCCCACAATCATAATTACAGCGTAAACAATGTTGGAAAAGCTCGATTGCCTTATTGGTAGTAAAGTCTCTGCTTTTTGTTCTATTTAGACACTCTGTCTCACATTATAGTTGGGTGTTGGGATTTTAACTGTATGTTTTAAATGTGTTAAAGAAAAAAAAGTAAGTATTAGCCAGTAATGTCCCACTGCTGGGCAAAGGCCTCTCATCTCACTGAAGTTATCAGTACAGTGAAGAGGATTAGGCATAATCACCACGCTTGCCAAATGCGGGTTGGTGATCTCAAACTCGAGCCATGTTTGAAAGGGAAACATGTTTTTTATCGCTCGACCCAGGAATTGAACCCGGGATCTCTGCCTTAGCAGGCGAGCGTACATACCAATAGACCACCGAGGCGTTCAAAGAAAAAAAAAAGTGTACAAAGAAGTTTTACGAACGCCCGCACTCAGATGCTTCCATAGACGTCAATTAGTTAAATATCAATTTAAAGGAAGTCACTGAGTGCAGCAGTAAAAATTTAGATACTGTACAAGAAACAGTACAATTGAAAAACCTGTGAATTCGTAATTTTGGTGAGTCTTTCAAAGTGTTCGCTTCTTTCTTCACGAGTATATAGAACTAGCCGCGAACCGCGGTTTTACCCGCGTTGAAGTACTTTCCGTAGGAATATCAGGATAAAAAAATATCCTATAACCTTCCTCTCAAATGCAGTTATCTAATACAAAATATATATGACTGGTAGTTCATGAGTCAGCGCTAACATACAAAGAAAATTAGAAAGATTTACGGATTTAAAAAAATCCTACCAAAGAGTATGTTTAGAAAGTGAAGCATTAGCCTGATCAACTTATCAATATAGTCCAACTGGACTACAGGTTTAAATAGCCTTTGGTACTTGATGAAAAATATTTTAATTAATAACGTTAATCATGTTGCATGCATCAAAGTTAAAGTGTCTGCCGTAATTGTATCATGATATTCACTTTAGCTGACTTTTCATTCCTTCATACATTTTCGCAATACATTCAAAGAAATCAACTAATGCGTGATTTAATTCATAAATCACAAGAAAATTTTAATCAAGCCCCTGACTAAAGACCCAGTTACAGCTATTCGTTCATCGCAACATGCGGTGACAGTTACAGTATAACTATAAAGAATACAGCGAATCATCTATTTTTGACAGATGCAGTGTAAACTAGAATTAACAAGCTTAGAACTTAGTTTGGGTTAGTTAGACCTAAACAATGTACCTAGGTAAGTTAGACCCGAACTAAGTCCTCGGTTTGTATGAAAATGACGTTTGACGCTCGAAGTAAAATTGAAACACGTCCGCATTAGACGAACATAGTAGTGTATTTGGGGCATTATTCAGAGTATTAGAACGTGTGAACGAACCATATTGAATCGACAACGAACAATACGAGAGAATTGTGAAAAACACTAACGACCGGTATTTTGTTTAATGAAACGTTAATGTTACTGTTATTGTACGGCTTTTGTAATCTACGGATGATTAAAAACATATTGTGTTATGTAATTTTTGGTATAAAATTGCTTTCGTGCTTGGTGCTATTGCGAAAATTGTGCGATTTGTTTGCAAGTCACAGTCCATATTTATTTTACTGTACCTATCTTTTTATTTTTTTACCTGAAGCGTGTTTTAAAACTGCTATTTTATTTATAATAAAGTTGATTAATATTTTACATTTTTAGACCGTAGTTTCCGTAGACATTTCGGGATGAAAAGATAGCCTATATACTACCTTTTCGTTGAATGTGGCTATTATATTACAAAAAATTATATATATGTAATATTAGTATCTATGTAAACTAATATTATATTAGTTGATTATATAGATAGATTTAAACGGACAACGTTAGGTGTATGTACTCGTATGTCGATGTTCTTTCTACTCGACAGTTTCTGCCGATGTAATCTAAATCCCTAAAAGCGATGACGACACTTGACGAGTTGATGGTCTTAGTTTTTATCTTAAATACTTATACCTAAGTGTGAATCAAAAAGAATTCAACAAAAACAAAATATTGCTAATTGAATCACAGACAAATGGAATCATTGAAAAACAATTTCACTTTTCAAACACACGCAGCGAACTGTAAGCAAGTAGCAACACTTAAAGGCAACCATAAAAGAAGCGTGGAGTTAAAGTTGTTTGACTAAAATCGTTCAATGTCACTATCTCCTCCGTGGTCGGAATATCAAATCCCCGAAGACTTTCTAACGAAATATTTAACACGCGTGAGTGTAGAATAATGATGGCGGAACAATGGCTGCGGTTAATTTTAGGGATTGCACGTGCGTGCTTTTAAGGTTGGCCTGTTATTCTTTTGTTTAAGTTTGGAAGGCTCTTAAAGTGAAATGCATTGATTCTCTAATTGCATACTATTTCTCGCATTTCTTATTCTTCACACCTCACTTCCACTGCATCGTAACCCCTGTGGTGCAGTGGTAGTGACGATTGATAACGATTTTTTGACAAGTTAAATTAAAAATTTTGAAACGCCCTGCGCAAATATGGCTGGACCGATTTTTATCAAACATGGCTAACAATCACTGCCAGAAAACTGGCTTTTAAATGAAAACCTGCACGTTTAGGAGCAACGGTGTCACAGACATCGACGTCAAACTTATAAGTAATTCCCCTCTTTTGCATAGAGGTTTTAAATTAATATAAGGAACATTGGACATTAGCTCGGGCACTGTTATTTTGTGTTCGTTTTGAAAAAAATCGCTTTATGTCATCGCCGTCTGCACCGTGGCACATTACCATCATACGTATTTCTTACATCTTTAAATCATTCTGTTCCAATATCAATATTATTGGAATGTGTTGGGTTTATAATAAACACACGTAAAACAATAGCCCCTATTATCAATTAATGATAAATGTTTAAAAATTAATAAGAAATATTCATGGCTCTAGAAATACTTTTAGTTGTTCCAAAAGTCTTCCATGTGAAACCTCAATAGGTACTTAATTAATCAAAAAGGTACATCGACATTATACAATATTATTCATGTCAAATATGGATTCGACTATTGTTAGTTTGTGCGCTGAGGGACTACTAATAGCTCTGTTGACGCAAATGTATTAAAAGTGTAAGTGGAATGGAAACATAATATCATTGAATATATAGATATAGTCTAAAATTATTTATTAAAGTTACTTTAATTAGACGAAATACACTTTTCACGTACGAAACAAACGTAACTTACTCTATTTGAACAAAAAAGTACATAAATAGTAACCGAACTCACAAATGTTTACCGTCAAAAACCCGTGTTGATTACGTTTACTATGAAAACATACGTTACGTCTTATAAAAGTTAGATTCCCATAACTAGTTAGACTTTATCAAATTCAAACTAGATTTTTAAACAATGGTGAAATCAGAGCAAAAATACTGTAATCAAATCTTGTAAATATTAGTTTGAAAATTTCACAACATTAAATTCGGAAGAATGACGTTATTCTGAATACTAGATTGACGGTAGGTAGCTATGACATGATATGATGCTATAGAGATACATCATGATCTCATGCAATAGTCATAATGATCTCTATGCATTATGATCTAAGTAGAATCTCTTTGCTTTTGTCAAGTATCAAAGAATATTTATGTCTTCCATTCCAGTTTTTTCATCTAACTGGAAACACCTGTAATTGGTCTAAGACATCTATTCTCTAAAGACATCTATCTTGCTCTATTTATATATGTAGAAAAGAGATACAAAATATTGTTTTTGATGTGCATCTTAAACCCGGTGGCAGATAGACTTTCAATAAAATTCACACAAACTATAAAATTAAGGCTAATAAAGCTGAATTTCGACATTCATTTCATTCATACTTAATTGCTTCCTTTAAAATCAATTGAATAACGACGGGCCCTGAAATAGGCACATCCTATAATAAAATGCTTCTGAATTTATTTACATTGGTGAGGTCTACTTCTTCTGATTGGAATTGGTCAATTTATTTTTTATGGAAGGGAATTCTATTGAAATAAAAATGTTTTAGTTCAAGTTCATTCCACCGACTTAAATTCAAATGTTTTATAAAGTTCAGTAGGTAACTAAATTCAGACAACAAAATTATTATTATATTAGTTTTTTTTTGTTGCATTTAATAATATTATATCAACATTTTGCTTGTGCGTCATTTAGCAATCTGTTTAGAAAAACTCATTGGCGAATAGACACTTAGGCACTTGGAATAGATACCCAAGTATAAAAAATATGTTACAAAGTATAAGCTTGTAAAGTCTCACTGTTGGACAAAGAACTCATCATCTCATTGAAGATGTACAGTGAGCTTAAGGCGTGTTACCAACCCGCATTAAAGAATTGTATATTTTAAAAAATTACCCACAACTTCACACAGACGAAAGGTAGAAAAAAAAAATAGTTAAGTCTTCTTTTACACCTACAATTCAATCAACTACGAAACGACTCATTAATTTCATATAACGCAAAAACAACATTTACATTCCTTGAAATAAATTCTCATGATCATTACAATTGTCTTAGTCCATTTGCTGGCCGAATGGCCGTAAACGTGTCAAAAACAAACCAGTTTTTCGCACTGAATACTCTTAATAGACTATCCCACAATAGAATATCTAATTGATTGCGGGAAAATAACATTCAAATGGCCTATCTTCGAGGAAAAACATCACATTGTTCTAAAGTTAAGTCCACAATGAGTACCATAAACATCCATTTTATACACCCATAAACCATCAACATCCTACCATTAGGGAGGTACTCCTTTTTAACTTAGTAATGTCTTTAAATTACCTTGAGCTTTAATGTCAGGTGTTAAGGTAGAGAATTGAAACAGATGGTGTTGTTTGAAGATCGAAGCACTCTACGGCTCTCGAGGGAAGCATCTGAGTGGAAACACCTTTCGCCTTCGATAATTAATTGTGGTGTCGCAATTCTGTGGCCACACGTGTTGCATTTGTTAATGAGATTGCAAATTTTTCGAGTCTCTTGTGGTTTCTGATAATGTTTGCCTTAATATATGATGGAAAAGGGTTACCTAGCTAGCTGTATTTCACTACATATTATAAAACAAATCCGCTTCCCGCTGCCTATCCCAATGTATCCCAATGTATGTCTGGAACCAATCAAGGTTCTCCTCCGGTAACATGGTCCGCCCATTTTCATTTTAACGCCCTTTTAACTGTTCTGTGATTATATAAATACTAAGTTCTATTAACAATAAAACAACAACCCACCTTCTATGTTTCTGACAGTCTTTGAAACTCAAAACAAGCCAAACCGTTAATGAAAAGATCTGTAAAACATTTTCGCAATTACAACTTTATTTGTGTATGAATAGACCTCTAAACCGCTGGGCAAATCTTGTTAAGCGAGTAAATTGGACAAACTTCACGCGTCACGTTATTGGTCAAGTTTCCCGATCGAATTTTGACCTATTTTCATTTTCAATCACGTTTGTGCCCACAACTGTTTCTCTCGGGGTGTCGTTATCGAGTTTCGATTTGGGTAAATGTTTGAACAGATACCAAGAAAATTAGTCCGCCCGCATATGCTGATGTTTGCACATATTCATTAAATTCAAAGCAGGCATCTCACTTTTTGTTGAACATATATAGATAATTCACCCCGCCCCGTCGTATTACCCGCCTGGTACTCGTTCCCGCGGGGATTTCGGGATTAAATGTATCCCATGCGTTGTTCTGATGTACAACCTATATTACTGGTTTCATCCAAATCTGTCCGGTAGGTCTTTCGTGAAAGAGTAATAAACATCCTCACATACTATCGCATTTACATATTATAATATTAGTAGCATTATCCATCCAAGGAAAGGAAAGAAGTTTCGGAATGGCTGGACCAAGATTTCAGTTAGCTAAAGAAGATCTTAGTACAGTCCTGGCAATTGTGGCGCAGTTTAACTAAGCGATGTAAGCTCATTGCGACTGTAGCAAAGCGTAACTCGACCTCTGGTGGCAGATAGTAGCATTTCCATCTGAGCACTACCGTGCTTCGGAGGGCATGTAAAATTGTCGGTCCCGGTGGTTGCAATCGTTAAGCCATGGCGGAGGCGTTTAGGCAGAACAAACAAACTCTTCAGCTTTATTATATTATTAGTATAGATATTAGAGCTGATGAGTTTTTTTTGTCTGAACGCGCTAATCTAAGAAACTACCCATCCAATTTGTGAATGATCTTGCCGAACGGTACTGATAGTTACGCACACCAAGACGCATATCTTTATTCATTACAACTACAAGTGTGATGTACTATAATGTATCGTAAATTAAAGTATGTACGTGATTTAAAGCAACTATAAATTGAATGATATCAAAACCTTTAAGAACTTTAACTTTTATCTCTATAGAATAAATCTTAACACCGCCCATTAGAGTTCAAAGTCCATTATCGGGTGAAATTAAACTGCTTTTATAAGAAACAGTGGAGGCAAATTGTACGAGATGAGGTAAGAGAGTAAAACGAGAGAAAAAGTTGTAAACAAAATTAACGATGAAATTCGTCACAAAACATTTTACAAAAGAACAATTTTGACGACGAGAAACTGTAATGCAATATAAAAGTTTTTTTATCCCATAATTTTTCTCTCTTCCTGTACTGATTTTACAGCAAAGTCTTATAATTTATAACTTTACAAACTAAATTATAAACAAAATTGATGTCTAAAGACCGTTTTTGTGAATTTTGTACTTACCAAATAGCTTATTGTTGTTGTTAATAAAGTTTGTGTCGTCTATAAAATGTTAACGGCTTTGTTTTATAAAATGCTATAAACTAGAGACAAGGTCATTAAAATGTAGTTTGCTGGAAATACCAAAGCGATCTTAATACAAAATAGAGAAGAGTAAGTACTTCGCTCTTCCTGGGATTTTTAGTACTAGGAATGTAACATTCAGTTTTAAAACGCATATTACAGGCAAACTGCCCCATTCACAGACGTCCATTAAATCCACACTGAGCTAATTGACGTAATTTTTCACACATTACATGTCAATATGAATCATTACATCTCTAAAAGAAGCATCTGAAGTCTATGAATACGGGCGCTTATAAATAAACTCGACACAAATAAACACGAACCACAAGTGATAACAAGTCAAATCAATCAAATATTATTAAAATCGTAACTTCATGTATAACTAAAACTACAAAAAACATTCTACGGTCTATTCAATGCGGTCTACACAAACTACCACAACTTTCTTTCGGCAACCGGTAGAACATCAATAAATCTATCGAATGGAAAATAAAAATAATCACAGTACATTACATAAGGAACACGCATCCACATATACTTATACTATAAAGAGGTAAAGTTTATTTGTATCGAACTAATCTTGGGAATTACCAGTCCGATTTTAATAATTCTTATTGTAATAGATAGCCACATTCAATGGGAAGGTAAGCTATCTTTCACCCCGAAATTCCCTTGAGAGCGGGCACAGTGCGGGTAAAATCGCGAGGCGTTGCTAGTCAGTAACACAATATTTGCGACGTAGCCTTGTTGCGAGTATATCAAGCCTACCGTTCCGCCTGGCCTCACACCGATGCATCGGGTTTTCATTTTTAATCAACGACATCGTTCATCCGTGATCCCACTTACGATATCAGAATAATATACTTAAACGCGTTTTAATCATCACGATATTGTCTTTGACTTAGCTTTAGATACCGCTTTTAAAACTCAGACTGTAATAGTATAATTTTAAAAGATTGCACCGTTGCAGTGGGTGTTAAATATATGAGTTATATGCTTTTGAATTATGTACAAAATTTATTTCCGGTCAACAAAATATTACGCATTAATGTTATACGTTGACTATTTTTATAAGAACTCACACTGCACAGTGTGATGAGAGACCTTTGCTCAGCATTGGAACATTAGAAGCTACTTTAACTTTTATTCTAACAAGAAATATTCTCAAAACCTGTCTCACAGTGCTGCTATCTATCCCAAACAGCAAAAGTAAAAACTAGGCCCACATAAAACTAAACTACCCATTCGTTGAGATTTGAACCCGTACCGTCGTTTTGACAAAGCGGTTTACAAATGGCCAAGAAATATTGCCAGCCCCGCTATCAGGATTACAATAGAGGACCCAATTTTTTTCTATCGCTTGCTACGAGTAGATAATAGATTCAGGTAAAGTTTCTGGATCGCGCAAGTGATATTTTTCTACGATTTTTCTATGATTTCGTTGATGTTTTGTAGTAGTGTGGCGTCCGTTTCTTCGCATTGAGCCAGTTGGGAGCTGGTCGGCATCCCCCTTGACTAGTTGTTGTCTTCGGACGCGGCTTCTGAACCCAGTGAACTACCTCTTTCGATATCGGACCGAGCAGTTGGCACCGAGTGCATGCTCGGAACGATTCAACACCAGTGCCGAAGAATTTTTGACGTCCTTTTAATTTTGGAGTTTTTGGTCGAGATTTAGGTTATTCTTTTGTTAACTGATGATAACCTGAAATTGAAAAGTATTATGTATTAGTTGTTAGTTGAAAATATAAATTATTGATAACATTGAGGTTGTCTTTCGCCCAGAAGTGAAATAGTATTTGTAAACGCACCTGCCCTCCTGCGTAGGGTGCGCGGGATCCTATGGGCAGGATGTGTTCACAGTGAAGGGGGGAACCTACCCACCTAGCTCCGTACGTTCCCTACTTCCTAACACCCTAACTCCCAAGATTAGATGATCTAATTTGGACCCTAACGTGTGTACCTATACCTAGCGCCCTAACCATAGGTCGTGTAGATATATACACATATAGATAAGTGCGGGATGTCTGTTGACGGAGACCTATGACAACAGACGGACAGAGGGTAATTGGGATTTTCTCACTGCCGGTCAAGCAGACTCACAAGACCGATCTACTGATGGCTAAGGGTGTCTTGGCCACAGTGAGAGGACACTTACTCGTGGCTGCAATAGCCCTTCCAGCGGTTGCTGGGCACAGCTCGGTCTTCTTAGGGTCTTCTTGGGGAGGAGTAAAACTCGACTCGACTTCTGGTTTCCAACTCTCTTTATTACATGAAATCTTAACTTATATACACAAAATTTAGCTTATTTTACTAAATTATAAACAAAATAAGTGAGTTAGTGTGAGTGATCCAATTTAAGATTTGTTCACTCATCACTATTTTAGTTCATCATAACAACTTATTTCTACATACAAGTAAGTGCGGCGTTTGCACTTCACGTTTGAGATATACAATTTGTCCCGCGACTTTACTTGTTTATGTATTATTTTTTAGTTAAAGGTTTTTTAAAACACAAATATAAATAAAATTAAAATAAATGTTATTGTTCATTAATTGTTGAATGAACATTCTGGCGTCTCTCCAGAAATGGACTTCAACTGATATAATTGTATGTCGGCTTCGCGTAGGGGCGGGCCTCGTGTTCGCCTTGGCTTGGTGGGTGCTGTCTGACCGTTGACTGGCTCAGCGGTCCCCGGTGGTGGTAGTTGGGATGGTCTGGCAGTGGAGACCTCGTGAAGTTTGCTGTCTGTCTTGGCTGTCTTGTGGGCCGAGGCATCGCTCTTATGGCGGCGATGTTGCTGCGCTAGTGACTTCATGGTTTTCACGAGCTGTGGACAGCAACAAATTAATAAACATAATGTAATCATGATAATGAGTCCTGATACAATGCATGTGCTATATGTGTGAGAAGTTATTTGGGTCCAAATTGTATTATCCAAACTGGTTTTTAGGGTGTGTTCTCCGTTAACCACGGTCTGCAAGATATCTTGCGAACTATGAATTACCTCCTCTCTAGTTATGTTAAGGACAGTGTTATTGGAAATGTACGTGCTAATAGAAAAATTGACTTGTTTAGAAAATGAGGCCATAGTTTGCACTGAAGTTATTGATCTCTTGGCCGCTAGGATGTTACTTAAAGTTTTAATAATACAAGTGTCACCAATCCGTATTACGCCAACGTTCCGCAGTTCAATTTCCTCGCGTTGACCATCACAAATAACTGATGTCATACTCGGGTTTTTGGCTATAAACAACCATGTGTTCGGCATGAACATTTCTATCCATAGTATGTTGTTTGATATGTTGAATGTTTTTGTTCGGCACTTCGAATTGGTTTGGTTTTTGAAGAGCTGATTAACAATGCAATTTTTCATTTGATTGCATGTTCTTCACCGCACTCGGAAAGCAAATATAACTATCCAACTTTTGTAGGCAATTAGCAAATTCTGACTGATCTAATTCAAAATATTGTTCATTGTTATAGTCTAGACCTATGTATGCCCTTTTTATTTCTATAGTGTGGAATAGATCATCAGTTGTTCTATCAGGAACAGCTGTGACGTGTATCATCACATATTTTGATACATCTTGTATCGGAAAGTATCCACTGACTTGTATGTGGGTTTCGTTTTCCGCCATTCTCGTTTGTAGTAATTGTTTTTGTACTATCTTTAAATTACTAGGTAGTTTTTGATTTGCCGTCAATATTATGTTGCTAATGTTCTTAGGCGTCAGGATGCTATATATACTTGATTTTGATAGGTATATTTCTAGTAGGCCATTGTAGTGTTCCGTTATTTCCGTTATGTAATTATTGGCTAGCTGATAGGTTTCTATTATTTGTATATTAATGCTATTTTTGTTAACTCCCTTATACCAGTGGTCGTTATTGTACATAAAACCAATTATTTGATTTAGTTTATTTTGAAATTTCTCTAATTTCTTTGTTATTCTACTTTCTGTCTCATTTACTTGTGAGACAGTTGATATCATGAATTTTGTTTGATGATTAGCGGCTTCAATCAGTTTCTGCTGGTTTCTATCCAGTGAGTCTATGTCTCTGTAAACCTCGTCGTTTACTCCAAAAACTGATGTAAGCATTTGTCCTAATATTCCTCTCCTTTTTCTAGTATAGTTAGGTTGTGTAAGGTACTCTTTTGTTCGTTCGAACTTGGACTCTGCTTCTTGTAAGTAGTGGTGAAATTGTTCGCAATGTGTTGTCTCTCCTATCGTTATTCTTGCCTTTACACACAGATCGTCAAATTTGGATACTGATTTCTTTATGTTGACCAGATGTTGTTCTAGAAGTTCCTTTTCGAAGTTGGTCTGTATTCTGAACGTACCTCTATCTGTATTTGCAGTACCTATTTGTTCCACGTAGAAGCCTGGCTTTACGTTGATAACTGTGTACGTTGGTGCTGTACCAACGATTAATTGTATATACATGAGAAGTAGAATATACCATTTCATCCCCTTATGTGAATTCTGAGCCCTTGTTCGTCGTTTATTCTCTACAGTAGTGACATGTGATTGTACTGTTGTATTTACATCACATGGTTCCGTTATGCTTTGGCTTGCTTGAATTGGTAGCGGTATTAGTTTATGTATTGCTCGTTTTTGTACAGCACCGGATGCTTTTTGGACGTTTGTTCTAGACGTCATACTCGTTACTTTCATAGTATTGGTTGTGTGACTGTTCACGATTCCTGACAGAATCCACCCAAACTCTGTATTTTGAGCTATAATGTTGTCAGTGACTTTGGTAAGTCCTTGTTGAATCAATCTGCTATACTCTTGAGCACCCAATATTACGTCTATTGGCCCTCTTTTGTAGTACGTTGGATCGGCTATCACCTTATTTTGTAGATTGGTTTCATCTAGTATTGGTAAGTTAGTATTCGGTATTGCACCGGTAAGTTTAGGTAGTACAATAAGTGTAGTAGTGAGTGTGTATTCACTCGGAAATCTTGGCTTCAGCTTCACCTCAATTGAATGCCTTGCCTTTTTTGGCCTTTCATCCGCTATTCCCGCTACTTCAATCTGTACTTTCTTCCTCGGGTAAGCCAGTATTTGAGCTACTGTTTCTGTGCACAATGATGCCTCTGAGCCTTGATCAAAAAGCACTCTCAGTATCTGAGTTGTACCATCAATTGCCTCTGCATTCACTAATGCCGTAGCTAGTAATGTAGTTTTTGTTATTTGCGTATTAGTAGTAGTTTTTGGTATTTGCGTATTAGTAGTAGTTTTTGGTATTTGCGTATTAGTAGTATTTTTTGGTATTTGCGTATTAGTAGTAGTTTTTGGTATTTGCGTATTAGTAGTAGTTTTTGGTATTTGTGTATTAGTAATAGTTTTTAGTATTTGTGTATTAGTAATAGTTTTTGGTATTTGTGTATTAGTAATAGTTGTAGTATTTGTATGTATAGTCCTTGTTGTAGTTCTAGTTTGGTTTTCGTTGTTTTCTTGATGTAAGAGCGAGTGATGTTTTGTCGACTGACAATATTGACAAGTTTTTGTACTATAACATTTCTTTGACTGATTGTGCGCCAGACAGCTCCTACACGTTCCTTTCTCGTTTACCGCCTTATTCCGGTGTTGGACAGTTAACCGTTGGAACTGAGCACATAGATAAATGCTATGTTCCCCGTTACAATACCAACAATTGAAATAATTGGTTCCTGACCTCTTGTTTGGGCCTGGTAAAGGTATGTTGACGTTCGGAGTGTAAGTTGTTCTTACCTCCTTGTTTGTAATATGGTTGTGGTTCGTTGTTTCTAGGCATTTGAATTGTTTCTCCAGGAATTTCATCATATCCTGGAACTTTTGCGGTTTGTTTGGTTCTGTTGTTTGTTGTTCATACTTCTCATTTGTTGCAGGATCCCAAACTTGAATTAGTATTCTCTCGAGGATGGCATCCCAGGTAGTAATGTCAATGTTTTGACGTTTCAGTGCTTCTAAGTTCTGGTTTATTGTATCATGCAAATTTCTTAAATTGTCGGCAGTCGCCACTCGTATTTTTTCAATCCTCAAGATGTTATCTACATGTCTTGAAACTATTACCCTCTCGTTCTTGTATCGGCTTGTCAGTAACATCCACGCTGCGTCATAGTTTGCGTCACAGACTGTTAGATGCTTAATCAGCGTCAAGGCCTCTCCTCGTACGTGTGTTTTCAGATATTGCATCTTTTCTGTTGATGATAACGAAGTGTCCTCGTGTATGATTTTAAGGAATAAATCATAGAACGACTCCCATGACTCATAGTTACCGTCAAAGGTTGGGATGACTATCCTTGGTAAGTTACCCTTGTGCTCACTGTTACTCGCTCTCCTAGTCATTTTAGCCATGATACTCTCAACGATACTTTGATAACTTGCTTGAGTTGTTTCAAATACCTCCTCCCGGAAATAGTTGTGGTCTGAAGCGCTATCTTCCATCAGAATGTGTAGATGAGTTTCCTCGATCTCTCCCCATTGTTTTTCCATGGATTTCACCATGGATTCCCAGAACCACACTGGCTTATCTGTGTCCAAAGCTTGTGTGGCCTGTTCTAACTTCTGTTGAAACTGTGCTATACGATATTGTTGAATAAATATCTTTGGAGAAGTTGATTTTTGACACTCGTTTTCTTCGATGTCTTGTGGTTCATACAGTCTGCCTAGTAACTGTACTCGTCTCTCACATTTTGCTAAGTATTCCATAGCTTGTTCGTAAGATGACTTTATTGTATTGTAATAGTTTGTTGTAATGTACTTGTGATCCGCTAGTATTTGCTGATCCCGAAGTACGTCGTGGTTAGTTGTAGTCCGGTTGAAAACCTCCGTGAGCCGCGTCCTCCTCTCGTTAATGTACTTGTCCGTTTTCCTTGCAGTTGCATCTTTTCTTAGGTTGGTAAATATCCGTTTGATTTCGAAGTAATCCTCCTCTTGGCTTTTGATCAATCTGTTGATTTCATCAATCTCCATTTTGACTTTCTTCTGACTTCGGTATGTTAGTTATGTAGATGACGTCGTATCGCAACAAGTATGTGCGAGCCTTACCGCAATACTTCACAAATTATTTGTGATAGTGACGGAGGAAACGTAATCGCGTTCGTTGATCGTAATATGTCTTGTTTGTCAGTCAGTCGTTTAAAAATGGACAAGAGGGGCGCGAAAATTACCGGTTCGATTTCCCGACGGGCGCGTGTACAGTCCCGCCGCGAAACCAAATAATAGCTCGAAGGACCAAAATGTAAACGCACCTGCCCTCCTGCGTAGGGTGCGCGGGATCCTATGGGCAGGATGTGTTCACAGTGAAGGGGGGAACCTACCCACCTAGCTCCGTACGTTCCCTACTTCCTAACACCCTAACTCCCAAGATTAGATGATCTAATTTGGACCCTAACGTGTGTACCTATACCTAGCGCCCTAACCATAGGTCGTGTAGATATATACACATATAGATAAGTGCGGGATGTCTGTTGACGGAGACCTATGACAACAGACGGACAGAGGGTAATTGGGATTTTCTCACTGCCGGTCAAGCAGACTCACAAGACCGATCTACTGATGGCTAAGGGTGTCTTGGCCACAGTGAGAGGACACTTACTCGTGGCTGCAATAGCCCTTCCAGCGGTTGCTGGGCACAGCTCGGTCTTCTTAGGGTCTTCTTGGGGAGGAGTAAAACTCGACTCGACTTCTGGTTTCCAACTCTCTTTATTACATGAAATCTTAACTTATATACACAAAATTTAGCTTATTTTACTAAATTATAAACAAAATAAGTGAGTTAGTGTGAGTGATCCAATTTAAGATTTGTTCACTCATCACTATTTTAGTTCATCATAACAACTTATTTCTACATACAAGTAAGTGCGGCGTTTGCACTTCACGTTTGAGATATACAATTTGTCCCGCGACTTTACTTGTTTATGTATTATTTTTTAGTTAAAGGTTTTTTAAAACACAAATATAAATAAAATTAAAATAAATGTTATTGTTCATTAATTGTTGAATGAACAGTATTGGATGATAAAAAATTGCCTAAACTGCAATTGCCTATGAAAATAACATTGAGTGGCGATTAACCTACAAAAAATAAGCATAATAATCTCCTGAGTATTAAAGTAAAGTAAAGTATGAGCCTATAATGTCCCACTGTTGGGCAAAGGCCTCTCATCTCAGTGAAGATATCAGTACAGTGAGGAGTCCTGAGTAAATTTTGTCACATGGATTAATTTGTAATTAATGAGTTGAAAATTACATTATAATAATATGTAGAAATAACTGCCAGTTAATTAAATGTTTAAGATCCCTTAAATATACAGTTTAGTTTACAGTCTTTCTAATTAATAGAATTATGAAAAACTAACTAAAATGTTTAAACAGACAGTATAACAAAGTTTTGAGAATAAAAGTACTTGTACAAAAGTAAGTAATTAACATTGAAAATTGAATAACAAACCGTTGGAACACACGTAGAATTTTACAGCTTCATTAAAACACTTGTTGAATGATAAGTAACCCTTTTCACATAAATATAATTAACAATTTCATGTACTTTCATATTTTTAAACACTTTCTTCGTATTTTTTACGAGCGCGGTTTGTAATATTATAATTTATACGTAATTTATATTTTATTAAGTAAAAGTTGAGTTTTACATGTGCTTGTACCGTGGTTAAGTAAATAATAACTAGTTAAAATTTGGTTTTATTATTTTGTGTTATAAAGTAGCGGCAGAATAAAGTAACAATGGAACTTCTTTATTATTATGTTATCTACCTTCATTTGTTTTAAAAATAATGTATTTGCTTCATAATGTTTACGTTAGATGTCGCTTGTTCTAATCGCCACCTCTTAATCGGTAATTAGTAAGATTTTTATCTCTATTGTTAGCAAAATAGTTAGACAAACATAATATTTGACAATTCCGTGATATCCAAAACTAATGTATACTACAATATTCATCTTTGAAGATATTTTAAAGCATTGTAATTAAACGGAAATTATTTTTACTAATTAATTAGGTAAAAAGGTTTTAATAAATCCTAGAACACGCAAACATTATTCTTTTCTCATTTAAAATTAGAACAACATTTTCAACTGTTTGTTCGGGGTGTCTAGCTCTTCTCGGGAAATCACATGTATAATGTGAAATGAGACAAAATTGTTTGAGTTTATTATGTACCTATCCGAGCTATCTGTGCTGTGTTGTGCAGTGTCCTAAATTAGTGTGTGTTGAGTGTTTGGCACCTGTCAGCTGGCTGTCAGAGGACGGTGAGCGCCGGACCGTCCTCTGCAGACCAACCCGTTCGGAGTTCAGTTTACTGTTCTCTCTACCACCGTAGAAGAGTAGCTTTGACATCCCTTTTTGGATCTTTTACGTGTCAACCTAGATTTAGTGTTGTAATGTAAACTTTGGAGTAAGTAGTCTTCACTACCCTATTATGCTATGTATCTCATGTTAAGTGAACTATGTATTAGTTCTTATGATCAAGTTCTTTAAAGCTACTTATTATTGAAGTGACTAATCATCACTATTATAAATTATAAAATAGATTCGTCTAAACTTTTTTGAGGCGCGAGGATCGAGGGGGTAAGCTTTGCCGCCCTCACGCTGAGCGATGAAGGAGCTTAGACCGTTCGAGGCGAAGTTCTCCATAGGGACAGCTTGAAAAAAAAATGTGTTCTATTTGACAGCTAGGTACTGAGTTCGATCCCGATCATAATTTGATGCACAAAATTTAATTTTTCTTTATTTTTAACTTTTATTTTTAATATTAAAATCTTAATCATCTCAGAGTAATCTTATTCCTAAAAACACCCTCAAAACACGGGGTTCATCCCTCTTCACTCCACACCACGTACAACCACTACCGTCACCAATAAACAATACACGTGACGTCACTATACCTGTCGTTAAGTACTGAAAACATCCATTTACGTAACATTTTATCCTTTGCTTACATGAGAGAAGTAAAATGGTATGTCTTATCGTGTACTTTTGGATGAGTATTGTAGCACACCTGAGCCAAACAATGTTCGGAATTTATAGTCGTAGGAAGCATATAGGACGGGTTCGTTGTTATTAAACGTACTAATGTATTGTCGTGATTACAGTGGTTCATTTTGACGGTGGTGTATGTGGGTGTAGATATGTAACCATGAGGATAATTATTTTTGCTTTGTTGTTTTAATTGCTTAGGAAGTTGCTCTGTTTTATTTGTAAGGAGAATTTTAATCTACTTATGATTATTTTATTATGATTATTTTTTTTAATAAAGAATTATGAAAATGTTCTTTATTCAAAACTTGTAAAAAATAAAATAAAACGGAGTATAAAATTACCTCCGGGTCATATCCCAATGTAAACAAAGTAAAAAAATTAATGACATCATTGTAAAAAAAATGTTTTTATTGTTTTGTTAGTACATATTAGTAATAGTAGCTACTAATTAATTTACTGACAAATACTAACAATATCAGTCACCACACGTCTTGCATAATTAAGCGTAGTTCAATTGTAATAATAATTCAAAACATGTTTGTTTTCAATTAATGCATTGAATTTACCTACTCCGTATTATAATATGGTTTATTTGTAATTTACTGCGAATAGTAATTTAATACTGTATTGATTTCATTAACCTATTCGATTTATTTAATCAGTACATATAATTATTTAGGTAAGTAAATATTAATTTATTTTAAGTGTAAGAATGTACCGTAGTGCAACAACACAGCCTAAATATAGTCAGGTACAGTTAATTACAAAAGTTGATGAACTCATACAAGACACTTCCACTCTAAAAGATGTAATAATGAAGAATAAAGTATTGTATAACATATTTAAAAGCGTTAAAATTATACCTTATCGCCCCGCAATGTTACCCGCATTGTACCCGTTTCCATGGCAATTTCGGTATAAAACATACTTTCTTCTTGAATAAAGCTAAAAAATGTACCTATTGATTCAGTGCCCTTACCTCTGCAATGGAACCTAACAGACTGTACCACCTCATACTATTTTAACTATTCAAAAGAGGAGTCAAAACTTCTACACCGGTGGTTTCGAGTGCTAAGCACATCCCTTTCCACATCTTCAGCATCACGCCTCCGATGAATACGATCCATACGTTAGTACTTCTCGTCAAGCCAATTCCAGAGCGTCCAAGGACACACTTCCCGCGTAGAAACGGACTCCCTTAAATACACTACTCAATATCACTATCCTTACATAAACGGCAGAAAATATCGTTTGCGAGATGCAGGATTTTGGCAAAAAAAAAAGGTTTTGTATGAATTTTTGGGGTAGCAAATAGCAGGTAGCCGACCGATTGGTTTGTCAATAGATTTTTGTTAGGAGATTAAGTTTGTGCGTGCGAAAGTAACGACATCTGTTGTTTGTGGTTTTAAACAGAATTAGGGTAGGTTTTGTATTTTCTCATGTGTGGCAATTTAATTTAAATTATTTATGGCGGGTTGCTTCAACAAAATTTAGTCTCAACAGACAATTAAAATCATGGCTTTTACTGGTCGCCCGAATACTTTAACAGACTGTCACTTAAAATATGAAACAAACGCTTAGAATTTAAGACATTGATTACCGTAAAACGTGATCGAAATTTTTGACGAACGTTTATTACGATAATCAACCGTTTGGAATAACCCACCCTTAGTGTTCATCATTATAACGACATATTTATTGAATGTAAGAATGCTACTTTAATTCTCATCCACAATTAGCAGCGCCCCGCGGTTTTACCCGTTCCCGTAGGAATTTCAGGATGAAAAGTAGCCTATAACCTTCCCGTTGAATGTAGCCATCCATTAAAAAAAGAATTTTTCAAATCAGACCAGTAGTTCCTGAGATTAGTGCGTTCAAACAAACAAACTTTGCAGCTTTATAATATTAGTATAGATACAAGCTCACCACTTATCTTTGGTATTTATCATGTGCAAAACAACATTATAAAAATGTATTTCCTTATTGACATGAGCGATAATTAGTAATTTTGCTCGTAAACAGAGGCCAAATATCAAAATTTCTAATACAATACAAATGACACGCGCAAACAATTTCAATTAAACCCGTAAACTTTAGTTTCAAGATCGATATACAGCTGTTATGAGTCTTCTTTGGAATTCTATAATTACTGAACCGCTTAAGGCTTTTATCCAAGTTATTATTGAGAAACTTTCAACGGATCTCATCGGTGGGATCTAGGTATTTTCTTGGCAACGTATCTGTATTTATCTGTTCCGAAAAGTATACTTACAACGCAGACTTGCACTAAAGCTTCTTTCCCTTTGGGCGAGTTTTGAAATTGCGAATAGGTGAGTTTAAATAGAACATTTATATTAACAAAATCCCCACTCGCTGATGAGAATAGCTTTTTGGGGAAGAAAAAACTTAAAACGATGCACATGTATTTATTTAACACGGAATTGTATCAGATATTTTGATTAAAGCCCGTCACAGACTTAGCTATAATATATATTAATATTTTTATAGCTAGGCATATTACTATATATTTTCTATACTAATTTTCGCGTGACCGCACACTCAGCTATAATATATATTTCTGTGATAATATGCCTAGCTATAAAAATATTAATATATTTATAGCTAAGTCTGTGACGGGCTTAAATTGTTAACTAGCTCGGGCTATTATACAGCTTGTAAACTAGCTTAAACAAACGACGACATAAAGTTTACTTAAGTATAAATATTAGCCTGTAATGTCCCTCTGTTTGGCAAAGGCCTCTCATCTCATCAAAGACATAAGTAAGGAGGATAAAGTTTACTTATTGAAAAATAAAATATCCTGATGAATTTCCTCCTTTTTTGAAGTCGGTTAATAAACAGAAAGATAAACTAACTACAGCGAGGTCAGCCAGCAGCTACAAATCGTAAGATAAGACGGAACCAGCTCGATTCGACCGTGAAAACAAATTATTTGGATTGTGCATCTCGAATTGGGCTGCTGCTGAAGCGAGCTTATTTACTGATGTTAAATCTAAAGTCTTCGTGGATCTTCAGTCAGTTTTTACATAAAATGTTATTTGAAGGGTTGTCTTAATTGTATATTTATTGCTTAATTTCTATTTGAGCATTACCGTGCATCGGAGGGCAGGTTAAGCAGTCGGTCCCGATCGTTTCAATCGTCAGACCATGTCGGAGGCCTTTAGGCGGTCTAAAAACTCAGGCATCCAGGGTTGGCCACTAACCTATTCGAAATGAATGAATACATTACATAAAGAGGCTAAAAGAATCATAAAAATCGTTCCAGCAGTTTTCGGGTCATAAACTTACACGACATTATTTTATAAGCTCGTATATAGATTACTTTGCCTTGGTTTTAACCGATTCAAAAAACTCAATTCTTTGTTTTAATTCATATTTTTTCCCTTTCCAGGTCGATACCAAATATTTCAGTGATCTTTAGTGATTGAGTGCAGTTAACAAGTGATTGTAGTGATGTGAGTGATATGTGATCCAAAATGTTGAAGATTCAGATGTTGGACTCCATTGTCAGTAATGATGCTGATGAAACTCAAGAACAACAACCTAACGGGTGAGTTTAGTTGTATTAAGGATTAAATACAGTGATACAGTTGTTTGTCAGAGCGTTTGTCGTGTACGGGGTTCGATTCCCGCCTAAGGTAAACACATTTGATGGCTGTGAGGTTTAATCGTTGATATAGATTCATATAAAGTATTTTTGATTTATTCTTAAATGTAGCTATCGTATGTATGCAAAATTGTTTTAATAATCCGAATGGAAGTTCCAGAAATTAACGTGTAAAACAAAAAAAAGTGTAAAAGGAACAAACTCAACGTAACAACTGTATTATATTTAACATCTTTAGTTATCATTCTTACACTACATAATATAAGACGTTAATATTTCTTAGAACACTTTAAGCTCGTGATTGAACAACAAAGAGAAATACTGATAATCCTAGTCTACCCGGCGTACTTATTCAGAGAAATCAAAAATGCTTCCTTAGTTGAATTTAATGAATGATTTTGACAAGTAGGTAGTTTCTGAAAAATTACGTCCGTTAATTGTTCATTAGGTGGGCGTCTCAAAGTGCGGCAGTAAAACAATCCTAGTACTAAATAAGACTAGTCTCCGACATAATACTGGTCTATTCATTCCACAGAGTATACTATCAGAGATCATACCCTCACCTACCCCGTCTATGTATCGATTCCGGCCGCACCGTCCTCGCGGCGCCGGCAGTATAATTTCGCAAATAACTTTTTATTAGGACATCCCTGTTTGTCCTCCCAAACATTGAGTTTGGAAACAATTTTGCACAAACAGATTCCCGAAATTTCATGATCATGGAACTTGATGGCTGGAGGTAAAAGGCAATGATCGTTACATTTAAATATAAATTGGTTTATGTTATTGTTTGTGTCAAAATATTGCAGTATAAAATGGGTCAGGATACTGTGGACAAAACAACATTTCTATAAATATTTTACGATTTAATTATTTCGATATTTTTTGATGCGATGTTAGTTTATTGCGATTGTTAAGCGTAATAACAACATTAACATGCAGCTCGGCCCCTTCATAAGTGGGCGCTATCGTGCTTCTGAGGGCAAGTTAAGCAGTCGGTCAATAAGTACTGTTTATAAACTGTCAATTAAAACGACTACCCAAATCATTTCATTAGTGGTAGTTTGTTTGAGAATGAGACGTTACATCAAAATGAAGGAGTAGTAGTTAAAAAGTATTAGCCTATAATATCCCACTTTTGGACTAAGGCCTCTCATCTCCCTAAAGAAAGATATCATTACAACCAGGAGGATTAGGCATAATCACCACGCTTGCCAAATGCGGGTTGGTAATCTCAAATCCGAGCCTTCTTTGAAAAGTAGGAAACACGTTTTCACGACCCGGGAATTGAACCCGGGACCTCAGTCTTCGCAGGTGAGTGCACATACCACTAGACCACCGAGGCGTGAATGAACAAACGAACTTGCGAGTAAAATAACAAAACAGCAATAACGTATCAATATCGACATGAAACTGCTTTTATAATAAAGTCATAACATATGTTTTCAATTTAACCTCTCTTCGCTGAGACGAGAGGGTTGTAAAAAGCAAATGAAATACACCATGACGTCGCGTCAGTATGTCGCCTGCGTCAACAAAACAATGTTTGTATGTACTTTACTTCCTAGCTTATGCTTTTCGAGACAAGGAGGTGAAGTATGCATGAGGAAGTTCTTGTGATTATACTCCATTTATTTTAAGTAAGTTGGTAAACCCTGGTGTCGGATATTTTAGACCGCCTAGCCCCCGACCTGGGTTGAAGGTTGAAGCAGTCGGAACAATTTAATGTGCAATATTAATGTTAAAATATTTATAAACAAAAAAATGCTTGGGTTCACAAAATCAGAGCAAATAATTATAGTATACGGAAATATTAATTCAAGCGTTATCTATTGAGTGCGGGTAAAACCACAGGGAACAGCTAGCCTTTCAATCAATATCTCTTCCATTTAAGAATTTCTTAATATAGGTGTAGTATTCCTCTTATCTACCTAGCTCAATTTTCCCGCACATCGCTAGTAGAAATAGTCTGATGAAAATTATTACGTAACCTATTTATATTGTAACAATAATATCGGGTGACGTATAGCAGTGTTTGTGACACTTAATTTTAGGAGTTGCTCGATACTTGTATATTAGGAGACGCCTTTGAAGAAACTAATAGTTTGGTAGTTCTATCCAAAAGTCGAAGTTACTCGTGTGTGTGTGCGTTTGACAGTTAATGTGATTATTTTTCTAAGAGATTTATTTGTATTCTGTCCTTTGTTACGTAACAATACTTACACAAGTTGTGTTCATACTCACACGGAAACCAATGCCACCTCTGCTTAATACATTGTTGATTTGTCACCGTTCAACCATTCCGCTGTTATTGCGTACCTTCCTATATCGGTAAATGGCGTTACAGACTTACCCACTGATGTACGATATTGTGTTAACATGTCATTCCCGTTTGTTTTATCGCTAGATTACGTTGGAGGCCCTTAGGCGGTCTAAAAATTTCAGCACCAACACCACTGACTTATGAACTTAATTTATGTGTAAAAGAAAATATTGAACACTTACTAAATATTGGGCTACAGAAGCAGCGCAGCTTAAATTAAATGCTTAACAAATGGAATGACAGATTTTAATGTCTGCAGGGAGCCTAAATCTAATCTATCGTAAATTCAGACTAGTGTCGGGTGATGTACGAGAGATTTGTGGTTGGTTTGTTTCTGACGGTACAAACGGGTCGACATAAGCGGTTTCAGAAATGCTGAAATGTTTGTGTTTATTCCCCTGTTTATTCAAATAGAATTTCCTTTGTATATTTGCACTGGTATTTAGTATTTGAAAACTATTTTAATAACACCAAATAGCAGGTAGTTTTAATTCTCAACACGCGAAACGTTTCCAAACAAATAATCTTCTAATGTGCATGTGTTTAAAGTGCAAAGTCATTTTCAAATTGCCTCGACCAATCAGAGCTTTAAGTTAAAACAACTTATAAAACTAGTCCTGAAACACGCAAGTGAAGTTTTTTGGTATAAAAACAACATTACCTTCATTTGGCATCATTGATTAGTGGTGTCCTGAGTATACTTAGGAAGCCAGTAGGGGGATATCTGGTTTGAATATCCCCGGTACAACACAGAGTAATTTGAGAGGCATTACTTACATTATAAGTAAAAGGGGTATCAAGTAGCTGAGTGTTGTTTACCTATTATTTCTGCTGTGCGAAAGTCCGGCGCCATTTATATGTTTATCTAGTCGGACGAATCCACTATAGTATACTATTCGACATCACTGTTTTTGATCAGCGCTTTATTGCTTCATATTGTTATTATTCCACAAGCTTGTTGACACAGTGATTGTTGACAAGACAACGCTGACCATGTCAGTGGTTGCGGGTTCGATCCCCGCCCGGAGTCAACAAAATGTGAAGACATAATAATTATTGATATATTTTTGTAAATATTATAATTATGTTTATGAAGTACAGTTAGTTACATTCTGTATTAAAGCTTAGAGCTTAGTTTGGGTCATACATTATATTTATTTATCACTTCATGTCTCACATGGATACCCTTTTACTATAGATACTCGGCTATAATTATTTCAATTATCCTCGGGTTCCGGTTTACACCTCTTCTCTGCATTGATTCCCACTGAGGCGAGGAACTTGCCCATCAGTGGGACATTAGAGATCAATACTTCACTGTTCAACTTTATAAATGTACGATATTATTATTATGTATGTTATTTCACCAATGAAACATCTACTTCGGCCATATTGGATAATTGGACCGCAACTTGTTCACTTGTAATTTGTTTACTTACCTAGTTCCAATTTCTACCGCAAACACAACATTAAACCCAAAGACACTATTTTTACACCAATTTTAATTGTGTTTCCTTCCTTTCTACTTCTTCCTAGTACTAATTTAATAATCTTTTATTAAAATTACTAGCACAAAAAATCTATTAGAATAATTAATTGATGTCACGGTCACGCGTTGATGTCTTTTATTAGTAAATATTATTAAGTATATGAATTAACTTTCACTACATTACAAACGTTACAATATTCCATATTAGATTAGTTATTATTATAAAACATTGTTGAAGCAATCAATGGGTAATTGAAGTAACTGTTTCGGACGTAATTTTGCAATCGGATTGTATAAAGAATTAATATTAGGCTCGCGCCGTAATTGGGTTCGATGGTTGAAATTGAGTCATTGGACAATAAAGAGCTCATGGGTATACTGATCATATAATCAAATTGACGTTAATTTTTTGTTTGGACACAGAGACGGATTAAGGCCTCTTACAATTTAAGCGTAAAGGGGCCCATACACGGTAAGATTTCATTTTTTATAATTAGATTTCATTTCACAAACGACGAATCGATCGTTTCGATCGGTTTAACGCGACGGATCGTACAGATAAATCTTACCGTGTATGGGCCCCTTTAGTCTCGTAAGTTTAGTCGTCCAGCTACGCGCTGCAGTAGTGCGCAGTCGTCCGCGCGCTCGTATGTTCTTTTGTTTCTCATACAAAACGCACGTAGAAAAACGACTGATCGCTCGCTCAATAACACCTTCATTAATTTGCATATTACCTTAATCCGCCTCTGCTCAACAGTTATTACAGTATGTTACTCAACAACGGTGAATAGACTCCGTTCAATACCCAACTACCCATAAAATGATATGCCAGAAAAACTCATCAATTAGTACTGCTATGAATATACATGTCTAAGTCAATGACGATACTTAATTCAATGGATTAAGAGCGATATTTGTTTGGAGAGATTATGTTCTGGATGGTGAAGTGATTAATGAATGGTATAAAAATGGTTTTCTGTTCTAAGTTAATATGAGAGGTAATTGTTTTATTCGTTATTTAACACTTGTACGGAATTCAATCAATGTGTTTTTTATAAGTATGTAGTATGTTCTACTAAAAAACCGCGGGGCGCTGCTAGTTAGTTATAGGTGCACTACTGTGTTTTGTCTCTATTGGCCTTTGGAAAATAGCGGACGTCTGAAAGGGACACACTATTTGATAGCTAAAATGCTGTTATTAATCGTTTATGAATAAATTCCTAAAACAATAGTGCAGGGGCTGAAACTGTCTGACACTGTCTTCGTTGCCTTTGTTCCGTGGCCCCCAGTTAGTCATAATTTCCTTTCCTCAAGAGACTTCATCACATCATAATATGTATAACATACTCTTGTTTCATTGTAATAGTGTTTTAATTTACTTTTAAATGGTTTCCCATCATTATTATACGAATACGTTTATATTTTCCATGTTGTAATTCATTGTGAGAAGGTACACGAAAGATTACGATATAAACAAAAAAAGATACAACCTTGTCAAAAGGAAAATACATATTATTTAGTACTAGCAGCGCCCCGCGGTATTACCCGCGTTGTTCCCGTTCCCGTGGGAATTTCGGAATGAAAAGTAGCCTATAACCTTCCCGTTGAATGTGGCTATCCATTACAAAAAGAATTTTTCAAATCGGTTCAGTAGTTTCTGAGATTAGCGCGTTTAAACAAACAAACAAACAAACAAAACAAACTCTTCAGCTTTATAATATTAGTAAGTATAGATGTACTAAGAATACTATGATAGGTAATATTGATTCCGCTTATCCTATCCTACTTCCTAGTAATATTATAAATGCGAAAGTTTGTGAGGATGTATGTATGTTTGTTGCTCTTTCACGTAAAAACTACTGAACGGATTCGGATGCAACTTTACAGTAATATAGATTATACATCAGAATAACACATGGGATACATTTTATGCCAAAATTCCCGCAGGAACCGATACAACGGGGGTAACACCGCGGGGCACGGCTAGTAATATACATTTGTACATTACAGTGTCGTTAGTCGTTAGCTATATAAACCTTTTTTGTAAGGCACGTGCTTCAGTCTTTCTGTCGCACTCAGAGACATCCATTAAATCGGCACTCAACTAATTGACATAATTTGTTATACATTTAATGTCAAAATCACTCATTAAATCTCTTATAAGGCATTTGACGTCTCTGAGTATGGGCGTCAGTGTAGTTAATACAATGATATTTCACGTAAAAAAGCAAAACTAAGCTATTCCTATAATTTTAATATTAAAGTAGATGTATGCAACGCTTGAATCTGAAGCATTATCATGTTCTCAATGTGCAAGCTTCTTTACATTTTCCCGGCGGATCATGAAATAATGGCTCATAAAATAAAATAGATAATGAGCATAAGTTACAAAATCCATAAAGTAGCCCTCAGAAGCCTCCGATAATTTCTTTTGTCACCTGCGTCAAAGGTATAGCCTGTCAAAGACAACATCTCGTTACATCACTTTATCCTCAATCCCCGTAGACCGAAGAAATATCGTTTACAAGAAAATATATCCTAAATCGTCCATCGAACCAAGACCCGCCATCAACGAACACGTTAAAACACTTTCTCTTTATTTCATAGCTCTTGTTATATTGGTCCTATTATGACAGAGCACTAAGTTTGAATATCTATATCATATTGCTGGAAAAAGTTACGTTACTTTGGACGAGATAAGTGAATCATTAAATTGAATTACAAAACCTTTACGATGTTCATGTTATGCAAGATGGGGTCGGGATTGAAAGAAATTCCAGGATTGTAAGCTGGAGATTGAGTGAAAATATTTTTCATTAAAGGAAAGGTTGAGGGTTCAAACCTCTGTACGGGTAACGTAATTATTTATTTTTGTTTTTATTTATTTTCCTATTTTGTATAAGAAAAATAGTCTTAATAAATTTTAATAAAATTTGTAGCCGCGATAACTATCAAAAAGCATATTTGTATAATAGCGCCATCTATGACTAACGTGTGTAAACAAATATTGGTGTTCAATAAAAATAGTTCAATAAATTGTTATAATAGTTCAACTAACTTCTACTAGATGTCGCTGAACACTATAGTCGTAGTTATAGATGTCGCTACTGATAATTATGGTTTAGCTCGTACTTGGTGAAATTATTGGAGAAATATTATAATAAGTATGCTACTTTCTACACATTTTAAGTTTGATTTTAAATTATTTACATATAGTTCAGCTATAATGAAAACATTTTAAGTAGCGTTCAGGTTCACTGTAAAACTGTGAACGTACTTAATTACTTTCCTACATATCAATAATAATCTTTTCATAGTCATTATTTCACAAACAATTAAAACCCATTCCCAATTATCATTTCCAATAATTCCAGCATTATCATTACCAACTATCCTATCATTATCATTATGAATTCACTCACAAACACTCAGTCAAACGGTAGTGGACACTGAGTATCTATTATTAGGTTTCCGTTGGACTCGCGAAGCATAACCAAGTCCCCATTGGCTTTCATTCTCTGGAGCGTATCGCGTAATTCACTTAGGAGCAAACAATATCTGGGCCGCGGTCCCTCGGGAGCCCAATTAGAAAAGGTGATCTAATTAGGTAACCGGGGAGGTCAGTTGTAGGTTTATTCTTTTTACAATCATTTTAGATTATGCTAAGTGGATTGTGCGTTCTAATCGGAATAGTTATACTTATATCATTTGGGTTTAATTCGTTTTCTAAGAGGAAAATTGCTAACTGATTTTAGTTCATTCTTACCCGATGAGGTCCAATACCTTTTTTCCTCAATGGCAGAAGTCATAAATAAAATCAGACATGATGCTTTGAATGTTAACTCTCGTATGAATAAATATAATATATATAAGGTGCTAACAAATTAATCACGGATATTTTAAGAGATGATACATAACATTAAAACAATTAACTTTTAATTAAGGAACCTTTGTATATCATTTTTTTGTTTTAATTTACCGAACAAAAAAAAATATTATAATATTTTTTTAAAATAATCACCCCTATTATGTACCTGTCAAGATGTTTAACACTGTCAAATGTCACGTCAAAAGTTGAGAGGTTCTAGAATATGTCTAAAAAGGTCTCATTTAATTATCTTATTAACAGGGAGTTTTAACGTAGCAAATTTGTAGCAAATTTGTTTCCTACTTTTCTCCAAAAAAACATACAAAACCAATGATGTTTTATACTTAAATGTACTCCGAGAACCGAGTACTATCAGCTGTAAAAATATCCGTGACTAATTTGTTAGCACCTTGTATAGACATTTGACGAGCCCGTTAGCACAGTGGCATGTCAGAGTGCTTACTGTGTCGGGGGTTGCGGGTTCAGCAATATGTGCAGACATAGCTATTGGCGATAACGTCTAGGTGTCAATTATATATTCCTATTAAGTATTTGCACTGGAGCAGTCTCATTTAAAGAAAAAAAAAAAAAAAAATTGTGCCATCGACACGAAGAAGAAGAAGTATTTGTGATGTATAAATAGTAGTATCAGTAAGTTAGATTCCATAATAAAAGCCTAGAGCTTAGTTTGTATCTAATTATATTTGACGATTCAACGTAACAGTGAACGCATCGTCAAGCCTATACTACATTCTGCACATTAATCATGTATATTTTACATTTCTTTAACATTTTATGAATGCAGTAATAAGTAATAGAAGAAAGGCGTAACAGCGTGCACAGGTCGTTAACTCCAAAATAATCGGACGAAGACATTACCCCGATATGCCTCATTTATTCAAATGAAAATTGTCTTAAATTAATGTCTTAGACATCTGTTACTTACACTTCAACTTATACTTAGAATATTTAACTTTGTGATAAAATAATATTTTCACATTGACGTATGGTTAGGGAATTTTACGGTCGGCCAGTTTTAGTTTAGGCGAAAATTAGTCTCGGTTGAGGAATTGAGGATATCTGTGAACCCCTAGTTACTATATCTTCAGTTTCGTTATAACAACGATGTTATGTTAAAAATCACTACTCTGTCGCTTTATCAAAGTGATACCTCATTCAGAATCAATCAGGGTGCAAAATGAATAATTACATACTATAAGCACCAATTAAAATCTAGTTAACCAAAAAAGATCGTCCAGAGCAAAAAATAGCAGAAAAACGTATCCAGGCGCCGTACTGGTTCAAAAGTCATTTCCTTCCAAACTCCAGGAAAAAAAATCACTCCCACCTGGTTATCCACGTGGCTCTCTTTCCGGTGTCTTCCCCTTGCAATATAAACTTCCAATTTCAAAAAAGGTACATCCCTATTTGAAGTGTCATACACTTACGACCTTTTACGATGCAGGAGTATTATGATTAAAGGTCGTATATCCAACTCATTATGAAAGTTAATACATCTTTATGAATTGTGTGTATAACAAGTCTACCTACCGGTTTATTTTCTTTATAATTTAATAAGCAACGCGTGTCGGATGTACGATTGTATGTGTTCACAAAGTGTGACGGCACAGGACATGTTTATATTGTTCTTAATAATATTACGGGTGAATTATGGCTGTACGTTTTAAGTGGTTTGAACGGAACTTAACGAGTTTAATTTATAATTAAATTAATGGACTGTAATAAGTCAGTTACTTGAAGTAATTTAATTATGATTTTAATTGATTGGATACGGATTATAATGGACGTTAGTAGAACTTACGAGATTCAGGCTATAAGTTCATTAGCTATATTTCAATTACAATTTTCAGAATCATCTAATTCAAAAGTTTTATTACCGGAAGAATGATATATCCCTGCCACAGATACTATCATAGTGACTACCAGATATAAAATTTTATTTGTAACATAAAGGGTTTCTAAAATCTTTTCATTGTTATCAAGTGTCGCATTGTTGTTATTGTGCCTCTGTATTTACGATAATGTTGAATTTTCACGGAACATTTATTTTTTATCTTCGGTTCGCGTTACTGCACCGTTTATCAAAATGATTTATGCGATTGATTTTAGTTTAAAATGGAGTATTTAAAGGGAGGCATCTGTGATATTACTATGTATGTACCTATGCAATACTATGTTGTGTACGAGTTAATTGTTTTTATGTTGAACTATCATATATGAACTATATGTATGTTGTAACTTAAGAGAAAGACGTTTTAATATGAAAATATCAATATACATACAAAAGCGTCTATTAAAAATATGATAGAAATAGATCACTAAACTTGATTAGCTATTTTGAACGTTATTTCTGCTTGGGTAAATACTACGAAGTAGAACCAAGTAGGTTAAACCACACTTTTCGATCTTTGTTATACCATACCATACCATACCATAGAGATAATACACACCTTAACAAAATGTCGTATTAAAAAAGGCTTTTAGAAAACCGCCAAGTAACTCCAAAGCTTGTACAGAAGGAAGAATACATGTAAATGTATGTTTTTTACCACGTAAAGAATAAATCAGCGAGAGTGCCAATACTGCCAATCCATACTATCCTTACATCAGACTACTGCGCTGTTATCAAACATGGAGTTACCTGGTTACTTTCTATTTCATTATCTAATAAGTACTTTGTACTATTAGGACTTTGATTAACTAAACACGAGTTACGTAGAATAAACATAGAGGTAATCAGGTTATTTCTGTTTAACCCACTAACCTGCTGCACTGTTGGAAAAAGTGCGACGCAAGCATTTTTGCTGTCGCATCTTTGCCATCGCAGTTTTGGAAATATGGAGCATAAGTCTATACAAATTTTAGAAAGAGGAAGATTTTACCTGCTTTTACTAAAAGTATAGGCCCAACCTCACTAAATCAGGGAAAATAATGTAAGAGTTATCTATAAAAAAATTACATTAGCGCCATCTATTGCGTTTTGGGTAGAACCACTACGCAGAATTAGCTACATTATACATCGCTATTGTAAATATACTTTTGGTACAAATAAAAGCTCAATAAAAGTAGTGTATCCCTCTCAAATAACAACTTCAAAACCGAACTTGATATTTATGAATTATTTTGAATCTAAAAAACTTATTTGCAAATATACGTCTCGTATTTCTTCCGCGTACAATAGAAACTGTAAACGTTAGTATGTAAATGTTAATTTATTCAGTATGCATCAGTTGCGGTTCATTCGGGACAAGGCGCAAACAAAATCTCAATAAAATATGCTAAATAACGAGAAGGGGTGTAATTTTCCAAAAACAAAAGTTTGTTTTGAGCAGATGATGTTTTTATGAATAAGTTTACACTTGGCTGTGTGTTTTAAGAGAAACTTTTTGGTGGGGGAGTCTCTTGTCTTTTGTTTTTGTATTTAATGCGTTGTATTTACTGTTATGTTAATACATTCGCTGCCTATGACTTTTCATTCCTACCAGTCAATACTAGTTAGATGACATACCATAGTTAGTACATAGGATACTTTGCGTTATCCCAACATATAGCAATACAAAAACTCATCACTACATCACTACATAGTATAAAACAAAGTCGCTATTTTTGTCTGTTTGTTTGTCTGTATGCTTAAATCTTTAAAATTACGCAACGGTTTTTTGATGCGGTTTTTTGTAATAGGTAGAGTGATTCAAGAGGAAGGTTTTTATGTATAAAAATTCCCGAGATTCCCACGGGAACGGGCACAACGCCGGTAAAACCGCGGGGCGCTGCTAGTACATATTAAAAAACAAAGTCCCCGGCCGCGTCTGTCTGTCTGTTAGCGATAAACTCAAATACTACTGCACGGATTCTGACGCGGTTTTTTTAAATAGATAGAGTGATTTAAGAGGAACGTTTATATGTATAAAAATTCCCGAAATTCCCACGGGAACGGGCGCTGCTAGTTTGTAATAATTTTCACCAAAATATTATTTTAAAATACAAAATACAAACTATGTGGCCTTCTAAGCTAAGTAATCTTTCTAAATTCGAGGGTAAATCTCATCACAGACAATGTTCAACAGCACACTTTAACCAAACCTTCAACAACCGCTATAATTTTCAATTTGACAACAAGGGGAAGTAATCCCTTTGAAGCACACTTCCTACTCAAGATTAAACATGGCAAAAAACGAGATCGATGGCTCCAATGAACACTACGCTATGTCAAAAATCGTAGGTTTACAGGAGGAGGATTTAAAGGAAAAATGTTGATAAAATCTTTAATATCTAAGTTATTGTAATGATTTTTTCTGAGTGAATAGTTAATTTAGTGATGTTTATGACCTGATTTGTAAAATTTTAAAAATCTTTACGGTTTTTTAGTTAGCCTTACTTAGCGGGATGTAAAGCGGAAAACTAAAATTCAAAATCCAGATACACTCCGCCAACTCACAATTAGCGGAGTGTATATGGGACTACAAAATTCCAAATTAAATTAATATTATTTAAAAAATCTGAATGATAACATCAAAAATCGATTTTATTACTAATAACGAGTACTTTTAACTTCATGTTGCAATTAAAATATCCTTATTTTAGAATTTAGATAAGATAACGTTTTGTAATTTACATAATCCAGATACACTCCGCCAAGTCATAATTGGCGGAGTGTATATGGGACTACAAAATGCCAAATTAAATTAATATTATTAAAAAAATCAGAATGATAACATCAAAAATCGATTTTATTACTAATAACGAGTACTTTTAACTTCATGTTGCAATAAAAATATCCTTATTTTAGAATTTAGATAAGATAGCGTTTTGTAATTTAAAGGGCTAAAAAATTTTCGGCCCGCTTACAAACAGCTAACAGCGTTTTGTTCTATAATAAAAAAACTATTATAGTATTAAAATCGAGTAGTATTGTATCCAACTATTATAATTACTATTTGCCCCGCGTAGTTCCACTCGCATCCAAGTTTTATGCTTTATTTCAGCCTCTTAGGGTTTATTTTTTAAAAAGTATCACAAGGTTAATCGTAAATCCTTAACTATGTTCATCAAAATCGGTTTATGGATTTAGCCGTGAAAGTGTTTCAGGCGTACAGACATAATTTCTTGTTTATAATAATACTGGAGCTGACCCGCGGTTCCACCCATGCCCTGTTCGATAAGGTCTTAGCATATTACTGAAAGGCATAAGGCATAAACTAATTATTTATCACTATTTTAAATAACATGAACTGTTACAGCGATATTGAGATTAATCAGCAGTCTTTGACTGTCTCAGTCTTTGTCAACTTGTCTAAAATACGAATTATTATAATGTGTAAATAGACATGCAAAAACAAAACAAGGATTAATAAAAAGTATAAAAAACAACTATAATATTTTCTAAGATATATATTCTCTCCTTGGCTCTCATCAAATCCATGATCAAATCTGGCTAACAAATTCTAATAAAAACTATTATACATATCAGGTATAATGCTATTGTCACAAAAATAAATTAATTCGTTGTAAGAGTACATAGCTTTCTCAATTTCTGAGAGATTGTTATATACCTTTTCTGGCAATGACTCGACACGAGGGTGTCATGTTTTAAATCGTTTGAAGCATAGTATCTGGTCTCCTAACCTGTATGTATAATACAAAATGCCTTCACTATCTGGAAAAGCTTCGATCTCCTTAATTTTATTCAAATAAACCTATTGATTACATAACTTTTTGGTGGATATTATATTTTGATAATAAAATTATGTTCCTACAGATAATTTTCGGCACTTTTTTTTCATAGCAATATTCTTTTTAAAATCAAGAGTAATATATTGTTTAACTATTCTACGAGTATAACGCTTATCATTAATATCGAATAAACTTCTTTTCCTTTCGCTGATTTTTCGATCAGGGCATGAACTGAATCACCTTTAATTCTCAGATACCATGCAGCCAACTAGTAGATACGTGTAAAAAACTATGCGGTTTGGGCCCCTTGTTGCAAGTCAACGGCCAAGTCACACAACATTAACTATAAATAATAAATAAATAAGGAACCTAAGACTTGGCACGACTTTGTCTAGATTTCATTACTTTTTAGATTATAAACAAGCAGCTCCATCGAGACTTTGCTAGTTTTTTACAGAATGTTTTTAATGGGATCTTTCTTTTAGCACGTCAGTAACTAGGAATGGCATTGATCTTTTTTTGGAATATGAAAACCAATATTTAAGTTAGCATTGGCTGTATCTTTATACTGTATCTTAAAGTATGCACTGTACTTCTATGACCATGCTCAGCACACCATTCTGGATTAAATTTAAATATTTTTGAGAATGACAATGATGGATTAAAGTATTGAATACTTGAATTTTTCCCGACATAATGCGACTCTATAGGTACATAATACGAATTAACATGTTATATTACGCTCTGTTGCATTTTTTCAGTAACCTCTTACTTTAATAAGCGTAAATATAAACAAACAGAGCGTCGCTCGCGCCGCACGCCTCCGCGCGACACCCCGCCAAAACTTAGTTAGCGACGCATCCCCAGCGCGCCGCCGCCCGCGCGCCCCGAGTACACTCCGCTATGTTGAGACGGCGTAGTGTCCGTCCCGTTATTGACAAAAGTACATTTACTTAGCGGTTTGTAATTGTCAAAACTTTTTTGTTTTAGGTCGTACATTTATAAAATTTTGTGAGCATAAAGATAAGGATATTCTAAGTAGATTTAGCTAAAAAACGATAAAACGCCCAAGTTGAGTTAGCGTAGTGTTCATTGGAGCCATCGAGATGTGACCACAAATAATACAGTTGCTCAATAAACCCATACATACACCGAAATAAAAAACCAAAGCCGTATTAGAATAGCAAAAACACGTTCCATTCGATAAATGGGGGTGGCGAAAAAAAATAGCATTGTTTCCCGGGTGTCAATAGATTTATTGCTTTCAAAAACCGATTGGAAATTGCTCGTGGGATAACCGTTTTGTAGTGGTTCTGTGTTAGTGGCGCGTTTTGGGTAGGCGAGTATGCTAACTTTTGTGATGCTTTTATGTCGCTTTTAGGCAATATTGGGAAAAGTATTTTTTTGGCCGTAGGATTAGAAGTAATGGAAGTGTCTACTCTATGTTTTTTACTTGGGTATGTTAAGGACTAATAGCAACCCGTGGCCTTACCCGCGTTGTATCCGTTCCCGCGGGAACTTCTGGATGAAATGTATCCAATGTGTTATTCTGATGTATTACCTGTATTACTGAAGTTTCATAAAAATCCGTTGAGTAGTATATGCGTAAAAGAGTAACAAACATACATCGTTTCATCCTCACAAACTTTCGCATTTATTAATTACTAGGATAGAGAATAAAGATACAACCTGAGATAAAGTATTTTGGATCCGAAGACTGTATTAATAGAACAAAAGCAACAATATTTTCACGTGTTATCTACATAAAAATAAGTCGGGTTTTCCTCGTGGGTTTTCCTCCCTGACGCTATAACTCCAGAACGCACGAGCCGATTTCCACGGTTTTGCATTCGTTGGAAAGGTCTCGGGCTCCGTGAGGTTTATAGCAAAGAAAATTCAGGAAATTCCCACGGGAACGGGGGCGCTGTGGGTGAAACCGCGGGGCACAGCTAGTATAATATAAATAATGAAATATAGTTGTACTGCTGCAATCTTCTCTTTGTGAATAAATTATTAACAATAAAAATACATTCGTCATAATTTGGGGTTATTTATTTTCTCACAATCTAAACAAAAGTCAAGAACGCAATTAAAGGGTTAAAAACTATTATTTTAGGTACTGTTTAACAATAAACTTAACTGTTATTTTCATGTGTTACAATTATTTAGTTTCATTATTGTACTTTTTAATTGAAGGGTTATTAACCGTTGACCTGCAGTTGACGTTTTAAAGCATTTTATTGTTTTGAATTTCGAACAAGTGAAATAAAAAGTATTGTTTCATTCTCTTTTTATTAAAATTACAATTGCATAATGAGGTTTTGTGTGAATAAGTCTTCATGTATAACCAACTTCTAGAACAAAGAAGGACGAAGTTCTCAGTGCCAATGTTTTATTAACAATATCAATAATATTGAAATATCAGAAATTATAATCAAACTATTATTTAATATTTTCCTGCAAAGTTTCATTCAGTTCCCATCAAACCAAAATGGCTACCAAAATTAAAACGATTCCAAAAAGGCATTTTCGTAAAAATACAAATTTTAGTCCATTGTTACCTAAAAAGCTATCTTATAAATAGAAGACATATCGTTAGGCAGTACAAGATGTATTCACCCCGACGAAAGTGCTACATTATGTAGATTTCTAACAGACATCTGTCTAACAAATGTCACACCTTTCAGGCGCCCCGAGATGTTTCTCACAGAAGCAATAAAGTTTCATCCACATGTAAACACTGTATTTTCTTGTACAATGATATACAAAGTAGGTACTTAAATAAATAGTTTTTGTTTTATGGAATCATTCAGAAGGGCGCCGTTGTCAAGTAAATGCGTTAACAACTGTCAAGATGTTTGAAAAAAGAACACAAACTTACCTAACGATCAAACTAATAACTAAAAGAGGTAAAGATCAAAGTTCTTTCTTCAAAAAATCTATTCACCGTCACAGTAAAGTATATCTAAGGTTTATTGATCTCAGGTTAATCTAGGTACTATGCTACCCCAATGAAGCATTGAGCATTTACAATGAAGTCATCTCTATACTGCAACAGAGATAGTATCAATAAGCTTTACTCATCATTTACAATAAAACCTGATTTTAACCAATTTTTTTTAAATTACGCTCTTTATGACACAAAACACGTTTCCCTAAAATTAAAACTGCTCTTTTTACAACAAAATACTTTTCATTCCAAAATAATAAAATCAAATTGTCATAACATACCTATTCTCTCAAACTGACGTGTTTCGCTCACGTCACAGACTGACACAACGAAATGTCAAAATGTAAATTAGTTTCTTTTTTATTACCTACACAAAAGATGCGCACGCTTCATTGTTATTCCACATACATATTCAGTAAACGCATTGAACTACAATAATAGTTGTCGTGCTCGCCAATGTTTATGTTTTTTACGGTTAAAATAATGACAACAAATAAAAATAGTGTAAAACTTGCGCCCGTTCGAGACGTCAATGCTTCCTTAGTTGAGATTTAATGAGTGATTTTGACATGTAATAAATAAAAAACCATATATGTATTATAATTACATTAAAATAAGTATGTACCCGTTTCGAGCGGATTACACTCGTGGTCACGGGATGACGTAATAATTCCTACTATTATAAACGCAAAAGTTTGTGAGGATGTATGTATGTTTGCTACTCTTTCACGAAAAAACTACTGGACGGATTTGGATGAAAATTTACAGTAATATAGGTTATACATTAGAATAACACATGGAATATATTTTATCCAGAAATTCCCATTGGAACGGGTACAACGCGGATAAAACTGCGGGGAACTGCTAGTTATAAATAAGGAAATACTGAGATTTTTTGATTTTTGTAATTAATACAAATTGTATAACAAATGGATTTCCCACATTAATAAATTATTCCTGGTTTTCCTTATGAAAATATCCTGTGTATGATCAAGTCCGAAGTATTACCTATTTATAAATAAAACATAAAAAATATACAAATGAAAAATTATATTGAAGTCACTGTATTTTCAGAGAAAAGTACAATAAACTATAATTTAAACTATTGTCCATAATAATCCTCAAAATATCCCAAAAATCACTTAAGACACAACAACCAAACCAATATACAACTACCCTTCCAATCATCTTTCGAAAACAATGAAGGAAACAATATTTCTGTTAAATTATGCACTCCAAACTAATCAATACCCCATAACTCCCCTAATTTAATTAAAACAGCGTATATTTCGTTATATTATTAAAAAAGTCGGCAAAGGGCGCGTGCGTATTGTCAGCTATATGATAGATTGCTGTCACACTCAAACTTATCCATACATATGTAAATCATTGCAGTCGATGATGAATGTATGTCTGTATTGTCACGTTTGTCCTGTCAATTACAAAAAGGTGTATGAAAAGGGTCCATATAAGTTATTTGATAAAAATATTCAGAAATATATTACTTTTGTAAATGTGATATTGATACGTTGGCTATTTGTCATTTTCATTTTTGTAAGATGAGATGCGTTATTAGATCTTATGTCTTGTTCGAAAACAAATGGCGACAAAAAAAAACATTGGTTTCAAGAAAATCGTTAAAGCTTGGACTGAACCTGCAAACAAGCCTTTTTATCTGTTAGTAGGAAGTGTAAACTACGAGCAACAAATAAAAGAACAATTTCTTCATCCCTCTGAAACTAAGCTTAGAAATAAGTGACCTCAGGTATCCTCATACAACAACACATAGTGCCCTTAAATGCAGTCCAAATAACTAAGCCTTTGGGTTAAGGTCGTCGACCCAAATTCCGAACATACCAAATTAATCTTCCTTTTTCAAACCAGGATATTCATAATATTGTCCCCATAGTTCTCCGCCCAAGCTAGCACGCCTCGCCGAAGAGTCACAACTACATTAAAAAAAAATGGAAGGGTTGACACAATGGTCGAATCACGTTACACTTTTTTTGTAGTTTGTCTTTTTAAAACCAGTGGGCCGGTGTTCCGACTGACATACTGCCAGTGATTGATGGAACTAATTAATTTAGTCGTGTACGTGTGTCAATGAAGGATCCTTGAATTCGGAAATTAAAAAATGCAATTCTTTTGTTGAAATCCTGACAATGGATTTGGATTTAGAATGTTTTAAAAGTAACGTTTGTATCTATGATTCTTTTTTAAAATTTAGAACCCGATCAAAGCTCTAATTGATTAGTTAGTGTCAGACTTATCCTTGATGTGTTAGATCCCTTTTGTAATAGTTATACTACTCTTTGGTTAAACCGTTTAAAATCCTCGTAATTTGACTATAGAGACCACCGGAACCGACAAAATATAAATTAACGTTTTCCACACGCGTCCTAATGCAAAGACGAAGTAAACGATGCCTTACTTTTATATAATCCGTTATTATTTTCAACCCTCCATAAACAATATTTAGATCCAGACGTGTACGCGACAAGCGCGAACGAATATGTTTTAAACATAAAATCATTGTCTATGTGACGCCAATAACCGTGTGCATTGGTTCGGATGAGTGGTCTTTTCAAATACATACAAAGTATGTTTGTTTTAGTTTTTGTACGAGAAACGTGTTGCGTCGACGGTCGTGGCGTCAATGTTTTGTTAATTTATAGATTCAATTACATGTTTTTTGTTTTCATTTACGAAGGTGTGGAGTTAGATATGTATCAATCTTGTGACACTGTCCTCATGTTACTTATGCATTCTGTGTGGTCTTTACTTATGACAAAAAATAGCTTTGGCGTCCGTTTAAATTGAAAAATACCTTTATTTCTTGTAATGGACAATTTACTAAGATCACCAGCCCTCTGTATCAAAAAAATTACACTGTACCTATAATTTTATAAATCAGTGATATATTTGGCAAGATTTTCTGTGTCTATGTGTTTATGTCTTTCTATGTTCTATGTCAGATGACGTGAACATTGCAAAAACCAACCGGCTACTGTAGTTTCATGCATTTGAATTAAAAACATAACTTTATCTTATCATTTATTCCTGACTTTTCCCATTACGTTGAATACATTTTTCATCACTTTTTTCATACATGCACATTTTATGTTCAGGCCCAATTTGCCCAACATTAATGAGTATACACAGCGAGCTGGGGACCTCACCCCGACGTCCTCATTACCTTGACTTTGATGTTCAGAGGTTGTGAGCGTAAAACCTATTTTTAGATGCTTCTATTATGAATGGATGCATAGAGGTTTTCAATTCATGTAGACCTCAAACTGGCGCCTCAGCTTTTGACAAGTTTTAGGCAAAATAAATTTAGCCTACCTAAAAAGCAATAGATGGAACGAGAGTTGATATTATAGGCCCTTTGCGCCTTTAATTTAGAAAAAGACTCTCTTTCGAACGCTCGTACTCAGACGCCAGACGTCAGATGCTTCCTTAGTAGATTTTTAGATGTATGCAAAATTACGTCAATTAGTTAATCGTCGATTCAATGGACGTCTGTCAATGAGTGCGGCAGCAAAGATTTTCTGCTGGATAGCTTGAAATTTTTGAGTTTCGCTTCGGGATGACATTTGTATTGAAAATATATTTAGCTCGTCTAACACATTTGACGGTTCTATATAAAGAAATTAATATTGCTTAGTTATTTATATTCACTTAGGTACCCTGACGTATTATTATAAGGGTGCAATTTATATAAATAAATCGCGCTAAGGTCATTGAAAATGTATTAAAGGCCAGTTTATTTTATGAATCGGGGAAGATTTGTTTTATTGTTATTTTTATTTGACATTAACTTAATACTTCCTAAAGACCTTTTTAAATTTAAAAGTTATTAGTTATTAGTTACCCAGCTGAGAACGTTACATTTTTTGTCTGTAATTTTTTATATGTTCCTAATAAATATTTTCATATTTTCATTAGTAGCGACTCGCGGATGTTCTTTTGTTTTTCCTACAAAACTCACGTAGCAGGACGACAGAAAACGCTTAATTTTAAAGAGCCCTAAGACAGTGCTATATAGTGTTATAATATAATAGACAAGAAAAAATATAATATTAAGTAAATTGTAATTTATATATAAGTATTATATTATTGGCTGCGTAAGTTCACGAGAACATAAAACAAGTCTCATAATTTTAAGAAAAATGAGCTTTTTACTGCGTCATGTTTTATTGTCACCCCAATAACTTAAGTTAATTAGCTGTCTTTTTTGTAACTTGTTGTTCACTAAAAAAACAAGCATGAAAAACTTTGAGCCTTTATAAAAACTGTACAATATCGGACTGTAAAATTAGTTTGCTTTTTCAAGCTTTGGGACAAATGATCTTAATACACCCACCTACGTCACAGATTACCATAAAGTAACTACGTCAAACTATTTAATTAGAAATCACGTCACAAGTCAAGAATGAACATAGAAAACATAAAAGTGAGTTAGTTTGTTCCACGCCTCGTTACTCTCTTGTTCTGATTTAATTAAACGCCAACGACTTTTACAAAAATTCTTAATTATTTCCGACGGAAAAATCAGTTTATGGATTCTTTTAAACTGATTGTGTTTAATTATGGAATGGCGTCAATCTAATTAAACCAGAAGTTGAAGTGATTGAATTAGTTGCAGAGCTTGCTTATGTTTAAAATAGGTACTGCTCAAATTTTGTAGGAATGTGTGTATTTTTGGAAAAAATTAAGTACTATTCAAATACTGTATGAAAGTCTGTATTTTTGGGAAAATAAAGTAATTTTGGGATGCTGGAAACTGAAAATATATGTTCTGAAAATATTTAAAAATGTTTCGGAGAATTTTGCCCAGATTGACAAATCAAAGCAATGTAAGGGAGTTTTATAAAATTAAACAAATTTGATCTCTATATACTGATTGCAGTTACAAATTAGTAATCCCTCGTAACACATATTTGGTTCATATGTGACAAGCAGAATTTTGTTAATCATTTATTATTTTCCAATTATTTCGGATGAAAAGATAAACGAAATACATTAAGATAAGCGTTAACGCCATTAGTATGTGACCAGTGTCACATGGTGTCCGTTTCGCTAAATTTATGGGGCCAATTTAAATTTAACTGTCACTAATTAAGAGCCAAAAAACTGCAAACAAACTGGACCCATTTGTAAATAAATTCGAAAACCGGTAGCCCAGAAGGAATGGCCCAAATAAAAGTATCGTCATGTATCGCTTTGAACTTCTGAAATATATTTTGTATTTTATTGACTTCTTAGAAAACGCCCTTTGATACTTACCTATTTATTTATGATAGATTATTCTTATCGAAAAAATCTTAGATTTTCTATAATATGTTCTTCAGGAACAGAAAATTCATTATTGAGTTATTGGTTGTTGAACTCGTCAACATTGGGTATAATGGAGAAAGTATCTTTATTGTCCCTCTCTTACATTCTTGCCTTCCTCCCCACCCGTCTCTTTTCTCTCTCTCTCTCTCTGTCTCTCTTGTGTCTTCTCCCCACGTAATGATGGTATCTACCTTCTAAGCTTTCATATCGTCCTCATATTGCTTCACGCCATGGTCAGATAAATTTTGTAGTTGGTCTACGGAACAAAACCTTTCTTTAGGAGCTTTAGGGGTCCAACAATATCTACACATTTTTCCATAGGAGGTATATTAATAAAATACAATACGGGGTTACAAGTAAAGCTGATCAGGTGCTACACAAAGTATTTGGGTTTGTAAAATAATTGATTACCCCAAGTCTTACATCTGCCGAAATCACCCTCGTAAAAAAACCCAAACCTCAAATCAACAAAAACTAATAAAATTAAACAAATGCAAAGTTTATAATTGTTACTTTTGATGTCGATTAACAACTAAACACCCAACATTTAACATAAAGAGTAGCGATGATTTGATAAAAGGTTGATTTCCGGTCATTCTGGTCAATTGAATGGTTTTTATTTCAATACAAAATGTATTCTGTTACACGAATTCAAACGTCTTCGCATAAGGAAACAGATGTGATATATTTTTTTGAAAGAAATTCTAGTTTTGGTCGTAACTCGTTTTGTACACCTTGACATTGATACAACGGGTTCAATTAGCCAAAACTCGATTTTATTTAGTCCAGTTTTTACTTGAGATCTGATAAAACATTGTAAATTAATTTTGATACTTGATAAAATAAGATCTGGAAAACAACTTGAAATCTCTCCATTGCAATAAAACAGAGATAAATTGTAATGTTATACATAGAAATTACTTTCATAATTTCAGCCTACTTCCACATCCATAAGCACCATAATGAGCTTCTTAAAAATACTAAGAAAAATCTTTTCTTTTCCCTCTACAGAAAACGTTTTCATATCATTTATACTTCTCATCATATTTTCCGTTTACCAGCATAGTCTGAGGCTCTTACAAATTTGTTATCATTCTTATAAAACTCCCAACTCATTACTAAAAACAATACCATTATTTCTGCCTTCCAAAACAATATGTTCGGATGGTAACACGGCAATTGAAACGTAACATCAACTGAAATGACACCATACAATACGTGAAGCCTACATGAGAATAATAAACATAACCATTGAACCTCTCCAAACGATAATAAAGGCTTAATCTCACATACTACGAAGCTGCCTATTTTTGTTACACATAATAAGTGTTACAGCTCGGCCCAAATAAGTGATATTTGGATGGGTGGCCCATAGTGGCATTACTATCTGAGCGCTACGTGCTTCGGAAGGCCCGTTAAGCAGTTGGTCCGGTTGCTGCAATCGTCAAACCATATCGGAGGCCTTTAGGTGGTCTAGAAACTCCGACACCAGGGTTGGCCACTAACTTACTCGAAATGAATGACTGAAGTGATATCTAAGTCGGTTAAGATCGTGTTGATGATTCTATTATATCTTCCCAAGCAATGTTAATCTTAACGCATTGTCAATCAACGTGCTGCTCGTCCAGTTATCAGATGGATGGCCGATACCATTTCCATTTGAACTCTCCGTACTTGGTTGTTAGTCCTGGATGGTAAACCATGTGCAACGTTTAAGCAGTCTAAAAGCTGGTTCCTTGTAAAAATAAATCTTTATTCATACAAACTTACTTCTGCTCCATATAAATAAATCTAGGATAAACCATTTATAATTAGGAGTAAGCATGTCTGAACTAGGTTAAAATCTGTGTTTCAGGCAAATATGTATTTTGTTACGAGTAACATTGTATTGATATTTAAACAAAGAGAAAAGTATTTGAAGACTGTAGCTTCGAAATCTGTTTAACGTGAAGACAATATCCGACTCACTTTTAAAAGAATCTCTATAAGCAAAAACATTAGTTTGTAATGTCCCACTGGTGGGCAATTGCCTCTCATCTCTCTGAAGATATCAGGACAATGAGGAAGGAGGATTAGGTGTAATCACCACGTTTGCCTAATGCGGGTTGGTGATCTCAAACCCGAGCTATATTTGTAGAGTAAATTGAAAACAAGTACAAAAAAGAAACAATACTTATTCAAAGTACAAATTATAAAGTACTTACAACACTTATATTTTAATACACACAGAACTTAAACGAACGCTAATGGTTGTGAAACTCATCAATCGATAGCTTATGTTAATTACTGTTGATCATTAACACTAATATTCACAAATCTATCACCAAATAGATAAGATAAACCACTTTAATAAACGATGCCAGCTGCTTCAATTGATACGCTTTTTGTACATCTAAACTATTGGGTTACTAACGAGCTGTCTATAATTCTTATTTCAAATCATAGCACGGTAAAAATAAGGGTGAAAGTCGGTCAATGACAACATGGGATGACTCCCATCGTTATAATTATATCATACCAGTTTGCTAAAGATAGACAAACAAAAAGTTTGTTTTTCTAACGTAGCAAAAAAGGTCGCAAATGCTACAAAAGCCAAGGTGACAATGGTTCGTAATTTGAAGTGGGCCACTCCTGTTACAATGGGCCCCTTGTTATGTAAGTTTATGATATTTGCGCAAACTTCACTTTGCGTGACTGTGGGTTGGAATTTATACGTTTTTCTTCTACTTTGTGGATCTAAATCATAATTTACGGTAAAAGAATTCTCTAAAAACAAAAGAGTATTCAAATTTATAATTGATTACGAACACCTTTTATTTGTTTGGGGAAGAGCAACAAAAAATATTAATTTTATATCAGCGAGACACGTTATAAATTAAACGGTCTGGTTGGTCGTAAATTGCAAGCGGTCATCGCTAGCAGGAAACTTTACGGCTTGTTGAGAAAGGTAAATTAAAACTATACAGTATTAACGGCGGGCCCTTGAACTATATGATGTGCTTCGTTCATATTTTATCGCTCAATAAAAATGTCGCCCTCTCACAATTTGGGCACAATACTTTTATTATGGAAGGAGAAATTATTGCCATTTTTATGGCTAGAGCACGCATCGTCCGGACGTTATTTTTATTGCAAGACTGTTAGTTTTTTTTTGCGGAAATCGCACGTGTTTTTACTCAAACTCACCTTTTATTTTGCGCTTTAAGTTTGAGTAAATAGAGTTTGTTTTACGGCTGTTGTTTCGGACATCCTGCAGGAGTTCTTGATGTGTTTTATTTAACAGTTTCTGTGGTTAAGTGAGCCGAACATGCTCTTGGGTGCCTTTTGCTACAAGGACTTGGCTGCTTTTGTTATTTTAGCATGGTTACATAGTTTTAGTTTTATTTCAGTCTACAGGAAGTTTTATTTTAAAACTTTAGCAGGAACGGGAGGAACATTTTGCAGAAAATACATTTTATTGCTACCAGTACTACTCGTTGAACAAGTAATATTTTTGAAACATTCCCACAGATTGACCCCTTACAATATTACACTTAAATGTCTGCTATTAAAGTATAGAAATAGGCGATAAAATCGACACTACAAATAAATTAACACCTCAGATTTAATCGCAAAAATCGAGTCATTGACCGAAACCCCTTAAAATACTTCACGTACAATCGAGTGAGCAATTCAACTTGATATCGCAAACCTTATCAACATTGACATAAAGGTCATATTGCTTCATCGTCTAATGCAACCCCTATGTCTTTAAACAATGTTCTTACGGACGACTGCGTCGATTATGCAGATCTTGTAATAACATCACAAATTAACATTTTTTGATTTGACAACTGGTTTTGTTGGACTTACTCGTAGAAATGTGTTTGCACGCCTGTTATTATTGTCTGTTTTGTTCACAACTGTACAAAATAGACATTTTGTTCCTATTTGTACAAAAAAGACATTTTGTTCATAATTGTAAATGTTATGTGATAATGTCCCTATTTAAGAGTAGGATAGTAAGTTAGTGCAAGTTGGCTAGTGGCTTAGTGGGGTCAGAGTTTTAAAATCGTCTGGGTATACGATGATTGGAGGGTTGATTTTGGTTTGAATTTCTTTAACTCCTCTATATCGAATTCGGAATGAGACTGATAAGGAATCGAGTTAAATCTCCCTTTACTTAGTACTTAGTATTTATTTGTCCAAATGATTATTCTTCATCAAGCAATTTAATAAACAATTCTAAACTTATAAATCCAATTTAGCAACTAATACAATAGGATTTAATTTCGAAGCCAAACTCTAATTGAATATTAAAGTTGTGAGCTTTTAAGTAAGTTCGCTTTCCGTATCCTAATCTTACTTGATTTAAATTTTATTGTCAAATCGAAATATTTAAACTTTTTACTTACAACTATTAAATTATTTAAAAATGGAAAACGCAGGTGCCCCAAAAAATTCTAATTTTAAACCGAAAAAACTAATCTCATTAAATGTATCGTTATTTTTATAATTTACACGAATATCCGTGTAATTCCAGTCTAAGCTGCGACTCCATTGTTATTCCAAAAAAGTGAATTAGAGGGTCCGAAATATTAGAAAAGGGTTACATTTGAATAGACCCTTGAAATTTTGAGTAACAGTGGTCAATGTAATTTAATACTTTGGAACCCGTATTGTCCTCAGACGTTACACGGTACGGTTATTTTTGAATATTTGGACCAAATTAGCAAATTAATGAAAATGTACAATGGAAGACCGTCAGTGCTTTGTCTGAATTTAAATAGGTACTGACAGAATGGTCATCAACAACAACAGAATTAAGTACCACGGAATGTATCATAAACTAAATAAAAATTCTTGATGTCCACGTATAAAGGCGTGGCGCTGCGAAAAGATACGTACGTGTAAGCTTCGCTTTTCAAATGAAATTTACATAATTGTGATTTTGTCCAATAATATATTTTATGATGATCAAATTTATCAATGAAAAAAATATAATCTATAATAAATTTATTCAGTCACTAATAAATATATAACATAACCAGCCAAATATTTCCTTTGTTCCAACGAATAAATTTTAAATTACATTCATACATTTTGCACACAAACCGTTCCGCGAATAAATCGTTTGAATATTTCACCGACAGCAAATTTCATTACTGTGTCTGATTCCGCGGTCCAAATTCATCATTCGAAATTAAAAGTTCGCAATTTATTCTGTTCTAACTTTGAATATTCCAGATATGAAATCAATTCAGTACCTTTTTGGAACTAAACTTGAATTTCTTTTGAATATGATATGAGAGTGTTACTACATTATTTGTGGTGTTGCTACTTTTTATTCTATTTACATTACACTTCACGGAAGGAAAAACCTAATCTATGGCAACTTTCTTATTATTTTTATGATTCTTTTGGCGTCTAGGCATCCGGCGTATTAGGCGATCATGTAACTGAATGCTATCTAGGACGTTTATTTTTATGCTTATTCATCATATAATATTATACACATAAAACAGTAATTTTAATCAGAATTTGAAATAATCTAAATTGAATCGTGTCGAAAAAGCAGCTTCGCATTTCATAAATTCATTTTTCTTTCATTTGATTGGAAATACAAATCCATAGATTACATAGGAATTAAATACACATGCAATAACGATTAATACAACTATTAATTCAGTTCAAATCAAACAGTTTTCATTCCAAGTCTCTTTGTTGGAATCAAAATACCATTAGTATATATATGAGGATCTTGAAGTATTCAAATAAAATTCCAAGACCTGTTCCTATTCAGGGGATAGTGGGGCCGTCGAGTGTGGATCAGACAATAGCTAAAAGATCCATTGTCATTGGTCTTTAGTTAAAATGCCTTCAATTTCACCTTTGAACGGCATCTCTTTCAATTTCTTATTGCTCTTGATTGATCGTCTTATTGTTGGTTTCATTAAGAATGGATGTAGAATTCTGTGTTTTACTAGGTATGTGAACCTTTTATTATATCTATATAACATACTTATTAGCTGTTTCATTAGGGTCATTGGGGCATACTAAGACATGCCTTTGTTTGTGGTTAAAGTCTTAACATTAAATATACCTAGATTGAAAAAATGTTTTAACGAACATGTAGTTCAATTATTTGTAGCATCTAAAATCCAATCCCATTTTCAAAAACTACAAAATATTTTCCGCTTTCTGGCATTTCGTTTCCTTTACAGGACCGTGGAATTATGTTCCTTATTATGACATTTAATTCTGAACCTGACTCTCAACATCATAAAAATTACAATCCTTACAATAACAAACAGTAACTCCTATAAAACATATCTGCATACCCAAAGTAATCTTACTTCTCCCATATCAATATTCATACCACAATTACTGAGAAACAGGCATGGGGTTGGATGAAAGGTCACCGACCTCAAGGGATTCTGAGATAAAGGGCGGTTTTTGTGTAGTTGTTTTGGTCTCATTGTCCTCTTTATAAACATTGTTAGACACTTGTGTCCGCACCTTGTCTTGTGAACTATGTCTTGTTATACATCGTGTTTTTTTGTTTGATAGTGAATGTTTGACTTATGTAAGTCTTTATTTTAAGTATTTGTTTGAAGTATACACTCCACTTCAATTTCTATTATGAGAATTTCATCATGTTGAGATTTATTATGAGAATTTTGTCACTAGTTCACTATATCTATGTACATGTTTATATTTACATTCATATTATGTTTTATTTCGATACTTTCTGAAATATTGTCCTTGCAAATTTTGGTATCACCAAAATCAATTTCTAACTTAAGTAAATCTAACTTTTAGAACTTTCAATGAAATCATAATTTCAACACCGCGGCTTGATTCTCTTGGGTTTTTAAACAACCTGTACATACAATTAGAATACGAACCATACTATCACATACTGCGTTCTTTCTCTGCAATAATAGTTTTATCTAACATAATAAAGAGTTAACTGTGTGAATAACAGCATCCCTTTGTTATGCCATTGTTGTTTTGTGAGAACATTTTCTTGGTGGCACTGGGTCAGTTCAGAAACAGGTCTTTTGTCGTCATTGTCCGAATACTTATCATTTAGTTGTATCATAAAAGAGCACCCTTACGTGCATCTAAATCTTGCATTAGTATTGTATTTTAATCTCTTGGAATAATGGAATTGGGAACTTTAATGTAGATCACTGGTTTGGTTTGAATTTTGAATGTGATGATGCTTTCATTGCTTGACAAAAACAGCGTTTTGTGATTACATTGAACAAGTTATCAAGCAACACTACAATATACACTGTTACTATTTAACATAACATTTATCCAGCAACATGATACCAATTTACGTTTTTAATCTTAATAGCTCAACCTAAGTATAGGAAGTACGCTCCAATTCCAATAATTTACTGTTACAACCAGGACACGTTCCTGATAAGATTCAATGTTGTCGCTACGAAATTATTCCCTCTCTAGATTACGAATTTCATCTACATCTAAAGCTAATAAAACTTCCATTACTATACAAAGTCAAAGTAGTATAGTCAATATTTATACATAATTCCAATGATCTTGTTATCTGATACACCCCCAAAACAGTCGTAACCGAACCATTTAATTCATCGGTATGGACCACACGTAGCTATTCAATATACAATTGCATTAAGCTCTGCGGTAACATCAAATCAGAATAGCTTTGCGCAGACCCTAATTTAGCTACAAATATCGGTAGCCCTTTCACTTTCTCCTGAATCCATTATGCGTTTCATAACCCCATAATTACTGAGTTGATACGCCATCCAGATCGAAGGAGCCTCCATTATGAACGAGTGTTTCGCTCCGGGGCTTTGGGAGCCAAAATCACTGAAGTAACTAGTAAATTGCTTTTGAAGGCATTTGGCTTCGTTATTTCTGGAGAATATAATTATGGGAATAATGTGGGTGAAGAAATAACACTTGTTATGGGAAAGGTATTTTGGAAGATCTTTGGCGGGAATCTTCATTTTTGGAATATGAGTTGTTTTGTTTATAAATAAAAGTATTAGCCTGTAATGCCCCACTGCTGGGCAAAGGCCTCTCATGTCACTGAAGATATCAGTACAGTGAGGAGAACAAGGACGCTTGCCTACTACGGGTTGGTGATCTCAAACCCGAGCCATGTTTGAAATGTAAGAAACATGTTTTTTCTCAACCTGGGAATTGAACCCGACCTCTGCCTTGGCAGGAGAGTGCACAAACCACTAGATCACCGAGGCGTTTATAAATATTTTACGTAAATTATACATCCAAAATAGAAAGACAGCATAGAATAACAAAATATACCTAAGGAAATATTTTTAAAGACTATCTCCAAAATATCCCTAACCTTATCTTCAAATTGTTTTTCAGCAAGTTTAACTTTCTCTCAACCATAAATATAAAAAATGAATGCTCGACTATTACACTTCATGAACTTAGTAATCAGTTAAACCTGATTTTTACAGCAACCAAAATGAAAATGGCAATGAGATGTAAATTAAATCATTCTCGTCTAACCTGATACCGCTCTCATCGGAATGGCAAACGAAACCAGATGATATTAACTAGTTTAGAAATAACAATTGAAGATCAGGTGCGATGACGACAGGACAATCCGGTTGCGAAAAATTAGAATTTCGAATTAATGCCCTTAGCAATGTGTTCAGTATTTGATTTATTAATTTGTCGGAGACGGTCATTAGTACGGTAGCTGAACGAAGCGTGGCATCAGTGGCGCCACACCAGATAGCGGTTTATTACGGCACTACATTATTTTTAGTCTGTAGAAGTTTAAGAGTAGTTTGTAAATTCAGTTGACTGATGGAATCGGTAGTGTTGTTATTCCGTGACGTGAGTTCTATCTTCGTGGTGTAGTCTGTGGTATGAGAATAGACTATGTTAAGTCTGTGGTGTTACGCACTATGACAGATGACAGTTGTTCGATAGAGGGATGTGAGCTGGTTTGGTAGTCTGTGGCAGTGAGTGAGTGAGTGAGTCTATGATATGAAAAGATGAGACATTAGAGTTTTGGAGGGAAATGGAGATGGTTGGATTGTGATCAGATGGGAAACGTAGATTGGAAGGATGAGGTGTTGACGACATCACGATCGTATTGCGAATCGAGTATAGAATAGGGAAAAGATATTCTATGGCGTGGACAGGACGACTGATGGGGTGAAGGGAGGTCGTTTAGGTTCCATCAATTAGTTGAATCTAGACGTATCCTAACTGTAATCTGTAATCCATGATGATCGTGTGTAAAATACAAGCAATGTCATTGTAATGAAGTCCTGTGAGTTATTATTTCAAGACCAAGACCTAGGAATCATAAGATATCTGATGTTGTATTGGCGGTATAATGCTCGTGCTTATCCTGATGTGACATGTCCCCAATAGTGGGATAATTATCGCTGTTTCCCCGACATCAGAAGTGGGATCAAGATCGCTATTGCCCACCGAGCGTCCAGCTGAGAATGATAAAGATCGCTATTGCCCACTGAGCTTCCAGCAGAGAATGATAAATTTCACCATAGCACCAATCTCTCGGGTGCTGAATATCATATCGCCATGGTGTGGTATTTGAATTTGGATGCTATATTCCCACGGGTGGACGAAACATAAACGATGTAGTCCACATAACTACGGCGTTGATGGAAAAATGGCTTCTTATGATTTGAGAAAGAAATTTAAGATTTGTTATTTGTTACTGGAATCGACGACGGCGACGACGACGACGGGATTGAAATTCATGTACCTTCCACTGGATTATGAAGCTCGTGGTATTCAGAGATATGTCTGAATCATCATCCCAACGACTATGGTGCTTTACGTAATGTTTATTTTGCAATTGGTTATAAAACTTGGAATGTTCTGTGAGTATAGTTAGTTAGTTTTCTACTCTATTGTGGAGTTAAGAAGGTAATTATGAGCTTCCGAAAGAGTCAAGTTTAATCTTGTACGTAATGTGATATGTTCTAATATGTTTTCTTATTTTCATGTTGGTTCAATGCTGGTAATTATTGCGAGCGTTGATGAACCTCGTCTAGGGAGGAGCGTGGTTCTCTTCTCGGTCCTGTTACCTGAGGAATATGAGGGGTTGCGGCATTCCAAATTGTTCAAGAATCTATCACGACAAATTCACATTGGATGTTAAATTGGTGATGTATTGCGGTAATGATTGGTTTGTTGGGTGAGCCGGTGAGCTATTTTGTGATATTTGAGTCAGTTAACATTGAGAGTTTTGTAGTGAATCTTCGTACCACTTGATAAAGTAGAAAGCTTATTGAAATTATTTTGGATGTTTATTCCGTTGTAAAATATGAGAGTATGAGTAAGGGTTTCATGTGACTATGTGACTTATTGAGTTCAATGTTCGAACTCGGCGATGGTCGTGGTCTGGATTGACCGTACTGTGGAGTGGTCTGCTGAGACCGTGTGTTGTTGAGCAATGTGATTGCTCGTCGGCTAGTTGCCGTGACTAGACGTGACTAGACAAGCTTACTGTTACTTACTCATGGCTCATATTGTAAGGTGCATTTGAGATTAATAGTCTATTGAAGTTAAAGTTGAAAATGACGTGGTACCTAGTATTCATGTGTTACATAGCATTGAAGATTTCCGATTGATAATAATTGTAATTAACTTTTGATTGAAATCAAGAATTTAAGGAAGAACAAGCTTCTTAATAGTCAGGTTGACCGAGCGAGTGCAAATTACTGTGGCCGCGAGGTTTAGAGGAGAACGAGTACACAATATAGTGTCATTGACTGGTATAGGAAAATGCCTGAAGGGCAAGTACCCATTGTTAGTGATTCTGAGCCTTGTGAGGATGAACTGTAGTCACTTTTGACTGTGTGGTAACTAGTTGTGCGTGTCCTCTTGAGTCTGGGTGGTCACGGGGATGATCACGGGTGGTCACTGGGATGATCACAGGAGCGGCTGATCACAGGGATGATCAGGGCTATGGGTGATCACTGGGATGATCACGGGAGTGGCTGATCACAGGGATGATCAGGGCTATGGGTGATCACTGGGATGATCACGGGAGTGACTGATCACAGGGATGATCAGGGTCATGGGTGATCACTGGGATGATCACGGGAGTGACTGATCACAGGGATGATCAGGGTGATGGGTGATCACTGGGATGATCACGAGAGTGGCTGATCACAGGGATGATCAGGGTTATGGGTGATCACTGGGATGATCACAGCCAGTCACAGGGATGACTGCGTATTAGGGCTACGGGGATAGCCGGACAATAGAGGCACACACACTTGACCTTTACTTTGATTTGAGATTAATTTGATTTTTAATGGGTACTTGTGCCTGACGATGTTCTAGTATTATGTTGAGATAAGCAATGTGAAAGTATTTTGTTGAAGTAGAGTTATTTAGGTCAGGAGTGAGCGAACGATGGTGATCGTTACACGTTGAAAAGCTTTGAACTCTAAACGTACTTACAAGTACGCGCATGATAGGTTAAGACTGATGCCTGAGGGCGAAGTACCACTTGAGGTAGAATAGACTGAATCTGGGGAGGATGGTGGGGAATCTTAGTTCGGCTGGTCAGACAGTACCAGTAGCCATTTCGTAGCCGTAGTCCGTTAGAAGTCGGTATCTGCTTTGAGTAGTCCGTGGATACGCGGTGCGCGGGTGGCTCTGGGGGAGGTCGGGTCTGGTAGAGACCATAGATTCCGAGGGAATCGGCATTCGTGGAATGCAAGGAAACGAACATGAGGTTCGATGGAGGGGCTTAGTGAAAAGCCACAGGCCACGAATAAGATTCCTGCTGTATGCTCAAGGATCACTGGGTTGCTTTAATGATTGTAAATAGTGGATGAAAGTGGTACTTTGCTGCTCTAGCATTTTTTTCGGTTAGTGTAACTTCTTTCAAGTGTAAGTCTTTCAAGTCAAAATAAAACAATAGTTTTGCCGAGAAGTTTATTTCAATTTACTTTCTCAAGGTTGAGTTAGTACTAAAGTTGGGTGTCAGGAGTAGCCGAACGGTATGTACTGTGCTATGTTTTTTTCTGTTACAGAATAACACACGTGGACGTGTGTAGCGCAGGATGGCCGTGTCGGAGACGGTCATTAGTACGGTAGCTGAACGAAGCGTGGCATCAGTGGCGCCACACCAGATAGCGGTTTATTACGGCACTACATTATTTTTAGTCTGTAGAAGTTTAAGAGTAGTTTGTAAATTCAGTTGACTGATGGAATCGGTAGTGTTGTTATTCCGTGACGTGAGTTCTATCTTCGTGGTGTAGTCTGTGGTATGAGAATAGACTATGTTAAGTCTGTGGTGTTACGCACTATGACAGATGACAGTTGTTCGATAGAGGGATGTGAGCTGGTTTGGTAGTCTGTGGCAGTGAGTGAGTGAGTGAGTCTATGATATGAAAAGATGAGACATTAGAGTTTTGGAGGGAAATGGAGATGGTTGGATTGTGATCAGATGGGAAACGTAGATTGGAAGGATGAGGTGTTGACGACATCACGATCGTATTGCGAATCGAGTATAGAATAGGGAAAAGATATTCTATGGCGTGGACAGGACGACTGATGGGGTGAAGGGAGGTCGTTTAGGTTCCATCAATTAGTTGAATCTAGACGTATCCTAACTGTAATCTGTAATCCATGATGATCGTGTGTAAAATACAAGCAATGTCATTGTAATGAAGTCCTGTGAGTTATTATTTCAAGACCAAGACCTAGGAATCATAAGATATCTGATGTTGTATTGGCGGTATAATGCTCGTGCTTATCCTGATGTGACATGTCCCCAATAGTGGGATAATTATCGCTGTTTCCCCGACAAATTTATCTTTTGGACATAGTCAGCCCTTTGATATTGGAGATGCTGTCTATTGTAATTTAAAGAATATTGTACTTATAAACTGATTAATTGTCGACTGAGCTGAGTTGTGCAGCTTTTGAGCTTGAGCCCATTATAGCCATTGTGTCTATGTCTATATGGTCTTAGACTGACTTGTTTGACGTCAATAGAACTGGCTTTTGTCTGCCTAATACTTGTCTAAATCATATTTAAAAAGTCTGTAACAGACCAAACAGTTTTTCAGATATTTTGTCCCTAATGTGTGCAATGCTTATTCATATATTTTCATAAATTAAAAGACTATCTATCTAACTAAAATCGGGACTATAGTGTACTCAAGCGTCAATCTTCCGTAGTAAGAATGGAAATCTTGAGATGAATTTTGCTCAATATTTAAATTAGCAGCCTTTTTCTCAACAGTTCATGATGAAGTGTGAACGCTGCACGTCTAGGGTCACCTCGGTGCAACTGACAATTAAAACAATACTGTCTTGCTCCACTTATTTGAAGATTTCTCTCGTTAATATTACATTAATACACTTTCTAACGTTAAACTCTTTATTGTTGCAGGTAATTTTCTAAAATTGATGTTTTTGAACGAGATACGTCGGTTACCAAAAGAACTTGGTCTGTAACCGGCGGCAACATATAAAATGTATAAAGTGGTTGGTAAGAACGTCAATTTATAAACTGGGATCCAAACAAAATAATGAATGGAAAATTAGGCACTAAATATTTTTAAATGATGTTTAAAAATAAATCTCCATTCATATTTCTCAACGTCACTACGACGTGCGACGTTCGAAATTCAAAAGCAAATTAGGTTTTCAAATTAGAAACATGTTTTACCTTTCTGAAGGTAATTAGGTGTGCTCCAGTCATTAGTTACGTAAAAGTTAAAAGGTCAAAAACATTCAACATTAGGCACGAACGGTTACCAAAAAGTATTTGAAAAACGATTGAAGTTCCTCATATGGATTCATGCTGAGTTAATTATAGGTCATACTGACCCTTCAGATGGACTTTTTGTTAGACTCGATAAAGAAGGTCTTTGAACTCAAAGGGATATGGGAAAGAAATGTTGAGACTTGTTTACAGTGGCCGCATTTAGTGCCGAATTTAATTAATTCGGTACGAATAAAGAAATAAGGGCTCGTTAAATCGCTCTGGATGAGGAATAAATGTAAGTACTTAGTTAAGATTCGATTTTAATTATATTTGTTGACGAACTCATTAAAAGGTCAGTGACATCACTTTCCGTGAAGTGGTTTGATGGCAAATACCGTATTCATGAGTGCATTTTGAGGATTTGCTTGAAGTATAATGGACCTTCTTGGTCGATATAACATATTATATCATATGACATATAACAAGCTATCAAAGGAGATATTGCTCTCGATTTCTACAAACTATAAGATATGAATTCAATCTGGAATTTGTTATGCCTACATCATACTAACAAAGTGCCTCTGCCCACGTAGTTTTTATTGTTGTTTTACTGCTTTAACAAACCGATTTGACTTGGAGCAATGAAGATATCCTATAATGTCCTGCAACACACGGCTACGGTTGGACCCAAGAGAGCCATAGTAACACATTGTGGTCGCCTCGACCTTAGTAAATTGACTTGTATTCTCTGTACGAGGGCTTTAGGACTAATAAATGTTGTGTACAATTCCAGTACAATTTAGGACTTGGACATAGAAATTTATGAGATGACTAAATATTCCAATACCTTGTTTGGGATAAGCCTTTTTTGAAATTTGAAATTGTGGTGATCGTTTTTTGTTTTTCAATATAATAATAATAATATGTATAATTATTAATAACCCGGACAAATTCACACACGGTTCATTAGACACAAAGTAAGCTCTAAGCTTGTGTTATAGAATCTAACTCACTGATACTACTACATATACATAGGTACACAAACTTAATAAAAATATGTCGGAATGGCGTCCGCCATTATATTGAAAACACCAAATCAGTCAAAGTCAACTATCTTTATTCAGGTTTGAATTTACCACCCATTCGGAAGAGCATCAGCAGAGAAGAATGGGCAAGAAACTCTGCTGTCAGCTTAATCTTTTATACACGGGTTTATTTCATAACAATCATAACGTGTGCACCGGGCAACCGACGTCGAACGAGTGAGACGTGTTTCTGTTCACATCGCCTTATATAGGATCGAAGTGGTGGGGTTAACCGTTGCACGTGTTGTTTTCATCCGATGAGGTTAGGCGCCGTCAAAACGTCCATCTCCGACACGGCCATCCTGCTAGCACACGTCCTCGTGTGTTAATCTGCAACCAAAAATCACGAGAGAACAATTCCGCTCGGCCATACCTCTTATTCATGGCCAATCTTGGGGATCTAGCCTTCATTGGCTCTCAATTTATTAATTAAAGGACCTTACTCATGATTACTAACAACTCAAATTCAGATTAATAATATGATCAAATAGCGTAAGAAATCACAAAGTAAATTATGATAACGTCTAATCTACCAAAACCCTGAGGCCAGTAACAGTGACAGACTCTGGTTCATTATTCACACACAATTAACAATTTAATCACAATTGATTTACTACTGAGTCTTTGTTCGTGGTCACAACACAAGATTTAGCAAACGCATTTGCCCTTTATGCACTTCCATTTCGGAATGCCGAGTCGTCCCATGACTCTACGGTCTTCGCTACCAGGCAAGACCCGACCACACTACCCAGGGCTACCGCCTACTGCGTACCCACGGACTACTACAAGTAGTAGACACCGATTTCTAACGGGCTACAGCTACGGCACCCTGGTGCGGTCTCAGACTGACCCACCGACATAAAAACCCAGTAACAATCAATAACTTAATCAACCTCACTGTCTCCACCTTCGTCTGAGTCAGCTGTTACCCGCCCCACAGGCATCTTCCTAACACGATCATGTGTATACTTGTAAGTACGTTTAGAGTTCAAAGCTTTTCAACGTGTAACGATCACCATCGTTCGGTCACTCCTGACCTAAATAACTACTTCAACGAAAGACTTAGTAAAGCTCAAACTATTATTCTTTTCCAATGAACAAATTAACTACCTCAATATTCATAATCACATTGCTTATCTCATACTAGAACATCGTCAGGCACAAGTACCCATTAAAAATCAAATTAATCTCAAATCAAAGTAAAGGTCAAGTGTGTGTGTATCTGATCATCCCTGTGATCAGCCACTCTCGTGATTATCCCAGTGACCACCCGTGATCATCCCCGTGACCACCCAGACTCAAGAGGACACGCACAACTAGTTACCACACAGTCAAAAGTGACTACAGTTCATCATCACAAGGCTCAGAATTACTACCAATGGGTACTTGCCCTTCAGGCATTTTCCTATACCAGTCAATGACACTATTTTGTGTACTCGTTTTCCTCTAAACCTCGCGGCCACAGTAATTTGCACTCGCTCGGTCAACCTGACTATTCTTCCTTAAATTCTTGATTTCAATCAAAAGTTAATTTCAATTATTATCAATCGGGAATCTTCAATGCTATGTAACACATGAATACTAGGTACCACGTCATTTTCAACTTTAACTTCAATAGACTATTAATCTCAAATGCACCTTACAATATGAGCCATGAGTAAGTAACAGTAAGCTTGTCTAGTCACGTCTAGTCACGGCAACCAGCCGACGAGCAATCACATTGCTCAACAACACACGGTCTCAGCAGACCACTCCACAGTACGGTCAATCCAGACCACGACCATCGCCGAGTTCGAACATTGAACTCAATAAGTCACATAGTCACATGAAACCCTTACTCATACTCTCATATTTTACAACGAAATAAACATCCAAAATACTTTCAATAAGCTTTCTACTTTATTAAGTGGTACGAAGATTCACTACAAAACTCTCAATGTTAACTGACTCAAATATCACAAAATAGCTCACCGGATATTTCCCAACAAACCAATCATTACCGCAATACATCACCGATTTAACATCCAATGTGAATTTGTCGTGATAGATTCTTGAATAATTTGGAATACCGCAATCCCTCATATTCCTCAGGTAACAGGATTGAGAAGAGAACCACGTTCTTCCCTGGACGAGGTTCATCAATGCTCACAATAATTACCAGCATTGAACCAACATGAAAGTAAGAAAACATATTAGAACATATCACATTACATCACAAGATTACACTTGACTCATAATTACCTTCTTAACTCCACAATAGAATAGAGTACTAACTAACTATACTCACAGAACATTCCAAGTTTTATTACCAAATCATTGACCAATTCAAACATTCTCTACTGGTGGCTCAGTGGGCAAAATAGCGATCTTTATCATTCTCTGCTGGACGCTCGGTGGGCAATAGCGATCTTGATCATTCTCTGCTGGACGCTCGGTGGGCAATAGCGATCTTGATCATTCTCTGCTGGACGCTCGGTGGGCAATAGCGATCTTGATCATTCTCTGCTGGACGCTCGGTGGGCAATAGCGATCTTGATCATTCTCTGCTGGACGCTCGGTGGGCAATAGCGATCTTGATCATTCTCTGCTGGACGCTCGGTGGGCAATAGCGATCTTGATCCCACTTCTGATGTCGGAATGGCGTCCGCCATTATATTGAAAACACCAAATCAGTCAAAGTCAACTATCTTTATTCAGGTTTGAATTTACCACCCATTCGGAAGAGCATCAGCAGAGAAGAATGGGCAAGAAACTCTGCTGTCAGCTTAATCTTTTATACACGGGTTTATTTCATAACAATCATAACGTGTGCACCGGGCAACCGACGTCGAACGAGTGAGACGTGTTTCTGTTCACATCGCCTTATATAGGATCGAAGTGGTGGGGTTAACCGTTGCACGTGTTGTTTTCATCCGATGAGGTTAGGCGCCGTCAAAACGTCCATCTCCGACAAATATATAATTGACACCCTGACGTCATTGCCAACAATGTCTCAACACCTATAATGTCTGAGCGGGAATCGAACCTACAACCTCTGACACAGTAAGCGTTCTCACTGTCACTGTGCCAACGGGCTTGTCAGTTTTGTTATATCTTCCCAAGCTTTCCATATGTCCAAATTAAACAAAACAATTAGTACATATTATCATCATGTGATAACATGGTACTTTAAACAATATTCATTGTCTCCAATATTTTGTATTAAAAAGTTGAATTTAAATAACAGTTCACATTACTTACAACATTGTTAGTGAATCGTCTTTGAACACTTTGGGATATCCGTGGTGATACGCCATTTAATGAGAATTTTGTGAGTCATTGTACAAACATTAGCTAATGATTTCTCCACTACCAAAAATACACAAATGTGACCTTATACCAATGTCGCCGGATTAGACGCCTATTGATGACGTGATAGCACAGGTGATACTCATATTTACGTCGTCGCAATAATAGAATATGTTTACTGAGATTATTAAATACTAATCCATTCACCAAACATTTTTCCTCTATAGAAGGAATAGGCTTTGGTTGGAAAATAGGCGACATATGTTTATAATGTAGGACTCGTAAAAGGAAATATTTTGTACCACAATAAGTTTCTTACCGAACGTAATACATTATGAGGTTGGTATCAAAGTAATCACCCTTTGCCAAAATACAGGTGTGCCAATTTTCACGGTGACCCGGTTTCTCATTGAATAGGCCACCCCACCGTTCCCGATAATCTCGCCATCTCTACTAAATTAGGAAGCTGAGATAAGGCGTCAATAGGGGAGAAACTCTATTACCGTAATAAATATGTTGTTAAAGCTCCGCTAATATAGAATTTCAGACGACACGACTTACACTTCTGATACTTTGTGGTCCCGAAAGTTAAGAACCAACCGTATGGTGTTCAAGTTGTGGAGCTGGCAATAACGGGTTTTATTTAAGCAAACAATAAACTCTTTGATAAACTTATGGTTCTAGGTAAAGTTTGTTAGCTGAGTATATTGTTTGGTGTTCGAGGCAGATAACGAACGAGTTTAACTTGTACTTTGCGGCTACCGGCTTTGAATCTATTGTTAGTATTAACATCAGGTAGTACCTACATCACAGAGAAAAATAGATCTTAGCATAATTAATTTACGTCACATTGAGCTCCTTTGTCATTCCGAGCAGATTATATCAATTTCAATTTATAAGATTGATTGAATCGATTAGACTCGGCTCCTTCTCGAGATATGGATTGGCAGGTCTACAGCGTTGTTATTAGAGAATTGCTTTATTTGTCTCCGTATAAGTCTTGTGTGACAAAAGTATGGAGTTGTATACAGACTGGTTGTTTGATAAGTCACATTAGTATTCGCCAGGAAAGCTGACGAGTGGCGAGGTGCATCCGAGATGAATCGAGTAGCGGTGACTGAGTCACATACTCAGCAAATGTTCGATACAGAATAATCAAGTATTATTCTAGGAAAGTGGTTTTTGTTTAAGTTATTGTGAATAGATGGATCTATTGTATACAGTTTTATTAACTTTAAAGTAAATTATATACTAACTGCTTACCGTATGTAAGCCAGTGAAACAAAATAACCAACGCTAATAAGAAGTAAATTGAGTCATCCACGCTCAACTATTTAGATATAAATAAACTTAGTATTATTACTCATCTCAACCATCATTTAATAGAGTTTTAATTAGTCCAATTCACAAAATTCAATAGATTTGAAAAGGGTAAGTTCGTTGGGTGCATTAACAAACGGATGCGCACGCGCTGCATCCGAACGAACGGGCGAAGGGATCGACGGAGCGACCAATCAACGCCTCAGTCAGTAGCTAGCCGGCCGTCGTCGCGTGTGGTCGTGTCGCCAGATATAACAACACTCGCGTTTTTACGAACTTTAAAAAATATTAACGCTCCTTTATGTTTCGGGAAAAATGTGCATTTTAGTGGAAATGTGCTTGGTTTTTCTTTGGACTTGCTGACGGATATCAAGTTTACATGAACTAATGTTAAAATAATTCAACATTTGGATTGTTTACTATGGTGATAGTCAGCGTTTTTAACAGGTCAGTGCATTGATTGAATTCGTTGCATTTGCATGGATTTGTGTGTTATATTGTGTGTTTTTACATTATTATTTAACATTACTTTTTTCCCCTTTTCTATTACTTTATGTGTCCTATCATCCTATGTAAGATTATTTATAGCGTAGTATGTCAAATATGCCATTAGATACCTGGTATAATTTTCAATTTGTTAAATAAATTCTGTTTTACGTAACAGTAACCAAAAGTAATTACTTGACAGGAACTGCGACAACTATAGTAAAGCACCAAATTAAGTTTGACAACCGCCTGTTAATTTCGTGAGAAACGAGCATTCCATTCCAATAGGATCGTGAACTTTTGACTCGGTAGCTCACTAACCAATATTTACTGCACCTGTCAATAATTCTTCCCTGACATGCTCCATCACACTCTTCCGCACCGCGCACACATAGCACCGTCACACTCTGACGCGTGCTGTATGATTCCACTTTATTATTTCCCCTCGTCTTTCGCGAACACTTCCTTCTGCAATTAAGAAATGAATAAACCATTATCACTAATCTAACAGACAATTTTAAAAGTTGTGTCGTCGGTTTAGAGTTTGTAATTGGTTGGCGGGTGTTACATTTGTTCCGATGCGTTTCCGATTACGCGTGCGAAATGGAAACTGATCTTTGAATATGTATGTTTCATGTTGGAACAGCTGTGGTTCCACGCATTCGTGTAATGGTCATCCTCTATGCGACCAACTGTTTGCCTTGTCCTATGTATCGGTCCAATGACACAAATACCGGCCATTAGCTTCTTGTATACAAACACTGACCAGTGATTGATTATGAGTGTATTGAACACAGTTGCAGATATATACAATTAATGACGGTTCAATTCCATTTGTGTTACTAGTCGAGATTACATTCCATTGCAAATTCAGAATTCTCATAAAGTAGATAAGACTAGAATTAGGGTACTTGCATTCAGCTATGGTTTAACTGATATTCATTGATTTTGTTGTTTCAGTATCGTAAGGAAAACCTAACCAATAATAAAACTTAAGTGGTCCTACAAATGTTATCAATATCCTAACATTACTTAGTAATAGATAAATTAATTCTGGTTAACTGTATACTCTCAAAAATGAATCTTTTTCATTTGTTTAATACATATAAATATTTATTTTCATGATGAATCAAAATGAGCTTGAAAGAGCAGCAACTTCTTTACTGATGACCATACTCAAAATTTTACTAAACGAGAGGTACTTGCCCAAATTAATGCCCATTAAAACACGAAATAAAACATTAACCTAAAACAACTATAAACGTACTTTTCATTTTAGTACATTAAAATGTATGGAGTCGCCTTACTTTTTCTAGAGATTTCTTAAATGCTCCATTAATTTTTAATGATTACTCCGCTTGTAAATAAGTCTCCGTTACGCTGAATGCAAATGAAAGCAAATCACTTTTACATGTACGAGTACTATATTATTTAACTTTTTATTACCATCTACAAGACCGAAGAATATTTCTTTTTTAAAAATACGTCCCTGATTAAGATTTGACGACTTTCCAGACAAGAACATTCCATTGAGGGTGGCTTGCACTACAGAGTAACTTAAATATAGAAGTGCCTGTTTCTTAACATTATTTTATTTTTGGAATAGATTCAATATTAACTTATATCAAACAAAAGAAATTACAAAGAAAGTAACAAGCAGCAATTAATGATTGTTCGATTCTCAATAACTTTGGGTAAATAACTGGTCTATGCTCAAGTAATGTCACATTTGATATTCATCATTGTCTATTCACATACACAAACCCAATCCATTGATCTCTCAGCTGAAGTGCTTTCACCTAGTTCTGTTACCGATTGTCTGTGGCTATGCAGATTAACGGATGTTGTATTTGTCACGGCCCTTGTTGATGTCTGCAATGCATCTCCATTTCAGCAAATTGCTATTCATTATGCTAGATATGTAGGCTTTGGGAATAAATCTTTGTTTTGGTTCATAATCTCTTTGTCAACTTAAGTTCGGATCGTGTTTTTATGTCCCATGTACGTATCACAAGTGATCAGCCATAAAAATGTTGTACTACTTACTAATTTATTACCCATTAATTATTTTATGATAGGAAGAATTAGCTGGCTTTCCTATTATAATGCCCAATTCTTTGCTATCTAATTTATCAGTGTATTACAAAAATAATTTCTCACGGATGACGGATGAGATCTAGTTTTCTTTCCGGTCATAATAAGAGGAATCGTTTGAACATTAGTACTCTCTGTGCCCATAATCGATTATTTATTATTTGCATCTGATTACTGTATCCTGTGATCAGTGATTTAGTGTTTAATGATCAATTTAGATATACAAGGGAAGTGGGTGTATTTAATTCGTGATTTGTTCGTCTCGATGTTAATATCGATCCTTCATGATACCTCATTTGAATAACTTAATATAATACTGATCGTTGAGATCGTAACTTTAACTCTGAATTGCCTATCAATTCATTGATTTAGTTAGTACATGAGTTCGATTATGAGCACTTATAAGTCGAGTCGAGACATTATAGCGGCTCATTCACATTCTATCTAGAATGGGACGACAGTCAAGTAATGAATCACGGTTGTCTCGCCCACGGGCATATTTACCTCTCAAAGCACTCTTGACTCTAAAATGTCAAAAGCAGTCTCAACCTTACACCATTTGTTTCAAGAGCTAATATCGAAAACACAACCCTTAGGTCATTCACTGCACCTACTGAACTCATGATTACTTCAAATTCTCGAGGATCAAATTAGTACTTATGTACAGTTTTCATAACGATATTCCACGTAATAAAATTTTGGAGATTCTGTAATGAGCGCTGGTATCTAAATACTTTCACTGTTTGAATGTGTATCATTAAGGTCCGAGATGATCTTGAAATACGTTGATACCGTTTCGTGCAACAGGTTTTGGAAGGAGAGCATATTTCAAGATTCCGGTTTTGTTGCAGAGTTCCATTAGAGAATTGTAGGAAATTGGGTCATATTTGAATAATGAGTGTTGCCTTATTCAGTTGCATATCCACCGGGAGCCAAGAAAGTGTTGTGTGCGCTTTCTAGAATTTGTTGCAAACTAGAGCGCTTTTCAAACTGTTTGAATAATCTTCTGCAAATTTTGCAGTTCTTGAAAGAGGGAATATTAATTGAAGAGATTTTGCACAAGAAAATTCGCATATCTGCTCTGCGATAAGATGCTTAATAACCTGACTAACATTCCGTCGTTGTAGCGGAATCTTGTTAATGCCATTTCACTTTCATCTATTAAACGTTTACCACAGACTACTTAGAAACTCGTAAGACATAAACCACAAAGCGATGGAACTACCCACTATTAAAACTGAGTCAAATAATTCCCATTTGTATCCACCACAAAACTATCTACTTAGGATCCGCTGTTGAATCGCGGATTAATTGAAATCCTTGGGGTGCTATAACAAAAAACCAGCGGATTATAATCTTGATATGGGATACCAATCAAAATGGAATTTGAAAAGACATTCCAGTTGTTTAAAAACTGCATTGACTTTAACGGTCATGCCGCTTGTCTTTTATATCGTGATCATTTGTGAATTCGCTCATACTTCTGTTAATTCGAACTTTTCAATACTTCTGTTAACAATGTGTTGTCATCTCCAATCTGTTCTGTCGTGTGATTTCCGTATTTGTCCCCGAGGGTAAATAACGCACAGTCATCACGCAACACAGAACGACAATTTATAGTCTGTTTGTTTGTCTGGGAATAAATTGCAAGTATCGTGACAACATCGATTTCATAATCGAGATCGTTGACGCTTTTATTTCTTTTGTTCCTTTTTCAATTCGATATTGAAATCAGCAGAAAAATCTAACATTTTCTAATATATTTGGCAAATTTTTCTCATTAATATTCTCAGTGCATGAACCTATTACACAATAATGACCATTTTTATCTAACATCTTGGCATTTCTCTCAGTGAGAAAATTCTAGATAATCTTTAATTATATAGTTTTTAAACTTTCTACAGTTTACCTGCATGTTTAACACGTCATTATGCTGTCATCACCTACGTTTCGTGTGCTATCGTAAACTTCAACAAACATAGTCATCACGGCTCTTTTTGCATATCTAAATAAAATATCGAAAATGCTTCACAGTCGATTAAAATTTAACTTTATTTATTACTCAGCAATTAAGTTGATTATTGTCCTGCAGTCATTATTTCGTATTATCTTATATATTGCACGCAAACTTCTCAATGTTTGAATAGTAGCATCATATGCGCGTTATTCGTTCTCATTGATTTCACCTTGTGAATAGATAGTTATGCTTTCTACCTTTCTGTCGCATTGTTGTAAAAGTGAACTATCAATTAAGAACTAAACTAATATTTAGCAATTAACCAAATCGCTTTTACTTTTTGCTCATAGTGTGCATGTGATAGTTAGTCCAATCTAATCCATCCAGTCGCGGTGATTGCTAGTTCATCGCCGTTTCCTGTGTTCAGTTAGATATTAAGTGTAATAAAACTATGACTTTAAATGTAGTTTATAATTAAGTCACGTACGAAACTCATAGCCAATGATTAGTTCCCTCTTATCTAGTCTTCACTGCCTTTGAGTGTGAATTAAAATGATGCATGGAATATCAGTGATGCATATTTCTATCAACTCTGGTTTTTGATTATCACATAATACCATGCAAAATAGCTGTAAGTGCAGTATTTTTTGCACAATCGACTACTATTCATTTTAAATCCGGAACTGTCATCATTATCAGATGAAATATTGATAATACATCGAATGAATACGCAAAAATGCCCCCGAAACATTGATCGGTTCGATTGGAAATTGGTGTAACAATAGTGCGCATTGTGCTACCATCTGTCATTCATAGAGGGAGTTCAATCATGGTGCTCATAATTCGTTCGTAGCTTATTTTCGTGCACAATTGTACAAAACCTACCTTTATTGTTAGGAATACGAGCACATAAATAGTATTTTATGCACGTGATTGTAAGTAATATAGTTATTGGATTCTCTGCAGATATTTTTTCATTGATTTTGCTCTCCCCACAATCCGATAGGTTTATTTATTAGTGGAGCTAAAATTGGTTTAAGGGGACGGGTTTACGACTAAAGTTTGTTTTGTTGAGGGGAGCTGTCCGGTTGTCACTCAATGTCGACTTGGTTAGTTTGGTCGTTAATCTCTCGGGTGTCGATAGTTTCAAAACCTTAACTATTTAGTTTATTAGCCGTTTTCTGAAGACATGTCAAACTTGTTATTTGAATCCTTTTTGATTTAGTACCTTCTAAGTCAATCTCGTAAGTAATTCCAGATTTAATTCTAAATACAAGTGTTTTGTATCGGTGATATATAACGCTATAAAGTCACACACATACAATAAAAGACAATTTGTGTGCAATATATCAAATGAGACACATTTGCTAAAGTACATTTTCTTTACGAAAGAGCATGGAATTTTTCTTATTATTTCGAATTAATTTATTGTAAACTCGTAACTAATTTTTATATAAATAATAGCAAAAAAGAGGTAAAAGTGTGTTTCGAATTAATGAAAATTATTAGATAATCTTTTAAAAGTCAAGAAAATCACATTTTTTATAAGTTTAGTGAGTATTCAAATCTTTGGAATAATAAATATTTTACACTATTTCTGTATTATTACCATATCTTTCTCTTCTACAACTTTTACTTTCTCGCACTATCTATCAAATCAAGTTTGACAACTATTTGTCAAAAAGTGACAGGTCACTGAAGTTGTCAGATCCTCGTCAAAAACGGATCTGTATCAAAATAAATATTAACCGAAATTATTCACGGGTTATTGTCAGAAAACAAAACTAGTTAGTTCATTGGGGTCTATTTGGGTATTGTGTCCGAAAATATGAATATTTTATGGGTTATTCGGTGATTTGAATGCGGTCATTGTTTGATGACGATGGGGCCGCGGTCGCAGATCGTTTCGGTCATCTGGCGCTTAAGGTACAGTTTTAACACTAATGATACGCGTAACATAGACATTACGTAACAGTAATGGCATAAGATATTTGACATTAAACGAGTTTGCTCCGAGCCAGTGTGACGTACAATAAACGCAATCATTAGGGTACAACGCATTACGAAAAGATTTTGATAATGTCAACGCGTTGTTTGATCAATGCCTTGTGATTGTTCTATTGACATCCGCACAGCTCCGATCCGCTTCGATGGAACCCTTACACGTTACTCGCTCCCTCGCTCGATTTTCATTGAACTCTTTGAATCAAAATGACGCCTACCTCCTCTATTATACTCATTAACAAATCCATTATGATGTCATTTACAGCATTTATCAATTGAGTCAGCATTTGTGCCTTTGTTATTTAAAACCACTTAAAAATTGTTACACTACATACATATTATAAAACAAAGTCCCCGGCCGCGTCTATCTATCTGTCTGTTCCCGATAAACTCAAACACTACTGCACGGATTTTGACGCGGTTTATATGTATGAAAATTCCCGAAATTTCCACGGGAACGGGCACAACGCGGATTAAACCGCGGGGCGCTGTTAGTAATAATATAATGTATAATATATATCTCTCTAAGATTATATAATCCAAATTATCCCCATAAGTTTTCATCTGTAACTCCAACCCTCATTAACAAATTGTTACGCTCACCGAAACAGTTGCAACAAATGTTCGCTTCAACTGAAATAAGTTTTATTCGCTAATGGACTGGAAATGACCGTTATTAACATTTTAAGGAGAGTTTAACAAACTTATTGTTGGAGTACCTAATTCGTTTTAATACTGAACACGAAGTATTTTTGGGTTAAGTTTTCTGAAGAATAATTCGGTTTAAGTGCTTTTTTTTATGAGATGTGATGTTAGAGAGATTACGCCCAAAGAAGGAAAATAATAATAAATTAATAAATATTTTTTATTTATAACTAAGGGACACTGATTGTTTCCAAAGGTAAAAATAAATCTAGGTTATATCAGTGAACATTTTAAATAGGAACCCTGACCCTGAAACTAGTGAAAACTGTATTACCAGAGTTAGAGGTACCACGAAATTATTGAATTTAGATTGACATTATGATTACCTAATTTATGATGCCTCAATAGATTAACAATTATATACTGTACTAGCAGCGCCCCGCGGCTTTGCCCGCGTTGAGCCCGTTCCCGTAGGAATTTTCGAAAATCTTTTCTTAGTGTACACTTACGTCACTTGAAGAACCTTCCTGCCAAATTTCATGTTTCTAGGTGTAGCGGTTGAGGCTGTGCGTTGATTATCAGTCAGTCAGTCAGTCAGGACTTTGAATTTTATATATATAGATAGTTATACTCTGTTTAAAATTGATGGATGGTCTTTGGTCAGTATCGTCAAATTATGCATGGAGAGCTAATGTCAAAGATGAATAATGTCTAAGAACTCGGACACCAGGGTTACCCAGTAACCTACACGTACTAAATTATTGGTAAAACTTCAGAATTTTATTATCATACTAGCTGCGCCCCGCGGTTTCACCCGCGTTGTACCCGTTGCCGCGGGAATTTCGGGATGAAAAATAGATGTTGGCCGATTCTCAGACCTACTCAATATGCTCACAAAATTTCATGAGAATCGGTCAAGCCGTTTCGAAGGAGTACGCGAACGAACACTGTGACACGAGAATTTTATATATAAGATATATTCAAGAACAATATACAGGTGACGTAAAAGCATTGTTAGTTTCGCTTCCGAAGTTTAAAGACATTACAAAACTTTATATAAATCGGAATATAGCTTACGGTTAACTAACGGTAGATGATCGATGTAATCGATACAAAAAGTCCGAATCGATTCGAGATTCCCGATCGTCAGTAATCGCATTTACTGCTCTGAGGTTTGTTTAGAGTTCTCTTTGTAATTAATTTACGGTTGGTTTGATTCGAATTCGTTTTCTATGTCATATTGTTCGTGTTGTAATCGATTGGAAATCTATTTAATCATGCGATTAACTGCAAACTAAGGGGATTTAGGAATCAATAGAAAAAACGGTCAATATATTTTGAAAGCTTTCGCGGTTTATTGTTGGGTTTGTAAACCAAAGAACTGTCTGTTTATTTGTTATCTCTATGACTTTTGTTTGATTTTAAACTTTAGTTTATGGTTCTGGAGTTTAGGGGAGATCTAACTTCAGATGTTCGCATATAGTAACAGTCCCGTTATTCCAGATCCCGTAGAAATTTTTTTATAACAAAAAATATTTATAATCTTTATCTTGTGTGGGTTAGTTAGTGGCCAACCCTGGTGGAGTTTTTAGACCGCCTAAAGGCCTCCGTCATGGTCTGACGATTGAAACAACCGTATCTATCATAGACAATTATATTTACTGGCAGTAGTAAACTAAGATACGTATCTGAAAATCTCACCCCTAAGGCATCGAGATTGTACTTCTTAGCTAGAGACTTCAAGTCGACCAATAACTATAAATATTGTTGGACCAGCTTTGGAAAAGTGCGACTTCGTCGAGATGACAACACTCCAATTTATACCATCACAAATGAAATGCAATTCCCGCAGCTCCTTAAGAAGTGACTAGTACAAACCATTGGATTGGCATCAAAAAGGTATAATAAGCGTGTTACATATATAAATATTTATTTCTTCTTTAAACTTTGTTTATATTATCTTAGGATTATTTGTGATTATGAATACAACTACATGTTAAATCTAAACTCAATTACGAAAATCAACTTAGTAAACTATATCAAAAAGTTCCCCTTATATAAAACTCTAATTAGCAATTCACCAATTACTAACTACACCTTTACTGTTGCTTACTCTGAAACTGGATAGTCAGGATAATATTATCAAGGAATTGGACTACATAAATAATGTAACGAGCATTAACTGCTCCATAGACAACTTTGTAAAGAAGATACCGGCTAATAAGCCTAAATTATCAATTGTTGTACAAAACATTAGAAGTGTCCACAAGCAGTCTAACATAGATGATTTAGATGTTAACTTAAGTATGCTCCACCATGAGGTGGACATTATAGTATTAACTGAATGTAGAATTAATTTGCAAAAAACTCTTCCTCATAAGGTCGGCTACTTAAGTTACTCTACTAAAAAACAAATAAATCAGAATGATGGTGTTGTCGTTTTTATAAAGGATTCCGTTAAACATTCAGTTAAGGAAATAACCCTCTTTAAGGCATCCTGTTTAGAGATTACAACCCCCTTTAGTAGTATTATCTGCATTTACCGTTCACCCGCAGAAAAAAATCGAGAGAAATTCATAGACTCCCTAGATAATTATCTTAAATCACCCCATCTAAAAATAAATACGACATTGATGGGAGACATAAATATAAACATACTTAAAGACAATAAAGACAAAGACTCCTCTGTTTATCTCGATATGTTAGCAACACATAGCCTGTTGCCAGGTCACCAATATGACACCAGAGTAAATAGTTGCCTCGATCATATCTTTACTAACATTAATAACAAAAAATTAACAGTTACTATAGCAATCCTAGATACTACAGTAACGGACCACAAATTAGGCTTGGTATATTTTTATGACAGCACTCTTTCATCCGGTAAGTTAAAAAAGACCAAAACGACAACAGACTACACGGAAGCAGTTAAATTATTAAGAGAAAGAAATCATTCTGAACTCTTTACTTTGAATAATCCTAACATTTTGTGTAGAGAAATCATACACACTATCTCTGATTGTCTCAAGCAAAGTACTAAAACTATAAAAATCGCCTGTAGTAAGATAATTACAAAACCGTGGATAACCCTTGGAATTTTAAAGTGCATAAGAAATCGAAATAAAATGCAGATACAACTTCGTAAAAATCCTTTAAATGAAATCCTTAAAATTAGTTACAGAAGATATCGAAATTATTGCAACAACCTAATTAAAAAACTAAAATATGACTATGAAAGGAAATTGTTAAATCATGCAAAAATTAATACTAAATCTTTATGGAAATGTATAAAAAACCTAACCCACTTAAATAAAAAAACCGATAATAATACAGAACTCACAAATATAAAAACAGACCCCTACCAATCTGCTGATTGTGTCAATAAACACTTCACCAACATCGGTAAATCACTTGCTGAAAAAATTACTAATGACCCAAAAACTGTACAAAATTACTTCTCCACTTTACCAACACATAACAAATCAATAGGTATCATTGACACCGATCCCACAGAAATTACCTCCATAATTAATAGCCTAAAGACGGATTCTTCTCCAGGGTGGGACGGTATTCCATCCAAATTTCTAAAAATGGCTAACACAGTAATTGCTCCTCTGATAAGCCACCTTTGTAATATCTGTTTTAGTCAAGGTAGTTTTCCTGAATACTTAAAGCGTTCAGTTGTACATCCCATTCATAAAGGTGGGGACAGAGGCGATGTCAACAATTATAGACCTATATCTGTATTAACAACCGTGTCAAAGATTCTAGAAAAGGCTATCAACAATCGACTAATGCAATTTTTTGACAAATACAATATAATATCACCAGCTCAATATGGTTTTAGAAGAGGTTTAAGTACAGAAAACGCTGTTACTGATTTATCTAGTCAAATAACCCAACACCTTGACCTAAAGAACAAAGCATTATGCGTTTTTCTGGACCTACAAAAAGCGTTTGACACCGTCTCTGTTCCCCAACTATTGTTAAAGTTAGAAAAACTTGGTATTCGTGGTAGTTTTCACAGGTTAATAACAGATTACCTGAAAAAACGGTCACAGCAAGTGAGATAATAAGCACCCTCGAGGAATGCTCTGAATATGGCGTGCCCCAAGGTAGCGTCCTCGGACCTACCCTATTTCTTGCGTACATCAACGATCTTACAAACATGCAACTCTGCAATGGAAAAGTTTTCTCTTATGCTGATGACACAGCTGTTATGTTTCACGGTAAAACATGGGATGAAACTTTTAAAACTGCTGAATCAGGTCTCCGTAAAATTATAAACTGCCTAAAAATAAATCTTCTGTCCTTAAATCTATCCAAAACAAGCTATATTACATTCTCAATCAGAAACTCCCAACAACCGAATCCCGACTTACACTTACCTGCACATTTTTGTTCTAACCTACAAGATTGTAATTGTACGCATCTTTTAAGAGTAAACACCGTTAAATATTTGGGTGTTATAATAGACCAAAACTTAAACTGGTTTCCGCAAATAGAATTAATGACAAGCAGAGTAAGAAAACTGATATGGATTTTTAAATATCTTAGACACATAGCAGATAATATTCTTATTAAATATCTCTATATAACTCTTGTGCAATCGATACTGCAGTACTGCATCACACTCTGGGGAGGTACTTCAAAAACTCAATTCATCAATATTGAACGTACGCAAAGATGTATACTCAAAATTATGCTTAATAAAAGAAAACGTTTCAGTACTGCTCAACTATATAATGAAGCAGATGTAATGACAGTACGTCAGTTATATATTTTAAAATGTATTATAAAAAATCATAATTTTTTACAAAAATCAAACATTAAAATCAATAAACGCACTAATCGCAGAGTAATCACTTGTCCCAAAGTTAAAACCACCTTTGCCTCTAAGCAATATAGAACGCTTTCCATAAAAATTTACAATAATATTAATAAACATTTAAATATTGAACACCTAGTACTACACAAATGCAAAACTAAAGTAACTTCTTTCTTAAAATCACTAAATTATGAACAAACCGAACAATTACTTACGACAATACACTAAATAAAAAAATAAAAAATAAAAAAAAATATTACATACTACAACATAATACTAACTAACTAACTATAAACTTCTATCATCATTACCAACACTCATATTACAATATAGTAAAATTCATTGAAATTCAACTTTGATTATCTAAGATCACTTTAATAATAAGTAAGCGGACTCCTAGACTATTTGAGATCAATATTTTTACTATTTTTATGTGTACCCACAAAAAATGAAACCCACATGTAACAAAACAAATCATCTTTCAATTAGATAAGTTTATTGTAAATGCTAATATATGATATGTTTAGATTAATTTACGCCTAAGTACCATGTTGTTTAAGCTGTAATAATGTAAATGTATAATGTAATAATGTAACCAGCCCAAACACTCATAGTATTATACTCAGAAAAACATTGTAAACCATTGTTAATTCACAGTGCAGAGGGGACCTTCCTAACACAGGTTTGTAACTTAAAAGGGAGGTTTCCAGTTCCTATTGTAAATGTAACTACTTTCAACAAATAAATGATTTATTTATTTATTTATTTATTTATATGTTTGTTACTCTTTCACGCAAAAAACTACTGGACAGATTTGGTCGAAACTTTACAGTAATTTATGTCAAAAATCAAAATCAAAATAACAAATGGGATACATTTTATCCCGAAATTCCCACGGGAACAGGTACAACGCGGGTAACAACGCAGGACATGACTAGTTATACTATAACACGGATCAGTAATTCGAATCTGCAGTAGGAGTTGGTGATCTTTAACCCGAGCCATGTATTCTTTATTTAAAAGAAAATAAAGCACATTTTAAGAGACATATTTCTTATATTGCATAACCTATATTGTTATTAATATCTTGTGTATTGATAAGTTATCACTTATCACCACTAGGTCGGTGCGGTGTCAAGCTTCCGATCATAATAAAATTATTTAGAGCTTCCATCATGTGACTGGTATAAATCACCAATTATTTATGAACCTGAGTACACTATATATACTCTTTTATTCTAACTTGATTCACGCAGACATCTAACAGACTGTCTGTCTGTCTTTTTGTCTGTTTACTTTTATGTCACAGATTTTTTGTCTACTAGTATGTAAAAGACAAAATGTCTATATACTTAATTACATTGATTAACACAATACCTTTAATACTTTAAATTCTTAACCTATAGGTAATATAAAATGTTGAACAAATTCTAAATAGAATCAATTAGATTGAGCACAATGTCGCCACAGAATTATGTTTACATAGATAAGCTCGAATAATGCAATGTTAACGTTTAGTTGTCCCAGTGGGCGTGTAATGGTTGATTTTCGCTGATATTTTCATTTGAAAATTATGGTTATTTTACTTAGAAACTACATCGGCATGTTAGCTAATATTATTAATGACTAGCTGTGCCCCGCGGTTTTACCCGCATTGTGTCCGTTCCCGTAGGTTTTTCGAGATGAAAAATAGCCTATAGCTTTCCTCGATAAGTGGACTAACTCTGAAATAATTTTTCAAATCGGACTAGTAGTTCCTGAGATTAGCGCGTTTAAACAAACAAACAAACAAACAAACTCTGCAGCTTTATAATTAGTATAGATTTTATAATACCTATGGCCGCTTTAATTGCTCAATTTTGTTAACGCTGCTGTTTTGTTATTAGCGCTCATAACTGTGAGTATGAAAAACTTGATGTAATTTAAAGCAAAAGTTTCCTTTATAACTATCCTTACTACTACTTCATAACTATTCTTACTGCTACTACTTAACTACTATGTTCCTTTATAGTACCCTCACATTACATACAACGTCAATTCAGTTCCGCAATCAAACTGCACAATAAAAACATAACTCCTAAAATATTCGCTGTCAAAACAGCCAACTGACCAGCCGTCATCAATTAGATACAATCTCGATTTCTAAATTTATTAGAAAACAATGAAACCCGTATTGTTTTCCTAAAAGAGATACGACCAGAATGCCTGACATGCCACTGACTGCCTACTTTGTAACACAATGGATTGAGCTCAGCATTCTAACAGAGGTATTCAAATATTCTACTAACTTTCGGCACTATGTGCAGTCCTATTCTATTACGGACTCACGTAATCCTTTATCAACCTGTTCTGTAGCGTTAATCTTCAGTCGATAGCGAAATCTCAATTCTTTTGCGAAAAAAAAATTGGTAGAATTTCATCGGAAGTTTAGCTCAGCTTTTGATTTTTCGTTTTCGCCTTGTTTGGTTCTTAATTCAATTATAAACAAATGAGTAAAGAAAAAAGTAAAATAGCTAAAGCCTCTTTGTCACAATCGATTTCTATCCAGCCAGCAATTCTATACCAAATTCCTTTACGGTCGATTATGATGCCCATAAACTACCGCGGTGTTTCAACCAAACGATTAGTTCCGGACAAAATCTGTTTTGCAATAATCGTAGGCTTAAAAGCCCACGCGCTTTCATATGAGTCATCGTTAATCGTTATGTATTCGATTAAAATTTGTTTCACGTATCGATTTAATTCGGATATGAATTTATTGCTTACGTTTATTTACTCTAAGCATCGGTTTGTTTATAAAAGTTTAAACTTGGAATGGAAAGGATGCAGCTTTGATATACGTGTGGTTCATTGAAAACAAACATCTGGTAAGTATTTCTTTTTTCGTTTATTTTTGGACGTTGAAATAACAAACATTTGCTGAGCTATTGAACTGATTTTATTAGTGATGGCACGATGACATTCGATATTTTGAAATGAAGACATGTGTTCTAGATTCAAATATGAGTTACGTTAGTTTCATACAATGACATTGGCACCTCTTTTAGTTTCTTTAATTGCCGTCTTTTGTTTTCATGACATTACCTGGAAACCTGACGTAATATCGAATCAGTTTTTTGCTCCTCTAAACTCAATTCCTAATTTGAATATCGATTCGATCAGGAAGTTTAAATCGAGTCAATTAAGACCATTCATCTTTGGACAAATAGAAGTGTTGCCACTAATGGTGGCTCCTTTTACGGGCACTGGATTTGACTTGTTCTTAAGCGCCGATAACGCCTATACGATTTAATATTAGCATATAATGGTCATGTGAATTTAATTGGTGTACTGAAGCACTTAGTTTAAATTAAAATTTGTTAAGCTAATAGCATTATTAAGACATGTTAAATGCGTTGTTTCCAATAACATATAGATTTAACGTACTTACTTGACGTTCGTTTAGATTTTAACGAGTTGTAACGAGAGAGTAACGAGGTTCGGTAGAACTTGCTATTAGTGAACTCGCCGGCTACTTGTCATATAAACACATGTCAAATGTCAAAGAGTAAAAGTCGCGACTTGTAAACTAGCTGAATTTAAACCTCCATAAACCGGTGCGTTTTCAAAGAAGCGGAGCGGAGAAGTGACGGTCTCAATCGACCAATCACAACACATTACGAAAAGATTTTGACAATGTCAATGCCTTATTTGACAACTTCAATGCGTTGTGATTGGTCGATTGGGCTCCACATAACTCCGCTCCGCTCAAAAGAAATATACCCTAACTCCATAGCCATAACGTTTCTTTTTACTTAACAACACTAAAGTACCGAACAACTAAATAAGTAATTAATTGCCTCAAAAACGACAAACACTTGTGTGTAATAGTAATTAATGTGGCTTGGTCCATAAGTAATTGGTCAGTCGTGTTGTAACGCCGACCCTATAGCTAATAGGTTGTAGATTACCCCGGCAGGTACTTGAGAAGATTTATATTGGTTGGGAACAGGGGTTAGGTTAGGCAGAAAACTCTCGAACTAAGTACTTTAGGTTCTAGGGATAGGTCATTCATTAGGTAGTGGAGAATAGAAAATGCCGGTACCTATGTTAATTTTAAAGTATTTTAAGTTAGAAATGCACTGATAACTATTATGAGATGATGATAAACTTTAATGAGACTTTTAAATATTAAGTTTGCATGCGTACAAACTTCAAAATTAATAACTTAACTTAGACAAAAATCTTATTTGATTTGTACATGATAGTACATTTAGGGAGAAGATTTTATACTATTTTTCATCCCGAAATAACCTCGGGAGCGGGTCTTATATTTCAGTGGTTTCGTTAATTAGTAATTACATATTAAATACAAAAATATATCGATTTAATTCATCAGTCAATAGAATCAATACTTCATATTATATCCTATAGATAGCTCATATTCCTACAGTCCAAAACTATTTCTCAGGTTTCACTTTAGAAATGTTCCGTCGGTCTAGTTCATAAGTTAGTTTGATCTTTATGGGCACTTTAATTTTATTAACATTTCACAACAAGCTTTAAGGCTTACAAAATGAATCGATGCAGTACCACTATCATAAACCGAAGCGGTAACACGGGCGGTAGTCAATTCCAACCATTTCTATTTAGCGATATACATAGCTAGCTCTAATATTAATATCTTAAGGTCTTCAGGTGGTCTAAAAACTCCGAAATCAAGGTTAGTCACCTACTCGAAATAAATTTATTAACATTTTTGTTCTGTACTGATATCTTCACTGAGATGAGAGGCCTTTGCCCACTTGTGGGACATAACAGGCTTATACTACTATTACTATTCAACACTGATTGTCGAGTTTATTAAGGGTATGAATGCACAGGCTGACGGGTTTCTTGGCGCCTAGAGCCCAGTGGCTTGCATCCTAGGTAAGCAACGTTCGCGAATGTTCGCTTATGCATTGTGCGAATGTTTGCGACCCGTACTGTGCACTTAGCGCCTAGCTAGTTGCAAGCTACTAAGCTCTAGGACATACTACATATACTTACGTGTTTTGCAGTCAGCTCGCTGCTTATAAATTCGCTAAATGTCAAGTACGCGCTGCATTTGTTTATTAAACAGAGTATTTTTAATGTATGTATGTGAAACATTATGTTAAGTACCTAAGCTAATAAATTGGCTAGAGTCAAGTGTTAAACACTTGAGCACCGTAAGTACTTAGTTAACAAAAATGCTTGACAGTTATGCACTTCACACCGTTTCAAACTGTCTAAGATTATATTCTAACTACCAATCGGCAGGTCCTGAGATTAGTAGCCCAAAACATACGAACAATCAAAATCTTTATTACCTTAGTATAGATAAAATATATACATATATTTATTTGATAAATACCTTAATAGTAAGTCTGTAGGTACTTGGGGAGTAAGATATTTGAAAGGAAATTCTTTATATTATAAACGTTAAGCTCCCGCCAGGAGCATCCCATAGTGATCACAATCGCGATAAAAAATAGCCAATAACTGTCTCCGGACCATAAACAATTTTTTGCAAGCTGTTGAGTGGTTGCTTTATGAATAGTCTACCTATGGGCGAAAAATGTACTTACGGTGCTCAAGTGTTTAACACTTGAGCACCGTAAGTACTTAGTTAACAAAAATGCTTGACAGTTATGCACTTCACACCGTTTCAAACTGTCTAAGATTATATTCTAACTACCAATAACAGAGTTGTACTGGTTTCTTAAGTAAACGAACACTACTCATTTTGAATTGAAACTACGTTTACGGATACACATCGCTTTTATTTTACATTTTTATCTGACTTTTCGGCCCCTTTAAAGGAACCGTGGTCACAGAAGTCCTTGCTCTACGAAACTGTTTTTTTTTCAACTAACCGATCAGCGAAACATTTCAACCATTGGTATACTTGATAGATAATACGTATACATTGTCCTATAAAAGACGTTTACCTCACAACAGGCAAACCAAAGCGTAAGTGACATACAATCACTACATAGTATAAAACAAAGTCGCGTCTGTTTGTCTGTTTGTCTGTATGCTTAAATCTTTAAAATTACGCAACGGATTTTGATGCGGTTTTTTGTAATAGGTAGAGTGATTAAAGAGGAAGGTTTTTATGTAAAAAAAATCCCACGGGAACGGGCACAACGCGGGTAAAACCGCGGGGCGCTGCTAGTTAACTATAATTTATACTAAGCTTTTCAGTTCAAATACTGTTATAATGAAAATATAGAGCGATCGAATCAATCAATTACATTTCGTTTCAAATCTGACAACGTATTATTTTAGCTTTCTACATTAGTGTTACATATCAATCAACGGGCCGTGTACTCTGTTTTTGTTACTTGCAATGAGAATCGAGTCTGGATATAAATTATGTTCGTATGACATTGATATATTCCATACAATTGTACCTTTTATTTGTACGAATACTTCTATAGTATGTTCAAGAAGAATTAGTTATTATTTATTATTAGCTAAGGTTCATTGATTATTCATCAGATATGGGTAGATACGTTAATAATCAAACCCTTTTGTGGTGTCATTTGTGTGACAAAATTGCAAATAAAAATATAACCAATTTTAATAAATTACTCCGAATTTACAACGAATTTAAAGTTTATCCGAGCAAAAATAAGACATTAAGTTAAATAATGTCCCTAATGAAATGAAGCCATTCTTCGCAAGCAGACCTTATGTAGTAAAACAAATGCCATCTAATGCTTTTAAACTTCAATGCCTTTCGTAATTTCACAAGAAAGCCGGCCGTTACTCCCGCCGACGCACAATTTGGCACTATTTCGCTATCCAACTTTTGTTTGATTTGTCTAGACTAGACCCAGATTTACGATGGTCGCTTCGCGTAGGAGCCGTTTGCCTTGTACCCCTAGTTGGCCAAGCTTGCTTCACTAATTTATCTCCTATTGCAACAGCATAAGGGCTATTGACAATGCTTAGGCAATGAACATATCCCACTTAAGACAATAACTCACTCAATAGTGCATAGAAGTGACACGTTTGACAAACGATTTATAATTATATCTCTGATTTTGAAATTGTGACATAAATGTTCAAGAACACACGCCATTTTACAAAAACAGTCTAAGAACTAATGAGTACTACCTCCTTTTTTGGGTTGGCACGTGCTTAAATCAGCTTTATTTACGCGAAAATTCCTTTCATATCTTTTTAAAACAGCCAATTTTTATTTTAATAAAAATACATTTTTCGCCCATAGACTATTCATAAAGCAACCACTCAACAGCTTGCAAAAAATTGTTTATCTACACTAATGTTGTAACATTCTACTTATGTTTCCAATACTTGACTTATAATTACTACTGTTATAGCGCAGACAACTAAAACACTCAATTTAAGCAATTGCACATGATGTTATAATATCCACATCGATATCGTAAAATCTCATTATAACATCGCGCCCTGCGCGGCGCGCGCCCTGCGGCCCTGCGCGCGCAGCTGCGCTCTCAATGGTTAGATTTTAATGGCGGCAAGTTCACTGTGACAATACACGTACGCGTGAATTAAATGTTTCGCAATGTGTTTTGTTTTTAAAATGTTGTTTGATTAATTGCATTAGTGAAGATAAAGTAGTGTATGCAACTGCATATAACACGGGTATTAAAACACTCGTTACTATTATGAAACTCGCTGCGCTCGTTTCATAAACTCACACTCGTGTTTTAATACCCTTCTTTATATGACAGTTGCATAAACTACTATTATGGTCCGGAGACAGTTATTGGCTATTTTTTATCGCGATTGTGATCACTATGGGATGCTCCTGGCGGGAGCTTAACGTTTATAATATAAAGAATTTCCTTTCAAATATCTTACTCCCCAAGTACCTACAGACTTACTATTAAGGTATTTATCAAATAAATATATGTATATATTTTATCTATACTAAGGTAATAAAGATTTTGATTGTTCGTATGTTTTGGGCTACTAATCTCAGGACCTGCCGGCCCGATTTGAAACATTCTTTTTGTAATGGATAGCCACATTCAACGGGAAGTTAATAGGCTATATATATATATATATATGTGTGTGTATATATAACATCCCGAAGTTCTCACGGAAGGGGTATAACGTGGGTAAAAACGCGGGACAAGTCGTTACAATAATCATAATAAGTGAGTCATAAAATATCCCACAAATCGCACAAAAATCGGAGGTAAAATATTAAACTACGTGAGTTAATGGCATCCATTCATCTGATACGAGTATTAGCATAATCGGTAAATTACAAGTTTTTATTCTTGGGTCATTTCAAAAATAAAATTTGTAACTTAACGATCACGCATCTCATAAAAGATAAAATATGCGAATCTTATTATGCTAAATACTTTTCACTTTCAGCTTAGTATTAAAATAGTAAACAAGACTCCTTATTGGCCAACACTATTATGGTCAAGAAAAGTTTCTACAAACGTTTAAAGACAATAAAAACCATATTAGGCGACTATTAGGCTACCTACCTAAAAATATGGATTGGAAATCAATTTTTTTAAACACATTGGCTGCCAACCTAATACATGTAAATTACTACATAGTATAAAACAAATTCGCTTTCCGCTATCTGTCTGTCCCTATGTATGCTTAGATCTTTAAAACAACGCAACGGATTTTGACGCGGTTTTAAAATAGATAGAGTAATTCAAGAGGAAGGTTTATATGTATAAACATTCCCGAAATTCCCACGGGAAAGGGCACAATGCGGGTATCGACAAGATTGGTCAACAACCAACACGTCAACTATAAACGTCATTTTTGTATGTAGAAACAATTTATGCATAAACTTTTAAAATAACATATTAAGTCATCCCTAAGAGATGGGCGCGTGAAATATTATGCACTTATACACGAGTTTGATATCAACGAATGTCTATTTGTAGTCGTAATTCAAGAACATGGATAAACGTTGTTTTATGTATGTCTCTGATAGCAATTCTTGGTACTTTATGACTTTTTGTTAACCCTTTGCTCCTTTGATAGGGAAGAATTCTGTGACAAAAGTTTTGATGGCATAATAAATAATGTTTCATTTTATTTTTATTATATTAGTGACGGGATGACATAATTCATTTGTAGTGTAAAATAAATCATCTGTAATAAAAATAATATACAAGCAACAACATCTCACTTTGAAGATAAAGTAAAGTTTCTGAAACTAGAAGGTCAATGAATAGTCAGAAATGTCGAATTTCAAATTTTGTTTCAAGAATTCGCTTACTCCGAGCTTTTATTTTAGAATACCCAAAATTATCGACGCTTCAGAACCGCCACAACGTCTGCATAACCAATAAAACTAACAAATGTTTTAGTAAAGACATATTATAATAGGGTCGATAGTCGATCGCTATCTGCAACCTGCGCACGCGCCGACGTCATCGGTTGAATAATTGCAGACGTTGAGTCGAAATGAATTAATATTAATGCGGTTTGGTGTAATGATATAGAACCGGCAGTTAAGGGTTATGATAATTTTATAGCGGTTTTTATTATTTTTGATTGTTTATTGTTATTTTATGTCATGTTTATTGTGGTTTTAATTGAACGGTTCATAATTTAGGTTTATTGGTTGTACCTAGTAGAGGCCTTCTGTAAAAAGTCGATGTTTTTTTTGTAAATTTTACATGCACGATCAGAATCTGTAAAAACTTTTAAAAATTAGGACGTAACTTTACATTATATTGGTTATACATCAGAATATGACAATAGAATAAATAAATACATTTTATCTCAAAATTCGTCGAACGGTTACAGCACGGGAAAGCCCTCGAGGCGCTACTAGTGTTTAAAAATTACTTCGCTTCGTTAAATAAATTTGCTTGCAGACAGACGCGGAGGAGACGTTCATTCATACAAGTTCTTTCGAGTGTGAGGTATTTAAAACTATCTCCCAAATTCTTCTCGTATTCCAAGCTTCTTAAGCGTATTCCAAGCTCTTCACTGGTTTCATGCTCGTTCATGCAATATTTTCTTCCTTTTCTCTCCCACCACCCATTTCGTACCAGTGAACACAAATTACTCTTTAGTTAAAGCACTGTTTGTTCATAATTTGCATCAACCGTGTTTGTTGTGTTTAAGTTGCAGAAGCTTGCGAACGCCTCTTATGAAATATGCATCGTATTCCAATGGAGTACGGTTTTCATTGCTTTATCCTGTGATAATCTGTTGAACTATGCACATTTTTAATCTGAATTAAGAGGTGGAAACACTTTCAAGTATTTTGAATTATGGAGTGTTTAAATTGTTGAATAGGGGGGGAAGGAATATAAAGTTCATTTTGTATTTGTAGGTAGTGTATATAATGTATATTGAGTTGAAGTTAAAGAAATAATAAAACTGAACAACAAATTTACGAATACAATGAATACCGTAGTTTATAAGAATGACGAAGTGTATGATTAATCATTCTCTGATTTTCCAGAATTAATCATTATCTGATTATCCAAAAATCAAGAATTACAAAAAACAACGAGCTAAATAATTGGGTCAAGTCTTCTTTCCAACTTGTCATATCCCTAAATTCTCACAGGAATTCAACATAAATGACATCATACATTTCAATTGCTAGATGTCTATGAAATAGGAAACGACACACAATAATAAAATTGATCCTAGACTTAGATATATGAATCTCGTGGGCGAAAACACAGTGCGGTGACGGTATTGTTCTGACCTCGGGCTTACAGTAAGCATTAATTTTGTAGCTCACTGAAGGAGTTTATAAGTTCAGTGAGTTTAATTAAAAAATAAATTTTAAAGAACTTTGTTCAAAGACTGAAGAGAAGCAAAGTTTGAACATTGAAGAAAAAAATGAACACACACGTGAACCTTGGATGAATTATTCGGATGTTTTAAATAATTATATTACTTACAAGTTGGTCCCCGCAATTTTATCTCTATTATCAATAGATAGCGTAAGGATTCAGGTCAGAACACCCTAGGTATAGTTATTTTCTCATGTTTGGTGGGATCATGCCTATATACTTTGATGGCCACAAATATTAGTTCAGATACTCAGTTATTAGTCTCAGTATAATAAAAAGAGAAGGTAAGTTTATAATAGGAGTGCTTAACTAACCGTTTTCTCTTTAAATTGTAGCCGTGAGCGAACTAAAGAGGCGTAATCACTGTAATGCAATTAGAGTAAATTATAAGGATATTCGTGACCTACTGTTAGCATCATTACTATTACAAATTGTACGAGTAATATCACTATCAACACATTACGTGGTGCTCGTATTTATTCTATTATCAACGGTTATCGCTGCGCCCTTTAGATGTGTGTAAAATAGTTCATTTGTGTCCGCAACAAATGTTCTACCTACGCATCTATTGTTCCATCTATGAGGTAGACAACTTCATTAGCATCAATAAGATATTATAATGATTATAACATATTAGTAGATTTTATCGGTTTCATTTGTTTTGTAATGATAGGTCAAGTTAGTATGACAAAGGCTAGCTGTTCAAAATGTTTGCAAAAAGTTGAGGATACGGAACTCTTGCATTTTAAAATTGGAGTCTAGCTTTAGTTTGTTGGGAAGGAATGTTGTATTGTACTGTATTTTGCAATGGCTTCTTGAATTTTAATTAGGGATCGGAGAAGAATTAAATAAAATGTTCATATTTTATACCTAACTGCTAAAAGCAGAAGTCCTACGTTTAAAGAATTTTAAAGAAGTTTAATGATTCACACAATTAAGAAACTAGGATCCTTTGTAGCATTTTAAATGTATGTACATACTTACTACTTAAGTGTAATACCAAATCCGATTCTTTTCTTCATAATCAAAACATCGGTTAGTTTCGCTATGCTCGATTCCCTCTATGCACTGATCATAAAATACCTACCAAAAAGTGCCGCTATGCTCTGAATTTCTCAGTGCTACCTTTAACAATGGAAGGTACAATTCGATAGAAAAGTGTTTCTAAAGTATTTTTAAATTAAAATAAAACATGCAAATACATAATCAACATTCGTACTATTAATAAATAAATAATTATAAAAATAAGATGACAGTTGTAAATCAACACAAAATATCAGACAAAGATTGTAGCTACAGATTGGTATAAATTGATTTTTAACCATGTTTTTTTTTTTGCAAAAAGAAGTTACATTGGTGATTTTCATCAAAAAATCACCAAGAGTAATGCTATTGTTTCTATAGGCTTCTGTGTAAAGTTGTATCTGGCTGTCGGTGTGAATACTTGATTTTGTTCTATGATTGATATTTTGTTTGTTGAGTTTGAAGCTGTACCAATAAATATATTAAACAATTGTGGTAATTTACCTTACTTTACTTTTACTATTGATATACTATTTTCCATTATGAAAAGCCACCCATCTTCAAAATCTTGTTTCGGCAGATACGCCAGACTCATGCACAGCTTGATATGTTTTGCGGTCTTTTCATGGTCCATAAGATGTAAAGATGTCGCTTTTTAAATGACATTCTTTTGAAAATGTATATTACATCCATTTACTTCAACACCATGAAAAACCAACGTAGCTGCGTTGATAGCTCCCATTTCGAAATCAAATGTACACTGTGATGGACACCATTTAGGTAAAGCATCGCTAATCAGTTCGAACATTTTTTATACGTTTCGCCTTCTTTGTTTTTCTTTTTAAATTTTTATTTTTATTTAATTAAATAATTTTTATTTATTTAAATTTTTATTATACAATTCCATCAAGAAGCAGCAACACGATGTGGATAGTACATTTTAGATGACTGTAATATTTAAACATAAGCATTTTCCTTTCGGCAGTCCAAGAATCTGATTCCGTGCATAGCGGCACTTTTTGTTAGGTATTTTATGATCAGTGCATAGCGGGAATCGAGCATAGCGAAACTAACCGCAAAACATAATCCAAGCGACCTTGCTATAATTATTTAACCCGGTTAACAAGACTTCCTATAAAACGTTTTGCTATATCATTAATCAATTACTTATTATTAATGTAGGTGTTATTGAGAGATTTACAATGGACTTCACTATCGAGATTGAAAGTGTATGCGTTACGACATATTAGAATAGAATACGTATTACTATATTCTATTGCAACATTTTCATTTAGAGCCCATTCAGAAGCTATTGCCAATAGTTGGAGACCTTATTTTTTTATCGCATAGCTAATCCACTATGCACGATGTATTACTGTTAAGCAATGTAGCTTTAAGAGAACACTCGGTAAAAGTATACGTCTGTTGTATTGTCCTACTGTAGGAAAAAGGCCTCTTGACTCATCGGTGATATCAATACATTAGGTACTGTAAATACTGTAATCACCACGCTTGACATTTCAGTGTCTTTTCAAAACTATTTTTATACTGAAGTTATCTACAGTCTTTTCATACCTTCAATTGTTCTTAGTATTGATTATGTCAATGATACCAGTAGTTTTAATGTTTTGTTTAAACTAAATAAAGTTATGGGTCACGCCTCTTTTGAATGGTTTTGGGGAACTGTAAAAGTATGATAATACTTTGCCATCCGAAGTTATGTCATCCGACATTTTATTCATAATTAAATTGGTAATCCTCCAAATTTCCTGACTGTACACTTCTGATTTCTTTTGCATTTTGCCTATTTTTATAACCTGCATCCTAACGCCATATAGGTATTTATCAAATAAAACTAGTAGAATAGTCTCAACTTTCTACCTTTCCATGCCCTAATTCGAAAGTTCCAGTGTCAACACTTCACACACCTTAGTTTGTATTTCTAAGGCTGTTCTTGTTTTGTTGGTTTCTCATTAGTTTATGGTACAATGAGTAAGTTAAGGCCAATTAATCTTTTAGGCTTTCTCCCACGTGTTGTTACATTTGAGTTTAACTGTACTCTCTGGTACATTAAATACTTAGTAACAATATTCTCATTAGAAAAGCGGCCAAGTGCGAGTCGGACTCGCCCATGAAGGGTTCCGTAGCAGCGAGTAACATAATAAAGAAGTTCTTGAAATAAATGTTTTTTTATTTACATTTGAGTTATTGAATGAATAATCAGTATTTTTTTGCGGTTTACGATTTATGTCGTAAAAAAAAAACTACTAACTAGACCTCGTTCAAACCAATTTTCGGTGTTAGATTACATTGTTATGTACATCATATATTTTTTTTAGTTTTATCATTCTCTTATTTTAGAAGTTACAGGGGGGGGGACACACATTTTACCACTTTGGAAGAGTCTCTCGCGCAAACTATTCAGTTTAGAAAAAAATGATATTAGAAACCTCAATACCATTTTTGAAGACCTACCCATAGATACCCCACACGTATGGGTTTGATGAAAAAAAAAAATTTTTTTTCATTTCTATGTATGGGAGACCCCCCTAAAATTTTTTTTTTTTCTATTTTAGTGTGAAAATATTAATGCGGTTCACAGAATACATCTACACACTAAGTTTCAACAACATAGCTCTTATAGTTTCGGAGAAAAAAGGCTGTGACATACGGACAGACAGACGGACAGACGGACAGACGGACAGACGGACAGACAGACAGACATGACGAATCTATAAGGGTTCCGTTTTTGCCATTTGGCTACGGAACCCTAAAAAGCAGTATCTGAGACTGTTGAATTGTTACAATTTTATTACAGTCGTAAATGGTAAATACTTTAGATTTTATTACTTTCATTTGCATATAATGTGACATGCAAGTGCTGGGTTAACTTCCGCGTATTTTATTTAAAAAAAGACGTATTCTGAGAAAAATATGCACATTTCAAGCATGCGATCTCTTTACAAATTTAAGTGTCACAATGACTGCGGCAGTCTTTTGTTTTTAAACTACGTTTATAATTGACCTTCAGCCCTTGATAATAATACGGACATAACCAAAATTACGCCCCCACATCCGCTGCGATAAATCAGTATGTAATCTTGACAAAGTCGATATCTATACTTATATAAGGAAGCTGAAGAGTTCGATTTTTTGTTTGTTAGTTTAAACGAATTTACCTCAAGTACTACCAATCCAATAAGAATAATTATTTTGGTATAAGATAGCAATATTCAAAAGGAAGATTAAAAGCTGGTTTATCCCGAAATTCCCACGGGAACTAGCACACTTCGGGGAAAACCGATAGGCAAGTCTATTTACAATATAAACGTATTGTTAGTCCATTATACTTTTGACCGCTAGTTATGTCCTAAAATAAACAATTTAATAATTCCATTAAGAAAGAGAAAAGTCTTTCTGTAAGTAAGGGAATAAACTGCACAACGACCCAATAAATCACTATATAAACAAAGTCTCCGGCCGCGTCTGTCTGTCTGTTAGCGATAAACTCAAATACTACAGCACGGATTTTGACGCGGTTTTTTTTAAATAGATAGAGTGATTCAAGAGGCAGGTTTATATGTATAAAAATTCCCGAATTTCCTACGGGAACAGGCACAATGTGGGTAAAACAGGGGCGCTGCTAGTTATTGATAATTTTCGAATACGATTGATCGTAATCAACAATCGAGCTTACAAACCGTACAAATATTAACCTGACCTGGTTTCATAGTTATGGATGTAAATCTTCATTGTGCCAATGCTATGGGAGACTGTCCAATAATTATTATGAATTACAATTGTATGCAAATTATTGTAAAGGAATATAATATTTATTGTTACTGCTTACATACTGGTTACGACTATCTGCAGTCATAATTTAAATACTTGTCGAGAAAATCAGTGCTGACTTTTCTATCTTGCTATCATCGGTGCATCAATCACATAGTGCTTTAATCGGTGTAAAGAATATAGTTGTCTGAGCCGTATATTCAATTTAAATTTGATTTTCCTGATCATAAGACTCCCTTTGATAGGTAACAGAAACAAAAACACAAAATTTTAACAAAAATAGTTATTCAGTCCTTACTATAATCAAAAGATCAATGTATTTCAATGGTGAACATGGCCTCCTTTCTCATAGCTAATTATTAAGAACAGTATCAAATACAAGACAGATATAAATCAAAGTTACTGTTTGTTTAACTGTTCCAGTTCTAAGGTAGGTGGTACAATCAGTAAATTCGAACGACGATCGCTTTAGGTCACATTTATAATGTATCTATTAGAAACATTCATTCATTCATGTAGAGTAGGTCAGTAGCCAACCCTGGTGTCGGAGTTTTTAGACCGCCTAAAGGCCTCTGAAATGGTCTAACGATTGAAACAACCTGGACCGACTGTTTAACGTATCCTCCGAAATACGGTAGCGCTCAGATAGAAATGCCACTATCGGCCACCCATCCAAGTAGGGGTCGAGATGCACGTTGCTTAATAATCGCAATGAACTAACATCGCTTAGTCAAGATACGCCACGAGCGCTACATTACTACATAAGAAACGAAAGCACAATAGTAAGTGTATTATGACAATTGAAATGAACGTTTGAACGAGTGTATTCAAAAGAGTTAATAACCATTTGTACTCAGAGTACAAATTCAATTGATTAAAAGTGCTTCGTAATGGTGGCTAAACGTTTTTGTCTAAAGTATCATCTCATCTTTGGTGGACCGTTAATTATTAAAGTTATGACTAAGGATTTTATTAACCCAATGTTTAATTATAATGGTAGGTATTTAGGACCGCGAATAGCGTGTCATTTAATGTCTGTCTGCTTCATCAATTACTTGTGCAGTTGATGTTATGACGTAAGTTGATATGGAAGTGAAATAAAACTATTTAGTACTGTTTAGCGAGGACTATTAGTACTGAATAGATGGAGAATTTACCGCAAAAATGGTATTATAAAAGCTTACCTAAGCCCACTGTAGACAAGACTGTAATAAGCTAGTCTTCTGGTATACAAAAACACTAGCAGCGCACCGCGATTTACCCGCGTTGTACTTTTTTCCGTGGAAATTTCGGGACATAAAATAGCCCATAACCTTCCTCGTAAATGTGAAACTATTAGTGCTATGATACTTAAATTTTGCATAGGGGCTCTTTTTAGGACATAGGCGCTCGCTAAGAAGGGATTTTGAGAAATTGAACCCCTATCAGGGAAACGATGCGATTGCCGGCCGCTTGTTATACGAGTATGTAACAGTAACATGTTCTATATTATTACGTAATAGATTAAGCTAAATAAATCAGTCCAGTGTTATTGCAACGGGAATCCACAACAACAATTAGGTACTCATCTTAATTATAACATATTTACTATATATTGTTATTATTAATTCCTGCTAAATACCCTTTTCCTTGTTTGCATGTTTTGAAGCATGATTCATATTATATTTTGCACTGAACACTGAAGCTTTGTGACTTATTTGTTGTTTAAACGTTGAGCTTTTCACACAACTTGTCACACTTTTTCTGTATATAAAACACGTCTATTTCTTTAATTATAGGGTTCGCTGGGATAGAAGAAAAAATATTAGCGATTACGTCAAACCGCGAAACGTCGATAGCGAATAGCGAAGCGCGAATAACGAAGCGCGAATAGCGAATTAAACTAGTTCGCGATTTAACAGTGTTTTGTGACTTGAGTTAAAGAGAGGGCATCTCGCCGAATGAAGTCAAAATTGAAAATGAAATATTTGCCCTCGGGCGGGCAGAAGGAGTCTTATACGTTGTTAACAGCGAGGAGGAGATACATGAAGAAATTAACGTACGTATGAAATAATAGATTTAAGTAAGAATCAATTAATGAGCAATACCTATTGAAATTCTATTGGAAACTTGGAACTTATTTATAAATTACTCCTCATTTTCTCATAACATCCAGCTCCGAAGCAAAATTTTCTCATTTCAATGATTTTTGAATTAAAGATTTTATTTGAATTACTTACTTAACAATTTGTACCAAATGAGTTTAGTCACTATATATTTTTCGCTTCATGAGCAAAATAATTTACGCCTAATTCAATGCTTTGTTAACAGCGACAATTTTGTAACTTCTTTCCTTGTATATATTTATAATTAGTATATATTTATAATATAAACTTTATTCATAAAATAACTAGGGTATACACGTTTTATATTTACTCTATTTAGTTTAGCTCAATAGAAAATCTAGTAATTGAAGATTAGACCATAAATCTTTATCGGTTAGAAAACTTGAAACTAATGTACGGGAATTCTCCATTATAATGTACAGCTAGATAAATACAGGCTGACTATTGTATTACTCGTCAAATAGTACCAGTTATAGTACAGTGGCCAGGGTTCAGAAAAACGTGGGACATGATGAAGTTTAAGTAAAATAAGTTTTGTTGATCGGGCCTTCTATTGTCGAATTTGACTTATCTATTTCTGGTACCCACTAAAAGTAACAGTAACAAAAAGTATAAGCCTGTAATGTCCCACTGCTGGGCAAACTCCACTCATCTAACCGAAGATATCAGAACATTAGGGAGGCATTATCACTACACTTGCATAATGCACCCGCATTAGGTAAGCGTAGGTGATCATGTTTTTGCTTGACCTGGGAATTATCTTAGCACTTTCTATTCTATTTTTTAGAAAAATCATACATGAAATTACTTACTGCAAGAGTGTTTATAGATTCGTACCGGAAAACATTCGTCCGAATCATAACTGTCATAATTCTTGTATATGTACGATAGAAAATGTCCCCAATCATTCAAACTCAATGATCCCCTATTCATAAATGATATAAAATCTTGATTGCCCTCTATCTCCTAGCTTACTTCTCTACTTCTCTGTATGGTGTCCAACTGGTTTCAACATTATTTCTAAAATTGAATTGTATTGAATGCCTTTACTTAACCGTAAATTGGCATGACATTGGTAAGTGGAACAATGTCTAAAAACATAAAGTTATATTTTTTGAAAATATTACATTTTCTGAAATCGGTTTTAAATCTTACTTTCTTCATTTATCCTTTAGTATACATATGTACTGAAAGACGAAATTAAACTTATAGGAGCAGAATGAAATTTTATTTGCCTCATAACATGATATATCCATAATTATTTTCAACCGAAGTTCCAGCATTATGAATTTCTATATTCTTACCCCATTGTAATAGCAAAACTTTGAGTTATAGTTTAACGCACTCACTTAACTAAACAAGAAATAGAACGAAGTCGTGTTCGTTAAAATGGTTGCCTATTTTAAATGTATAATTATAATAATGTATAATTTTCTCCCGACTTGGTGTTTGGAATTTCTTCTCTATATCTTGACAAGCTCATATTATTTAGAATGTTAATGCTATGTTTGTTACGTACTCAAGTATCGTAGATACTTACTTAAGTCGAGTTTTTGTGTCAGTTTTTGTTCTGATATTTTGAGACTTGCTTATGATTAGGCACTTATCGCTTATTTATTGATACTTAAGTGTTAGGAAGTTACATATCAGTCTACACTACAGTTACTAAAATGGCAATTGAAATCGCTTGAAAAATAAACATACATATTTATAAAATAAGCAGTCAATGTTTGAGTTGAAGACTTTTGCTCTTCAGTGAGATTTTTCGAATTAAACTCTTAAAAGTATTCTGAATTGAAACTACGTTTACGCATACACTTTGCTTTTATTTTACTTTTTTATCTGACGTTTCGGCCCCTTTACTGGAACCGTGGTCACAGAAGATACCGTCTTCTGTTCAAATCAAAATAAGTAATGTTCGCTTACCCTTAAGAAATTAGTATACTCTTAAAATTAGTTGTAAATAGTCTGCTTGTTTTAGTAAACTATCTCTGTCTATAAAATCACTTCCTCCAACTAAAACATTCTACATTTTTCAAAGAAGAAGTATTTACATCAAACTAGCCAAGACATCAATAATTGTATAACTTTTTGCGATAACAAACCGCCTCACTCATTTGATCATTCGTAATACATTATGTATCAAACCTGATCGGATAATGTTAAACAAACAGTTAGTAATGTTACGTTACTTATGAACTTACTTACATCTATGAAGATTCTAGATTAGCAAGGTTGCGGTATAAAAGCAGGATTCGGTATTATTTTTTAATGAAATCAATTGAAATAAGATTCTCTCTCTTTCTAGTATTTTTATAATTAATTTGTTATATTATAGTACTAGCAGTGCCCCGCCGGTTTACTCGTCCCTGTAGGAATTTTGTCATGAAAATCATATGTAAAGAATTACATGTGTATCGTATAGATACCTTCTTCTTATTCTCTACTAGCAGCACCCCGCGGTTTTACCCGCGTTGTACCCGTTCCCGTAGGAATTTCGGGATGAAAAATAGCCTATAACCTTCCCATTGAATGTGGCTATCTATTACAAAAAGAATTATTCAAATCGGTTCAGTAGTTTCTGAGATTAGCGCGTTTAAACAAACAAACAAAACAAACTCTTCAGCTTTATAATATTAGTATAGATGAGATAGTGTTACCTAATAAGAGATTCTAAGATAATTAAGAGACCTTCTATAACATCTCTGTACCATACAGCTAACTCAACAACTTCTTACGGTTGTTTATGGGTATCGTTAGAGTATGTCTCTTAATTTATTCTGCAATTAATTCTCTGAACTACCGTTTGAACGTTAGTGCATTTACGGAGATATTTATATCAAAACTAGCTGCGCCCCGCGGTTTCACCCGCGTTGTACCCGTTCCCGCGGGAATTTCGGGATGAAAAATAGACGTTGGCCGATTCTCAGACCTACTCAATATGCTCACAAAATTTCATGAGAATCGGTCGAGCCGTTTCGGAGGAGTACGCGAACGAACACTGTGACACGAGAATTTTATATATAAGATATCTAAGAGCTAATAAATAGCTATCTAGGGCACAACGTAATTTAACTATCCGTTGAATAAAACTTTGACATTTCTCTCTGTGCAGACTGATTTGTTAAAGCTGAAGACCTTCCGAAGCACGTAACGCTCAGATAGAAATGCCATTATCAGCCACCCATCCAAGTAGGGGCCGAGCTCCACGTTGCTTAACAATCGCAATGAACTTACAACGCTTAGTCAAACGCCACGATCGCTTCAATATAAACAAACTACATTTCAAAAGAAAGTCCATACAACTTTATAGACCTTACACTGGGTTATTAAAACATTCAATTAAATTCGATTTTACTACTAAATTGTGGGTTTTGGTCTACGAGGGTTAACATCACAGCTGCCGGTAGATTACGGCTATTACTCTTTATAGCTGGTGCTAGTAATCCATGATTACACATTTCTAACGCTCTAAATACTCCAACCCCAGTATTTAAGATCAATTTGACTATTGATGAACTAATTTATGATAGAAAATCTATTATGCACTGAATAGTAGTTTTATTATGCCAATTATAGGGTATTAGTTTATAAGTGCTGCTTGCGGGTGTCGCGTAGGGGTTTATTGAATAGAGAGGTGGATTCCGGATCTTATTGTGTAGGAATAATATGTTGTTAGGGTTTAGATTAAAAACTGGCTCGTGCGAGTTGACTTGCACAAAATACTTACGTATTTGATGCTACTGGCACAATTGGACTCATTTTTATGTTTTAATTTTCAAAAAAATTCTTACTATTTTGATATAAATCCTACATAAAAATTAAGCTGTCTGTCTTTTTATCAAAACCTACTATACGTATTTTCATGCGGTTTCACCAACGTACAGAGTGATTCAAGAGGAAAGTTTTCGACTGCTTCATACCAAAAGAACGGATAAACCCGCAGGGTACTGCTAGTCCTACTAATATTATAAATGCGAAAGTTTGTGAGCATGATGTATGTTTGTTACTCTTTCACGAAAAACTACTGTTATAGAGGTCATACATCAGAATAACACATGGGATACATTTTATCCCGAAATTCCCTCGGGAACGGGGCATGGGTAACACCGCGGGGCCTGGCTAGTTAATTATAAAATTAAACCTATTCCTAGTTTCACCCACGGAAGTAGTAACAAACAGAAATAATTTCACATTCCCTTCCATGTGAACAAAAATCTAGTATTACTGTTAAGTGTCTAACAGTTGAATCTTGTACCTAAGATTGAATACCTAGACTTAACCACTAGTCTGGCTAGATCCAAGAACAGCGTAACTTATTACTGGAACTCCTTCCCGGAGATCAAAGGTGAACGCTAACAAATAAGAAATAATGTGAATACTGTTGTAGCCTCACATCCTAGAAAACATTCCTTTCATATAAAAATAACAATTTATACTTAATTAAATCTATAAAGTTGGAGAGCTATTTTTTTATTTGTTTGAATCCGTGTATCGCCACGACTCGATGCTATACATTTATTGAGATTATTGTTACGAGATTATTGTTTATTTACGTGCTACTGTACCACTTTCATTCATCGCCATACTTACCTGTATAATCTTAATTTGAAACACATTACGTTACCGTCGATGATATGATAAATACTGACAAATCATGCACAGATAATGAGCATAAAATATTTCAAAACAATAAATTGCTTTGTAAGATGCGCATGAATTACAATTATTTAGTTCCTTAAACTATAGTTAACATTTAAAAAAAATCGTGAATGTTAAATGTCAATTTAATAAATAATTCTTTTTGTAATAGATAGCCACATTCAACGGGAAGGTTATAGGCTATTTTTCATCCCGAAATTCCTACGGGAACGGGTACAACGCGGGTAAAACCGCGGGGCGCTGCTAGTGTAAAGATAAATACAGAGTAGCACAGAGATTACTTTAGATCAGGGTATGGTAAAATAAAAATGCGGCCCGTATCAATTTTGAATAGGTACCTATCAAATTAAACTTTGTTAGATTTTGAAATTAGATAAAAATTGTCTTTGGTTATTAGCTAATTATAATTATTGGCCCCTTTATGTATTGTTTTTACCACTAGCAGTGCCCCGCGGTTTTACCCGCGGTGTGCCCGTTACCGTGGGAATTTCGGGAATTTTTATACATATAAACCTTCCTCTTGAATCACTCTATCTATTTTAAAAAACCGCGTCAAAATCCGTTTATCGTTTATCGCGAACAGACAGACAGACAGACGCGGCCGGGGACTTTGTTTTATAATATGTTTCGATATGAACAAGTGATGTCTACATACTAACATAACCTCAAATTGTAACGGTTATTAATGTAAGTACCGAAGTTTCTTAACTGTGTTTAATATTCTGTTAAGGGCAATGTGATCTACCGTGATTTTAAGTTATTTATATGTACCTTCATTTGTTGCGCATGAATATTATTTGTTTATTTTGAATACGCATACTCGTATTGGACTAGCAGCGTCTTTTGGCATTTTAAAACTGCGGGATATTATATTTAATCTAGTCTTATATATAATATAATAATCTAAATGATTCGTAAAGGGCCAAGATCCTACACCGATTCCTTTTTTTACATTTAGTATACGAGTATAGAATCGTGATTCCGTTTTTAAATAACCGTTTTAAAAATGATTCGATTTTAATTGAGCTCCACTTTAAGTATGAGTAGGGTTTCCTTAATATAACCACAATACTTTCAAGTAACAAGTATTATATGTCAATGCTCTATCAATCATAATTCCTAGTAAACACTTTCATGCAGCTTAACCGACGTCAACGAAAAGCTGATTCATATTACAATGAAATATGCGGTTAAGTTTTGTATTTCCTTTAATTGTAATATCCAACTGGGCAAAGGCATCTCAACTCACTGAAGACATCAGTACAGTAGTTTAACTAAACGATGTTAGATCATTGCGGTTGTTAAGCAACGTGCAACTCGGATGGGTAACCGAAAGTGGCATTTCTATCTGAGCGCTACCGTGCTTTGAAGGCACGTTGCGTAGTCGATTCGTCAGACCATGTCGGAGGCCTTTGCGATTTTTTGAACTCCCGACTCCTGGGTTGACCTCTAACCTACGTGAATAAATGAGTGAGGAGGGTTAGGCGTAATCGGCACTTGTCTACGGGTTGATGATTTCAAAACACCATGCTTGAAGTATTCCCCTTAACACATATATATATATTGTATAGTGTACATATAACCTATGTCGCAGGTAACTCCATTCATTACTTATTCATTAAGTTACGCGAAAGTTTGTAACTTAGGCTCGACTTAGCCGTACAACCGAACGTGTTGGTAACTTGGTAAAGTAATATCGTCTAGGAGTAGGCCATTTCAGTTGGCTGTGTTTAACTCGGCGGTTATTAGTGTCACGATACACGGCACAAACTTAGCACTTAATAGTTAGATTAGTTAGTGTCAGATAAGACTGTATGTGAGGTGGCTATGAACTAGGAAACTAGTGTCTATCAGTCGCCTTTGAAGGTTTTACTTGTCTATATTGTACTTTTGGTCTACATTATGGCGCTGACATCAAATGTTTTAATGTTTCAGTCAAGTTCGGTCACCGTTGTGAGAATGTGAATACATTATGAACTAGCAGTACCCCGCGGTTTTGCCTGCGTTGTGATCGTTACCTTGGGAATTTCGGGATAAAAAATAGCCTTTAACCTTCCCGTTGAATGTGGCTATCTATTATAAAAAGAATAATTCGTTCAAATAAACAAACTAAATAAAAAATAAACTATTTGGCTTTATTTAATATAGATACCTAGATACACATACTGTTATTTGAAAATTACTTTAAGCCAATACTATTTGAACATTTACATATTTACTTCCATTAATTAAGATTTGTTATTAGTTCAGCGCGAACGAAGCGAGTGAAACCGCAAGGCAAACCTTTACTATTGGTTTAATAAATAATATTATTAAATTCTTGTTAATACGCCAGGAAATTTTACTCCAATAACAATAATTATTTACTGAAGAATCTTTACAATTTCTAATAACTCTACAAGAGCGATCGCTTTCATAAGAAATTATTATGAAGTTAATTGACTTAAAAACTTAACATTACTTAATTAATTTTACTAAAACAATTGCCGTTTTCTAAATTAAAATTGTTTTATAACAGATTCAGAACAAATTAACGTTCGTACAAACTACGCAATTATCTGTGGCTTGTGCTACAGATTAACTTTTAGTTACTAAGTATTTCAGTGAAAATTAGTTTTCCTGATAGGTATTTCAATAGGCTATTTAAACATAATCTAACACAGGACTTCGTGAGTACCCATTGAGCACTGGCCGTCACTATCACCGTTGTACGTCCAACTTTAACGTGAGGCCGAATAACTTAGTTTGAGGGTTGGTCGTTGCAACGAACGGCGAGCGACGGTACGATGCGATAGCAGTTTAGAACAAGGAACATAAAATTGTAGGGTAAAAACTGATAAGTAGTGAACACAATAACAATATTGAGTACTTTAATATTTCTATGTATGTACCATTTAGGATATTAGGATGTTCATATTTAGGATATATTTAGACCAAACACCCTCAAATGGAAACGCACCTTACTTCTGTGCATGAATTTAAAATACATGCGGTATACTCAAATATTTATATTTATGAATAAAACTGAACGCTATTAAAAATAGTAGGTACTAAAGATATCCTGCAAAAATAAATCATTTGTTTGGTATACAGTTTCGCTGTAACCCATTTCCTGGCTAGACCGAATAATTCACAGTAAACTGTGCTCGCCCGGGGCTGTATGCGTTTGCACAGGGATGCATTCAGGGGCTGTCGTGGGCAAAGGACATGACCATACTAAAAAAAGTTCATTTAGGATATGTGACAATATGGCTTTTTGTCTCCCTAATGAAAGTCCCATTTTTTGAATAAGGTAAAGTAAAACAAAGTTTTTAATGGACTCATACTTCAATAGTGGTAATACACATATTAAACAGTCCCTAATTCCTTACAATTTTGAGTATATTGTTTGTCAGGTCAGGAGGTTAGGTCAAGTTTCCCCTCCCAACAAATAATAATGACATTAACGTACGTTTCAATTAATAGTAAAATTTTGACCATAGTTTTAGAAAAATAAAATGGCGTTTGGGTTATTATAGAGACATGTATGTACCATAAAATCTTTTATATTATCATTCATTACACCACTCAAAATACAAAGATTCTAAAGTCAAATCTTTCAGCTATGACATCACTTTCTATGCTATCTGCCCTGGGCAAAGTTCCTTAATCCTGCCCTGCACCCAGGAAACCACTTCACGATGTGATTCACACGTTCCCAGACACATTTTAAAAGGCTTTTGTCAAGTGTAGTTGTCTGTCATCACGCTGTTCTGCTGTATGTTTATGTATAGTAGTTTTTGTCGCAGTTTTTAGTAAAACTAATGCGTTTTAGTGACACATTTGCTAGTGTCCTTAATAAAGGAACGTGTGTTTAGGGGTTTTGTTAGAGACGTTAATAAGAACTTCTTATGGTTTGGTTTTACGACCTTATCGATTGATAGAATATCTATAGTCTTTTCACCGCGTTAATCTTAAAAACTACCAATCCGATTTGATTAATTCTTTTTGTAATGGATAGCCACATTTAACGGGAAGGTCATAAGCTATGTTTCATCCAGAAATTCTCACGGGAACGAGCACAGCATGGGTGAAACCGCGGGGCATTGCTAGTATAGCTTCGCAAAGGCCCTCTATACGTATAATTTTAGTATGGAATCTGATATAAAGTCCCAAGCCATGACAAAAACTTCTTGCGGACCAAGTCATCAATCTCATGAGATGAATAATCCTTATGAATGTATCTGTCATACTAATATACAGTATCCCTCATTAATTCACCCCACTTGAAAAGCCTACCCAAGTTGGTTCGGTAACTTGACTTATATTGACACTAATTAGATATATATTAGTAGTTTTACGACTGTTTTTATGATTTCTCGATACTTTTTGACGTGACTTATGAACTTCTTGATATAATGTCGTTTTTAATCTAAGAATTCTTGGAGATGAAATGTTTGGGAAATGTTTTTTGATGGCAGTTGATGTTAGAGAAACTATTTCTATTGATTTCAACTATTCTTTCTTCAACAACTGAAAAAAATGATTCTGAATTCCGTTGGTATGTTTTATTAATCATTTTTTATGTTTCAATATATGTACTTACAATATTAATTCACATAGCTAGACCCAAACTGAGCTCTATTATAGAATCTAACTAACGTTAGACTTTATAATGATGACTAGCAGCGCCCCGCGGTTTTACCCGCGTTGTACCCGTTCCCGTAGGAATTTCGGGATGAAAAATAGTCTATAACCTTCCCGTTGAATGTGGCTACCTATTACAAAAAGAATTATTCCAATCGGTTCAGTAGTTTCTGAGATTAGCGCGTTTAAACAAACAAACAAACAACTTTTCAGCTTTATAATATTAGTATAGATGTTATTAATCGTTGGACCTTGTCGGAGGCCCTTGGGCGGTCTTAAAACTCTGACATTAAGGTTTGCCACTACCCTAATCAAACTTTTGCTTACTTATGGCATTGTCGCTAGACATTACTTACAATTCATATTTGCATCCTTCTCCTTATGACAAGCCCGGTGGCACAGTGGCGGTGAGAGCGCTTACTGTGTCGGGGGTTGCGGGTTCGATTCCCGCCTGGAGTCAACAATATGTGCAGAAATAGTTGTTGGCGACGTCTGGGTGTCAATTATATATTCTTATAAAATATTTGTGTATGTATATGTAGTAGTACCAGTTAATTAGATTCCATAACACAAGCTTACAGCTTACTTTGGGTCTAATTAACCGTGTGTGAATTTGTCCGGATATATTTATTTATCAACTTGCCTCTGCCCCCCTCCCTTACTTAGACCTCCAGCTGCCTCCCCAGACCACCTGGCGACGTACCATCTGACAAACACTCGACAAATATTCGCAACCTGATGCACATGTGTTCATAAACACAAGTTATCACGATTCCAATGATTCAGCTAATAAATACATATGGTAAGGGCACAAGTGTCAAGTGTCTGTCATGCGCGTGGGCATATGTGACATCGATATGGTAACTCGATCATTCATCGCATGACATATTATTATGTATCTGTATGGGAACTCCCTGTATATGGATATGTAAGGATAAACTAAGTAGCGATGAAACGTTACATTCAATACTTGAAACCAGCAGTGCCCTGTGGTTTTACCCGCGTCGTGCCCGTTCCCGTGGAAATTTCGGGATAAAAATAGCCTATAACCTTCCCGTTGAATAAAGCTATACATTCCAAATAGAATTATTCAAATCGGTTTGGTATTTATGAGATTAGCCCTTAGAAGCAAACAAAGTTAGAAACTTCATCTCTTGACTAGCAGCGCCCCGCGGTTTTACCCGCGTTGTGTCCATTCCTCTGGGAATTTCGGGATTAAAAATAGCCTATGTTACTCGTGGATAATGTAGCTTTCGAATGGTGAAAATTTTTTTAAAAACGGTCCAGTAGTTTTTGAGCCTATTCATTACAACCAAACAAACAAAGTTGTCCTCTTTATAATATTAGTGTACCTAGATTAAAATTTAAAAATGCATTAAAACATTGGTGCGACTACGGTTACGACAAAATAAAATAAACGCTCGTATGTTTTTACTGTGTCTGTACTTTCATATAAATCATCGCTAACTACTTACTGGAGGAAGTAAATAAATAAACACACGTGAATCCTAACTTTAAAAGATAACAAAGTAATTCAAATGATGTAATTTCTTAACAAAGTATAAAGTCGTTTATAACAACTTAATTACTACTTAATTATACACATTCTTAGATAACCGTTAACACTGCACTTCTTACAACTTTTAACGTTAATAACCATTTAAAAACAAAGCTTTATAATCTGAAGGAACATAAACACAAATGTTGTGAAGGAAATTGTTTATCATAAGATCTTTTCTCATTAACCAGATAGAAAGAAAGAAATAAGACTGTCGACCAAGACCGTGAAATGTGAGGGTTATCCGACTTATAAATCATACTAATTGCATCACATCTGTGGGGACGTGAGAATTGTGTGAGCTTTCATTGTTCTAAAAAGCAAGTGAATTTTGGTAGAAAAAAATATTATTATAGTGTTGAAAATGTTGATTGTATTTCTACAGCCACGCCCTGTAGTTTACCCGCGTTGTACCCGTTCCCGCGGGAGTTTCGGGGTAAAATGTATCTCATGTGTTATTCTGATTAACTTAAACTACCTATATTATTGAAAAGTTTCATCCAAATCCGTCCAGTCGTTTTTCGTAAAGAAGTAACAAACATACACACATACATACATACATCTTCACAAATTTTCGCATTTATAATAGTAGTAGGTACTAGCAGTTCCACGTGGTGGTTGCACCCGCATTGCAAAAGATGGCGCTAGTGTGCCTTTGCAGATTGTGTTTACGCTATTTTCCTAGATTTTGTGGGGTCGCGCCCATTATAGTCACTGTTTCTAATATGTAGCCAGTAACAAGTGTCACTTGGTTTTATCCGAAAGACATTAAGTTCGTTAGAGGCTATTTTAGGTTACCTAAGGAATATCCTGGTAAGACATGGAAAAACGGCCCAGATGGTTATTTTATATTCATCTATACCTACTAATATTATAAAGCTGAAGAGTTTGTTTTGTTTGTTTGTTTGTTTGTTTGTTTGTTTGTTTAAACGCGCTAATCTCAGAAACTACTAAACCGATTTGAATAATTCTTTCACTGTTAGATAGTC